>OY728137.1:556728217-557353217 GCA_963277665.1 Viscum album
TTTTAATTTTTATAATATCATTTACTTGATTCCTTCATTAATAAGGAAAATATTGCATCATTATTGTGTCATAATTAAATTTAATTATTTAATGTCTGAAAATTAAAAATAAAATACCATGATGTAGGAAATATTTTTAGATTTATATTTAATATTCATAGTCAAATTTATCTTATGTATGACACTATATTAAAAATGGTTTATTTATTAAAATTTAAATTTAACACTTTTAACTCTTCTTTAAATAAAATATAATAAATGTCATAATCTAACTCAAGTGGATCATAAAGGATCGTATTTTTTCCTAAGGTTGATTTTTGTCGAAAAAACTTATCCAATAGATTTAGGACATGTGTTGGGGTAATTTTATAGTATTATAATATTATTTTTACCTTTAATTACCCTATTTACTTTTAATCGTGGTAAATAAAATTCAAAAGTTACTATTCACAAAAAATTATTTTGATCCTATTAAATCATATTTTACTTACTGATGACAACCGTGTCTGTCAGATTTTTTAAATTCAATTCACAGAAGCGGTAAAATTACATTTTATGCAAATTTGTAAATGTGCCTAGAAGGTGGGTAAAAGAAATTAAAAAGTTCAATAAAATTTTATATATCTAATATTATTATAAAATGACTCTAATGAATTATATTGTATTAATATAGGTATTATGTATATATTTTGAATTTAAAATAAATTTAAATTAAAAATAATTATTTAAATGAAAAAGTTAGTTTTTATGTACTATGCAGTATTTTTTACTATTCATCAAAAAATTGAATGTTTTCAAAAAAATACCAAAAATTAACCCTAAACTAATTTTGATTTTACAAATTTAAAAATAAAGACTATTTTACCAAATTTAATTTTTAAGAGTGTCTAAAATTAATTTTATTATTGTTCAAAAAAGGACATAAAAATTAGTTCTTTTAAGAAAATAGTTTTTCTAAATATATAACTATATTAAAATAACTTATACATTTCATTATAAATATGTTTTATTTATGTGAAAACATTATAATTAACATTTAAAATTTATTTTTTATTACAATATTTAATTGATAAATAAATATATCATTTAAATAATTATAATACTAATGTGTTGTTTCGCAGAAACTCAATCTTGCGTATAACGCGATCCAAGTCAGTGTTGCATGCAATATGAGCTATTAAATTACTTTAAAGAGATAACGTACTATGAAATCTTGGGTTGTTACAAAATATCTATCTCTGATGCCCATAATTTTAAACATTTGTCTGAGAAAACCATGTGGAGGACCCTCACCTCACCACTACTCCATATTTCAAGGGGAAATCTCTAATAGAGGACCTATGCATTAATATGATAAAGGGGTGAAACTTAATAGATAGAGGACACACACCCTATTACTTCAGGGGGTACCACTCATTTGATAGAGGAACCACACCCTGGTTCATCAAGGGGTACCACTCAATAGATGGAGTGGAATATGGGGGACCCATGCCTTGGTGTGATAGGTAGTTTCCAACCCCAACATCTCTTAGATGATCCCACCTAATCACTATTATTAGTCAATAATCACCTGAAGAAGTTTCATTCTATCAAAACCTAATGACATATCTCAAAACCCACTATAAAGGCTACCATCATATTCTACGTGAAAAAATGATCATGATAGGCTATGTGTGGGCTAAAATCTGAGTCCATAAGAAGGATATATATAAGGTGGAAAGTTTTGAGAAAATTACTTAGCGTGTACGAAGGGTCACATGGGGTGTGAAAACGCCTAGTCACATAGTCATGTCCTCACATGAACACAGCCTAGTTGGCCATATGGGGTATACACTATGTGTATGGGAACACGGTGTTTCCTTGCTACCCAGGGCTTGACTATGTCCATCTGGCCTATGTCCGTGTACCTCATCCCATGCCTATATACACCAGATATGCATGTGTGTCTAGACATGCTTATTTCCATGTTCTTAGACACTCTCAATCTCGTGTACTCCCAATGTACACATTGATCCTCCAACATAGGATCACATTGTGTGTATGGTTCGTACATGGTGTGTGATCCTCATCTTCCCCAAAACCCTAGTCGTTACAGCCATGGGACTACACAACATGTGTTCCTGGACTGCACGCTATATATCAGGGTTTTTCACAAAAACCCTGAGAAGAATCATGCATTTTTTTTCCACCATACTTGTTGTCTTATCTACTTTAAATCATGATGAGGTCTCATATTTATGTTCGTCCATGCTTGATCCATCGTCGGAGGCCATTTTCTAGCTACAAAAACCCCACATGGATTTTCGAGTCATGCCACACATCTATCATATCCTCTATGGATCCCAGATCCATGAATTATCACCCAGAAATCATCCTAGTCCATCCAAAAATCAATATCCTAGTCTTTGTTTTCCAATTCATCATGAATTTTGGGGTTCAATCACACTTGAACCTTCCCGACAATGTCGAACTGCGACCCTATGGGAAAATAAAAAAGAACATCAAGAACGGTGGGGATAAATGCATATAAGAAAAGGTATAACCATCATTATCCAAGTGTTATCATCCAAAAATAACATAATTAGGGAAACCATGGGTGTTATCAAGGAAAAAAATATAAATTTATTTAACAATTTAATTTATAAAGACTGGCTCATGCGAAGGGTGTGAAATTGTTGATCAATAAAAGCAGATAAAAATCCATGTTCAATTTTTTAATAAAATGGATGGAAACCAAAATTGATGATTCCTACCATGAAAAGGATTGATCATTGGTGAAGAACATGTTCACCAGCAATGCAGAAGACCCATTGTGTTCGCTGCCTCTCAATCCACCTCAATCTGATCATTTGTTGTTCTCAAATCTAATCCACTAATGAAGAGTGTCCATTTTCCTCCTCTAAAATCATCATAGGATTATGTGGGTAACCCCAGTGATTTTTTATTATTGGGTATTTATATAGGATTATATTTAGGTTGTTTAAAATAAATAATTAAATTATTTATTTATTTTAATTAAATGCACCCACTAATGGTTGCTTTTCACGAAACATCTGACACCAACTAAACTTAGGTTAAACTAAGGGTAAACCTTGCATTATGGAATCAACCCTGGTCTTATATTTTCCATCCAATTTCCCTAATAATGGTAAAACAAAAATCATTAAAATGATCCACACACAAGCATTAAAATATATTAATATTTTTAATATATTGATTTTGGGGTCCCGAAGCACCCAAACATCACGCTGACTCTGAGGATAAATCCAAATATATATATGAAAATATTCAAAGGATAAATCCAATAAAACCAGAGTCATTATAGAACTCATTTATATTTATAACACTTATAAAATATACATTTTTTATCACATACAATTCAAAATTAAATAAATTATTTATATAACCTCTATACCTAATATGGTAATTCCATAGAGTTACCTAAAAATCCTTTAGTTATCTTGATAATCCATTATATGTAATTATTACCCCTCCCTAAAAACCCAAGGTTTCAATGACCTTGACTAGCTCCTTGAAGAAATATTATTGAACTTTTCAACCAGCTTCTTCTTTTGATTTGAACTTTTACCCACTTGTACCATCTATACAGTACTATAGCACCTAGACATCATATGACTAGTTCATATAAGTATTCCCAAAAAATTGAGAATATTAGGTAAACATTCCTTGAATTCAATAATGTTATATAATTAAACAAATCATAAATTATGTGTATCATAAAACCCATCTCATTTCATTTAAATAACTATTTTTTAAATTCTTTACTCAATAGAAAAATGAAAAAAAAATAAACATCTTAATACATATTCAACTATACTTGAATTATACAAGTCTCCAATGTAGAAACTCAATTACTCCATAACTTGAAAAAACTCCACGCTTTAATCTTCAATCCTTCTTGATCTTATAACCTCCCATATATTTATAAATTTTTTTAAAACATATATTTGATATTATATATCTTTAAGAATAATGGAATTTAATTTTATAACATTTATACCTAATATGGACCTTATATTAGACTTCATATAGACTTTCAGGAAATTTGGGAAATTTCTTCTCTAATGGAAAACTTTTTCATAATGAAAACATTATCTTTACTTCTTCTTTTATAACTTAGATGATGGTGTTGACTCTCCATGACCTCATTTCTTCCCCTTTTAGTCAAAATATTTACCCTTCTCTTTCTATACCATTAGTATGGTACTTGATTGAGGACCACCCATGATCTGATTAGTAATATTCAACATATTTATGAGACTAAGTAAAGATTTATAGAGTTCATTCATGTTATAATTCACAAAAAATCACTGGAGCCTTTTTGATAGTGACTGGAGAATGAAATCTATGGCCATTTTGAGTTTAAAGTGTGAAATTATCCTCTAGAAATAATTTACATGCCCAATAATATTGAGTACATGGGTGGATATTGAAGTTCCTTCTATCATATTACATCGAAAAAGAGTTTTGGGAACTTCATACCATCCATCCCTTGATTTATCCTAATAAAGTCTTTTTAGGTTATCTATCATTTGATAGGCATCCAAGGTCTCATATTATCTTCTCTAGTTAGAATATATGGTAATTATAATGAATATGGAGACTTCCCCTATATGTTTTATATGCTTTTTATAGGCATCTGAATCCTTTTGTTGAACACATTCACTAGTTGGTTTCTTGGGAATAATGTGTTCCAACACATAGAATTTTTCTTCTTGTTTGAGAACAGTTCTCAATTTATAGTACCAGTCAAGGAAGTTTACTCCATTTATATTTTCCTTTTCAATGATTGATCTTAATGAAAAGTTTTATGATGGTTCCATTTATCTATAACACGGTTTTTTATCATATGAGTATCGTGCTTTATAACCATTTAATGATGACTTTTATTAAATGGTCTCCCACTAAAATGATGAACCCTTTTGTATATATTATATCTATTGGTAGGATAAGATCCATATTTCACTATGAAATGAGTCTGATTTAGCATTCATCTCACCACTTAGATATTTAGATAGGGAATCATCTCAGTTATATCATATATGACTCTTGGATAGTTGAGTATATAACTCTTTATCCAATCTATAATATGGATAAACCCAAATATATTCCTCTAGTATCCTAACTATTAATGTTTCCTAGCTAAGTATCACCCAAAGAAAACTTTAAAAACAAGTTAACATTGAATAATTCAGGGGAACCCAGTTAATCAAGAAACTACTCGATAGTACAATCCAGAGTCACTTATTACTTGCTTTCCTTGTACAAGATGATCCAGGGGTGCCTAATTAATCACTAAACTACCTGATTAGATGATTGAGGTATTGAAAAATGATACTTTGGAAGGAATATAACACTTATTATTTGATTGGTTTTAATCTCACCATCTTATTACATGTTATTCCCTTTTATGTATCCATGATTCTAGTGATTTGGTTTAGAATATCATTCCCTCCGTCAAACCAATTTGTCTAAACCATATTGATGTGTAACTCTTTACACGACCCACATGTTTTTATTACTCACTCAAAATAGAATTCAAGTATATATGTACATATATAAAGTTATCATATACATAAGGTTAATGGACATTTGTTGTAAAGGCATAGAGTTATATGAAAATGAAAATATTCACCTGAGTATTCCCAAAGTAACAAACAGCCAACCCCATTAACCTTTCTAGACAAGGCATAAGCCTTTAGGTCGGTAGTTAGTCTGGCCCACTACTCAGGGATACTTTACTTAAGAGAGAATCCAATTCATCATAACTCTAAAACTCAATTTCTATTATGAAAACATTTTACATTATCTAAATATCATATACTTGGAATTTCAAATTAGGATATATTAATTTCAAACAATTAAAAATAATTTGTTATGAATAATTATCAATTTAAAATATAAATAATTTTATATTATGGCCTCATATATGTAATTTATAAACATTTTAAAAAATTATACTTATGATTTCTAAATAAACACTTTTATTTATAGATCATAAGACATGTCATATAATTTTATTAAAACATATTTTAAATATTAATATTTAATATTTAAGGAATATTTAATAATAAATGTTTCATAAAAACACTTTGTAATTAATTAATTAATTAATATTTTATTAATTAATAAATATCCCCAAAATACATTTAATTATATTTTGTAAACAATTTATAAATTGTAAGCAAAATTTTATAAAAATATAAAGTTTTGAAAATTTCTTGTCACCTTTACACAATAGGGGTTACCCGTGTAAGGGTAAAACCCACTACTCTTACACAACCTAATTTTGTAATGGTAACACAACACTTACCTTTATTCAACACAACTACATAAAGGTAATGCCATAATTACCTTTATATAAAACGTTCTACCATGGCATGTACTATGTCATGGTGTTCTTTATGAATAAATTTTGAAGAACCATGGAACCTGTGTAAAATTAAATCCACACCATGCTCTGGGTGAATATCGGTTGTCCATTTCTCATGTGTTAACACTTAATACATGTAACAAAATGGTTTTCTCACCACATAATAGTGAATAGAAGCTAGTTATTTTGAATGTGTTAATTTTTAATGTATGCTCTAAGATGACTGGATCTATGGTGTGGTTTTAGGTTGGAAAAGCCATGGTTATGGTTGATGTTGTGCTTTTTTCTTTAGTTTTCTTCATTTAAAAAACTTGATTTCATCAAACTAAGATCATGGATTACTCTGATACCACTGTTGGGTTTCTATGGGGTTAATTAACACTTAATCAAAGTAGTAGTACCAAAGAAACTGCAAAACTAAGATATCTATAGAAGAGATATAAAACTATATAAAACTAGAAATAAAGAACTATTGTAAACATGTGTTTCATTCACTGAAGAAGATTTTTCAACCTTTTTTATCTTTAACTGAATTGTTTGATGAAGATAACTAATGTGTAAGATGAAATCCTCCCACCTCCATAGGTATCTATAGGTTGAGTAGAATAATTTTTCATATGAATGGGATCATCCTTCACTCTAATATATGCTAGAACCACACTATAATAAGGAGGAAGAATAAGGTAGCTTTAAGTAATGAGGAATCTAGTCAAGGTTTCGAACAAGAACAATCATGCACATTTCCATTATATGGCAGTGGATTTATATAGCCATGAGGATACTCCCCGGTTATTACTTTTATTAAAACATGTTTTACAATGCACAAGTTAATGCTTTCTTCAGTTCATGCATCGCATGCATGAGTGAAACTCCTTTCTCACATTTTATCTTATGAAACAGTTCTTAAATGATATCCTATGTGGAAGAAATCATTAAATGATAACAGTTATCATTTAAAATTCAACGATCAAAGACCATTTGCATCATATGAATGTTGTAATACCACTATACATATTTTCCCAAATGCATCTCATTCATATGGATTTAGGGAATATATCTCCTTCAAACACCTTCTGTATTTATTCTTTCCATTTAGTTGGAGTTATATTTAAAAAGAATGATATTGGAAGAATACAAGGTTCGAATTGAAAAATTCAAAAAGTTAGATTTCATATTTTGTAAGATTTGTATTTAAGACTATCTATTTTAGAAAGATTTTTAGATTCCATTAAAGGGGGTAAAACTAGAATTAATGGAAAAAATAAAAAAGACTTAACTGGAAAGAATTGGGAATAGTTTAGGTGATGTTCGAATAAAATGTTGTCTTCAATATTTGGGAGGTGAAGAACACTAAGGAGTTGATAAAGATTGTACCTAATATATATATATTCAACTGCAATGAACAATTTGTTTATGATTCGATGAATTTTCATCATGAATATATCACATGGAAGGTTAGTGGTGGATTGTTTCAATTGGATCTTTCCTCATTTCATAAACAACAAGAAAGTTATGCAATTCATCTAGAGATAAATTATCCTTATCTTTTAAAGAGGAAATTTTAGAATCAAACTTTTTTGGAAAGTTTCTTATAAGTTTATTCACTATTGTATAATCTTATAGAACTTCTCCAAACCCTATGATGTTTCAAACAATTTAATTTACCTTGTTGAAGTATTCATCTATTGTTTCTTCATCTCTTATTTTTGTGTCTTCAAAATTACTACACCAGATTTGTATCTTTTCTTCCTTAACTTTATTATTCCCTTAAAAAATACTTTGCATATTTTCCCACATAATCTTTGAATTTTTTTGACCCATCACCTTCATATAAACATTTTCTGACATAGATATAAGAATAAAATTCATAGCTTTTCCATCAAATTCAATATTTCTCTTATCAAAAAAATCATCAGGTCATCTTTCTCAATAAGTGGAAACTCAATTGTATCAGCATCTACAACTTATAGTCCAATAAATAGGAGATAAAGAATCATCCCCTTTTTTATCCATAATAATTTTTTCTATCAAATATAGGAATTACTATTTTTTTGATAGAATTGATATTATTCATGATAAGGATTCAATAATGGAACCACTGATCTGATACCAATTAAAGTTCCAAAGGATAAAATAACAACTGAGAAGGGGGGTGAATTAGTTGTTCACTTTTTATAAGTTTCGATAATTTTAGAAACTTAACCCATGTAACCTATTAAATTTAATTACTTTATCATATTTTAGTAAATACTCATGCTTGAAAAAATAGGAAATCAAGTAAAATACACAATATTTACATGGTTTAGCCTTAGTGTGAGAACCTATATCCTTTCCATACACACTCTCATGGGTCTATGGAAATTCAATATTATGAATAAGTGAATAAAACTTGTTTCAACTCCCATTAGAAACATTTTATCACCTAATATGAATGATTATACTGACTCCCATCAGTTTACAAAGTTTTCTTACAAATAATTGATCCATAAAAGAAAATATCACAAAAAAATTGCTCCACAAAACTCTATCTAGAACCTAAGTTAGATGACCTTGGGTCTGATTGCCTCAGTCTGATTGAATCATTATGATAGACTCATTATGATTAACCCTTTTCTCAAAATTCATTTCTCAAACTCTACTCAACAACTCAATCCAATCTTCCTCAATTTGATCTTCCTTAGTCTGGTAAGAAAACTTTTAATTGGTTGATCTTTTAATGAGAAATCTATCTAGAAATAAAAATGATTCAAACTCTAAATCAACTTATATAGTGTTAAACATTTTTCACAAATTAAAAGTATAAAAAGTACAAATGTACTATGTAAATATTTATAGGCATCTGAGAATGAAAAAGGTAGTAAACTGAAAAACTTTTCCAGCTTACTCAAATTCTAAAACTCTGAGATCTGTAGCACTCCACCTTTTCTGAATTTATAACCAACACTGAGTCTGATGAATCTTATACTTCATGAATATGGATCTAATATTGATGATGTGTTCGATCAAAAAATTTAACTTTCTGATGACTTCTGCGACCAGTGTTTCTTAGTATGATACCCTATGTCTGGTGTTGCTCATTCTGATCCTCTGTGTCCATAAAACAACTTTATCAAAAACAAAAAATTTCTCCCCCTATATGTTTGGGTTTTAACATTTAACAACTTTCACCAATTTTTCAAAAAAAATATTTTAAAAAAGATTATTTTTCAACGAATACAAAAAAAAATTGTTAAAACAAAACATCACGAAGGTTCTTCAGTTATTTTATGAATCAAATGGTTTATTTGAGTGTTTATTGATGATTTTTTAGTAGTTTCCAATGAAATAATACATTGAGGATGAATTAAAAAATTTTAAATTACATTCCATGTAATTAATAAACACACACCATGTAATTTTTCAAGATGCGTGACTCAACCAACCTGAGTAAATGCCCAAGTCACCGACCGAACCTCACACGTTGTGTACCTTATGACACATGCCCTATACTCCCATTACAAAAGAATTTGGTGATTGAAAGTGAGAATACATGCCATGTATATCGGTACCTCATGACATGTACTTAAACCAAATAACCACCGACATACATAATTTAATGGGCAGCATAGTTGGCCACCTATTAGTGGAGAAAACTGAGAAAAGTTCAGTTGATAAGAGTACACATCGTGTACTTTTCAGTACACAATGTGTGGTATTTTCTCTATTAATTCATAGTCAAACCTCCAAATTAAGTGTTAGATATTCAAGGGGGGTGTGTTTCCACTATGATGATTTGATCCTTCCCCAAATCCTATAGGAATTTCTTCACATTTTCTTCTCATTTTGGTGTAATCTTATCTTATCTCCTCTTCCTCTCATATCCATGGAAGGGTTTGAGTTTTTACTCAGCCTGTACACTGTGACCATGGTCATAAGAGGTTAATTTCTATGTGTTTGAGTTGTAATAAGGTTATGTGTGTGTTGTAATAGAACTTCTGGTGTGTTTATTTTTGTTATGCTTTTTGTTTTATAATCCCTTTAATAATTAAATTTCTAATTGCACTAGTTGTGTCATATCAGACCAAGGATGACACCACTAAGGAAACTAAAGTAGTTACAATATAAAAACCCATTACCATTGGGTGAGTATGTTTCCACTGTTTTAGGGGTATTTTTTAAAACATTTTTTTAAGAAATCAATCATCAAACCAAGAATAACACAAATAGGGAAACTAAAGGAGTTACAATAAATGAACCCATGACCATCGTGTGAGTTTATTTTCACTATTTTAGGGGTATTGTTTTAAATGTATTTTTAAGAAATAAATCACTATGATAAGGTATTGACATTTTAAATACATATTTATTTGTTATCAGGCTTAGAAATAGTAATATAATTGAATCCCCATGGTAAAATATTTCATAAATGACTTTAAATACTAAGGAATTAATTTTATAATTAACTCTAATCAAATTGAAAACACTACACACTTATTTTCTAGGTTTTATTCTCCCTTTTATATTTCAATTATTTTCACAAATCAATTAAATTATTTTATCTTTTCACTACCATTTTCGTTATGAATATTCGAATGATGCTCACTGACTTACGCTTGACCCCTCCTTCCACTATATACCTAGTTAGTTGGTTTAAGGAATTAATTTAGTGCATATCATGATGGGTGTTACATTATTTATAAACTTGTTTCTAACTTTAGTTGTAAATTATATTGATACAACTCATTGTTTGATGGACTTTCTTAAAACAAGGTGTTGGGAAAATTTTAAATTTAAATTTTTATGAACTTTTATTCACCCTCCTCTTGTAGTATTATTGATACTCTTATAATCTCACATTTGGTATCAGAGTAGGTATTTATGTATATTACACTAACACTATTAGTAGGGATGATTATTTTGTTTTATAATGGTAGGTTTACCGATTGATACTCTAAAAAATTTCAATACTAGGAGACTACTAATTTTTTATGGTGGTGACTATAAATATTAGAAATATTGAATAAACACATTTGTTATAAGCATTGGTGTGGAAATTTTTTTTATAATGACTAGAAGTTATAAAATTCATAATAAAGAAGTTACAACATTTACTAGAGAGGAAAAGTAAAAATATCAGTTGAACTATAGATTTTGTAATAATTTTTTATGTTATATGATAAAATACATTTATATCCAAATATATTCTTGTGATAGACAAAAATATTTTTAAAAAGCTCAAATTTACTTGTTTTAGATCTTCTAATGTTTTGGAAACTAGAAGACTTATGATTCATGTGTACTATCAGGCTTTTGATTTTGTATCAGGTGAGTCATTTACTCAGATGCATCATCATTTCATGACTAGCTTAAATAGTTTTCAATCTCTTCGTGAGAAAGAGTTATTAGATAAACATCTAAAAAAAATATTATTTATAACATGCCCAAGGAATGAGAATATAAAAAAGAATAGTTATAGATGATACTAATAATCTGACTAAGCTAAGTTTGGATGATTTTATTAGAACTCTCATCTAGTAAAAGAGTATGTTAAAAAGTGATACTGAGAAAGATAATAACAAATAATGGTGTTTCTTTACTTCTTCTATGATGACTACAACTAAGAAATATAAGGCTAGTGAGAATGTTTCTAAATATTTTAAATATAATAATAAATTCAATGTTAAATCATAGAGTATTTTTTAGAAGAAAGTGAAAATGAGCTTGCCCAGTTACCAAAGAGAATAAATAATATTATTGGGAAGAGAGATTTTTATTATAAGTATAGTAAGAATAAAAAAGACAAAAGTGAAAAAAATAAGATATTATTTTATAGTGTATCAGAACGCAAGATCAACTTATTGACATTTTTACAAAACCCCTCAATTTTGTTATATTTGAATATATTAAACAAAATCTTTAATTATCAACATAAGGTGATCATTTATCTACTTCTTTTTTACCTATCTATTTATAGTGAAAAACTCTCCAAGAAAGGAGGATGAAATTTGTTACTTTGTTTTTATTGTGTTTTTACCTTGTTATAAAAATATCTACATATGGTTTTTTCAAGAAATTTTTTTTAGTTTCATAGGAATGAGGCTCATCTAAAGTTTCATCAAACTGACTCTATTACAAGAAATTTTTATTATGTAGCTAATATTTTTAAATTACCTAAAAAACTTTTGAAATAAATTAAATTTACAAACTATCTGGTAGGTATTCTTTCTAATATTTTTAAAAAAAATTATGGAGACAAATTTATAAAAGTTATGTTAAATTTTTTGAAGTTCTACCAGAATGATGTGAATCTAATAAAACTTAAAACTTTCTAACAAAATTTTTAGGATTATAAATATTTCAAAACATATACTTTATTAAAATTTAACATCATTATCTTCTAAGATAAAAACTTAGTTATCAGATCTATTGAAAGTCAAACTATCTCTATCATTGCCAATATATAGTAGGAGTGGCTCAGTTATTTTCCCTACACAACCGATTTTGAGGATATTTCTTTCTAGTTTGATTATATTATGTTTGTCCATCTCTATAGTTTATCCATTTATTATCAAGTTAATCCATTAATATTTTATGTCTTCCTTTGATGATTTTCCAACAAGTGAAGTATTAAAGGAAATATTGACTATATGAAGTTGGTTTGAAAAGTATTATTATATTTTGAAATCAACCATTATTTATTAATGTTGGGAATCAGTTTTTGTAACTAAGTATGAATTTGATATACACTATCTGAGTGTATCCCATGAGTTTTATATCATTTTAGAGTTTAATAAAGTTTATGGGACAAATAATGTTATGTAAAACTTTTTTTAAAGTCATGCAGTTTGAATATTAAGAAAATTATTAAGCTTGTCAGAATTACTTTGAAAGGATATTCTTCCTTCACAAGATATAAGTTACATGAAATAGTTAGATCTTTTGAAATACCTCTAGCTAAAAGTGTTTGTTTTCTTCGAGTGGGAAGGTAATAAAGTTATCTCATCTTTCACTGAACACAATAATAGTTTCCTTATGGATTAAAAACTATATTTTTTTGAGGAAATATATATACTTTGAAGGTGAAGGAAATATATCTATTGGATTTTATTTAAAATATAAGAAAATTTAACTTTATTAAGTTCATGCATAACTACATTGAGGAAATCAAAATAGAACATTGAAGCTTAATATTATTTTGTATCCAAATTTTATTAACAGGTTTCTTGTGAAGTTAATGGAAGTTTGAGGTATCAAGAATGAATCTACCCCCATTTGAGATAAAGAATCTTATTTCAAAGATGAAACAATTACAAAGATTAGGATAATGTATTTTCCTGATGTAAAAAATTTTCATAGATAAATCTATGAAGGTTTCTTCAGTTGAATAGGTATAGGTTTTAAAAAAATGAGAAAAGGAAAGCTCTATAATCTTTTAAAAAATCACCCAAGCTACCAATAAATAAGACTAAGGTGATGTCTGATGAATCCTTTTCTAAGTTCATGAAGAAAAAGAAGTAGAAGAAATAAATTGATCGATGTTTTGGGATTGATTCTCTTGAATCAGAATCCTTAAAAGAAGTATTATTTGATAATTTTAATTAAGAATAAAGAAATAAAAAATAAGTATCCAAAGAGAATAAGGACAAATTTTCAAGATATTTCCTAATGGAAATATAAATATAATATGAAGAAGTAGAGAAAATTGAGGAAGTAACTCCTCTGTTCATTTTTGTTGAGAAGGAACAACAAGTTCCTTTATTTATTCCTTAGACCAATCCTCTATCTGTTCCTACTGAAGTTATTCCTCAGTCCATTATTTAGGAAAAACACAAATAGGTAGTTAAAAATTTTTATCAAGATATTGATAAAGTTTTTGAAAAGGTTGTAATATAAAAAGAAGTTCCTAATAAATATGCTCATCCTAAAGAGTCATCTTGAGTTCTAGAGAAGATTAATACTTTAAGAAATCTAGAATAAATTGTTAAAAATTTAAATATATTCTTAGATGTTAAATAATCTTGAGTGTATACTTCAATATCTTTGACTTCTTAATTTTATGAGGAAGAAGTATCTCTTGGTTCTTTAGAAGAAGAGTATCCATTCAATGAAAAGAAAGAATCAACCACAAAGTAATCATACGATCATTAGTCTAATGAAATTTTAGTGCTTCTAGAAATTTATCAGTCTCTGTTTGTTGATAAATAAAAATCTACTCTGCAAAGGAATAGAAACCTATCTTTCCTAAAGTTTCTGATGAAATTACTAACTCTCATATTAAAACAAGGTATAAAAGGAAATAAATTAAAATTAATTACTTCAATGAAGTAATCAATATTCTTAAAGTTATGATGGAAATCTTTTTGTATATTCAAGACTAGTGTAATTACATCTAAGGGAAAGTAGATGTTATTGAAGGTTTGTTCTCTCTCAATAAAAACTTTGAAAATGTTATTTACAATGAATCAGAACTTAAAAATCTAAAAGGTAAATATTTAGTAGAGTTCATAAAGTTAAATAAAATTATCAAGTGTATGAATCAAACTAAAGTGTATATTAAGTTTTTTGATAATAAAATCGCATGAATCAATAGGCCAATGAAGTTAGTCTCAAAGTTATTTGAAAACATAAACTATGAAGTTAGAGATTGTCTAAGAGTAGTAGATGATCTTAAGTCCCTTACTATTCAAAAAAACTTGGAGATATCTCTACAAAACAAGAAGTATAAATTTCTATAGGAAAGGTTGGTAAAGATTGAGTTGAAAGAAGAAAATTCAAATAAGGTAGAGGAGGATTTAAGGAAGATAAAGGGAATCATCAAGAAACTCTCTAAGAAAGATTAAATATTTTTATTTAACTCTGGAATATTTGTAATAATTAAATCTCCAACATTTATTTTACCACCTTCATATATTTTGGATGAATTTTTCTACTTTTATATATTTTTTATGAAGGTTGTGTTTTCTTAAATTCATTTTTACTCCTTAAAAATGTATGTAGAGTATTTTTCTAACATTACAGGAAACTCTTTCTACTAATTTTTTTCCTTTGAAATTATTTTTGAAAAGAAAAGGGGGGAGGGTGAATAGATCACTTTAAAGTTATGTAATAAAGGGGAGTAAGTTTTTAAAATTTTTACTTACTCTTAATTGTTTTTTATTGTAATTTTCAAAAAATCATAGATTGCTAAGTTTAAAGTCTTCTTTCTAACCTTACTTTTGAAAATAAAAATTCACTATTTAAATTTTTTCATATTTATAAACTTTATCTTTTTTAAGTTATAATGTTTTTATAATAAGGTAATCAATTTTATCAGATGGAGAAATCCAATTCTATGATATGAACATTTATAAAGTATATCAGATGAATGTGTACTATGTACACAGAATAAACATATAAAAGTATATCAAATAGAAATCTTACAAAGTACATTAGATGGAGTTTTATGAATTAATTTAGACGGAGTTATAAAAAGTACATTAGATAGAATTCATCAGACAGAGACTTATAAAGTCTATCGAATAAAGTTTTTCTAAGACCAAAAAATTAATATGTATAAAGTATAATATATGAAGACTTGTCATTTATACTAGAAAAAATATTCTAAATCATTGTAATGTTGTTACACCTAACAATCATCAGAAAGAGTGATTTTGTGTTGAACTCGTCGAGAGAAGATATTTGGTTGATTCCATTGAAATTGATCCCAAGAAGTAGAGAATCTAACTATTTCAAGCATGTCTATAAATAGAATCATGGACTTAAGGAAAAGAATAATATTGAAAATCTATGATCTAAATAGGCTATTGAAGTTTTGTAACATCTTTTTACAGAGTATGCTTTAATTATAATCTTTATAGATTTTTCCTTAAAGCATAATCTATGAGGATTTCACTATAAATGCTTTAATATTTTTCTATTGTAAATTTTGTTTGTCTAATAATGTGATGAAGAGTTATATGGGATAAATAGATAGAAGTTTTCCTGATATTTTCGATTAAGGGATCTTTGGGATAGGGATATAGATATTTTTTCAATTAGGTGGATCAAGGGATTCCTAGGATGCAAAAACAGACCTTCCAATAGGTATATAATCAGGTATACCTTAATTCAGGTTCATAGACTTCATTATCAATTTGGGTGAAAGTAAATACCTTTATTTGGAAAGGTTCTATAATTTTTGTTACCATATTTTATAAAAGTGTGTTTTACTTTTTTATACTTGTCTCTAAAAGTTTCTTATTTCCACTACTCTTATAGAAATTTTATATTTTTTGTAAAAACTTGTTTCATACTCTAGTTATAAATTATATTAGTACAATTATTTGCTTTATAGACTTTATTAAAATAAGGTGTTGGTAAAATTATAAGTTTAAATTTTTATAAACTATAATTCACCCCCTCTTATAGTATTTTTAACACTCTTAAAATATCACATTACATCAGGTGAACATTTATCAAGTATATCAGATAGATGTATACCAATTACATCAGACATACACATACAAATTGCATCATATAGATGTATACAAAGTCTATCAGACATAAATCTTACAAATTCCATCAAAAAAAGTACATCAGACGGATGTATGAAAATTCTATCAGATAGAAATCTTAAAAAGTCAATCAAATAGAGTTTTACAAAGTCCATTAGACAATTTCCATCAAACAAAGTCCATCAAACGAAGTTCTATAAAGTCTATTATACATAGTTCATTGGATAGAGACTTATAAAGAATGTCAGATGAAGTTTTAATAATCCTACCAAGTAGAGGTGTAAAAATTATATTGAAAGAAGACTTGTTGTTTCCATCAGATGAAATATTATAAAGAATTGTAATGCTGATACACCTAACGATCATCAGAAAGAGTGATGTCATGATGAAATCATCGAGAGAAGAATATGTTTTTTTTGATTTCACTGTAATTAATCCTGATAAGTGAAAAAACCAACCATTGGAAGAACGTCTATAAATAGGACCACGACCTTGAGGAGAAAAAGAATATTGACAATCTATGATATAAAATTTTTGTTGAAGTTTTTTAATATATCATTACTGAGTGCACTTCAATTATAATCTGTAGAGAGTTTTCCTTAATCGTCACTTATAAGGATTTCATTGTAAATTCTTTAAGGTTTGTCTATTTTAATTGTTGTTTATTCGATCATGTGGTCATGGTATCTCAGGGATAGAGAGACAAAATTTTGTCCAATCTATTTGATCAAGGGATCCTAAGGATATGGAGACAAAGATTTGTCCAGTTAGGTGGATTGAGACCTTCCAAGGCTAGAAATATAGACCTTCTAATAGGTTTTTAATTAGGGATGCCTTAATTTAGGTTCGTAGGATTCCTTGTCACTTTGGTTGAAAGTAAAGACCTTTATTAGAAAAGGTTCTATAAGTTTTGTTACCATATTTTATAAAAGTGTGTTTTAATTTTTTATACTTGTTTCTACAATTTTTTTTATTTTCATTGTGAATTTTATAAAAATTTTATATATAATTGTATAAAAAAATTAACTATGTTTATAAAGTATACTTGTATGACTCTTTGTCCTATATACATTCTTAAAACAAGGTGTTATAAAAATTACAAGTTTAACATTTTATAAACTACAATTCACCCACTCTTTTAGTATTGTTGATAATCTTATGATCCCACTTGATTTTTTAGTAAAAATACTTATTTTTAACCTTACTTTAAAAAATCAAGATTCACTCTTTAAATACTTTCATATTTATAATCTTTATCATTCCAAAGTTTTAAAGTTTTTTTAGGAAATTAATCAATTCTAGAAAACTAAAAAATTTAGTTCTATCATATGAACATTTATCATGTATATCAAATAGAAGAGTACCAAGTACATTAGACATACATGAATAAAGTACATCAGATAGATGTATATATATACAAATTCTATCAGATAGAAGTCTTATAAATTCCATCAAATAGACTTTTACGAAGTCCATAAAATAGAGTTCTACAAATTCCATCAGACCGAGTTCATCAGACAGATATGTACAATTCTACCAGATGGAGTTTTACTAATCCTAATAGATATATACATATAAATTATACCAAGAAAAGACTTATCATTTCTACCAAACAGAATATTTGAAAGCATTATAATGGTGATGCTCTTAACAACCATCATATAGAGTGATGTTGTGCTGAACTCTTCAAGAGAAGAATATGTTTATATAATGTCATTACAATTGATCTCGATAAGTGAAAAATATTATTTTTATAAGCATGACTATAAATTGGACTGTGAGCTCAAGGAGAAGAAGCTTTTTCAACTAAATTTTTTAATACGATGATCTAAAGTTGTTATTGTAGTTTTATAAAATATTATTATTGAGTGTGCTTCAACTTTAATCTTTATAGAGTTTCATTAAATAATAATTTTTGAGTATTTCATTAGAAATGATTTAAGGTTTGTCTGTTGTAATAGTTTTTTGTTCGATCATGTGATCAAGGGATCTCAGGGATAGAGAGACAGAAGTTTGTTTGATCTGTATGATCTAGGGATCCTAGGGATAGAGAGAGATGGATTTGTTCAATAGAGTGGATTGAGGGCTTCCAAGGATTGGAATATAGACCTTTTGATAGGTTTATAATCTATAATACCTTAATTATTTCTATTTATTTCTATTTGTTAATAATTGTTGCTAATTATTACTAATTATTTCTAATTATTCCTAATTATTGCTAATTATTTCTAATTATTACTAATTATTACTAATTATTAATATTTATTCCTAATTATTCCTAATTATTACTAATTGTTCCTAATTATTACTAATTATTCCTATTTATTACTATTTATTGATATTTATTACCAATTATTATTAATTACTACAAATTAATTATATACATTACTAATTATCGTTAATAATTAATAATTACTACTAATTATTAAAAATTAATACTAAAAATTTCAATTTATTAGTACAAATAAATACTAATGACAAAAAAATTTAAATTTAATTTAATTACAACTAATCAACAATAAAAAATTAACATAAAAAATTAAATAAATAATAAATTAAAAAAATATATAAATACCTTTAAGACCAATTTTCTATTGATGCAGGTGGCTTCACAACTTCTTCGTGAACAAAAAAATTAACTTAGAAAAATTCTCTCTCTAAAATCCGACTTTAGAGAGAAACAGGATCTAAATTTTGAGATGAATGAGAGGAAAAACGGATGGGGGTATATATATGTTAGATTATTTGCGACGGGATTATTTATGACAGGTATCATGTCGCAAATAGTATCTTTTGCGACGGGACCCGTCGCAAATACCTATGCCCGCATTAATTACTGTCAGCGGTTAAAAAGTTATTTGCGACACGACCCGTCGCAAATAGTCCCTTCCGACACACCTTTTGCAATGGGAAGACATCTCGTCGCAAAAAGCTATAAACCGCCGCCTGTTATTTGCGATGGGGCCCATCGCAAATACTTAACTATTTGCGACGGTGGGATCCCACTGTCGCAAAAAACCTTCGCATGGTTTGGCACGCTATCCGTGCCAAACTATTTGCAACGGGAGACGAAGTCTCGTCGCAAATAGTTGGTTATTTGCGATGGCTTGTTACCCCCGTCGCAAATAACCTCTTGGACGGACCTTTTGCGACGGGATTTATTCTCGTCATAAAAATCCCTTTTTCCCGTAGTGTTGGTAGACATATATCAAATACCCAAGCATGTTTATCTTATAAGATATATCGATGCATTTAGGGGATATTGTGGGCTCCAATCATCACTAATTAAGTTAAATACATTCATCATATGAATGAATAAATAAGTTAAAAGGTTCTAGGGCCCACAGTAAAAGACGGTGGGCCGGAGTTCTTAAAAATTTTGTCAGTGGATCGACGGTACATGTCAATGCCGACGATTTGATCCCCGATGAGGTATGAGGATCTCTCATAAATTGTAAAGAGCACAAAATTATATTGAAAATGTACCCATTTAAAATCTGAAGCTGCGATTCACTGCAACTAGTCGATGGTGATCGTCGCTTGAAGGATCCAAAGCAGAAACCCTCTAAATCGTCCACACGTTCTTCAAAAACTCACGGGAGCATCGATCGTCGAATTCTGGGTGCTAGCACAGAGATTCGACGACGCTTTTGATGTCCTGATGATCACTGCATCGAGATGCCTTCAATGTTGAATAGAGATCTTAATCCAAGATTCTTCGATCGAGATCTTCTTTGTCTAGAGAGTGGGAGGAGAGAGAGGCTCTAGATTTCACTCCATGGAAAGTATGAATAGTTAATTGCACAACATAAGAGAGAGCCTCCTCCTATATTTATAGTGGAGTTGAGAAATACCCAGTTGGGTTCCCTGGCCCCTGTTTATTTCAACATCCACTAAATAAATAATTTTGATGAACTAAACTATGCTAATATTATTTATTATTTTATCACATACTTTTAATATATATAAAATATATTACGTGATAAAACGGATTCATTTAACTCGACTCACTATCCCACTAAATATTAAACGAACCTTGAATATTAAAATAATATTTTTTTGATTAATATTTTTCTCGTATTTACTAAACTTTTAAATACATTAAATAAATTCAATCCCAAATATTCATAACTTTAATATTAATGAATTTATTTAATTCTTTTGTTGATCGATAACTTGGACAACGCTCGGACCCTGTGGCAAGGCCCACTATGTCCATATACCTATTCGACTGAATAGGGAGGATTCTTCAATACGCTATTGTGTGTGACCCTTTAGGCCTTTATCTCAATAGCAGTGGATAAAATACACAGACCAAGAGTGGAGTCTAGAAACCCATCATGGCCCCTAAAGAGATAAGGATAATCATAGAAATGACTACTAACCTATGAACACTGAATGTGTACTATAATCTCTTTGACATTAAATATCTCATAAAGCAGGACGCACACTTGTGTCATCACCCTTTTCTTGCTTTATTATCTGTTGATCTAACTGGATGGATTTACCTTTTTATTGTTTTGGCCAAAGATTTATTAAGGAAGCACCATCCTGATCAACCAGACCTGAGATATACAACTTCTTAAACTTTCAAGTGGCAAATATTTTCTTGACCATTCAATCAATGTCATACCACCAACGACACACCCAACACAAGCTACCTCACCACAATTTCAATACCATGGATTTCACCTAGAATCAAAGTACGTAATCAAATGATACACATTGATAATGGTCTCAAGTCAGGAGACCAATACACATGTCCATAGATAGGAACAACCAATGACATGAAAAGCATGTGGTGTTCCTATTGGTGGGTGAGTCCTCTTGATCTCTCTACTATAGATCACCAAGTAAGAACTTCATGAGAAGAAATCTCAATGCTTATGAGCCCCCAACGACCAATTGAATGATCTTAAAAGTTAGACATGACAAGTAAAATTCTAATGGACTTCGGCATACCGACTTGGTATAACCAATTGAGCCTTATTGGTAACAAGCTTATACCATCCATGTATCTTCTCATTTGAATACCCACCGTAGTATTTAATTAATAATCCCCTTTACAATTTGATACATGAAATCCATTATTGAATTTTTATTGATCTTGTCAATCATAGTTAATTTCCATATAGTTCATAATTGTAGGATTTATTATTCTTAATAAATAATATATCACTGGGTGCAGTGAATATAAAACCACCACCATGGTTTCATCCTTCTTATGCAGTATGTCTCTCTATAACATTAATATTCCACATGTATTTGTGGAACTTGTTCCTATGCCATCCATTTGTGCATCTCAAGCATTGACTAAGTTCAAGTCAATTCATCTCCCACTATATCTAATAGAGATGTGCACCCTTATATAGAAATGTAGTCTAATACTTGACTACATATTTTCTATCTTAGGGATTTATGTAATATCCTAAGCAACTATTAGGATAATTACTTAGATGCACCATGTGTTCAGCTTGATGCATATTTGTTTATATCTTAACAAACTCTTTGCATCCTAACACATGATCTATGACATAATGGATTTCCATCATACTATGACTCATATGATATCCTTTTGTCATTTTAGTTGGCATATTGGTTATTGGTTTATGTTATTATTTGCAAATCACATCTTGAAATATAATGGAAGTTTCCACAAGTTGCAACATTGATACTCCATACATCATAACTTTGATGTATAAAATGTGTGTTTAGGAATTGTTCCACGCTACATTTTTTTTATCAATGTTAACATGTAAGACTCATCATTGATCCTCCTTATGAAAATCAATATCTTAATGTAGATAAGGTAACATGCGTTTAGGAATTACTCCACACTACATTATCATGATCGATGATTGCATAGTCAAGATATTATTCAGCATGCTGATTCGAAGCAACTCATATCTTCTGACCATGCATATACTTCACTATTACATTCCTTAATAGCTTAAAGTAATCTTATGAAGTATCTTTACCTATAAATTTATTTGGAATAGTTCACACTCTTGTTGAACTAACCTTGGAAGCTTTGTGGCATACCTTTATTTCTAAAGGTTTCTTTGTCTAAACTAAAGATGTCAATAATACCAATGGTGTTTAGTTGTTCCAAGCCTAAATACCATACTGGGTATATTCTTGACATCCACTTTTAGTTTTACATGAAAAATAATCTTCTTACCACAACTGGATAGGTCTTACATTTTATATTCATCATGTATTTTCCTTGATTCAAGTATGTATGAAATATTTGTTGAGCATGTCACCACAAAAAAAATTCATTCTAGAAACTTGGAATAATGTCTCATTATGCCCAAATGGGCACATGAGACAAATGTTTTGGTTATACTCATAACTTGTTCAGTTTAAATCCAGCACTTGACAATTATAAGTTATGTGTTTCTCATTGTTGACTTAGGAATCACCCTTTCTCAGCTGCTTGGAGTAGACACTTTACTTCTAGTAATGTTTCTATACTTACATGGTTACTGTATTTAAATACATATATGTGAAAAGAATGTTGTATTTAATACCCAAGAAGTATGTGAGAAACAATACTTTATATTGATGAATATAAACTAAACGAGAAGTGGGTACTTGCTTTTTGTATTGCATTTTTTAAACTTCCATAAATTTATTTCATTATGTGATGAAAATAACCTCCTTTTAAATAAAAAACCACTTTTTTTAAGGAAATTTCTAAGGTTCCATTGGCGTAACTTTCCATAGGCCTTTTTGCCTTGTCTTTCAATATATTCTCCATAAGAACAAAAGATGATGCTATCTTTAATATCTGTATTACTTGGAGAATGTTATCTTAATGGTAATGAAGCGCTTACTCTATAACATTCATTTTTATCCTTAAATGAAACTAGAGTAATTGGGTGTAAAAAGGTATAATAATGGGATGATGTGAAATATTGTGTACTGTCTTTCACTTTACACAAATTGAGTGTAATCATCACATTCAAATCTTTCTTAGATTTCTCCTTGAAACTTCTTGGAGATGAGACAACATGTGACATCATCCATGTCTTGATGTAGCGACTGCAACTAACATCAGACGTTGATGATAGCATTATGATAGAACCATCATATTCTTGATTCATGAGTCTCCTGTAAGTAGTTTTACACCCTCTCTTGCTGAGGTGTCTTAATAGGTTGGGACACAAGAACTTTGAATTTCTGTTATAGTAGTAATTTGTGCAAGCGCCTATACTACACTTGGAATTTCGTGCGTGTTCAGACATTAACTTTTTCCAATATTTATCACAGTTTTATTGTGGTATTAATTGATATTATCTACAAATAAACTTTAGTAGATTGTACATTTATGTGATTACCAAATGTGACATTAGTGATTAATTTAATCATTAAATGTCACCCACTAATTTTTCGAATTCTAGGAACCCTCTGTACTAGAGTCAGAATACTCTTGATTATTCTAGTGGAAAGGATCCCTGGACCTCCCTTATAGTCTATAAGTTATGGCAATGACACTACTCGGAGTGTCCAGGGTAGGTTTTTGGCTGGCCAACCACATTAACTCGTGGTTCCTTGATCTGTTGAGTGAAGTCCCAGCTTTAAAAATCATTACTGATTTACTCAATGCTTTCCTATAAAATTACAACAAGCTAGCTATGGCTATTTCTTTGCTGCAATTTTAGTTAATTCAACCCACCATTCTAATAAGAACTCCCCAGTAGTAAGAGGCACTCTCAGCTATGGCATGACCGGCACCTCGAACACCCGGTTTTGTTCAAACTTGAATGATGGAAGGCTATTATGACTTAATATTTCTTTGAGGGTTTTATTGGTTTTCTATCAAAAAATGTAATCCATTTCTATTAAACTTTTTCATATATGTTGTTTCTCTCACAACTGAACTTTAATTGAAAAACATACGCCGCTTCTTTATGCATTTTATTATCTATTATTTTATGTATTTTTCTGCTGTTCTAAAATGCATAAAATAATAGATAAACACATAAAGTAAAACTACTACCCAACTGGTCTTGAGCATCTGAACGACCTAAGGGAATCATACCTAAGTCGAAACTTGACTCTTGATGCAGCTTTCCCTTGTCTTGTATGTTCGTTTCGCATTCGAAGTATTGCCTTGTCTTGGCGGGGTCTACATTCACATCTTGGAGTACCGCATTGTCTTAGCGGAATCCATATGTTGTCTTGCATCGTCTTGGACATCAAACACTGCCTCATCTTGGCGGGGTCCATATCGTTCACTGTCTTCATCTGAAGTACAAAAATACTCGTGCGCATGTGAGGGGGACTAGTGTGATAAATGTACATCCGGTAAAAATTGGACGTGCAGGTCCTTATACATTTTAACTGAAAAAGAAAGACAATGAGCAGACTGTCTATTTAATTAATTAAAATTATCACATGTAATTAAAATAATTAATTAAATAAAAGAAACATACACGGGTCGATTCTCAAGATCAGAATGTGGGTATAATAAAGTGCAATAAAATTAAAATGCATTAAATAAGTACGAGGGTTTATTTAATTAAATTAAATTAATTAATAAATTCAAATAATTTAATGAATCATTATTCTGCTAATTAATATAATTTTTATGCCAAAATTAAATTAATTAAATAATTTAATTTAATTACAAAATTAAATTAATTTGTATCCTCAGCTATTAAAATAATTAACCAAAATTAATTTTAATAAATTTAATTTAGATACTAAAATTAAATTAATTAAATTAATTACTTTGATTAATTTAAATTTTTCGGTCTCTGAAACTCGACTGTAGGACCCGTGCGGGTCGGGCCAAACCCACGCAGGGCCCTATGAGGCCGTCCAGGGCCAAACTGGGCCAGGACGATCCGCCCAAACCCGTTCCGGGTTGGGCAGGTCCCCCTGAACCGTTTCAGGGCCAATTTTGTCCTGCGGAAATAAACTTACAGAAAAAAAAACGGATACCTCCTGGGTCTTGACCAATGGCGATGGTGTCGGAGCTGCAGTGATGAAGTGTCGGTCCGGCATCCATGAAGGAGGGCATGGCGGCGACGCTGTGCTCAGGTGAGTCGACAGGACGGCGGCTGCTCTGCACCACTACGGGAGGTCAGAGGCCTGCTGAGGGTGCGTCGATCAGCTGTTGCATGGGCAGGGTGCTCTTACAGGGAGCCCGGGCAGTAGGTTGCCTAGACGTGGTGGTGGACAGGAGAAGGCAGTGGCCAGGATTTGGCCGGGGCGGTGTCTCCGGCACTGCAACGTGCTACAGAGGGCGGCCTTCTAGTCTAGGCGGCGAGGCCTGCTGCGTCGGGAAGGAGATGGGTCATCAGGACTGGCGAGCTGGGCGCTTGTGGGGTGAGGGTTTAGTTATAGGATGGAAGGCGATGGTGTCGGGTTTCTACAGAGAGCGGGAGGTAGGGCGACCCCGGGCACGGGCTGGGAGGAGGAGTCTTGGCCTTGCTTGTTCTGGGTAGTGGAGCAGCACTGTGGGAGGTAGGGCAATCAGGCGCTGCATGGGAGCGACGGGAGGCGAAGCCCCGAGGTGGCTGCTGGGTGCGTCGGCGCTGCGGGTCGCGGCTCCTCTGCGCGTGCGGAGGAAGCTGGTGGAGGGGATCCGCACGGACCTCCTGTTCCTCCCATTCCTTTTTTTTTTTGCTTTTGATTTTAGGCGCCAACCCCCTTTTTTTAATAAGACTTCTTTTGAAGTCTTATTCCCCTTTATTATTCCACTCTCCCTTTTTTTAGTCAAGGTTTCCCACAATTATTTATTGTGTGTGTTTTTCCACACATAAATTGTTCTAAATGCTACTTAGCCTTTTGTTATAATAATAATAAAATTATTATAATGAAATAATAATTTATTATTATATTATTATTATTATTATTATAATAAAATTATTATGCAAATTACTAAAATGTAAAATATACAATTTTCATATAATTTTAATAATATCTGATGAACCGATCTAAGCTTGATCGGTTCTTCGGATTGAATAAAAATTAATACCCATGATCAAAATGCAAATTTCGATCCAATCTGAAAATTTAAAATGGCCATAACTTGGTTATTCGAGATCGGATCGATGTCTGGTTTGAACTTTTGGGACTATTTTTTGAATCCTATAATTAATTTTAATGAAAATTTAATTTTATTGGCTTATAAAATTTACGTGATCCCTTTGATACCACTGAAAGGTTCTGGGGCCCGCAGTAGAAGCCGGTGGGATGGGGTTTTTATAATTTTCATCGGCAGATCGATGATTCTTGTCTATGACGACAATCCGAGCCCCAGTGAGGTCTGAGGAACTCATGTAAATTTTAAAGAGCACAAAATTATATTGAAAACGTACCCATTTCAAATCTGAAGCTGCAGTCAACTGCAACTAGTCAATGGCGATCATTGCTTGAAGGATCCAAAGCAGTAACCCTCAATATCATCCACACATGCTTCAAAAACCCATAGGAGCATTGATCATTGAATTATGGGTGCTAGCGTGGAGATCTGATTATGCTTTCTATGTCCCGATGATCACCACATCAAGATGCCTTTGATGCTGAAGAGATATCTTGATCCAAGCTTCTTGGATCAAGAACTTCTCTCTCTAAAGAGTGAGATGAGAGAGAGGTTTTGGATTTCACTCAATGGAATGAATGAATAATTTCACAACATAAGAGAGAGTCTCCTCCTATATTTATAGTGGAGTTGAGAAATACCCGGTTGGGTTTCCCGACCCCCATTTATTTCAACGTCCACTAAATAAATAATTTTGATGAACTAAACTGCACCAATATTATTTATTATTTTATCACATACTTGTAATATATATAAAATATATTATGTGATAAAATGGAGTCATTTAACTTGACTCATTATCCCGCTTAATATTAAACGAACCTTAAATATTAAAATAATATTCGTTCGATTAATATTTTTCTCGTATTTACTACACTTGTAAATACATTAAATAAATTCAATCCCAAATATTCATAACTTGAATATTAATGAATTTATTTAATTCTGTTGGTGATCGATAACTTGGAAAACGCTCAGACCCTGTGGCGGGGCCCACTATGTCCATATACCTATTTGACTGAATAGGGAGGATTCTTGAATACGTAATTGTGTGTAACCCTTTAGGCCCTTATCTTGATAGAAGTGGATAAAATCCACAGACCAAGAGTGGAGTCTAGCAACCCATCATGGCCCCTAAAGAGATAAGGATAGTCATAGCAACAACTACCAACCTACGAACACTGAATGTGTACTATAATCTCTTTGTCATTAAATATCTCATAAAGCAGGATGCACACTTGTGTTATCACCCTCTTCTTGCTTTATTATTTTTTGATCTAACCGGATGGATTTACCTTTGTACTAATTTGGACAAAGACTTATGAAGGAAGCACCATCTTGATCAACCAGGCCTAAGATATACAACTTCCTAAACTTGGAAGCGATAAATCCTTTCTTGACCATTCGACCAATGTCATACCACCAATGATGTACCCAACACAAGCTATCTCGCCATGATTTCAATACCATGGTTTTTTCCTAGCATCAAAGTACGTAATCAAATGATACACATTGGTAATGGTCTCAAGTCAGGAGACCAATACACATGTCTGTAGATAGGAACAACCAATGACACTAAAAGCATGTGGTGTTCCTAATGGGTGGTTAGTCCTCGTGATCTATCTACTAGAGATTACCAAGTGAGAACTTCATGAGAAGAAGTATCAATGCTTATGAGCCCCCATCACCTGATAGTCAAACATCTACTATATCCATTCAGTAAGATGTATCTAGACTATAGAACATATATTTAAGATTAATGTCATAGTATCTCGAGGTTCTCATTATAGCCCGGGATCTTCTATAACCTTTCAATATGAAAATTAATCTTTGGACATTACCATTATAATAGTGGACACAGAAAAGTCTACACTATAATGGTAAGATGACATCATGTATAACTAATTGTATACGTGATATGATAATCAAAAGTACTGCATAGTTGGGTCTAGGGAACCCACTATTTCAACATAATCTATATAATACATTACCAATATTCCTTAATAATCAATAAACATCCATATTGGAATAATAAGTATACAGATTTTCTATATTTCCCAAATCAATAAATAGAATAGCTTTCTATTTAAGCATATATCAAACTAAAATTGTATAGAGTAAGGGTTATATATTTAAGTCAATAATTTTCTCAATCAATCAATGCATGAAATCTTGGTAAACACTATTCAATCAAAGGAAGAAAATATAGAGTTTTCACAAAGGGGAAGGCATTGGGAGAAAAATTATGCCTATAAAAGAGGATGGTTTGGAAATAAAAAATCAATAATGGATTTATCATAGTTTAATCCCCCAAAATAAAATAGTATTAGAGTATTTAGAAGGTAATTCGTGACCAATATATATATACCACAAAAAGGAAACAAGTGGTGAATATGAATCATATCTGAATGAAGAAAAAGGATGTGATAGGGATACCATGATATTCAAATATAATGAAATGAAAGATATTCATTATACTTAAATTGAATAGGGTAGTGAATATGACATATAAAAGAAAAGATAGTGTGTAGTATCAAACATGTCTCATGAAATTGAAAATAGAGACAAATAACACTTAGAGCTTTAGAAAGTTTCAATTCAAAACCCCTTGAAGGATATAATTTCAAATGGAATATTAAATACCATGAATAAATAGAGCATCATGATACAAAATATTAAAGGGTAATTAGATACAACATTCCAAATAAAACATGGTGTATAATAAGATATATGTGTCAAGGAATTAAAAATTGATACAATAAACCCTTATAAGTAACATAATCATTGAGGTAAGAATCATTTGATAATGAGGTTATAAGGAAGAACTTTAGAACCCCATAAAATAAGTATAAAATAAAATACCAAGTATTCATTAGGTATAATAAATCAATTTTGGAATATTAATGTTTCAACAAGAAATTTTTGAGAATATCAGGTAAACATTCCTTGAATTCAAGCTTGTTATATAATTAAATAAATAATAAACTGTGTGTATCATAAAACCCATCTCATTTAATTTAAATAGATATTTTTTAAATGCTCTACTCAAGAGAAAAATGAGAAAAATAAACATCTTAAGACATATTCAACTATACTTGAAGTATCCAAGTCTCTGATACAGAAAATCCTTTACTCCATAACTTGAAAAAACTCCAGGATTTAATCTTAAATCCTTCTTGATCTTCTAACCTCCCATATATTTATAATTTTTTTAAAACATACAGTTGATATTATATATCTGTCATAATAATGGAATTGAATTCTATAACATTTATACCTAATGTGGACCTTATATTGGACTTCTTATGGACTTTTAGGAAATCTGAGAAATTTATTCTCTAATGGAAAACTTTTTCATATGAAAACAATGTCTTTCCTTCTTCTTATTTAACTTATATGGTGGTGTGGAATCTCCATAATCCTTCAGGTCGGTAAGTAGTCTAACCCACTACTCAGGGATACTTTACTCAAGAGAGAATCAAATTCATCATAACTCTAAAATCCAATTTCTATTATGCAAACATTTTGAATTATCTAAATATTATATACTTGGAATTTCAAAATTGGATTTATTAATTTCAAACAATTCAAAATAATTTATTATGAATAATTATTAATTTAAAATATAAAAAAATTATATTATGGCCTCATATATGTAATTTATAAAAATTTAAAAAAAATCTTATGATCTATAAATAAACATTTTTATTTCTAGATCATAAGACATGTCATATAATTTTATTAAAACGTATTTAAAATATTAATATTTAATATTTAAGGAATATTTAATAATAAACGTTTCATAAAAACACTTTATAATTAATTAATTAATTAATATTTTATTAATTATAAAATATCCCAAAATACCTTTAATTATATTTTATAAACAATTTATAAATTGTAAGTAAAATTTTATAAAAATATAAAGTTTTAAAAATTTCATGAAACCTTTACACAATAGGGGTTACCCATGTAACGGTAAAACCAACTACTCTTACACAGCCTAATTGTGTAAAGGTAACACAACACTTACCTTTACACAACACAACTACATAAAGGTAATGCTATATTACCTTTACATAAAACACTGTACCATGGCGTGAACTATGACATGGTGTTCTTTCTGAAGATGTTTTGAAGAACCATGGAACCTGTGTAAAATGACATCCACGCCATGCTTTGGGTGTATATTGGTTGGTTGTTTCACTTGTGTTAACACTTAACACGTGTAACAAAATGGTTTCCTCACCACATCATAGTGAATAGTGGCTAGTCATTTTGAACGTGTTAACATTTAATGTATGTTCTAAGACGACTGGTTCTATGGTGTGGTTACTGGTTGGACAAGTCATGGTGATGGTTGATTTGGTGCTTTGTTCTTTAGTTTTCTTCATTTCAAAAACTCGATTTCATAAAACTAAGATCTTCGATTACTAAAACCAGAAATAAAGAACTATTGTAAACATGTGTGTCATTCACCAAAGAAGCTTTTGCAACCTTCTTGATCTTTATCTGAATTGTTTGATAAAGATAACTAAAGTGGAAGATGAAATCCTCCCACCACCATAGGTATCCATAGGTTGAATAGAATTTTTTTTCATATGAATGAGATATTCCTTCACTCTAAGATGTGCTAGCACCACACTATACTAAGGAGGAAGAAGAAGGGAGCTTCAGGCAATGAGGAATCCAGTCAAGGTTTCAAATAAGCACAATCACACACATTACCATCATATAGTAGTGGATTTATATACCCATAAGGATACTCCTCAGATATCACTTGCACTAAATCATGTGTTATAATGCACAAGTTAATGCTTTCTCATGAATGAAACTCTTTTCTCGCGTTTTATCTTATGAAACGGTTCTTAAATGATAGCCTATGTGGAATAAATCATTAAATTATAATAGTTATCATTTAAAATCCAACGATTAGACCAGTTGCATCATATGAATTTTGTAATCCCACTATATATATTTTTCCAAATGCATCTCATTCATATGGATTCAGGGCATATATCTATTTCAAACACCTTTTGTATTTATGCTTACCATTTAGTGTGAATTCTATTTAGAAGGAATGATATTGGAAGAAATCAAGGTTTGGATTGAAAAATTCAACAAGTTAGATTTCATATTATGTAGGATTTGTATTTAATACTATTTGTTCTAGAAAGATTTTGAGATTCCATTAAAGGGGTAAAACTAGGATCAATGGAAAAAATAGAAAAGACTTGTCACAAAGCATGTGAACAGTCACACGATGTGTGAACGGTTACAAGAAATGTGATATTTTATTCTGCATATATTTCCAAACAACCATGGAAGGGGCTCTACATAGAATGTGTTCATATAAACGATACACCATGTAACTTAGTTTTTCATATAGAAAAATGTTAGTTTCACACATCTGGCCAGTACCACCATCCCCTTTGGATCCACCACAAACCAGAATAAATAAATTCATGATATTAAATGTTAAAGGGTTTTTATATACACCTCTTAAAAGAAGATAGGTGTATAACATAACATATGTCTCAAATATGAGAAATTGAGACAAAAATCCATCACCACATTGGTTTCTATTGGATCTTAAATCCTATGAAAGATGTATACTTGAATGGATATGTAAATAACCATAATTTTAAGGATATTAATCATAAAATAAATTCATGGGTAGTGTATCCTTTTATTAGAGTAAAACACCAACAAAAATAAAAAAGAAATAACCAAATTATTTGACCATTACCAAAAATGATACCAATATCACATGCTTATCAAAATAGGAAATACAATATCAAAACTAAATAGTATATATGTCATGTCAAAGTATGTGCTAAGTATCAAATGAAAACCCAGTAAAGAGTATCCCCTTGGACATGCATGGAAGCCAGTTAGTTGGAAGATGGCCATTTAATAGACACACTCAAGGCCATGATCTTCCATGCAGGGTGACCGTAGCATGCATATGCATCACACACATATGAGGGGAACATGTAGAGAAGGTACACTAGAACATGGGGAAAATCCATTGGAAAACCTCATTTGGGTGCGGGTCAGGTAGGTGCAGTTAGGGGGCATGTCCATTTTGAGCACACGAGGTGCACATGCTGTAAATGGACTGACCAGATGTTGGTCAGTAGGTTGGCATCGGCTCAGAAGCGTGATTATATATATATGAGGTGTCTTGGGCATCAGGGCATCGAGGATGCAGGTTACATGAGGTGTGAGGCATCTGGGCAACATGATGGTGTGGTACTTGATTGAGGTGTTTTGGGCATCAGGGCATCGAGGATGAGGTTTTTGATTGGGATGTGAGGCACCGGGTTTTATTTGAGCATCCAAGGTGATGTGGGACCTTCATTCATAAACTTAACATTATCTCCAAATATCTCAAAAAGTGTTGGTTCCTTGGCAGCGAGGTCCTTCGTTATCTCCCTTCTGCTCTTGTTGGCCTCTCCCAACACGTCTCACCCAATCTTGGTCTGGTGTGATGGAGCTGACGGCGATTTGGGTTATTTCATGCCATCTAGATTTAAAACCTAAGAAGATAGAAATCTTATTTTTGAAGTAGAATTAATCACTTAGTCACTAAATCACTCCATAATTATTCATATTCAAGGTATATGAGTTTCCAAGACCATAGTCTACTATTCTTATAACTATTATCTCCATCATTTAAGTTCCAAGGATCGAATAACAACTGAGAAGGGGGGGTTGAATCAGTTGTTTAACTTTTTATAAGTTTCAAAACGTTAAGAAACTTAACCCTTGAAACATGTTAAGATTTATTTCCTTATCAACCTTTACTAAGAAACTCAAGCTTGTAAGAAAGGTAAATAAATAAAGGCACAAAAGATTTACAAGGTTCAGGCTCAATAAGAGAACCTACATCTTTTCCATAGCCACTCCTGTGGGTCTATGGAAATACACTATAATGAAGAAGTGAATACAACTTGTGCCAACTCCCATTGGACACCTTCTATCTCCCGATAGGAAAGATTATACTGACTCCCGTCAGTTTACAATGTTTACTTAAAGAAAAAATGATCCAAACACAAGAATAAGAACTTTGTTAAGCTACTCCACAAATGCTCACTCTGAATCTTTAATCCGATTTCTTGAATCTGATTTTCTGAAACCGGTCTTCTCAACAAGATAAGATGATTCTGATTCTCTTCTTCTCAAACACTCAAGGAAACTTCTTCAAGATGGTAGGAAATTTTCACTTAGAATTCTCCAGTGCTCCGCCTTTTCCGTATATGTAAAATTTGAAAATGAGAGAATTATCTGAGAACATATTTATATGAAACTAAGAAAAAAAATGTGGGAATCTTGAAAATATTTTCCGCTTCCTCAAATCTCAAAAACTCCACAAATCTCTCACATTTAATCTTCAATATTTGACTTCTTCAAATCTCCTTAAATTTCTATGAGATTTATGAAAAGTTGAAATTTGGGTTTTCTTGAACTCTTCATATCTTCCTCAGAATGATAAGTCTTGATCTTGGATCTGATTTTAGGTTCAGGAAATAGGTTTAGGAAAACTAGTTCAGGAAATAGGTTTAGGAAAACTGGTTCAGGAAAACTGGTTCAGGAAAACTAGTTCAGGAAAACTGGTTCAGGAAAATTGGTTCAGGAAAACTGTTTCAAGAAACAGACTTTGAATTTCTGGCTCAGGAAACAGACTCCAAATTTCTGGCTCAGGAAGTAGACTCTAAATTTCTGGCTCAGAAAGTAGACTCCGAATTTCTGGATCAGGAAGTAGACTTCGAATTTCTGGCTCAGGAAGTAGACTCCAAATTTATGGCTCAGGAAGTAGACTCTGAATTTCTGGCTCAGGAAGTAGACTCTAAATTTATGGCTTAGGAAGTAGACTCTGAATTTCTGGATCAGGAAGTAGACTCTGAATTTTTGGATTAGGAAGTAGACTTAGAATTTATGTCTCAAGAAGTAGACTCTAAATTTTTGGCTTAGAAAGTAGACTATGAATTTATGGATCAGGAAGTAGACTCTGAATTTATGGATTAGGAAGTAGACTCCAAATTTCTATCTCAGGAAGTAGACTCCGAATTTATGGCTTAGGAAGTAGACTCTGAATTTCTATCTCAGGAAGTAGACTCCAAATTTATGGCTCAGGAAGTAGACTTCGAATTTCTGGCTCAGGAAGTAGACTCTAAATTTCTGGCTCAGGAAGTAGACTCCGAATTTATGGATCAGGAAGTAGACTCTGAATTTCTAGCTCAGGAAGTAGACTCTGAATTTCTGGCTCAGGAAGTAGACTCCAAAAATTGGTTCAGGAAACAAGTTTAGGAAATAGGTTCAGGAAAAACTGGTTCTGAATTTTCTCAGAATTTTTCTTAGTGAAAAAAATCAATCCTCTTCACCATTTCTTCAACAACTTTTATTATGAAACTTTTCATGATTTCTGAGAACTTTAAGATCAGAAAATCATTGTATTATTATGTTTAGAAAGTTTGAGACACTTTCTTAACTTCTAAATTTTTATTCTTCAACATAATCTTCTTTAAGGAAATCTTCAGCAACCAGCAACTTCAAATTTTTGTAACTCAAAAACATTCTTCAACAAAAATATTAGTTGTCAACAAATAAAAAACTTTGTTAAACAAAACACCATAAAGGTTCTTTAATCTCCCCCTTTGGATTTGTTGGCAACCCTTTTTAACAAGTTTTCACCTCTCAAAAAATTTACATCTCAAGTTCTTTAATTTTACCAAAATATAGCCTTTCTCAAAAAGAGTGTCCTGACACTACACTACTGGATAAAGTAATGTTTTTGAAGGATTTACATCCCTCGGTGACAAGAAAATTTTGTGGCCATGTAAAGATAAACTTCACCATACTCAAACTCTCCCTCAACTTTTATCTTTCTCTTTCTCACTTTTCTTTTCCTCTCTCATTTTTCTTTCTCTCTCCCCCATTATATGATAACCACAGCTTTAGATTCATAAAAGAAAACTTACTCTCCCCCTTTTTCAACATAATCCAAAGCACAATGGGGGTTAACTTCCTTATGAGTTTTAGGAAGTCTTGGGAGGAGGCTGAACATGGAGTTGAAGCCTCAGTTCAACAAACCTTTCCTTTGACATTACTTTTGTGAAAATATCAGCAATCTGATACTTTATTGAAATATATTCCATCAAGACTTCTCCAGCAGCATCTTTCTCTTTTAAAAAGTGATACTTTATATCAATATGCTTTGATCTTCAATGTTGAACAGGATTCTTGGAAAGATCAATGGCACTTTGATTATCATAGAGTATTTTCAAAGGTTTATAAACTTTCACTTTCAAATCTTCCAACTGAACTTTCATCCACATCATTTTAGTACAAGTCTGAGTAGATGTAACATATTCGGATTCAGTTGTACTTAAAGTTACTAAACTTTATTTCTTGTTGTGCCAACTCACACAACATTCCCCTAAGAAAAAGTTCCTCCTGATGTTGATTTTCTATCATTACAATCACCAGCCGAATCAGCATCAGTATAACCATGAAACTTCATCTCATTGTTTCTCTTATATAAAAAACCATGTGAAGTTGTTCCTTTAACATATCTCAGAATCCTCTTAACTGCCAACATATGTGATTCTTTTGGATTACTTTGATATCGGGAACAGAGAGTCATAGCATAATCAATATCAGGCCTTAAGGCTGTAAGATAAAGAAGACTTCCTATTAACTTTCGAAAGTCTTTCTGATTCACACTGTTCCCTGACTCATCTTTGCTCAACTTTGTGCTCACTGGGATAGGGGTTGAAACTTCTTTTGATTCTTCTATCCCAAACTTCTTTAACAATTCTTTGGCATGCTTTTATTAGGATAAGAAAATGTAGTTTTCTTGTTGTTGAACTTGTAATCCAAGGAAGAAATTTAATTCTCCCAACATTGACATTTCAAAAAAATTCTTCATCTCTTCAGCAAACTTTTCATAGACCTTTTCTTCATCTCCATAAAAAATTATATCATCCATATAAATGATTACAATTAAAGTTCCTAAGTCGACATCTTTAACATACAAGTTGCTATCAACTTTTCCTTTAGAAAATTTCATCTTTCTCAATGAATTGTCAAGATTCAAATACCATGCTCATGGAGCTTGTTTCAGCCCATACAAGGATTTCTTCAATTTGAAAACTTTATTTTCATCCTCATCAATTTAAAACCCACAATTTTGTTCAATGTAAACTTCTTCCTCGATCTCACCATTTAAGAAATCTGACTTTACATCCATCTGATAAACCTTGTAATTTTGATGAGCAACTACTGCAAGAAACATTCGGATAGTTTCCAATATTGCAATAGGGGAAAAGGTTTCATCAAAATCCACACCTTTCACTTGTGCATATCCTTTTCACACAAGCCTTGCTTTGTTTCTTGTAACTTCTCCATGCTTATTCAATTTATTTCTATAAACCCACTTGGTTCTGATAACATTCTTATTTTCTAGCCTTGGAACAAGTTCTCATGTTTCATTATTCTCAATCTGATCCAGTTCTTCATTCATAGTATCCACCCATTCTTTATTTTTGAATAGATTCTGAAACTGATTTTGGTTCAACTTTTGAGATAAGGGAAGTCTGATTTTCTAATCTTAACTTCCTTCTTATTTGAACTGGAGCCTTTTGATCCCCAATAATATTTTCAAATTCAACATGTTTTTTTAAGGTAGGAAAACTCACATTTCCTTTCCCAGCATCACTTTCTTCCCCACGTGACTCATCTGAGTCACTTTCATTATTGTGGGAATTCTTTGATTTATCTTCCTCGGTATTCTTAATAGATTTTGTGAAGGAAATTGGATTTTCAATTAACTTTACATCATATGATTCCACCAAATTCTGTAACCATTTGTTCCAACATTTGTAACTTCTTCCATTTGGTGAATAACCCATAAATATTCCTTCTTCAGCTTTCTCTTCAAACTTTCCTAAGTCTGGATTTCTAATTTTGAGCAAGCATGGACTTCCAAAAACTTTAAAGTAATTAAAAGAAGGTTTTTTGTTATACCACATCTTGTAAGGAGTCATGTTGGTTTCTAGTCTCAGCAAGCATCTATTTTGAACATGTACAACAGTGCTAGTAGTTTCTCTCCAAAATAATTTTGAAAGTTTGTATTCTAATAACATACTTCTTCCCATTTCTACCAAGATTCTATTTTTCCTTTCTACTACTCCATTTTGTTGTAGAGTATAGGGAGCACTATACTGATGTTTGATATCATGCTTCCTTATATACATTTCAAAAGCATTGCTTGTGAATTCGGTACCATTGTCTGTTCTCAACTTCTTTATGAAAGCTCCCAATTCTTTCTCAACATCTCTTCTGAAGAATTTAAGTGTTTCAATAGCCTCTGACTTATGCTTCATGAACATGATGTTTGTCATCCGGTTGAATTCATCAATAAAAGTGATAAAGTATAAATCTATTTTTTTTATTGATGTCTCATCGGCCCACATAGATCAGAATGAATAATATCAAGTGGTTTGTTAGATTGAATCTCAACTCTTTTATAACTTTTGTTAGCCATTTTTCCTTTCTGTAAAGTAATACAAACATCTTCATCTCTTCTTTTTAGTTCAGGAAAATTCCGAACAGCATCAACTTTAGAAAGATTATTCATGTTCTTCTGCCCAAGGTGGCCAAGTCTTCGATGCCACAACTTGTTTTCATCTTCATCACTCAAATAACAAGAGTTATTTGATTCTCCAATTTGAAAGAGATTCCCACTGGTTCTTTCTCCTTTTGTAATCACTTTTCCATTTTTCACACTTTTAATGATACAAGAATCCTTTCTGAAGATAACTTCTTTTCCATCATCACAAAATTGACTTACACTAAGTAAGTTATGTTTTATCCCATCAACAAGTAAGACTTCCTTAGACTTCAGTTTCTCTGCTTCAATCTCTGTCATTTTGATTCCCTTAATTTTTAAGGAACTATCATTACCAAAAGTAACTGCTCCTCCGTCATGACTTTCAACATGTTCCAAGATTTTTATATCACGTGTCATGTGTGAAGAACAACCATTATCAAGAATCCATGGTTTGATCCTATTACATGCTTTCAAATCTATCTAAAAAACAAAATATCTCTCATCAACCTTCTTATTTTCATCTCTCTTTTCTTCCTTATCATAAGAAACTTGTTCTGGAAGGAGTGTCATACATCATTCGGCATGATGACCAGACTGATCACATCTTCCAAAAACTTCTTCTAAACATTCAAATTTATTATTTGTTGGAATGTTTCTAAAATCTTGAGAATTCACTTTTTCAACTTTCTGAGAGTACAGAAATTTACTCATTCTTCTTTCACTGTTTCTTCAACTTTTCTCAAACCTTCTTTCAGGTAGAGATAAATTGTGCCAACAATTATAATATCTATGCCCATATATTCCACAAGACCAGCAATATCCCTAAAATCTTGATTTTATATTAAAGTTTTATCTTTCTTTATAGAAATTTTTTTGAGGTTGATAACTTCTTTCAGCTCTAGAAAACTCAGGATATAGGTCATCTCTTCTTTTGAGTGAGTTTTCTACTTTTGTATGATTGATAGGTTTCTCACATCCTTTCTCCACCCAAGCTTTAAAAATACTTTTTCCATAACCTAAAATGTTAGAAGAATCAGATAAAACATTATTTTTTATAGGATAAGATTTCACCTAATTCTCATGGTAAGCCTTTCTAGAAATCTTAGAAGTCTCATCTTTTACTTCAGTGGCTTTGTGGAAGTTTTCATTCATCTTCTTTAGGTAATTTTCAAACTCAATGACTTTTGATTGCAACTTGTTCACCTCTTCTTCTTTAGTTTCCAGCTTCTTGCTAAGATCTTCAATCATCTTTCCTTGTTTAGAAATTTTAAGTTTGTAACATAAAATTTCTTGAATGTATTCATCTTCCTTCTTGGTGACATCTTTACTTCCATCATAAACTTCTTCATGATTTTTATTCATCACATGAATTTCTTTCTTGAGAGATTTGTTTTTCTCAAGACATGCCAGAAGTTCAGATCTTAGTTGATATTCTCTATAAGATTCTTCACCACCTTCTTCACTTTCTGAGGAAACATTTATTTTCTCAACTTTTGCAATGAAGGTTCTGAATCTTTCGTTATTTTCTTCTTCTGATGAATCATTGTCAGATGATTCAGATTCAACCTTATTTCACAACATACTTCTTTTCTTTCCATAAAACTTCTTCTTGAGTTCTTTAGAAGTCTTCTCTTCTTTTTCATTCTTGTTATACTTCTTCCATAGAGGATTCTCATTAGAAACATCTTGATATTCTCCAAATTTCTTCTTAGGGAAATTCATAGCAAAGTGTCCGATTCCACCACACTCAAAACATTTGATAGGAAGTTTCCATCTATATTTTCCTCTTCCTCTTTGATAGTTCTTGGATATGAGAGACGTGATTTTTTCATTCAACTCCTCATCTTCCTTATCAACGGACTCACAAGGATCAGCTTCATCATCATCTTGGATTTTCATCTTTCTCATAGCTTCAAAATTCATTTCATCTTTTATTCTCTTCTTAAAGATTAGATCTTTCCTCATTTCATAAGCAACAAGAAAGTTATGCAATTCATTAAGAGATAAATCATCCTTATCTTTTAAAGCTGAAATTTTAGAATTAAACCTGTCTGGAAAGTTTATCATAAGTTTCTTCACAATTGTAGAATTTTCCAAGTCTTCTCTGAATCCTATGATGTTGCATACAATTTCATTAACTCTGGTGAATTATTCATCAATTGTTTCATCATCTCTCATCCTGATGTCTTCAAACTTACTAAGCCAGATTTGTAGCTTGGCCTCCTTGAATTTTGTGTTTCCTTTGAAAACACTTTCCAGCTTGTCCCACATGCTTTTTGATGTTGTGAAACCCATCACCTTCTGATAAACATTTTCTAATAAGGAAATGAGAATAGAATTTCTAGACTTTCCATCAATTTCTATGTTTCTCTTTTGAGCAAATGTCATAGGAGCATTTTTCTCAATAGGTGGAAAGCCAATAGTAGCAGCATCAACAACTTCAAGGCCAAGAGATAGAAGATAAGGAATCATTCTATTTTTCCATCCATAATAATTCTTGTCATCGAACGTAGGAATTCCTCTACTGTTGACAGAATTAATATTCTCCATGATAAGGATAAAACAAGGGAACCTCCCTCTGATACCACTTGAAGTTCCAAGGATCGAATAACAACTGATAAGGGGGGTTGAATCAGTTGTTTAACTTTTTATAAGTTTCAAAACTGTAAGAAATTTAACCCTTGAAACCTGTTAAGATTTATTTCCTTATCAACATTTAGTAAGAAACTCAAGCATCCAAGAAAGGTAAATCAATAAAGGCACACAAGATTTACAAGGTTCGACCTCAATAAGAGAACCTACGTCCTTGTATTTACAAGGTTCAACCTCAATAAGAGAACCTACGTCCTTGTCATAGCCACTCCCGTGGGTCTATGGAAATCCACTATAATAAAGAAGTGAATACAACTTGTGCCAACTCCCATCGGACACCTTCTATCTCCTGATAGGAAAGATTATACTGACTCCCATCAGTTTACAATGTTTCCTTAAAGAACAAATGATCCAAACACAAGAATAAGAACTTTGTTAAGCTGCTCCACAAATGCTCACTCTGAATCTTCAATCCGATTTCTTGAATCCGATTTTCTGAAACCGATCTTCTCAGCAAGATAAGATGATTCTGATTCTATTCTTCTCAAACACTCGAGGAAACTTCTTCAAGATGTTAGGAAATTTTCACTTAGAATTCTCCAGCGCTCCGCCTTTTCTGCATATGTAAAAGTTGCAAATGAGTGAATGATCTGAGCACATATTTATATGAAACTCAGAAAACAAAGATGGGAATCTTAAAAATCTTTCCCGCTTCGTCAAATCTCAAAAACTCCGCAAATCTCTCACATTTAATCTTTGACTTCTTCAAATCTCCTTAAATTTCTCCGAGATTTATGCAAAGTTGAAATTCGGGTTTTCTTGAACACTTCATATCTTCCTCGGAATGATAAGGCTTGATCTTGGATCTAATTTTAGGTTCAGGAAACAGGTTCAGGAAAACTGGTTCAGGAAAACTGGTTCAGGAAAATTGGTTCAGGAAACAGACTCCGAATTTCTAGTTCAGGAAGTAGACTCTGAATTTCTGGCTCATGAAGTAGACTCCAAATTTCTGGCTCAAGAAGTAGACTCTGAATTTCTTGCTCAGGAAGTAGACTCTGAATTTATGGATCAGGAAGTAGACTCTGAATTTCTGGCTCAGGAAGTAGACTCTGAATTTCTGACTTAGGAAGTAGACTCTGAATTTCTGGCTCAGGAAGTAGACTCCGAATTTTTGGCTTAGGAAGTAGACTCCGAATTTCTGGCTCAGGAAGTAGACTCTGAATTTCTGGTTCAAGAAGTAGACTCTGAATTTATGGCTTAGGAAGTAGACTCCGAATTTCTGGCTCAGGAAGTAGACTTTGAATTTGTGGCTCGGGAAGTAGACTCCGAAAATTGGTTCAGGAAACAGGTTCAGGAAATAAGTTCAGGAAAAACTGGTTCTGAATTTTCTCAAAAAATTTCTTAGTGAAAAACATCAATCCTCTTCACCATTTCTTCAACAGATTTATCATGAAAATTTTCATGATTTGTGAGAACTTTAAGATTAGCAAAGCATCGTCTGATTATGTTTAGAAAGTTTGAGACACTTTCTTAACTTCTAACTTCTTATTCTTCAACATAATCTTCTTTAAGGAAATCTTCAGCAACCAGCAACTTCAACTTTTTATAACTCAAAAACATTCTTCAACAAAAAGATTAGTTGTCAACAAATACAAAACTTTGTTAAACAAAACACCACAAAGGTTCTTCAATCATCCTCTATCTTTATAGGGGAATAGTGGAACTCAAGATGTGGAGGACTGGATACAAATCAACGATAGGATACCTCACCTAAATGAGACCCTATAAAACCAAAAGGTAATTATTGTGACTATTATGTTTCAAGGCGTTGATGGAGGGTTGTGGGTTGACAGGAAAGAATTGGGAGTATTTTAGGTGATGTTGGAAGAGAATGTTGTCTTCAATATTTGGGAGGTGAAGAACGCTGAGGAGTTTGATGAAAGCCCTAGCTAATATATATAAAAATCCAACTGTAATGAACAATGTGTTTTTGATTCGATGAATTTTCATCATGAACATATCAGGTGGAAGGTCAGTGGTGGATCATTTCAATGAATTCAACTTGGTTTGATGTCAATTGGAATTAGTAGGTGTGATCTTCATAGGGTCAGTGTGGGCTTTGATTATATTTTCATCACTCCTAGAATATTGAGATATAATTATTACCGCTCCAAGTAACTCCAGCAATATGAATAACATATTATTTGAGGACATTCATGATTTCATTCTAAATGAGGAGATCAGATGAAAGAAAGTCCAACCACATGCTAAAACTCTGTTCAATGCAGAAAGGTAGAGTACATTCCATTCAACGAAAAAGCCAAAAGAACAATGAAGAGAGGATGGAAAGAAGTTGAGGGAAATTATTTAATCTAGGACTCGTATATCAACATTGTAAAAAGAAAGAGCACCCGAAAAAGGATCGTAAAAACGTGAGTCAATTCCATAAGAAATTATTCAAGAAGTTGCATAAATATTGTAGTTGAGGAAAGAAGTTTACTGATATGTGTCAACATTCCATTTGAATAATGAATTATTGATTTTGAAGCTTCATTCCACTCTACAATCAAGAACAGATGCATGAAAAACAAGGTTTCTAGAAGATTTGACAAGGTTTGTAATGTGGATGATGAGCCTCCTAAGATCATGGGAAAGGACGATGTGTAATTCTGAATTGAAAACAGAGGATTGTTGGAATTGTAAAAAGTTCAACACACAAGTGTATAAAAGAAGCTAATCTTAGTAATACTGTTACATGTAGTGGGGTTTTATACAACCTTTTTAGGTGTGGAATATCACACAAGGATACACGGTGGTGGCCAAATGTGTTAAATATGAAACATTGTATATGATGGGAAATTTGGATGGAGTAATGATTGTTGGAACATGGACACCAGCATCTCTTGAAAAATCTCCACGAGCTAGCAACGTCTAGCTTGATCTCCAGACCTGGGATTAAGGGTGTCATGCTTTGGACCGCCTTAACATGTTTTGCTCTTTTTTCTAGCCTTCAATGACTATGACAGCAGCACATATCACTTTCCAGCACTGAATGGTGATGAGCGAGGGTATTACAAGCCATGCCGTGTTAACCCCAACAAAGTACATGTACTCGTGGCAAGAACTTGCAACAAAATTGTCACTATCCAGGAAAGATGGCTAACTCAAGTACGCAGGTGTAGGGATTTCTTGTGGCTATACCGTACACTCCATAATTATTCTTATTCAAGGTATATGAGTTTCCAAGACCATAATATACTATTCTTATGACTATTAGCTCCATCATCCTCCATCTTTATAGGTACATAGTGGTACTCAGAATGTGGAGGACTGGATACAAATCAACGATAGGATATCTCAGCTAAATGAGACCCTATAAGACCAAAAGGTAATTATTGTGACTATTATGTTTCAAGGTGTTAACGGAGGGTTGTGGGTTGACATGAAATAATTGGGAGTAGTTTAGGTGATGTTGGAAGAGAATGTTGTCTTCAATATTTGGGAGGTGAAGAACACATAGGAGTTGATGAAAACCCTAGCCAGTATATATAAAAATTCAACTGCAATGAACAATATGTTTATGATTCGATGAATTTTCATCATGAACATATCAGGTGGAAGGTCAGTGGTGGATCATTTCAATGAACTCAACTTGGTTTGAAGTCAATTAGAATTAGTAGGTGTGGTCTTCATAAAGTCGGTGTGGGTTTTGATTCTATTTTCATCACTCCTGAAATCTTGGGATACAATTATTACCACCGTAAGTAACACCAGCAATATGAATAACTTATTATTTGAGGACATTAATGATTTCATTATAAATGAGGAGATCAGATGAAAGGAAGTCCAACAACCTGATAAAATTTTGTTCAATGCAGAAAGGTAGAGTACTTTCCATTCAACAAAAAATCCAAAAGAACAGTGAAGAGAAGATGCAAAGAAGTTAAGGGAAATTATTTAGTCTACGACTCATATATCGAAATTGTAAAACGAAAGAGCACCCGAAGAAGGATTTTAACAACCTAAGTCAATTCCATAAGAAATTATTCAAGAAGTTTCAAAAATATTGTAGTTGAGGAAATAAGTTAAATGGTGTGTGTCAATATTCCATTCGAATAATGAATTATTGATTTTGAAGCTTCGTTCCACTCTGCAGTCAAGAACAGATGGAAGGTTTGACGAGTTTCATAATATGGATGATGAACCTCCTAAGATCACAGGAAAGGACAATGCGTCATTCTGAATTGAAAACAGAGGATTGCTGGAATTGTAAAAAGTTCAACACTAATCTTAGTAAGACTATTACAAGTAGTGGGGTTTTATACAATCTTTTTAGGAGTGGAAGATCACACAAAGATACATGGTGGTGGCCAAATGTGTTAAATATGAACACCAGCATCTCTTGAAAAATCTCCACGAGCTAGCAACGTCTAGCTTGATCTCCGGAACTGGGATTAAGGGTGTCATGCTTTGGACCGGCTTAACATGTTTTGCTCTTTTTTCTGGCCTTCAGTGACTATGACAGCAGCACATATCACTTTCCAGCACCGAATGGTGATGAGCGAGGGCATTACAAGCCATGCCGTGTTAACCCCAACAAAATACATGTACTAGTGGCAAGAACTTGCAGCAAAATTGTCACCAGCCAGGAAAGATGGCTAACTCAAGTACACAGCTGTAGGGCTTTCCTGTGGCTATACCATACACTGCCGTAAGGGCTGCTGGACCCTCTGAAAGTACAGTCAGTCTTTCCACACCTACAAGTAAAAGCCTGTTTTCTCCTTGTAAAATTCAGGAGAAATGACAAAGTACCCCTCCAAGATTACCTGGGTAACGCCTGTGAGATAAAGATTAAAAAAAAAAATTGTCACCTTTTGAAAATGATTTTGAAATTGATAATAAGAATCAGACCACGCAACAAAACCCAAAAATTTAATCATGCAAGATATACTTACAATTTACAAGCCCCAGCCCCATTTCTTCAGTCTCAGGTAAGTGGAAGGATCAACCTTCATGCCAGGCATGGCAACCTGTTGTTGTTGCTTAGCCCTCCTCTCCTTCTCCTTCCTCCTGCTTTCCCTCTCAGCCTCCACCCGCTCCCTTCTCAAGCTCTCCATCTCCTCTTCCATGGCCGATTTATTCTCCCTGTGCCGCTTCTTATGCTCCAACATAGACGCATCCGAGTCCTTAACCGAGAAAAACATTGGCCCCAACTCAGCCAGCCACTGCGGCTCCACAGCAGTCACACACTGCATGTACTCTTTGGTAGTCAGAACCAGCTCATGATACACCACATAATCTGGTGTGTACCCAAGCCCATACAGCGCGCTGCTCGGGTGCAAATGGCATGGCATTCCGGTCCTGCAGTTCACATATTCCCCAACTCCCTTCAGCCTCGCTGAGTTATGGAAATACGCAGAGCATATGGCTTTCCTCACGACATCCCAGTCAGGCCCACAGGACAGCAGCGTTATCTTCAACGTCTTCAGAATGTCCAGCAGCTGGGACCTCACCTCCCGGGCCTTCCGCAAGCCCTTCACCTGTAAAAAGTGATCGTTGCACCAGTCCCCACGGCAGTCATTTGATTCCCATTGCTGGTAAATATTCAGAAGCGTCAAGTGATCAGACTCCGGCACAAAAAACTTCTCCCGCGCAGCATCACTCTCCTCAGCGCGGTCCTTGGGCCTGAAGAACACTGACGGCACCGAAAGCATGGACACAACAGTCAGAACCTCCTTTAAACACTCCAGTTGTTCGCCCATCAACAACATCTTAGCCAATGGTGGGTCCAGAGGGAACTCCACCATTTTCCACCCAATATCAGTGAGCCGACCGACATTGTCAAGGGCACCCAGGACCCACAGCTGGTACATCGAGTTAAGAATATTGTCTTGGGGAGGTGGGTCCATGAACTCGAAATCCAACAGGTTGTCAACTTTGAGAGATTTCAACAACAGCACGACATTCCCAAGGTTGGTCCTCTGGATTTCGGGAACCGGGCTCGGCAGCATCTCATTCAAATACGCACTCTCCGTGTAAAGACGATAGCATGTGCCGGGCCCAGTCCGGCCCGCACGTCCGGCTCGCTGGTCAGCCGCAGCACGGCTCACCGGAAAGACCTGAAGAGCATCCATACCCATTCTCGGGTTGTACACTTTCATCTTACCATACCCCGTGTCGATGACATAAAAAATCCCATCTACGGTCAAGGATGTTTCAGCGATGTTAGTCGCAACAATGCACTTGCGGGCTCCATCCTCGGCCCGCTGGAATATTTTCGCTTGCAGGTCGGCCGGCAGCTGCGAGTATATTGGAAGTATTAAGAGCTTCGGAACTGCCTTCTGGGTGGTGGAGACGAGCTGTTCCATGCGTTCAGCCAGCGCGTGACAAGCAGCCTCAATCTCGTCTTGGCCTGTCATGAAGATGAGGATATCACCAGGAGGGCTGGTGATGTGAATAGTCATCGCCTGCTTCACTGCAGCTTCAACATAGTCTTCGCATGGAGTTTTGCTGTACAGAGTGTTCACTGGGAATGTTCTGCCGGGAATGTGGAATATCGGTACACTAACAAATATAAAACATTTTCATTAGTAAATACTGGAGATGATTATGGCAAACAATTAAATGTAACAGTTAAGTATACCTTCCAAAGAACTGTGAAAATTTCTGAGCATTCAAAGTTGCTGATGTCACAATAAGTTTGAAATCAAGCCGCCCCGCAACCACTTTTTTAAGAATCCCAAACAGCACATCTGTGCTTAGAGATCTCTCATGCGCTTCATCCATCACGATTACACTGAAAAATATACTAATTATTCACAAACAGGAGCATTTTGGTTGAGAGAAGAAACCTTTAAACAAAAAAATACATATATGAGATCATACCGATACTTATCAAGATCAGAATCTTTTAGAGTCTCCCTGAGAAGCACCCCATCCGTCATGTACTGTGAAGTGTAACGCGAAGGGGGTCCACCATGAGAAAGAGAAAAATATTAAATGAATAATAATTTAGCATTTTGTGTGAGTTACCTTAATAACAGTGTGAGGTCCAGTCACATCCTCAAAACGGATGGCATAACCTACTTTATCACCTAGCTCAGTTTCCATCTCTTCACTGACCCTTTTGGCCACACTCATGGCAGCCACCCGCCTTGGCTGAGTGCAACCCACAATGCCATTGCAGGTGTAGCCATCTTCATGCAGATACTGCATGTAGATTCAACTTGAAGGTTAGTCTTCAAAGATCAAAAGTTTAGACTTCATCTATTAACATACAAAATTGGAGGCAAACCTGTGTCAGCTGAGTTGTTTTCCCTGAGCCAGTTTCCCCGACGACAACTATGACTTGATTTTCCCGAATGACCTATTCCAAAGAAAATCCATTAATTTGAGAAATTATATCCACAACAATTTCAAGACAGACCAATGGAAATAAAACCACTAAGGAAAAAAAATAACGCAATATGATTTTCAGTTGGCTTCTTAGCACTTGTTTTTTTATAGTACCCAGTATGTTTTGCTGATCAAAGTTTATTAGGTCACCAAACATGGTTCCCCAAAAAGCATGCCCCCAGCTTAATTTTGTCTACTACTCCCTCAGGATTAATAATTTCTGTGTACATAAAAGTGATAAAAAAAAAGGAAGAACATCTGCAAGACTAGAAGAGCTGAATGGAAAACTGACCTCGCATTGAAAACTATCAATTTTGAACTTGAAACGACACAACACAAGCTAAAACAGATTTGGGTCAGGCATAAATGGGTTCGGATTGTAATTGAGTTAAGTAATCCGACACAAATAATACTCAGGTCGGGTTCAGCATGATCATTTCAGACCAGTCTAACTCATGCAACCCGATTAAAAATATAATGACAATATAAAATATTAAAAATATAATAATAATGAATTTTGAAATATATTTCATTCATATAATCAACAAAATTTGACATAATTCAACATTTTTATCATAAACTAATTTCAAGTGGTTTGTGAGGGTCGAGTTGCAACATGGGTAACAAATGTTTCATATTAATTAGGTTATTTTTGGTCTAAATGGGATAATACAATTTGGTTAGATCATTGAGTTTATATGATATCAACTAGTTGGACATATTATGGTGGGATCTATGATATATATTTAAAGTTAAACAAGTTGGTGGGTCGGTTTAGGGTTGATGAGTTGGTTTAGGGGTTGACCCCTTCATAAATGGGTTCGGTCAGGTCAATCTACTTAATTAAATGGATCTAGTTAGGGTTGAGCTTAAGTGACAGCCAAACCGAGCCCAGCTGTGAACCTGAATTGCAGCCACCTATTGAAAACCCAATCTAAAAAAATGTGAGAAATGGAAAGAAATAATAATAATCATATAAAAGCCAATAAAAATCAAAACGTCTCAAACAGAACATGAGATGAGATGCAATCAAACCTGCAACATTTCATCCCGTATGGAATATATGGGCAAATACTGTCGCTGTTGAGATAAGCTTTTTGATTTTGCGAAGTCACTTACTGCCTCATCCTTTCTCAAATGCTGTGCAAATTTCGCATCTTCTTTGAAATCTACTTCTCCGTCTTCACCGACCACAGCAGTATCTGCATCAATCTATAATTTACAAACTAAATGAGAAAACTCGAAAATCATATTGCCAGGATCATGGAAAACTAAAAACCTAGTTTTTTGGGTTTTAAAAAACTGTACCTGTTCTGCTGTTTTCTCAACACCAAGAATATTACCAAGTTTGGAACCGGCAAGCTCCCAAAAACGTTGGCGAGATTTGTTCATACTCTGCTTCTCACGAATTTCTCTAACCAGAGTTGATCCTTTGCGTGAAATTATAGCCATATCTGATGTTGGATCCTTCAAAGGCATTATTGGCTCAGCTTGCTTGGTAAAAACAACTCTCCCATCCAAGAAAGGAGGTTTTGCATCTAAAAAAAATGAAAGGATGAGTTGGAGGGTGGGCAGATGTAAACACAATAATCCCATCAATTTGAGGAAAAGGTTTCATAAGTTACCATGAACAAGAAGAATAACTTTCTGTTCATCCTCATCATCAAATTCAGTTTGCAATTCGGTTCCTCTAACAGCACCAGATCTTAACAGTTGTCGATCTTCCCACTGAGCATTGTCAGCATGCAGCTGTGATAACTTTTTGCTCTGAGCAAGTGTCATTTTGGTACCATCCCTTCGAACCTGCAAGGCAATTTGCATGCAATTTATTTATTTAATTATTTATAAGAGAAAAATACCACCAAAATGTGCCAGTAAAGAATGTTAGCCATGCTAACAAAGATGCACCAAATGCAAGCAAGGTTACAGATTATCTTTCTAGAAAAATCCAACCAACAAAAGGTTAAAGATTTTGGCCAACCAAATTTTGTTGGGGTTCATGCCATTTCAATTTTGATAATCACAATACAGAATCTGTTTGTTAAAGGATTCTTAAGGCTAAAAAGCACTTTAAAAAACACTAACTCTAAAATTTAGGTTGGTTGTCTTGGAATTGAAGATTTTAGCTGACCGCATATTGTTGGGATCCATGCCTGATAATTTCAAATTCGATGATCACAAAACAGAGTCCGTTAAAAAAAAATTAAGGATAAAAGCACTTTCGTTTTCAAAAAAAAAATATCTAGGGAGCTGATATGGTAAAATCCATAAGGGGATGCATATTCACAAATCCACATTGTATAAGAAAACCATCAAATATTAGATAAAAACGGTCTTCAAATTTTAAAGGTAATCAGGACCCTAAAAGCTTCAAACATCAAGCAATTATACATGATTAAAGTGCCAGCAACTGCTGAAAAAGATTTTCGCTGGTCATATAGATTTTTAATCATCAAAAAGCAGGGGACTGAGAAAAGGCTTCAATAACAATACAAGCTCAGGGAACATAAATTCAGATGTGCAGGCATTGATCACTACAAGACCAAACACGACAAGACTAATAGCAAACGATACTCTTGCAAGACAAGGGAAAATCGTGAAATCCATTTGACACATACCAGTCTTTTGGCCAATTCTGCCTCTTTCTTTTGGAAAGAAGCGTCATTTCCAAGGAACACAGAAGAGCTGTCAGCATTAAACATTGTGCTCCCTTCTTCTCTGTCATACCTATATAATAACAGCCGCAACATTACAATAAAAATATGAGCAGAAGCATAGCATCCCAATATTAATCACAAGAAATTTTCTAATTATGGTTTGGTGACTTTAAAAATTGAAAAGCACAACATAAGCTTCATAGTTCGAAACTTTGGAGATTTGCTACAAAAAACGCAAGCCCATATAGTTATCAAGGAATTCAGACACATGATGCATTGGAAATCTTGCACAGGCAAATCAAGTCAATCGAAATTATTTGAACACAGATCGCATAATCTATTGTGTTTTAGCATTTTGGGTTTAGCAACCAAATTTACTCATCCGTAAAAAATCTAATCCTATGAACCACAATGATTTTCAAATAGCATAGAAAGAAATTCCCAGCCCTTATGTTAAGCAATCTTAAGTCAAAAACCACAGAAGATATACCATGCCCGATCAGAAATGTACTCCATCTCTCGCATACTTTCAGCTCTGCTGCCATCACTGCCCAAGTAAGGACTACTGGCTCCAATATCCTGAAAACATGAACATGAACTGAATGATCAAGAAAAACAATTTCAAAATGCGATCCCTGAAATAAACAAGTAAATATCTACAATTGTCTAACATTAGACAATGTGAACCCTTCCAAAAAATCATATCATCAAGGTTCGACACAAAATTCAAGTAGATGCAACATGGGCTCAACAAATAGGCCAAATACAATGTAAGTCACCCTTGAACCAAACACAATTAAGCGTTAATGTCATGTCAATATCCCATTACAAAACCAATTGGTAGAGAAATAACGAGACACACATGAGCGTGCAGATATATTAAAGACTAAAACAACCAATCCCAATCCAATATAGGATTTTTAACAATTTCCAAATACAAAGCAAACCATAAATTTCACAAATACCAAGAAAAAAATGAATTACCACATTCAACAAGTGTGACTTTTCTTTTTGAAAAAAAAAATTTAATCATTGGTGGGAGTGGGAGTTGCCTGCATATCTGAAACTAGCAATTGATACCTCAACATCCCGATGCGAATTTCCAGTGGATAAAGAAGGTTTGTGACATCTTCCATCCTTCCAAGAACTTGAAGATCTCACCGACGATCCAGAGGCTCGTATAGGGACGGGAAGGGGAGCGATTTTGTCCCATGGAGACGAAAAGGATGCTGTACTAATTCCAAGTTAATACTAATATTGTCAGAAGAAAAGGACTGAGGAAACATTAAACACACACCAGGACTATGACCACCCAACCATGGGGAAACAAGTCTCGCATCAGGTGATGCTCCAACTAGCAGCGGGGAAGGTGAAGGTCTGGAATGCTTATTGCTACTAGAATAACCATCCCTGTGTGGTGTATCCTCCCATTCCCATCTCCCATCATCCCAGTCAGACCTACCTACAAAACATGACATCGTTATATTATTAGAATGAAAGATGTTATATAACCTACTGAAGAACCGTACATTTGCACGAGTTGACATAAATAGGTCAACCAAATTAATATAGCTGAAAGTAAAGATTTTAAAAGGTTTGAGCAAGAATTTTGGAGAGAGAAGTATTGGATTGATTTTAGAATGGAAAAAGACAACTAAAAGAAAGACACCATTTACAAAGAAAAAAAACAATGCAATAAAATCAGGATATCAGGGAGTAAGCTCGCAATTACTTCCAATATTTTTATTTCTCCATCCAGAATTTGGATCACCTGGATTTCTTACTTAAACTTGGTTGGTGCCCAAAAAAGAAGTATCATATACCAGGTGTCCTCCGTGAAGCTTCATATCGACTTTGTTTTCTTTCATATCGACTTTGCTTTCTTTCCCGTTCTCCATCATCTTCATGTACATGTCTGTGTGGGTCCCTTTCACATCTTCTCTTTTCATTATCATAATCATGTGGCCCCCTCGACCTCCTGCCTTCACTTCTCTTGTCATCCTTGAAAATTCTTCTATCACCACCAACATCATCATGATCAGACACTGAGTGCCCATAAGATATTGCTGAAATCTATAATTTATGGGGTTGGAACAACACAAGTAATTAGTGTTATTTTATTGATAACCAAAATAAATATATAAATCCACACAACATGATGATGAAAACATAAAAGCAACATGCACAAAAATAGAAAAATTACACGATGATAAAAGCAACATGTGAAACACAAAAGACCGTCATATAATATGAAGTTTTCAAAACATAGGAGAGAAAATATAAAAAATGACATGCCCAAAGGGATGCCACAGTAAAAAATGAAATGGGTGAACAAAAAAGTAAAATTTAAGAACCCCATAACAATGTCGCGTCAGAACAGGCTTTCTCAAACCTAATGGCAATCAAATAAATAAACCTTTTACGAAAAGAAGGTAAACCCACCTCAGAACACATACGTCTGTTTGTGCGATGAGTTCCATATGTATCTCTAGCATGTCCTCCTTGAGCCACACTGCTCTCTACAAGGAGGATAAAATATACAGAGATTAAAAAAATGACCAAAAAAATCAAAACAAAAATGCAAAGATCATAGTAAAATACAGTCAAAGGAGAGGAAATTGTAAATAAAATCCATATGAACATTAAAGGTTTCCAATCGGCATTGAGAAAGAAGGCAGCCTATATCAGTGAGTTATTGAAAACAAATGCGGTGCCAAAAATGGTGTGAAGTCTTTGTCAATCAAAATTAACTTTTTTTAGCAGAACAAGTTATTGAACATAAATTAGAACTAAAAGTGTCATTACAAAAATCAATTTCAGAGGTCCATATTTGAAGCCCCTTATTCCCCTATCCTCAGGGGGGGAAGGAGAACAGGGATGCATGCATTTGTAACTGTAATTATGGCCACTTAACAACAGTACAACAGCAACAACAACAAACAAGCCTTAATTTGGAAATATTTTATTCGAAGGAGTTAGAAGTAACAGTGTTCTAACAAAGTTGGATAACTAATAAATATCTATCTATAAATAAACATGCTGTGTGTCGCTCATGAAACTCAAACTTGATCCACTCATCCAAAACTACATAGGGGCGCCTATTTCTTGATGATCCACCTCTAGTTTAGCCGCGTGATATTGAAACAGTAGGAAGGCGATCAATGAAATCAATTATTGCAATTAAAATGTCAATGATTGATTGTGAAGCATGCCGAGAGGGAACTAAGTTTGAGGAAACACTGCAATCTTTCTGGATGAGAAAAGATGAACATAACTAAGTGCATTGGAACTGATTCAAAGCAAATACTAATTCTTTCCCCAATCAAGGCAGGTGCCCTATATTCATCATCATCTCTAGATAAGCACTGCTCAAGACAAGTTCAACTCGGTGATTTGATTTTGTCCCAAGTTCAAACTCCTTAAGAAGTCTAGAAAAATTATGCCACCCGAGATCAAGGGACTGGAATATTCAGTAAGGAACAAACTTGATTCCACCTCTTTATTGTTTTCTAAGTAAAACGTGGCAATCCATTCAAACTTTCTTTTAATGTGTACAGTTATAGCATGGCGGATGAGTTGGATAATATTTTCACATTAAGCAGTAGACAATATAAAAAAAGGATACCTGCATCAGATGTGTCTCTGGCAATTGTTTCACGATATTGCCTACTAATTGAGTGGCATGATGCCATGTTGACATCAATCCCTACTTCATCTAACTCTGAAACAGCTAAATTCTCCGCTTCATCCAAAGATGCCACAACTGAAGCAGCAACTTTTTCTTTTGGAACCTTGAAACTTCCATCAACCATTGATTCTTCTTTTCTCACATTAGCAAGGACATCCAACCCTGATACGAACAAATATAAAGGTGAAATCAGATAAAATTTTAGCATTTTGTCTCCAAAGAACAATGGGAAGCTACAAGTTTCATAAAACGTCAATCATAATGGCATCTAACACTGATATGAACAAACATAAAGGTGAACTCTGAGAAAATTTAGCATTTTTGTCTCTAAATAACAATGGGAAGCTACAAGTTTAATAAAACCTCAATGAGAGGCAAAAAAGATAAAATCTAGTAGAAAAAACCAGGAATGTGCTACCATGCCAAGATCTAAAAGGCATTCATGCTTCATAAAGTTCATAAGAGTTTTTGGAGGATTTTTTTCATTTTCTTTAATATTTTTTCTTTTCATTTTTTATTTTTCGGGCAGCAAGATTTGGGGAGTGTGTAAAACAACATAGAAACATGGAGGAAACGGTTGGCCACATTAAAAGAAATAACAATAATGATGAAACAACAATTACCACTCCTGCGTTTCTTCCTTAAAAAAATGCTCTATAAGTGAAACCAGTTCACATAGAAATTAAGGCACACATGTTTATAAAATTTGATATTTAATTTGACACGTAATTGGGATAAATAATTTGATAAGATATTCTATGAAAAGTTCTAATCTTAGTGAAATTGTTAAGACTGCGGATGCTTGTGTGAGGAAAACATAAAATTTAAAGGATATTATAGAAGAATGCAATGGGTTTCTATTAGCAGCTATGTACAAGGTTACAGTAGATTCATAGAACATTCCAGAAGAAGAGAAGAAGAATCTCTGCGGAGAATTTCCCTGAAACCGAGGCCAAGACCTCCTAACCAATTGCGGTTAATATTACATGCCTCCCCCCAACTCTCAACAGATATATACAACTCACAGTCTGTAACTAACTCTGAGGTATATTTACCACTCTACCCCTGCACCTTAGGGGGTCCGCCCTTTCCTCCAAGAGGCTGAGGCTGAGGCTAAATGTTGGCTCTCCCTGCCTTCGTATCACTTCCTCCCCCTTGAAGAATCACCTTGTCCCCAAGATGAAAATAAGGATAGTGAGCTTGAAAAAATTCGGCATTCTCCTAAGTAGCTTCTTCCATAGGTTGTCCACTCCATATCAACCATTGTCAGTCATGTCCAAGCCCCCTGGTTGTCGGAACTGTTTCTAATAAAACTTGTTCATCAACACCCTCCAGGAAATATTTCAACAATTCTTCTACAGTTTGGTCTCCAACTGCCAACTTTAGTTGGGAAATGTGAAATACCAGATGAATTCCACTATCCTTGGGCAAACCAAGTCGGTATGCTACGTTGCCCACCTTCTCAATAACTGGAAATGACCCATAAAAATGGGTCGCCAGTTTGGAACAGACTTTGGAATTAGTAAAGCTGGGTTGATGAGATCACAGCTTCACAAACACCAAGTCACCGTCTTGAAAGGCTACCTCTCGTCTTTTCTTATTTGCTGAACGTCGCATAGTCTGTTGGGCTGTATGAAGGTTTGCCTTTAGTTGTTGCATCTTTTCATCGCTTTCCACCAAGGCAGCATCCACTACCTCAACAGTTATCTCCCCCATAGTATAATGAATCAAGGGGTGATTTTCTTCCATATACCACTTGTTTTGCCAGCATAAACATGGAGAGAGGTGTTGTAACAGAACTGACCCCACAACAACCATATGATCCAATGCTTGGACTTGTTCAAAGAAAAACATCACAAATATGTCTCGATGCTTCTGTTTACTACCTCAATTTGTCCGACGGTTTGGGGGTGATAGGAAGAACTCATTTTCAGTTTGGTTCCATTTAACCTGAATAATTTCTTCCAAAAGAAAATGGTAAACAGTGGATACCGATCACTAACTATAGCACTTGACATTCCGTGTAACCTTAATATTTCTTTCATAAACAGCTCAACTACATCCTTAGCGGTATAAGGGTGTTTTAATGGCAGAAAATGAGCATACTTAGATAGCTGATCTACCACCACCAAAATTACCTCAAAACCTTGTGATTTAGGAAGACCTGAAATGAAATCCATCGATATTTCTTCCCATACGAATTCTGGAATCAGTAATGGTCTGTCAACCTTGCTGGTTTAAGAGTTTGATGTTTGTTTCTTTGGCACACCTCACACTCTCGAACAAATTTCAGCACAGCTTGGGTCATGCCACTCCAATACAGCCCACTGGTCAGCGTTTTACAAGTCCTTAAAAATCCTTTGTGCCCCCTTACCGGGGAAGCATGATAGTAATGGAGTAACCGCAGGATCAAGTTCAAATCCTTTAATAATACTAGCCAGCCTTCGAAGAACTACAGTCCATTATGAAAGAGTAAACCTCAGCTTGGCTTCAGAATCTTGTTCTGGGACTGCCACAATAGATTTCTGATCACTATACTTGGAAACTTCATCCTTAACTTGTCACAACTCGACCAAATACGGTTCTAAAACTACCATTTTTAAAGACTTGTCTTTCATGACCTGTGAAAGAGGGCTGCAGAATTAACTCTTTCGGGCTTATAAACAACTTCAAATTCAAAGCTCGGTAATTATGTTTGCCAGCACCGTTGGTCCATGAATGGTATACGTTGACTCGGCATATGCTTTGAGCTTTTATGGTCCAAATGCCCAACAAAATGTCACCCCATAAGGTACAGTTTCCAATGGTGGATCGCATGCATCAAAGTCATCAGCCCCTTTTCATATGCTGTTTTGGTTAGATTTGAGTCCGATAGTGCCTTATTGAAATGCAATTGGCCCGCCCTCTTGCATGAGAACTGCCCTTAGTCCACCTCCTGAAGCATCACATTCCACAATAAACTCTTTGGAAAAATCAGGCAGCCCCAATACAAGGAGCTTTCACCAAACAATTCTTCAGCGACTCGAATACTTTTTGAGCCTCATCTCCCCATTTTAAATCGTTTTTCTTAGTGAGGTCCGTCAAAGGCTTTGCAATCTTCCCATGATCTCTGATAAATTTACTGTAATACCCAGTCACTCCCAAAAACCCCCTTACCTCTCTGACACTTGTAGGAACTGGCCACCTCTGGACATCGATCACTTTCTTTGGATCCATTGACACTCCTGCCGAAAAAACACTTTTTCTTGTTCAAATGCAAGTTTGTTGTTTTGTAGTATGTCCAATGCCTGGTCTGGTCCAGATGCCTGGTCTGGTCCAGATGCCACATATGCTCAGCCCAAGTGATGTTGTAAATCAATATAGCGTTAGAGAACACAAGCACACTCTTCCAAAGAATCAGTATAAAAATGGCATTCATTGTGATAGAGACCAGCTATCCAGCTGGAGGAAATATTCTAGAAAGGGGTAAAAGTGTCTTATGTAGGGGGGTATGGGGGAATAACCAAATCTGTTTGTGTGGGGGCCCACGGGAGGAGTTGTTAAAAAGGGGAGGTTCGAGCGAGGGACGGTAGGGAAGAGATAGTTTGGAATCGGCCTTTGGCTTAGAAATCGGCTTCGGCTTGAGCGAGGAGCAGCAATGCTCACTCGAAATGTCTCATTTCCATCTTCTTCCTCCCCTTTGGCATGTAATTTTGCTGGTTATGTTTCTATATACAGGTGTCCTCTGTTTTCCATCATTGGTTTGACATGCCGCCGGCTCCTCTTCTCACACAACGGACACGCGCACTGGAAGTCACTTCACGCCTGCAGGACGTTTGGCTCTTCGTCCCTCCTTACATGGACTGTCATTGTTCTTCACCACTTCTTTTGACGCACACTGTTGTTCTTCCTCGACCGGCTCACGTCCAGCGCAATGAGTCATCCTACCAGACTCACTCAAACAACGCGCACACAACCGGCTCCATTTTCATTAGACACATTGAATGGTGCAGGTTTCATCTCGTTCGACGGCAACACACATTCCTAGCCCGCAACCCAAGGAATAACCAAATCAATATAGTGTTAGAGCACACTCTTCCAAAGAATCAGTATAAAAATGGCATTCATTGTGATAGAGACCAACTGTCCAACTGGAGGGAATATTCTAGAAAGGGGTAAAAGTGTCTTATGTAGGGGGGGTATGGGGGAATAACCAAATCTGTTTGTGTGGGGGGCCACGGGAGGAGTTGTTAAAAAGGGGAGGTTCGAGCAAGGGAAGGTAGGGAAGAGATAGTTTGGAATCGGCCTCTAATTTGGAAATCGGCTTCAGCTTGAGCGAGGAGTAGCAATGCTCTCTTGAAATGTCTCATGTCCATCTTCTTCCTCCCCTTTGGCATGTAATTTTGCTGGTTATGTTTCTATATACAAGTGTCCTCAGTTTTCCATCATTGGTTTGACATGTCGTCGGCTCCTCTTCTCGCACAACAGACACACGCACTGGAAGTCACTTCACGCCTGCAAGACGTTTGGCTCTTCCTCCCTCTTTGCACGGACTATCATTGTTCTTCACCACTTCTTCCAACGCACGCTGTTGTTCTTCCTTGACCGGCTCATGTCCAGCGCAATGAGTCATCCTACTAGACTCGCTCAAACAACGCACCCACAACCGGCTCCATTTTCATTAGATGCATTGCATGGTGCAGGTTTCATCTCGTTCGACAGCAACACACATTCCTAGCCCGCAGCCCGAGGAGCCGCGCACCAACGAAAGGTACGCCCGGCCAACTTCGCCTTTGGAGAGGGGTATACGTTCAGGCATGTCGTCCATACAGGCGCGCTACCAGTTGCACTCGGAGGAGGGGAGAGCACAGTCGGGTTCCTCTTTCAGAAAAAACCCACAACAACAAAAAAGAGTGCCCACTTTTTTTGTTGGGGGAGGAAAACAAAAAAAACAAAGATCTGAGGGGACTACCTGCTCGCATTGTAACACAACACGCCTTGCCACTTTTCTCTTGTCGCCTCATGGAGACTCGCCACCAGTCTCGCCTTGAAGCCTTGGACCACTGCATGGACAGCCTTGAAGCGTCGATGTCCACTCTAGGGTCGACGATGAATTCATTTACACAAAAGAGAGTCAAATTCCAGAGTCTCTCTTACTTGGTGGCTTGTTTGGAAAAAATGCTTCCACAAGAGGAGACGCGCTCGTCGCTCGAAGTAACTCTGACGGCGGCGCAATCAGCGACACCAGGTGAACCGACGACGCCGGGGTGGAATACTAATACTACCGACAATGCATATGGTGACAAGCGATCGTCGGCAACGGTGAAGGAATCAAACACAGCCAGCTTCACAGACAACTCAATATTGAACGCTCGACAGGAGGAGTTTTATGTCTTTAACAACGGAAATCAGTGCGACTTTGTAAAGGTGCGGCAACAGAGGAGCGCACTTCATCCGCACCAGTGTTGACTGATGGGGTACTAGGAGGAAGCACTTCGCGACGAGGAAACTCCACTTGCCTCTACGTTGGCACTGCTTGAAGGGCATTACACGACGTATGTTGCTACACAGGCGAAACAGGGCGACAAAGCGGCGTTGTCGGGACTGGCATCGACGGTGGAAGCTTGGATAGCGACAAAAGCTCAGCCCCACTCGGAAAATCCAGGGAGTCGGTCTAGTCCGCTGCATTTTTTTCTGGAAGTTACATGGAGGCTTGTGGGTCCATGCAGAAGTGCGGAGCATCTAAGAGATAGTCTAGCGTCCAAGCGCAAACACAGGGTGGCGTATCTGGGAGATTGCTTGGTTCGCCTGCATAGCAAGGCCACCCATCTTCAGCTTTGAGGACAAGACTGTTTTCAAGGGGTGGTGAAGTGATAGAGACCAGTTGTCGAGCTGGAGGGAATATTCTTGAAAGGGATAAAGGTGTCTTATGTGGGGAGGAATATGGGGGGTAACCAAATTTGTTTGTGTGGGGGCCCACAAAGGGAGTTGTTAAATGGGGGAGGCTGGAGCGAGGGAAAATAGGGAGGAGATGGTCCGGAATCAGCCTTTGGTTTGAAAATCGGCTTCGACTTGGGTGAGGAGCAACAGTGCTCTCTCGAAGTGTCTCATTTCCATCTTCTTCCTCATCTTCCGCATGTAATTTTGTTGGTTTTGATTCTATAAACAAGTGTCCTTTGTTCTCTATCACATTGTAATTTGAAATGTTTGTCAGGGCATTCATCAGGCTAAAAGGCATGAACATGTACTCATAATGTCCTTCATGTGTCTGGAATGCATTTTTTCCAATATCTTCCTCTCTAACACGCACTTGATGGAATCCAGATTTAAGATCAAGCTTTGTGAAATATTTGGCCTCATACAATCCATCTAGCAACTCCACAATAATTGGAATGGGAAAGCAATGGGATATAGTAACCTTATTCAAAACTCTATAATCAACACACATCCTCCAACCTTCGTCCTTCTTCAAGTCTCACATTGACTGGTTCTACTGCCTCTTAATTTGATTGCACGATCTATGCATTGCTGTGGAGACAACCCACGATACCTTATATTTAGCAAACAGTTGCTGTAAAACCCCCAAAAGTTCCTGTTCCAAGTCTATTTCCCTTGTCACCTCTTCTTTTCCAGACTCCCAATAGAGGCCTTGAGCAAAAAAATTTCCCTCTAAAAATTTTTGCAAAGCCAAAGGTACATCCTAGGGCGACTACATCCCTCTAGGAGTAACACATTTCCCCTGATAGTCAAAACTCATAGTCGGCTTCTTCCAATGAGTGGTAACATACCTCAGAGTTTCCAATCACATCGTTCCCAGCACCAGATATGGTCTTACAGTGTCAAACAAATAGGCTTCCACTTCAACCTTTAAGTCCCCCAACTTAACTAGGGGAACTGCACACTTCCCACTTGAAACAACACGATGTCCATCTCCTAACAGGATCTCAAATGGCTCAGTTTGAGTAACCGATGCATCCAAATACTGCAACAAAGCTTTTGAAACAAAATTATGGCGAGTTCAACTATCTACCAATACCAGAATTGGTACTCCTTCCATATTTTCATCCAGCGACATGGACTTTGTTTCTCGAGCAAGTTGTTCCTCCAAAACATTTAGTGACAAGGCTTGGAATGCCATTTCTCACAGTTCCCCAACTGGTTCACAGACTTCCTCCCATTTTCTGCACGAGATTCATCTTCCCGTTGGGGTTCCACACACTCCCAAACCATTATTCAAAACCCCTTCTCAAGACATTTATGTGCAGGCTCATACTTCATGCCACAAGAGAAACATAAGTCTTTGGCCCTCCGTTCATCAAATTCAGATTTGGAGAGATTTATAAACCCCACCCACTTGGGGTTGAATTCCCCTCATTTCATTCGTGCCCCAAAGGATTTGGAATCATCTTAACAGTTCCACTGCTTAAAGGTGGACTACTTTGGAAAAACTGACTCATCTTCCTCTACTCTTCATACTGATTACTCCTTTAATGAGTAGCTCACGTTCAGCATTCTTTGTTAAAGATATAAGGCTTGCTTTAACTTTAAGCTCGTGAGTCATCATAGTACTTTTAATCTTTGCACGCAGCCCCCCACCCAAATTCATATATTGTATCAATATGGCTAATGCCTTTTGGTTGCTTCAAGGGATCACTCACTGCTGCAGTCCCATAACGACAAAGAAGCTCGATCTTCGGCTCTTCCCAAGATAAATTTGGTCCAGTCAGCAACAACAATTAAAAGCCAATGTTGCACAATTCCCTCCATACAAAGTTGCGTTATTGGTACTCGCAAACTATTGCGTGTTTTGTGGATCATAAAGTTTCCACCCACGCTATCCAAGCAATAAGATCAAGTCCAGCAAACAATGGTGTCTCAACTCGCTTAGCTATAGTTCTCAAATCGTCTCACGGCTCTTCTCTCATGCTTCTTTCCTCTCAAATGAGAATTCTATCTGTAAACAAATTTCGCTTTTTTGCTCTTTTCAGTGCTCAAGCAAGGATCAGAATTTAATCTGCAAATGCCTTTGCCTGCTCCTACAGCACCCGCCTGTAGCTCGTGTTGCTGCCTCATGAGCTCAGTCTGTCCCCTGACAAGAATTTTGACGGTAGACTTCACTTTCAGAATACGGTCTCCATGTTTCTTCGACCTTTCGTTCTGATATAATGTTTCCACCACCTGCATCTGCATCATTTGCTCCAAACCAGCACTCACAGACCCCATTGAAGCTGCTCGCAACTCTATTTTGGTAGACATCCAATGGCGCCGCCAAGTTTTCTCACACAAACGGCGATCACTCAATGAAAACACCAATTGATAAGACTAGGGAAGCGTGTGCGAGGAAAACAAAGGATTTCAAGGATATTATAGAAGAATGCAATGGATTTCTATTAGCAACTGCATACGAGGATATAGCAGATTCACAAAACATTCAAGAAGAAGATGTGGGAGAAGAAGAATCTCCAAAGAGAAATTCTCTTAACCAATCGTGGTTAACATCATGAGCCCCCCCCCCCCAACTCTCAATAGATACGTGCAACTCACAACCTGTAACTAACTCTGAGGTATATTTACCAATCTACCCCTGCGCCTTAATAGCCCACCCTTCCACCCTTTCCTCCTACAGTAAATTTTAAGAGGCTGAGGCTGAATGCTGGAACTCCCAGCCTTTATATCTGAAATGCAAACAGTCTGAAATTAATCTAACCACAATCCAAATCTTTTTATTCCGGCTCAACTCTTTCCATGTGTATATTGGAAAAAGATAGTCAAGAAAAATTGTTTATTCTTTTCAATCAAGAAAGAATGAAACTAAAACATTAGACGTAACAATCAAAATAAATAACAAGACATAACTTTCAAGATCCCACACTGGAAATAGAAAGAAGAACTTCCAAAATTTAATTCTCTTTATATTTTTAAAAGCATGTCAAGTAAGAAGGTGCCATAAAAATGAATTTTTCTAGCATTAACATCGCACACAATAAAAATACACAAACAACACTTAGATGGAATACAGAAATAGAAATGACGGTATTCTTTGCAAACAAAAAAATGCAAGAGATTTCCTGTAAAGCGGATTTAGCGTTACCTAAGAGGGATTTCCTTTCTGGTTGTCTAAAAAGCAGTCGGTCCTTCCTTGGAACATATAATCCCCCATCGCCTTGTTTATGTGGCTCCAAGATCACAGTTGTCTCATCAAGATCAATAGGTCCAGCATCACTACGCTGCAACTGAATATCATAAGAAGCAACAATCAATCATGCTTATGAAGAAAAAAAAGTTGCTCAGCATAACTAAAGCAAATACAACAAAGTTAAAGTCACGCTACTCACCTCCATTGTGATTACTCAAGGTTGCAGCAGGTTGCAATGCAAGAACCAACTAGCCTGCAATAGCCTATGACAAAGTAAACATATATATTTTTAAGAACGCATGCATAATGTGTTAGTTTATAGGGAATGGTACTGGAGATGGCAATGTTGGAAGGGAAAAGAGAAAACGGGCGAAGGCTATGTTTTATGGACGGCGAAATAAAATGGTAATGAAAAAGATCGCACCTTTTAGGGTGAGGAAGATACGGTATTTGGAGAGGGGTCAACTGACGATTCACGTATTTCGACAACCAAAAGGTGGTCGTGACAGGATGAATCAATCGTCGGGATGAAGCCGGGAGCGGTGAAATTGAGTAGAGGAAGGTGGCGCTGATCGAAGAAATTGGAACCGTATTGAAGGAAGAGGTTGGGGTTTGGATGTAGAACAGGGAGGGGGGAGACCGGCGCAATGAAATGGTGTAGTGGATGGCGGCGACGATGAAATGGAGCGCAGGGTGGCGATAATCAAAGAGGATCAAAGAGGTCGGAAGGAGGGAGACGCTGGGGTTGGAAGGGAGTACGTGGGGAGAGTGGTCAACCGTAACGGAATGGAAACAGGTATATTTTTTTTGTACTTGTCGTGAAATTTCATATTTAAAGATATTTTAAATTCTATACATGTTTTTAAAAAAAATATCCAATTATCCAAGGAATATATGAATTTTTCTTAAATTATATTTTTTTTAATGTGTAATTACTTTTAAATTTAGTTTTGTTTTATAACAAATCAAATTTATTTTTGTGTATCCACGGTGGGTTTTAAAATGATTTAAAGCCAAAATAGTTATATTATAAGTTTTTTAGTATTGAGTCAATATATAAAGTTATGACATAATTTTATAAACAAATGACAATGCATGAGTTTCTCAAACAGCAACATTGTTCATCGAAAACTGGAAGTTGAGTATCTGCAATTAGCGGGCTGTTGTGGATTACAATAGTTAAGCGAAGGGTTGTTCACAGCGATGGAATCAGATTGACCGGTTGAACTCATCTATACATAGGTGGGGTGGGGTCACTTGGAAAGTGCTGATAAATCTATTATCTTCTTCTTTTGTTTTATAATAAAAGTAGCAATGTTTCTCTCATTGAACATGACAAGTCTCAAACCACATAAATTCTTGTGTTGTCAATCTGTGTGAGTGTTTTTCACCTTGGATGTTCTTGTTTTGTTAGTTCTGTATGTGTTGAAGTGGTGCCAACAAGAGGTATCAGAGCTTGTGGTTCGGTAAATGTTAGTGCACCTGGTTTCGGCAATAAACACTTTTGGTAACACAGTTGGGTTTTTATGGGGTTGATTAACACTTAATCAAAGCAGTATAAGCAAAAGAAACTATAAACCTAGGATCGCCATGGAAGAGATATGAAACCGTATAAAATTGGAAATGAAGAATTGTTGTAAACGTGTGTACCGTTCACTAAAGAAGCTTATGCAACATTCTTGATCTTCATTGACGATCACCAAAGAGGTAAGACGAAAGCCTCCTGCCTCCGTAGGTATCCACGGGTCATGCAGAATCTTTTATCATACAAATGAGATCCTCCTTCACTCCAAGGTTTCAAACAAGCACAATCGTACACACTGCCATCATATGACAGTGGCTTTATACAACCATGAGGACGCCCCTCGGATGGCACTTGCATTAACTCATTGGTGACCACGCGTGCTGTGAGGACTCGCAGATTGTGTGGGAGGAGTCAACAGGACTGCCACTTGATAGACGTTTGGAAATGGGATCATTGGAGTAATCAGAACAAAAGCAAACAACTGTTTTTTGGAAACAGTCTGACGGAGCGCAAAACAATAATGGACACATGTATAGAGTCCAATCTTCCAATAAAAATTTTATCCCAAGAGGGAGTACGTGAGGCACTTACGCAAGATTCAGGCTGGGATACAGAAGATTCAAACGTTAACTGAAGTTCAGAGGAGAGAGGAGGCGGAGTTCGCAAGACAGTTTTGTGAGCACCTGCGGTTCATGCGGCCACAGACAGGGGAACCTGTTGAGCCTATTCGGAAACATCGTACTTCTAGTTTTTTAGAACCTCTAGGTGCAAAAGAATCTAGGACGATATTCCTAACAGCTGAGCAAGGAGCGATGAACGAACTGAGCTGATCCAGCTCTGGAATTTCATCTTCTGGAAGATCAAAATGTGATGCAATCGTACATTGCTGCTGCAAGCTCAATAGAGCTAGGCAAGGTCACAGGGCAGTCGATGCATCCTCATGTGATGCAAGGGAATCTACCACAGGTTGTGCAAGCGCAACCATGGATGTCTAAAGCCTAGGAAAGAGTCGCTACTGGAGATCAGAACAAGCGTAAAAGGTTTGCAAGAATGTGGAGCATGTTCCAAAGGGGGCAGAGGTGAATCAAAGGCATGGTGCCCTGATGAAACCGACCACAGAAACCCTTACATACCGATGGTTGATGTACAAGTGGTGAGATTGGGGGTTGCTCATCTGGTCAGGAAAGTAACATCGAAGAGGGGCAGTTTGGCTCCACACCAGTTTGGTCTGGAGAAATAATTTATGGTCCATATTTTAATTTCTCTAAGTTCTTCAAATTACTTTTAGTGCTGATTCATACAAGTTGAGAAAGCAACTCAAAACAAGTGTTGTTGATGCTGAGGAGGGATGCAAGGGCACAAGAACAATTCAATCAGTGATAATACGAGCTATAAGCGGCTGCTGGCTTTTTCAGATGGTAGTTTTTTGTTAGTGTCGTAAATGACGGGTCCTTTGATACAACGATAATTGCGAGATTAAAAATAAAGTGCAAAAGTGCGAAATTAAAGTGAACACCAGATGTAACGTGGAATGTAATGGCCCGGACCTCTCCGGCCCATTCCTTTGTCAAAAAGAAGGCTACAAAGTGTTCTGGAGGGTAAAATGGACTTTTCTCACGCTTTCCAGAATTTTGAAACTACACGCCGTGTAGTTTGAGTACACGCCGTGTACTCCCCTTCCGGGTATACCCCGTGTTGAAGGCCGTGTCTTTGCTGTGTAGAATAATGGGTGCACGCCGTGTGTCCAATACTACACGCCGTGTAGTCCTTCCCCGCGTACGCGTTACCAGTCAACGGCCGTGTGCCGTGTTGGAGCCGTGTCCTTGCCGTGTGCAAGCAATAAATGGGTACACGCCGTGTGTCCAAACTACACGCCGTGTAGTCCCTCCCCGCGTATGTGTTACCCTCAAACCGTGTGTTGACCAGTCAACGGTCGCGGAGCCGTGTTGGAAGCCGCGTGGAGACCGTGTGAAATAACCGAGTACACGCCGTGTACCATAAAGTGCACGCCGTGTACTTTTGCTTTTCACGCCTATAAAAGGAGGGGTCCCCTCTGCCTTTTTCAACACACACCTCTCCTCCCCTCTCCTCTGAGCAGAGCTCTCTCAAGAGACTCGAAGGCTCTTCCTTCCATAACTTCTTCGTCTGAGCTCCGATTTACGATCCGTCAGCGGCCACGGGATCGTAACGACGAGGAGGAACTTCCGAGCTTGGATCCGTTGACCTTCCTTCGGCCTTTTCTTTCCGACTTCCACCCGAGGAGGTTTTTCCGGGACCCGACAGAAGTGACGGACGCCGACGGACGTCTTCTAAAGTTGATCCAGGGGAACGTTGTGATCAGAACCTGTTGAGGTAGGGATCTTACCTTCGTCTCTCTAATTTGTGCATCTTGCGGGGTGGGTATCCTCTTGTTTTAATGAGAAACAGTTGAACCATTAAATAAAGATAATAACTGGTTAAAGAACGGAGTTGGGAAGTTTTTGATTGTTGTTACTTTACTTTTTATATCCTGTGATTATGTTGTGAAATGAATAGGCTTATGCCTACTGAAAATAACGGTCGTTGGGAGCCTTTGCTTGCGCAATTAAATGTTTCCCTATCTTTCTAGACCGGTTATGTGGATGGAACCCTGTGGAATGTGGAATCTGGTTAATCACGTAAAGTTGGCTGATTAAAATCTGAAACCCTTGTGTGATCACCCCGGTTAAACAAAATGGAATAATGAACATGTGGGCGTTGGCTTGGTTACGTGGCATGTGATGGGGGTGTTTTGTGGGTTGTTGTGGATCGGGAGAGCAGCGGGACTGCGGTTGACTTGGTTGTGGGTTGGTGTGAATGCTATAATGGTGATGGGCAGCGGGGCTGCAATAAATGGTATTAAAGGGATAATAATGATAAACGGGCTTTGGTGTGGTTGTGGTTATGGTGGTTGGCAGCAGGGCTGCAGGGATAGGTTTAAATGTGAACGGGCTATGGTTGTGAATAATAAATAAGAAGTGGAAGAGTTAATAAATGGTGGGTCGTGGTAATGGAACGGGATTAATAATTAATGGGATGGTTGGTTGTTAAGAAGGGACTTGGTTGTGTTGCTGTGTTTTCCTAACTTGATTTGTGGATGGCAGGGATTTGTTATGCGAATGATTGTCGTGGTTGGTTGTGGATAGTTGCCCAGTAGTTAAGGAACTAATAAACCAATTCTGTTGATATGTGAAAACCTAAATGGGGTTGGGGTTGTTGTATGCATGTTTCGTGGTAGCAGTGCCGAGGCACGTGCTCAGTTTCTCTGTTTAGAAGCCATAGGTTGAGCTGAGTGGTTGCTATATATGTATATATATATCTGTATCTTTTGTGTTTTATCGCACCCCACCCATGTTGAGCACTCAGTGCCGAATACTCTCATTTCATGGGAGAGGGTGTTTTCCCCTTAGTTACTAGCTCCTTCCTGCTCCTTCTTCTCTAGGCTGTGATGGCTTGAGGCGACCTTACACCCAAGACTCCTCGGGTAGGTTTCGATTGGGGTGGTTTTAGCCCAAGACTCTTCGGGCAGGCTTATACGCTATGATGGCTTGAGGCGACCTTACACCCAAGACTCCTCGGGTAGGTTTCGATTGAGGCCCATGTGTGTGCGGGCGGGATACGTGGTGGTGAGGCCTAGGTGTGTGCGGGCGGGATACGTGGTTGTGAGGCCCAGGTGTGTGTGGGCGGGATACGTGGTTGTGAGGCCCAGGTGTGTGCGGGCGGAGAGAGTGTGGCAGCGTCAGGATGTTCGCCGTTAAGAAGAGCAGCTAACTAATGGGGAATGGTGCGGGGTACCCAATACTCTTGTTCTTATATACTATTACCTGTTGTGTTGTGTTTTTGGTGAGTGTGGCTGGTGAGGTTGGGTGGATAGAATTCCTTGCTAGGTTCCTTCTGTTGTTCTCACGGGACATTAGGATGTCTCCCCACTTGTGCACGAGAGCTTTAGGTTTTCCCTACTGAGTATACTTGTATGCTCACCCTACGTTTACTTTCAGGTTTCCAGGAGGACTACCAGGGTCGTGCAGGACCCTACTAGTCGGACAGTTGGAGTTGTTGCAGTTGTTGTACTCTTGTTTTCTTTTGGTATTGTACTTTTGAGCTTTCTTGTACTTGTACCTTGTTATAAAATTGTTTAAACATGCATATGGGCTTGGTTTGGGTTTATTTCTATACACTTGTTCTTTTCCTTTTTTTGGTGGTTGACTTGTCCTATTTCTCGATCTTAAAATAATAAAAAGGGTAATGTCTCCCATATTTGTGAAAACTCATACCCTTGGTGCTAGTCGCCAACCCGGGGCCTACTAGAGGCGGGACTCGGGGGTCATTATCTCTCTTTCACCATTGTCAGCTCAGGAGGGGCATCTTTGGTGGGAGGGGGTCGTGACAGAATGGTATCAGAGGTGATGGTTGAGAGATAGGATGGAGTCTGAAGTTAGGCACAGTGAGGATTGCATGGGATGGTAGGGCAACAGTGTTAGTTAATCTTGGTGCGTGACATAGGCCAGGGAAGACCGGCTAGGACACGGGATTTTAGGGCCCCCGTGATCCGATGCAAGGACTCTGAGCCTACCGAACGACCAAGTGAGACTACATTGATTGCAGGGTAGAGACCCTAGGAAAGGTACATGCATCATCATGATTGTGTTTTACCTGATTTGGGTGTTCTGGGAAAGAAATTGATTAAAATGATAAAATGAAACCTTGAGAAATTTCCTTACTACTTGGGCTTAGGCGATCTTTGTTTACCGTACCGCTATGGCACCTAGACGTCAACAAAGAGGCAGAGGAGCTGGGCGTGGACAGTTGCACGCAGCAAAGTTGACAGCTCCGGCAGGACCAAAGGTGGTGCGAAGTACGTTTTGTTTGTCAGCACTCTCGTTTATGCTTTGTTTGATTCAGGAGCTTCGCACTCCTTTGTTGCACCCGATCTAGCCCATGCTTTGGTTCTAGACGTAGAGAGACTTTCCATACCACTGGTGCTGAGTACACCAGTTGAAGGCCAGACCAGCGTATCTTGTGTTTGCCGGAGATGTGGGATGACGTTGGGACCACATCGATCTAGCGGGGACCTTCTTCTGTTACAGATGCAGCCATACGATGTCATCCTAGGCATCGATTGGTTGTTTTCTGTTAGTGTCGTTATCGACTGCTTCCGGAGAAGAGTGGTGTTCTCCGACGTAGACGGGCAGCGCGTATCTTTTGTTGGCGAGAGGAGCTATCAGGTGGGAAGCCGGCGTGAGGAGCCTCTCCTTTCCTTGTTAGGCGGGTTATCAGTGGTTCCAGCTGATGCAGAGATGATGGATGTCCCAGAGGTTGTTGGGGAGTTCCTCGACGTTTTTCCCGAGGAGGTTGTGACTACCCCCCCGACATAACGTTGAGTTCGAGATAGGCTTACAGCCTGGTGCTCGTCCGATTTCGATGGCCCCTTATCGAATGGCACCTTCGGAGTTGCGGGAGTTGCGGATTCAGATTGACGATCTGATGGAGAAGGGTTTTGTTCGACCCAGCGTGTCGCCATGGGGTGCTCCAGTTTTGTTCGTGAAGAAGCCAGATGGTGGTCTCAGGCTATGCATAGACTACCGAAGGTTGAACCAGGTAACGGTCAAGAACTGTTACCCCCTCCCAAGGATAGATGATCTCTTCGACCAACTGAGGGGAGCAGGTTGGTTTTCCAAGATTGATCTACGATCTGGATATCATCAGCTAAGGGTGAAGGACAGTGACATCTCGAAGACGGCTTTCAGGTGCAGGTATGGGCACTTCGAGTTTGTAGTGATGTCGTTTGGAGTTACGAATGCACCAGCTGTGTTCATGGGACTTATGAACTTTGTCTTCCGAGAGTTTCTGGACCGGTTCGTCGTTGTGTTTATCGATGACATCCTGATTTACTCAAGATCAGAGGAGGAGCACGTTGAGCATCTCAGGGCAGTCTTGGAAGTCCTTCGACACCACCAGCTTTATGGGAAATTGTCGAAGTGTAAGTTCTTGACACAAGAAGTACACTTCCTTGGGCACGTGGTGTCTCAGCATGGAGTATCGGTGGACCCGTCGAAGGTGGAGGCAGTTGTTTCTTGGGCAGCACCCAAGAGCGTGGCAGAAGTTCGTAGTTTCCTGGGGTTAACAGGTTACTATCGGAGGTTCATTTCGGACTTCTCTCGAGTTGTTGCTCCATTGATAGCTTTGACTAGGAAGAACCAAGTCTTCCTATGGAGCGAGCAGTGCCAGAGAGCTTTCGACTACCTGAAGGAGAAGTTAGTCAGTGCTCCCGTACTCAGGTTGTCAGAGGAAGGGTTGTTGTATGAGGTGTTTTGTGATGCTTCTGGCCTTGGTCTGGAGTGCGTGCTGATGAAAAAAAAGGGCGTGATCTGTTATGGGTCTAGGCAGTTGCGCCCTCACGAGCATAACTATGCCACCCATGACCTGGAGCTTGCAGCAGTAGTGTTCGCACTGAAGTTGTGGCGACATTACCTCTTTGAAGAGCGCTTTGTGGTCTTCTCAGATCACAAGAGCCAGCATTATATCTTCTCCCAGCGTGACCTGAACTTGCGGCAGCGGAGATGGGTCGAGTTTCTCCAAGACTATGACTTTGAGATCTCTTACACTGAAGGTAAGGGCAACGTTGTGGCTGATGCCCTGAGTAGGAAGTCGCATCAGGAAGTAGTTCGGGAATCCGCTGATGCTTGGAAAGCGATGGGAGAGTTGGCTGCCTTGCACTTGGATGCAAGGGAAGAAGGTGTTAGAGGTTGTTTGTTCCAGATGACGGTACAATCCTCCTTGTTGCAGCAGGTGGAAGAGTCTCAGTGGGGGGACTCCGAGGCGGAAGTGATGCGGGATCGTGTCGATCAAGGGAACGCTCCAGAAGGATGGTCAGAGGACAGCCGACATCGGATGCTTTTCCATGGAAGGTTGTTTGTCCCGGAGACAATGCGTGAGGGAGTTCTCCGTGAGTTCCATAGCTCAGTCTTGGCAGTACATCCAGGAGTTTCAAAAATGTACCGAGGCCTGAGGAATCAGTTTTGGTGGCCCGGGGTGAAACGAGCAGTGGCGGAGTTTGTGGCTAAATGCCTAGTGTGTCAGCAAATGAAGGTTGAACATCGTGTTCCCGGTGGTTTGTTGCATCCTTTAGATGTCCCCGAGTGGAAGTGGAATGACATCTCAATGGACTTCGTCACAGGACTACCCAGAGCTCAGGGAGGTTATGATGCTATCTGGGTAGTGGTGGATCGTCTGACAAAATCAGCTCACTTAGCAATTAAGGAGTCAGGCTCGGTGAGTACCTTAGCACAGAGGTACGTAGACGAAGTGGTGCGTTTGCATGGAGTTCCGAGACTATCGTCTCAGACCGGGATACTCGGTTTACCTCACGAGTCTGGAGGGGGTTACAGCAGGCTTTTGGCACCCAGCTACGCCTTAGCACTACTTTCCACCCCCAGACCGACAGGCAGACAGAGCGGACTATCCAGACGCTGGAAGACATGCTGCGAGCATGCGTTCTGGATTTCGGAGAGTCATGGGTACGACACTTGCCTTCAGTAGAGTTTTCCTACAACAACAGCTTCCACTCTACAATTGGCATGGCACCGTTTGAGGCTTTGTATGGAAGGCCATGTCGTTCACCCATTTGCTCGGCAGAGGTTGGCGAGACAGGCGCTCTTGGGCCAGAAGTAGTACAGAGCACCACGGAGAAAGTCCAGCTTGTACGTGAAAGGATGAAGGCGGCTCAGGACCGACAAAAGTCTTATGTTGATCGTCGGAGGAGGTCTTTGGAGTTTGAGGTGGGAGACCATGTGTTCTTGAAGGTTTCCCCTCGGCGGGGGCAGCGGAGGTTTGGGAAAGGGAGCAAGCTCTCACCTAGGTTCATCGGACCTTTTGAGGTGCTGAGGCGAGTCGGCGAGGTGGCATTCAGCTAGCCCTGCCACCTCAGTTGGAGAAGGTTCATGACGTCTTCCACGTCTCCCAGCTTCGTCGGTACTTACACGATGACTCTCATGTTATCGACTGGGGAGAGTTAGATATAGGAGACGACGCGACCTTCGAGGAACGACCAGTCAGAATCGAGGATCGTAAAGAGAAGGTGCTTCATGGACGAACCATTCCCTTGGTTCGTGTGTTGTGGGGGCATAGCGGCCTCGAGGAGAGCACTTGGGAGCGGGAGACCCAGATGCACGCTCAGTACCCGGAGTTGTTTTGACTTGTGTTTTACCTTGTTCTTTTGAGCTTGTTTTTGTACTTTGTACCTTTGTTATATGGAATGTTTGGCTTGTCGGTTGTGAGACCTTTTGTTTCCTTGTCCTTTGGGAGTGTGTAACATGTCCGGGCGTGTGGGGAAGGGAAAAACCCGATCCTTAATCGAGACGCATTAATGCGGATGCGATTGAACCCGTGCGGGCGAGTCAGTGTCGCCTAAAGCGGATAATATCTCGAAATAGGAAAAAGGAATTTTCCCCAAACCACGTGTTCGGGCAGTGTGTGGGTTGTGCGGTGTTGGGGGCAGTGTGAGTTGAAAAATCCTAATGTATGGAAGTGGGAAGACTCGATTCTTAATCGAGATGCATTAATGAGGATGCGATTAAACCCGTGCAGGTGAGTCAGTGCCGCCTAAAGCGGATAATATCTCGACATGGGAGAAGGAATTCCAAACACCTATAATTAGGGTTGTTGGTTGGGTTCCAGTTATAACAAGGGCCCCAAGAGGTATCTTGTTTGGTTCCTCCGGGTTGGTTTTTGAATTCTCGAGGACGAGAATGTTTTAAGAGGTATCTGATGTAATGGCCCGGACCTCTCCCGCTCATTCCTTTGTCAAAAAGAAGGCTACAAAGTGTTATGGAGGGTAAAATGGATTTTTCCCACGCTTTCCAGAATTTTGAAACTACACACCGTGTAGTTTGAGTACATGCCGTGTACTCCCTTTCCAAGTATACCCTGTGTTGAAGGTCGTGTCTTTACTGTGTGGAATAATGGGTGCACGCCGTGTGTCCAATACTACACGCCGTGTAGTCCTTCCCCGCGTACGCGTTACCAGTCAACGACCGTGTGCCGTGTTGGAGTCGTGTCCTTGTCGTGTGCAATAAATGGGTACACGCCGTGTGTCCAAACTACACACCGTGTAGTCCCTCCCCGCGTATGCGTTACCCTCAAACCGTGTGTTGACCAGTTAACGGTCGCGGAGCCGTGTTGGAAGCCGCGTGGAGACCGTGTGAAATAACCGAGTACACGCCATGTACCATAAAGTACACGCCGTGTACTTTTGCTTTTCACGCCTATAAAAGGAGGGGTCCCCTCCTTTTTCAACACACACCTCTCCTCCCCTCTCCTCTGAGCAGAGCTCTCTCAAGAGACTCAAAGGCTCTTCCTTCCATAACTTCTTCGTCCGAGCTCCGATTTACGATCCGTCAGCGGCCACGGGATCGTAACGACGAGGAGGAACTTCCGAGCTTGGATCCGTTGACCTTCCTTCGGCCTTTTCTTTCCGACTTCCACCCGAGGAGGTTTTGCCGGGACCCGACAGAAGTGACGGACGCCGACGAACGTCTTCTAAAGTTGATCCAGGGGAACGTTGTGATCAGAACCTGTTGAGGTAGGGATCTTACCTTCGTCTCTCTAATTTGTGCATCTTGCGGGGTGGGTATCCTCTTGTTTTAATGCGAAACAGTTGAACCATTAAATAAAGATAATAACTGGTTAAAGAACGAGGTTGGAAAGTTTTTGATTGTTGTTACTTTACTTTTTATATCCTGTGATTATGTTGTGAAATGAATAGGCTTATGCCTACTAAAAATAACGGTCGTTGGGGGCCTTTGCTTGCGCAATTAAATGTTTCCCTATCTTTCTAGACCATTTATGTGGATGGAACCCTGTGGAATGTGGAATCTGGTTAATCACGTAAAGTTGGCTGAATAAAATCTGGAACCCTTGTGTGATCACCCCGGTTAAACAAAATGAAATAATGAACATGTGGGCGTTGGCTTGGTTACGTGGCTGTGATGGGGGTGTTTTGTGGGTTGTTGTAGATCGGGAGAGCAGCGGGGCTGCGGTTGACTTGGTTGTGGGTTGGTGTGAATGTTATAATGTTGATGGGCAACGGGGCTGCAATAAATGGTATTAAAGGGATAGTAATGATAAACGGGCTTTGGTGTGGTTGTGGTTATGGTGGTTGGCAACAGGGCTGCAGGGATAGGTTTAAATGTGAACGGGCTATGGTTGTGAATAATAAATAAGAAGTGGAAGAGTTAATAAATGGTGGGTCGTGGTAATGGAACGGGATTAATAATTAATGGGATGGTTGGTTGTTAAGAAGGGACTTGGTTGTGTTGATGTGTTTTCCTAACTTGATTTGTGGATGGCAGGGATTTGTTATGCGAATGATTGTCGTGGTTGGTTGTGGATAGTTGCCCAGTAGTTAAAGAACTAATAAACCAATTCTGTTGATATGTGAAAACCTAAATGGGGTTAGGGTTGTTGTTGTATGCATGCTTCGTGGTAGCAGTGCCGAGGCACGTGCTCAGTTTCTCTGTTTAGAAGCCATAGGTTGGGCTGAGTGGTTGCTATATATGTATATATATATCTGTATCTTTTGTGTTTTATCGCACCCCACTCATGTTGAGCACTCAGTGCCGAACACTCTCATTTCATGGGAGAGGGTGTTTTCCCCTTAGTTACTAGCTCCTTCCTGCTCCTTCTTCCATAGGCTGTGATGGCTTAAGGTGACCTTACACCCAAGACTCCTCGGGTAGGTTTCGATTGGGGTGGTTTTAGCCCAAGACTCTTTGGGGGGTCATTATCTTCCTTTCACCATTGCCAGCTCAGGAGGGGCATCTTTGGTGGGAGGGGGTCGTGACATGGAAAAACCCCCAAATGAAAGGGGTAAAAAACCACGGGCAAATAGAAGGATTTCACTATGGTAAAATGTGGGTACAAATTCTCTCTCAATTACAAGGAGAAAACACTCAAGAAAATCTCTCTTGTAAAATATGGAAAAACGTCTCACAAAATACTGCACTCCGGGATGAAGATGTGTTGGTTCTGAATCCGATGATGAAAAAGTCCAGGAGGAGATCCCTTTTTATAGCCTTCCTTCACACCCTTTGGTCTTCCCTCAATTAAATGACTTTTACCAAATTAATTGGGGAAATAATTGTAGGGTGTCAAATTCATTAAATGTAATGAATGCGGTGACCATCATTAATCTCTCTCCGCATCTTCCAACATATCTCCCACTTGGAGATTTGATTAAGTGTCAATCACATCTCCACACATCCTTTCTATCTGCCCAATCTGCTGCTCATGTATCTACAAGGCCACTTGAAGATCTGCACCATCTGAACTTTTCAGAATTAATCGTCTTTGTCAGGAAATCTGACAGATTTTCTTTAGTGTGAATTTTCTTCATGTCCACACTTCCTTCCTCCACCACATCTCGAACAAAATGGTATTGTACGCCAATGTGCTTTGTCCTGGAATGAAAAGATGGATTCCTTGCAATGTGCAAGGCACTCTGACTGTCACAAAATAATGGAATATGATCATGTTTGTGCCCTAGCTCCTCCAATAACCTTCTCATTCAAATTGCCTCTTTGCAAGCTTGTGTAGCTGCCATGTACTCCGCTTCTGTCGTGGATAAAGCCACAACTGACTGTAGCTTTGAGATCCAGCTCACAACTCCTCCTGCAAGAGTAAACACATAACCCGTAGTGGATTTCCTCCGGTCAAAATCACCTGCAAAATCTGAGTCAACATATCCAGTGATAGTAAAATTTGATCCTCCAAAACTTAATGCAACATCTAAGGTTTCCTTGATGTATCTCAGGATCCTCTTCACCATGCTCCAATGTGTTCTTCCTGGATTCGTCATGTACCGACTAACTGCTCCCACTGCATGTGCAATGTCTGGTCTAGTACAAACCATAGCGAACATTAAACTCCCCACTGCTGATGCATACGGCACTCGAGACATTTTCATCCTCTCTGTTTCACTGCCAGGACTCATTGTAGAGGATAACTTGGAATTAATGGGAAGAGGGGTAGAAATTGGCTTACAATCTTGCATATTGAAGCGTTTCAAGACTTTCCTCAAATAATTCTTCTGTGATAGCCAAATCTTTCCATTATTCCTGTCTCGGTAAACCTGCATCCCAAGAATCTTGTTTGCGGGTCCAAAGTCCTTCATATCAAACTCCCTAGCCAACTGTGCCTTCGTCTCCTGGATTTGATCATTGTTGGGGCCTGCAACCAACATGTCATCCACATACAACAGCAAAATGATAAAATCATTACCATTTAAACCCTTGAAATATGCACAAGAATCTGAATTAAGTCTCTTGTATCCAAGGCTCATGATATAGGAATCAAATCTCTTGTACCAACACCTCGGCGCCTGTTTGAGACCGTACAGAGATTTATTCAACCTGCAAACCAAGTTCTCTTTACCTTTTTTGGTAAAACCTTCTGGTTGGAGCATATATATTTCTTCATCAAGATCACCATGGAGAAAAGTTGTTTTCACATCTAGCTGCTCTAGATGTAGAGTGTATGCAGCACACATAGCCAGAACTACCCGAATAGTCGTTAGTCTAACAACAGGAGAAAATATTTCATTGAAATCAATACCTTCCTTCTGAGCATATCCTTTGACCACCAGTCTTGCACAATATCTTTCCACCTGGTCTGTTGCATCCCTCTTGATCTTGTAGACTCATTTATTCCCAATGGTCTTCCTTCCGTGAGATAGTAGAACAAGATCCCAAGTCTTGTTCTTGTGCAGGGCTTCGAGTTCCTCCTGCATCGCCGCCATCCATGAGGATACATCTGGACTCTGGGTCGCCTCCACAAAGGAAGATGGCTCTCCATCCTCTGTCAATAAGCAATACGCAATATTACTCTCAGTGACATAGTCTGAGTGCCATACTGGTGCTCTTTTCTCCCGAGTTGACCGTCGTGGTCTAGACTCAACCGGTACTTGATCATCATGCTCTGGTAATGCCTCATAGGAAACTGGTTCTTCCTTTATTTCTTCCTTCACCTTGACTGTTGTAGTTTCTGTATTCTTCTTCTCCATGTCTTGATCAATTGTCATTTGCATCTTGTCTTCTGCAAAAATGACATCTCTGCTGATGATAAATTTGTGGGCAGTGGGATCCCACAAACGATACCCCTTCACACCATCAGCGTATCCCAAGAAGATACATTCTATGGATTTCGAGTCCAACTTCGATCTTTCCTGGTCATGAAGCAGTGCATATACAGGACTTCCAAAAGTATGCAAATTAGAATAATCAGCGGGTTTACCAGTCCACATTTCCATCGGTGTCTTGAGATCAATTGTCACCAAAGGGGATCGATTGATCACAAAGCAGGCGGTATTTACTGCTTCCGCCCAGAATGTCTTGCTGACTCCTGCAGTCTTCAGCATCGCCCTTGTTCTGTCCAACAGGGTTCTATTCATCCGCTCTGCCACTCCATTCTGCTGAGGAGTGTACGCCACCGTGAACTGTCTCTTGATGTCTTCCTGTTGACAAAAAGAATCAAACTCCTCACTTGTATATTCTCCACCATTGTCAGTCCTCAGACACTTGATCTTCTTTTCCGATTCAAGCTCCTTTCGCGCTTTGAATGTTTTGAAGACTTAAAAACATCTGATTTCCTTTTGATTGGAAACACCCAACATCTCCTGGAATAATCATCAATGAAAGATACAAAGTACCTTGCTCCTCCTAGGGATATAACTGGTGCTTGTCAAACATCGGAATGGATCAACTCCAAGATCTCTTGACTTCTTGCTGTTGACGTCCCGAACTTTAACCTGTGTTGCTTGCTCAAAACACAATGCTCACAAAATGGTAAGGATACCTTTGTCAGCCCAGGCAGCAACTTCTGATCCGCAAGAATCTTCAGGCCTCGTTCTGACATATGGCCAAGCTTCCGATGTCATAACGCCGTCAACGTTTCCGTCGAGGTAGTTGATGCAACAACTATCTCCGCCTCTTTGTACGTTTCACCCATAAGCACGTACAGGTTCTTTGAGATCTTCTCCGCCTTCATTACCACAAGCGCGCCCTTCACAATTCTCATCACTCCATTCTCGGTGCGAGTCTTGCATCTGATGTCATCAAATTGTCCCAAAGATAATATGTTCTTCCTCAGGCCCTTCACATGACGTACTCCTTGGACGGTCCGAATAATACCATCATGCATCTTCAGTTTGATGGTACCGACTCCAACGATCTTCAGAGTGTGATCGTTCCCCATGTACACAGTCCTTCCGGGATGGTTTCATATTGGTCAAACCATTCTCATCGAGACGTCATGTGTCATGTTGCTCCTAAGTCGATAATCCATGCATCATCGAGGTGATGTCTTCCTTCAATAGTCGTCGCCGCATCGCTGACTAGTACGTCGCCATTTCCCGATGTACTCGTCACATTTCCTTGAGAGTTCTTCTCACCACTCTTCTTATTCCAGCAGTCTTTGCTCACATGCCCTCTCTTACCGCAATTGTAGCATTTGACGATTTTCTTCTTGTTCCTTGATTTAGACCTGCCATGATTCTGGCTCCCACCGGAACCACGCTCCATCATTCTTCCTCTTTCCATCGATAGAGCTTCCACTTGGTGTGAAGTCGTTTGTCTGTCTTCCTTGTTCTTGCGCCGACTTTCTTCTTCGAGAATCGCAGCTGCAACATCATTGAAGAACAACATATCCGTCAGGATATTATTGGTGAGGTTGATGATGAGTTGGTCATATGAATCTGACAAACTCTGAAGCAGGATCTCCGCACGTTCAGTATCCACAATTTTATATCTCAAAGTCGTAAGTTGAGAAAAAAGGGTATTGAGGGTGTTGATGTGGTCTGGCACGCGCGTCGCAACGCGTGCAAATTTGCGAATTTTTATAACCGACTGGCTACTGTAAAAGTGGCGAGCAGGGTCGAACCACAGAGAGCACGGAATCTAGTCCACTAAAAATATTTCGTTGGACAATGTTTAGATGGACAAGGTTTGAGGGAATTCCTATTTTTGAGTTTTCTCTTTTTTTTTTTTTATTTAAACTAAAAGGTGAGAAGACAAAAGATAAAAGAAAATTGCAAACAGAAATGATGATGGATTCTAAGTCAACAAAATGTGTCGGGGATGTTGGTGTCACAATTAAATTATCACGCAGCCGTGCAAGGTATTCTTTAGGATGATTAATTATTTATTCTGTTTAATTATCGCCAGTTCCGAAAATATGACCATTTTTTAGATGCTCAATTTTAATTTCCCAATTATATTTAAAGTCCCGTTCTCTGGTGTCATAAATAAATTAGAAAACTCGTTCAAGCCCCGAACTACACGGCGAAATGACACAACCCGTTTCTCACAAAGTTGTGTCACTAATTTGCACCTACCATCAGTCAACGCGGTTTACCTTCTCGGACCGCCGCGTCGACTTATAATTAAAATGGCCAGCTTTAATTTTAGCAATTAATTCAGTGCAAAAAATAATTTAAACAGATAAATAGTCAATTAAAATAAATTTAATTGACAATTAATCATTAAATAGTACGTTGCATGGCATGCGCAATAATTTTATCATTCAATCAACATCCCGACACTAAGAAAATTACCCCGACATCACAACTAAAAAAATCAACGCAGTAATAAAATGATATGTCATGTAAAACAACACTGCGTTACCAAAAAGAATGATCGTGTCTGTCTTTATTTCTGCCGCGCGTAGCAACCTTCGGCACATGATGATGTCACGCACCAACTTCGCGACCACCGGAACAAAAGACGTTGGCGATGGAGTGGATGCTGGTCCGCTGCGGCGACCGTGGTGGGTGCTCGGACAGTCGGCGGCCGGTGCGCTTGAACAAGATCCGGAAAGCTCTCCTCCGCTTCTAAAGTCCTGTCTTTTAGCAAGTCGACCAAAATAAACCCTGCGGAGAGGGGTTCGAGAGGCTGGCCGGATGAGATGGAGGGTGCCGGAAAAAGAGGGAGCCGCCGGAAAGAGGTGCGACCAAGGGAGAGGGGCTGCCGGAAAGCTGTGCGAGGCAGGGTGGTGGTCCGGCCGAGAGAGGGAGAGGATGGGGCGGCGGCCAGCGGCGGCGTGGTGAAGGGGGTGCGACGGGGTGAGGGGGTGCGACGGGGTGAGGGCCGCCGGGCGAGTGGGGAGGCGGCAGGAGATGGGGCACGTCGTGGAGAAGGGAAGGCAGGGTGGCGGGGGGGCGCGCACGGCCTTGGCAGGGTGGAGGAAGATGGGGGCGCGGGTGGTGCGCGGGGAGCGAGGGAGGCGGGGAGGGGAGGGGGAGTGCGGCGAGGAGAGGTGTGCAGGGAGGTGCGCGGCTGGGTAGCGCGCTGGTGGCAAGGGAGGCAGGCGGCGGGTCCAGGGGGAGATGAGGGTGGCGGCTCCAGGGGGAGATGAGGGTGGCGGCTCCGCTGGGTCGAGAGGGGATCCCCGGGGCCGGGGTCCAGTGGGTTCGAGGAGTGGGAAAGGGAGTGCCGGCCCTTGAGGGGGGAGCGGGAGTGCGGCGAGATATGAGGGCCGGTTGTTGAGGGGAGAGCGGGTCAAGGGGGTGGCGGCGTGGAGAAGGGAGGGCGCGGGAGATAAAAAAAAACAAATTTCAAATTTCAAAATAAAATAAAAATAAAAAATAACTAATAAAAATAAATTAGTATAAATAGGATTATATTTATATTTATAATTAATTAATAAACTAAAAGTAATATTAGAATAATATGAAATGTTAATAAAATAAAATTCTAAAAAAATGAAAATAAATAACTAATGTTCATATAATACTAACTAAAAACTATAAAAACAAATAAATTATTTAAAATACTACAAAAAGAACCTAAAAGCACAAGAATGGTTAAAACTAAACGAAAATAAATAAAAAAAATGTTAGTAACATCCATGTACATCATGGTCAGTCACCGATGATGACTCCGCCATTCGAAGAGAGTATAATCTTCTCTTCCAGAAAATTTTGTTGTGGAGTGATTTTTCCTCGTACGGTTTTGTTAGAGTATCCCAAATTTCTTTCGCCGTCTTTTTCTCTGCAATGCTTGACAGGACCCCATCTGCTAAAGCCAAATGAAGGTTGGCAATAGCATTCCCGGCCATGTCGCTCCATTTCTCTTCCATCACACCTGTCGGTTTCTCTCCAATCGCCTGTAGGCAATTATCCTTCCGCAGCACTGCTTGCATCTTCATTTTCCACAATGGAAAATTATTTCCATTGAATTTTTCAATCTCGTATTTCGCCGCCATTTGGACACGTCGTTGGTCCAGAATTTTCTTGGGCCACGAACCTCCCTCTGATACCACTTGTTAGGATCGTAAATGACGGGTCCTTTGATACAACGATAATTGCAAGATTAAAAATAAAGTGCAAAAGTGCGGGATTAAAGTGAACACCAGATGTAACGTGGAAAAACCCCCAAATGAAAGGGGTAAAAAACCACGGGCAAATAGAAGGATTTCACTATGGTAAAATGTGGGTACAAATTCTCTTTCAATTACAAGGAGAAAACACTCAAGAAAATCTCTCTTGTAAAATACGGAAAAACGCCTCACAAAATACTGCACTCCGGGATGAAGATGTGTTGCTTCTGAATCTGATGATGAAAAAGTCCAGGAGGAGATCCCTTTTTATAGTCTTCCTTCACACCCTTTGGTCTTCCCTCAATTAAATGACTTTTACCAAATTAATTGGGGAAATAATTTTAGGGTGTCAAATTCATGAAATGTAATGAATGCGGTGACCATCATTAATCTCTCTCCGCGTCTTCCAACATTTTCTACCTTCACCCAGTAAGCAGTGAACACAACTAACAATAGATTCTAAAGGGCGTGGGACTGCAATTGTATTGGTATATGTTTATGTTTTCTCACCTCCATGCACACAATTTTCATTGGAGGAAATTTCACCATGCACACTTAGCTCGTATTTTTCTTTTGTTGCAAATAATGGTGGTGGTGGTGTTATTGAGCTAAGTCCTACTACTAATTTTGCTCAAGTGGGCTACAAGCATTGTGTTATTATAAGGAGAAACATGTGTTTTCTTTGGCAAAGTGCAATTAATCTGGGAGGATAGGGAGATCATGAGAGTTACTTGGGTGACATACATAGCGAATTAGCCCTCAGCATAGCTTGTGTCCCAAAGTCACAACATAAAGGTGTCACGGAAATGGAATTCAAAATATTTCCAAGTACTATTATAGAGGCTAATAAATCTGGCTGGGACGTTTCAACAATGGTTGTACCGGAAGCTTAAAGTTCCAAATGTGTTAGAATTTTCATCCAAACGGGCAGAGTTGAGGTCAGCATGCCCTCCATCCTTAGTTCTTGTAAAACCAAAAGTGAGAGGAGGTGTCAAGTGGCTCAAAGTTGGTGGTGGACGAGCAGTTTTGAGTTCCGATGCGGGGGAGGCAGGTGTTGTTAGCGTCCAAATTCTTAGTGAGGGTGGATGTGTTGGAAACTTCTCTAGAGAACAGGTCTGCGTTCCTCGCCTATTATATTTCTTCTTGGAGTCCATGGATGCGCTTGGAGTTCCTATGTTTGATGAGGGGCAGTGGAGTGCGGGATGCATTTCAATTACATCCAGTGGTCTTGGAGCATGGAGTCTAGAAAATTGATCTAGTTGATAGTGAAAGGCAGTTTTATTTGTCATATCACTATTTTATTCTTGAAGTTTGGAATTTTTCCTTGTTGATGGCTACAAGGACAGTGGCGCCCGTACTGTAACCTTCTGAATTACCGCCCGAAACTTGCTTGGAGGTGGCTAAGTGTGCAGTGAGGTGGGACTGCTTGTTGGAGTAGTTTGGGTGTCTTACCCTGACGTTGACAAGAGAACACTTGCAAGGAGTTATGCCATAAGAAACAAGAGACTGTAGCGGCTCGGGCTGGAAAAAATAGAGGTGAATTTATAGCCCAGTTGGTTTGCTGGACCAAAGGTAGATCCATTGGAAGGCGCGACATTTTTGTAACACGGGAATCAGACTCGACATATGGGAAGCGGATCCTTTTTTGAACCCAAGGAAGAGGAAGTGTTTGGTCCTGTAACCTTGAAGACAAGGTGGTTTTTTGGGGCAAGAAATTGTTAGGGGTGTTGGGTGGGGCTGTCACATGTGGGGTGAGGAAGTGTACAGTGGGTTGTCTGTGAGAGGGGTTGTTGGCAGTAGGTTGGGTATTTGTTTCCAAAGGCAACATTGTACTTTTATAATTTGATAGTTGGTTAGGGGTATTAAATAGAGAGGGCTGAGGGAAGGGGGAACAAATGATCATTTGGATATTCAGCTTAGAAGTTGTGCGGATCGGACTTGGGAGGTTTCGACCGAAGTTCTTCGAGATGCGGTCTTCCCGAGAGAGTCCTTTCTCGTCTCCTTTTTCTCTTCTTCTTCTACATCCTCTACTTCTTTGTTTTCAAATTCAAAAATTACATCCTCTACTTCTTTGATTATTCTTTTGTAAATCATGGCATATCAGTTTTCAAAAGCCATATACATATAAAACATCATATCACCATATCATTAACCCTCTTTCAAAAACAATTGCATTGAAATTCTGGCTCATTCACTCTTGGAAATTTGAAAATCAAATAATGTAATAATGTCATAGAAAAGCCCAGGCAATCATGCATATGTCGAGTTTATCCTACATAACAATGCATCATGCATGAGACATAATGCTTGTCTAGCTCATTCGAGGGTTGAGGCTCCTAACCCAAGCGAAAATCAACCATGCATATTTATAATTTACCTCTCAAGTACCAACAATCCTATCGCCAGTCCCACACTAGGTTCAACTCCCAAAAACCACTATAATATCATTTTGTAATGCTTTGCTCGGTAATCAATCAAGTCTTTGAGGTCATGATGTCACCCGCCCTCAAGTGCATCCCCCAATAGCAAGATATTGGCAACAAACATCGAGGGTAAACACAAAATCATTGGGGGGAACTTCCCTCAAAATTTACCACTTGGAAAATACGAATCATGGCCCCATGCCATGCACAAATGCAATTAACAAAATAAATAAAGAAAAAGACCTAAAATGACACCTGTGTCATCGATGCCATCCTGAATTCCAACAACCAAGCCAACATCCCACATTCTCCAATACAGAAACCTCGTAGCACCTACAATCTCATAAAACAATGGCCACATGCATGCATTCATGATGAACCACAAGTGCATGCATGTAAAGGGTGGGTATAATCACTCTATAGGAATCCCCAGTTTAGTAACTCCCACGAGGGAGTGAATCAAATGCATGAATGTGCTTGGGTACAACAAGTGATCTAACTAAATCCAGACATGTTTTAATCAAATCCAAACAACCATATACTTAAACACATGAAAACAACCCTTAAATGGCCACAAAGTAAACCAATTGACCCACTCCATCAACTCGGGATCCTCGAGTTCACTGGCACTCGGCCCATAAACCTTGGTTCAATGAAAAGCCAACCCTACTACCATAGAGACACCGTCATTTTCACGTGAAGTTTTTTATGACAAACTCAAGGGTTGCAGTTTATAAATATGCAATAGTCGGGCCATAGAAACATACAAGGAAAAAACTTATCCAAAAGCACCCCACGACCATCCTCTCAATCCATGCTCGACTCAAACGCTTTGCCTAACCCATGTCGTAGCCAATCTAGACAACCAACAACACATAATGGCTAAGGGTCCTCATGTTCACTTGTTGTACATTGGTCACCATGGTCTTAAGCAAGAAAGACTTTGAGCATGTGTCCTGTGGATCATCACTCAAAGATCACTTGAATTTGTTGTGGCCGCAACTCGAATATCACCACGAGTCTCTCATAGACCAAGGCCTGGAAAAAATAAATAACAAATCTCTCATAAGCATCTACTCAGATAAAGACAATTAAAATATTTATAAATCCACTTTTGATGAGCTTTTACTCATCTGCATCTCGATAAAGGAATTGCCTTGACCATCTCAACGTATCTTCCCAACACTTGGATACAAGTGCAACACAATGTCTACATAATAGAAACACCTATTGCATTATTCTTGTGACAGGTTAACCCACTAAAGTTCGATCAAATTCCAATCCCAAGGTTTAACACATCGCAATCATGATATCTAACACAAACCAACAACCCTCAATAAAGCATTTTCCCTCTGAGTGCATGTGCCCCCCCTCACACAACATTCGAGTGAATCCACCATAACCCAAGTCAATTGTAACCCACTTGGTCATACAAAAACTAAGGTTTGTTCCCCCTTAGCCCCCTTTCATTTAATGGCCCACTTGCCCAAAAAAAATCTTAAAAAGCCAAGGACATTTAATCGAGCAATTGGCATGCAGCTCCCAGTTTCCTTATTTGCAAAGGCTTTCAAATCTTATCATGACTCCCATCATTTTCCCAAGCCTCAACATGAACCCCCATCAAACTAAAAAATCCCCTGTGCACAAAATTTCAATTTAAGGCATCAAAGTCATTTATTCATTTTCCCCATTTATGCCCATTTTTCCAAAAATTATATAATCACCAGAAACACATTACATGCTCCATAAAATCACAACCAGGCCCTAAAATAATAAAACTTGAGAGAAAGGTGCAACCACCCAACCCATTCACGTATGTGAGGACTAATTTAAAAAAATGTAAAATGACCATCATAGACAAATTGGGCCTGCAACTATAAAACCTTCATGAAAACGCTTCAAAATTGGGGAAAACATCATCCAAAGCCTTATGATCTCAATCCAAATCCGGAAGGAGAAAAACATGAATAGATTCCTACCTGAGCAAGTCTTGCCTTTTTAATCAAAGAAACAGTTGAGATAGGCGGAGAGGAGGTGATCTTGCAGCCCATCGAGAGGAGGGGAAACCACTATCGCTGCACACCAGGAAGAGGACCCTAATGATGTCTGCTGGGATGTGGGCTACCCTAATTGCTGCTGCTGAATTCTTTTGCGCTAAGTTCCCCACTAAATCGGTCGACCCATTGGACCCCAAGGTTGCCCGCCCATCCAACGTCCAGCATCACGGTGCATATTTTGATTTTTTTAAGTATTTGTTTGTTTTTACATTTATGTTGTTCTTTATTAAATTTTATTTTGTATGATTTTATTTACTAGTTTTAATAATTAACTAGTATTCCCCGTGCATTTTTACAGGAAAAAAACAGATGAAAAATCTTATATGTATCAAATTTTAGACAGAATACTGATAGTAACATGTAATGAAAACGGTATACTAAAAATATGGAAACAATATTTGTTAGGGAAAAATGATTTTAAGGAATAATTGTGTACTCAATTTCAATATACTGGAAATGCAAAAGGATTATTCAGTGATTAAAGAGGGGAGGATTATGCAGTAATTAAAAGGGAGAGTTACTAACAGGTCAAACACGCAATATAATTGTCGTTGTTCAATGGAGTTGTTAGAATATTTTTTGGATAAACTAAAACTTCAGTAAACTAAAAGTGTATCATACACATATAGAAAACATATAGAGACTAACATTAAATTGAAAGTACATATAGAATACGTGCAACATACACATACAGAAAACATATAGCGACTCACATTAAATTGAGAGTGCATACAGAATATGCATACATGAAATGCATACAAGCAATGCACACTAACTGGAATCATGAAAATTGGTAAAAACCATTCATAAACAAAATTTGATATGCTTATAAGGGAAAAGGTTTTTGCAATCAATGCATACGGAATGTAGAAATTGATAATGATTGTGTAGTTTGGTTATTGTGTGCACAATATGAAAACTGAAGTTGATTCTATAGCATGCTTATAAGAGAAAAGGTTTTTGCAATCAATGTATATGGAATGTAGAAATTGATTATGACTGTGTAGCTTGGTTATTGTGTGCACAATATGAAAACTGAAGTTGATTCTATAGCATGATAGTTGAGTATATGATATTATTATAAAATAAATACATATAGAATATGCACAAGGTAAATGGGAGAGTATGATCATTGCGTATTCAATTTCAGCGTACAGGAAATGCATAAGGATCATGCAAAAATTAAAGGGGAGAATTACCGGCAAGCGAAACACATAGTTGTCGTTTTTCAACGGACCTGTTGACATAAGCTTCAGGATAAACTCAAATTTTATGCACAGAGTAAATTTTATAGTATAGTCAATGTGTATTCAATTTCATTATGCAGAAAATACAGAAGAATAAAACAAAATTAAAGGGGATGATAACCAATAGAGAAAACGCGTAGTATACAAGGAAGACATACAAATTATGCACAACGTAAATGGAACAATATATAGAAAATAAAGGCGATAGTTATCAGTAGACCAAAGAAGCAGTACAGTTGTCTTTGTTTAAAGATCCAGTGACAAAAACTTCAAGATAAACTGAAAGTTAAGAAGGAATCAATTTTTTCCAAATCTGAAACTGCAGTAAACTGAAAGTGAAGTGTACAATTATAGAAATTGAGACTACATTAAAATGAAATTGTGATTTGTTGGAAATGAATTACATTGAAATCCATACATAATATAAAGGGGGTTACCTTAGCAGGTCAAACACAAATAACATATATTTTTGTGTATTTGGGTCAGTAAATGTTGGATACGTTGAAGAGCCAATTGAATACATTGTAACATCTACACTATAAAAGCACGACACTAGTTTCAGGGGTGCAAGAGACGAAGTAGCACATGTCAATAAAGGAAACGGCGGTTGGGAAAAGTGGAAACCAGTGAAGGATATGGTTTATGGAGGGCGAAATAAAATGACAATGAAAAAGATCGCACCTTTTAGGGTGAGGAAGACATGGTATTTGGAGAGGAGTCAACTAGCAATTCACACATTTCTGTAACCAAAAGGTGGTCGTGACAGGATGAATCAATCATTAGGACGAAGCCAAGAGGGGTGAAATTGAGCAGCAAAAGGTGTCGTTGATCAAATAAATCATAATTGTATTGAAGGAAGAAGTTGGGGTTTGGATGTAGAATATGGAGGGGGTGACACAATGAAATGATGTCATGGACGGCGACGACAATGAAATGGTGTGTAGAATGGTGGCGATGATCGAAGAGGATCAAAGAGGTCGGAAGGAGGGAGACGCTGGGGCTGGAAGGGAGTACGGGGGGACAATGGTTGGCCGTGATGGAATGGAAATAGAAGCGGAAGAGGGAAGGGTTTGGATGCGGAGGAGGTGATGCGTGCGAAGGGAGGGACATGATTTAGTATTGATAGTGGATAGTAGATTTCTATGATTGTTTTAGTAATTATATATTTATTATTTAATTTTGTTCATTTATTATTGTATTATAAATAATATAGTTTTTATTAAATTATAATAGTATTGAAATATAATATTATTTTTATATAAAAACTTATATTTTTCTAACTTCCAAACTTCTTCAATGGGTATTTTTTTTACTTGTCATAAAATTTCATATTTAAAGTTGTTTTAAATTCTACACATATTTTTTAAAAATAAATTTATTCAATTGTCCAAGAATTATATTAAATTTTCTTAAATTATAATTTTTAAATGTGTATTTACTTTTAAATTTAGTTTTGTTTTATAACGAATCAAATTTATCTTTGTCCATCCACAGTGGTTTTTAAAAGGATTTAAAGCCAAAATAGTTATATTATAAGTTGTTTAGTATTGAGTCAATATATCAAGTTATGACATAATTTTATAAACAAATGATGACAACACACGAGTTCCTCAAACAACAACACTGTTCATCGAAAACTGGAATTTGAGTATCTACAAATAACGAGCTATTGGGGATTGTAATAGTTAAGAAAAGGGTTGTCCACAAAGATCGGATGGTGGTGGGATCAGATTAAACGGTTGAACTTGTCTATACAAAGGCGGGGTGGGGTCACTTGGAAAGTGCTGATAATTTTTTTCTCTTCTTCTTTCATTTCATAATTAAAGTAGCAATGTTTCTCTCATTGGACTGGACAAGTCCTGAACCATGTAAACGCTTGTGTTGTCAATCTGTGTGAGTGTTTTTCACTTTGTATGTTCTTTTTTTGTTTGTTCTGTCTATGTTGGAGTGTGACGATTTGGTGCATGGTTGTGATGCCTGATCTTCTCAATTATATATACACCAATTTTGAGCACTGCTACATTCAAAAGTTCCAAACTTTTTTATGAAATTGAAGTTCTCAAAGGCATTTTTCAAATTGTGGGTTTCTAGTGCCAACAAGAGGTATCAGATCTTATGGTTCGATAAATATCAATGCACCTAGTTTCGGCAATAAACACTTTTGGTAACACAGTTGGTTTTATATGGGGTTAATTAACACTTAATAAAAATATTATAATTAAAAGAAACTATAAACCTAGGATCGGCATGGAAGAGATACGAAATTGCATAAAATTGGAAATGAAGAATTGTTTGAAATGTGTGTATCATTCACTAAAGAATCTTATGCAACATTCTTGATCTCCATCAACGATCACTAAGTGGCAGACGAAAGCCTGCTGCATCCATAGGTATCCACGAGTCATGCAAAATCTTTTATCATACAAATGAGATCCTCCTTCACTCCAAGGTTTTAAACAAGTCCAATCACACACACTACCATCATATGATAGTGAATTTATATAGCCACGATGACGCCCCTCATATGTCTCTTGCATTAACTCACATGTTACAATGCATGAGTTGATGTTTTGGCCAGTTCATGCATTGCATGCATGAATAAAACTCATTTTCTATGTTTCATCTTATGAAATAGTTCTTAAACGATAGCCTACGCGGAATACATCATTAAATGATAACAGTAATCATTTATCGCCCAATGATCGAAGACTAGTTGCATCGTATGCATGTTGTAATCCCACTATACATAATTACTGAAGGTACTAAGATGCACAATAGAAATTGGTGGGATAGAGATTTAATTTTTTGTTGATCAAACTGGACACACTTACCTTCAAATAACTTTAATAAGGATTTATGAAGGTACTACCATCCTAATCAACTAGTCTCGAGATATCAATTCCTCAACTCAGAAGTGACAAAATCTATCTTGACCATTCAACCAATGTCATACCACCAATGATGCACCCAACACTATCTACCTCACCACAACTTTGATGTCATGTTTTTTTTATCTTGCATCAAAGCACATGATCAAATGATACACATTGATAATGATCTCAAGTTAGGAGACCAATACACATGTTCATAGATAGGAACAACTAATGACACATAAAACATGTGGTGTTCTTATTTGAAGGTTTATCCTCATGATCTCGCATACTAGTGATCACCAATTACGAACTTCATAAGAAGTATCAATGCTTATTAACCCCTAACACCTGATATTCAGACATCAACCTTGTAGATTCAGTTGATGTATCTAGACCACAAGACATATGTTTAAGATTAATATCATAGTATCTCAAGGTTCTCATTATAGCCTGAGAACTAATATAACCTTTTGACATGATAGATAATCTATGGAAATTACCATTTAAATAGTGGATGCAGAAATATCAACACTATAATGGAAAGTGTATATCATGCATAACTCACTGTATACATGGTAAGGAAATCAAAAAGTATTGTTCAAGTTGGGTATAGGGAACCCACTATTACAACACTCCAACTTGAACTAGAGCCAATTTTATAACCATCCTTGTTAGCTATCACATGATAAGATCATGTTCTCACTGAGTTGTGGCTTCAGCCATAGGCCTACCATGTTTCCACTATGTGGCTATTTTGTTATCTCCAACCTCACCTCGTTGAGTAAGACTACTCAAGAGATATAAACCCTGGGTATACAAACTTTTGTTCACTGTCCAAACTTGACATCTTGGCTAGTACTAGTAATAGAATTATCATAATTTATATTATGACAAAACTTTACTTACTAGGTACGACTCCAAGAACTGGAACAAATCATTGTGTAATATATACAGCTTCTTTAGTTGGCTTAGAGGTTGCAACATACTTGGTATTTGTAGGTATGGCTATGACTAGATTGAATGAGCATATATTTATTATTACCTTATCCTAACTATGATATCACATCACAATAATCTATAGGAAGACTATTTTGTATCCAATTGTAACTAATATCTCTTCCTTTACACAACCAGGTGCATACCTTTTATACTTGCTCAAGTATAATTGGGTAGTTCTGACTACTTCCATTACAATTCACCCGAATACAACTGATATTTAACTACCATAAAGTTTATGTTGGAAATATAATTTCTTATACATATAATGGAATGTGTGATTGATCCATTCAAGAAGCATATGGAATTCAACTCGCTACGTCAATCTCCTCCTATGACTTATACATGTCTATTTAGAGAGATTTATTCCATGCGACATTGGTAACAATTCTCTCTCAAACCATTCCAACTTGTATTCTATCAACACCATGTGAGTATATGTACTTTGACTTGGTCTAAGAAATCATTAGATCCACCTCAGTAGATCTCATTCCCTAGAACTTTGGTTGCTACTTTAAGTTAATCTCTTAAGAGTTACTTCCATTATGGTCTTAACTAATTGTAAGACAAATAACTATTGCCCATATGTTATCAAACATATTTTACATGGAAACATTGGTTCCCCCACTAACCTCTGGTAGAAACATGAAAAAGATTCATTCTAAATGAATATTCTATGATCTTGTTGTTTACTTAAATCCTAAACCAGGTTTCAGTAACTTGAACCCCTTATTGGCATCATATGGTGTCACCTTCCCATTATGGTTGTGTCGTATAGACACCTTCCATGATTGGTGGTCATGACATCTAATGCCCAATTTAATGATCATAGAAAGTAGTTGTGATAAGTAAAATTCTAATGGATTTAGGCACGTTGAATTGAAACAACCAACCAAGCCTTATTAGTATCGTGCTTGCACCATCCATTTATAGTTTCACTTGAATACCCACCATAGTATTAAAAATAATAAGCTCCCTATACATTGATATATGGAATCAATTATTGAATTTTAATTGATACTGTTAATCTTAGCTAATTGTCATATACTGCTCACTTGTAGAAATTATTATTCTCAATAAATAATGTATCACCGACCGAGGTGAATATAAAATCATTACCATGGTTTTAACCTTCCTACACAGTATGTATCTCTGGAACATTCTTTTTCCACATGCTCTTGTGGAACTTGTTCCTATGCCAACTACTTGTGCATTTCTGGAATTGACTAAACCCAAGTCAACCTTACTCCCTATATCTTAAATAAAGATATTCACCATTTTATAAAGATATATTCTATAAATTTTCCATCTCTTTTCTTTATTAGGTATTTAAGTAACATACTTATAAAAATTCAGGATAACTACTTTAGATGCACATTGTGTTTCTCTTGATGCATGTTTGTTTATATCCACAAAAAGCTCTTTGCATCTAAACACATGTTCTTGTGACATAATGGATTTATATCATACTATAACTCATATGATATCCATTTTTCATTATAGTTGACATATGGTTATGGGACAACACTATTATTTTTGATACATGTCTTGAAAAATAATGGAAGTATCTGCAATGGAAATAAATTTTAACATTGATTATCCTTTTACATACATCATGACTCTGATGTGTATATGGGAATGTGAATTTAGGAATTACTCCATGCTAAATTTTTGTTGATCAATGCTAACATGTAATACTCATCATTTATCCTCCTTATTATCATCATAGATTTGATGTGGATAAGGTAATGTTCATTTAGTAATTCCTCCATGCTATATTATAATGATTAATGAATGCTTGGTCAAGACATTCTTCGGCACATGGGCCTGAAGAAACTCAAATCTTATAACCATGAATATACCACACTTCATTTTCACATTCCTTAATAAACACTTAAAGGAATATTATGAAGTATAGTTACCACTAACTTACCATTGGAATAGTTTATGCTCTCTAGCTGAACAAATTTTGAAAGCTTTGTGGAACACCTTTATTTAAAAAGATTTCTTTGTCCAAAACTAAGTACATAAGTGTTTTGATATTACCTAAGGTCTTGAACTCCAAAGAGTCTAAAACCATATTGATCATATCCTTGAAAAATAATTATTTTTTCTTGAGAAAGTATTATCTTTCCATGACTAGGTATATAAGACTTACATTTTATATTCATCATGTATTGCCTATGATTCATGTATCACTGAACTATTGGTTGAGTATGAGACCCCACAAACAAGATTCATTCCTAAACTGGAATAATGTCTCCTAGTGTCCAAAGGACACATGGGATAAATGTTTTGGTGATACTATAAATGTTCAACTAGAATCATTAAACTTGGAAATATAGAATTTGTGTACTTCTCACCGCTGACTTAAGAACCACCCTTTATAAGCCGCTTGGACAATACACCTTACTTATTATAATGTTTCTTTTCTTACTTGGTTACTGTATCCAAATACGCATATGTGATGGGAATATTGTATTCAATACCCAAAAATTATTACATAAACATTACATATAATTGATGAATATACTTAATGAATAAGTGTCTGACATCCCGACCCAAATTCCACTAAATAGGTGCTTCAAGTCAGTTTAATACGAGGCCTCAAACATGCCTCTCCATAATCCAGAGGCTTCCGACTAGCAATGAGGTCCTAGGGCACGTCCGTAGAGATACTATTCCCTCATATCAAAGTAAACAATAACAGAAATAACTAGATAACATCTGAAAAGTAATAAAGAGAGTGAATAAGAAATAAATAAATTGAAATAAAACATGTTGTAATAATAAATAAAATGATATAAAATCACAAACAACCATTCATACATATAACACTAGTCACCCACTAGGCCGACCATACATGAAGTAGTACATAAATTAAACTAAAATAAAAGTGCGTGGCTCTATTACTAACTCTGAGCCAGACCACATACCCGGTCTCTGGAATGCTTATTGCTGCTAGAATAACCATCCCTGTGTGGTGTATCCTACCATTCCCATCTCCCATCATCCCAGTCAAACCTACCTAGAAAACATGACATCTTTATATTATTAGAATGAAAGATGTTATATAACCTACTGAAGAACCGTACATTTTCACAAGTTGACATAAATAGGTAAACCAAATTAATATAGCTGAAAGTAAAGATTTTAAAAGGTTTGAGCAAGAATTTTGGAGAGATAAGTATTGGATTAATTTTAGAATGGAAAAGAACAACTAAAAGAAAGACACCATTTACAATGAAAAAAACAATGCAATAAAATCAGGATATCAGGGAGTAATCTCACAATTACTTCCAATATTTTTATTTCTCCATCCAGAATTTGGATCACCTGTATTTCTTATTTAAACTTGGTTGATGCCCAAAAAAGAAGTATCATATACCAGGTGTCCACCGTGAAGCTTCATATCAATTTTTTTTCTTTCATATTGACTTTGCTTTCTTTCCCGTTCTCCATCATCTTCATGTGCATGTCTGTGTGGGTCCCTTTCATATCTTCTCTTTTTATTATCATAATCAAGCGGCCCCCTCGACCTCCTTCCTTCACTTCTCTTGTAATCCTTGAAAATTATTCTATCACCACCAACATCATCATGATCAGACACTGAGTGCCCATAAGATATTGCTGGAATCTATAATTTATGGGGTTAGAACAACGTAAGTAATTAGTGCTATTTTATTGATAACCAAAATAAATATATAAATCCACACAACATTATGATGAAAACATGAAAACAACATGCACAAAAAATAGAAAAATTACACGATGAAAAAAGCAACATGTGAAACACAAAAGACCGTCATATAATATGAAGTTTTCAAAACATAGGAGATAAAATATAAAAAATGACATGCCCAAAGGAACGCCACGGTAAAAAATTAAATGGGTGAAGGAAAGAGTAAAATGTAAGAACCCCATAACAATGTTGCGTCAGAACAGGCTTTCTCAAACCTAATGGAAAGCAAATAAATAAACCTTTTACGAAAAGAAGGTAAACCCACCTCAAAACACATACGTTTGGGAGATGACTTCCATATGTAACTCTAGCATGTCCTCTTTGAGCCCTACTCTCTACAAGGAGGATAAAATATAGAGATTAAAAAAATGACCAAAAAAATCAAAACAAAAATGCAAAGATCATAGTAAAATGCAGTCAAAAGGAGGGGAAATTGTAAATAAAATCCATATGAACATTAAATGTTTCCAATCTTCATCGAGAAAGAAGGAAGCCTATATCAGTGAAGTATTTAAAACAAATGCGGTGCCAAAAATGTGTGAAGTCTTTGTCAATCAAAATTAATTTTTTTTAGAAGAACAAGTTATTGAACATAAATTAGAACTAAAAGTGTCATTACAAAAATCAATTTCAGAGGTCCATATTTGAAGCCCCTTATTCCCCTATCCCCAGGGGGGGAAGAGAACATGGATTCATGCATTTGTAACTGTAATTATGGCCACTTAACAACAGTAAAGCAACAACAACAACAGCAACAAACAAACCTTAATTTGAAAATATTTTATTCAAAGTAGTTAGTGGAAAACGATGGAAAGATTCCTTTATAAACATATTATAAAAAGTCAAAAAGGGTATAAATTAATTTAACCCATAGTCTGTAAAATATTAAGAATGATTTGATATACATTTTTAAGAAACATGGATGTGGATGATAAAGAGGTCCCAATAGATAATTACGTATAAACAACCTCAGATAATGAAGAGATTGTGAAATAAATCCTTACCATGTAAATTTCCTTGGTTGAGGGTAGGTTAACCTCCTGTATAGTGCTGAAATAATTGTTATTAAATTATAAAAGAATCATATACATTAATATTATATCATATATGATCTTTTAACATTGCCTTGTTAATAATATATTAGTATTATCGTCATTTCAGGTGTTAACTTACTCATTTTCTTTTATATGTTTTGTTACATAAGTCGTGTTTGTTATGGATAGGTTGTATCTTATTCATACACAGAATTATATCAAGTCCTTAAACATTATTTTTAATCATCAAATGAGAATTAGACTTGTATGGATACGATGGGGAATGAATCTCATCACGTTCGTGGAGACGGTAGTCCGTACGTACGCACGAGTGACAATATCATTGTTTTGATATTAAAATATTATATAATTGGATGGTATATCATATATAAAGAATCATTAACATGTTATATTTATTATTTACATCAATTACACATCATTATCATACTCATCCAAATAATAATGTTTTGAATAACAATTACACCACGACGTGGAGACGGTAAGCCGTACGTATGCACATATGGTGACATGTCATTCAAAGGATGGATATAATACTGAATATGGTTGTACCATATTTATAATAACATCACAGTATATATAAGATATTGGAGTTATTATTTTATAATTTAAATAACAAAGAAAGAATAAGTTGAAGAAGAAAGGAACTTGAAATAGGGTGGTGAAAACATTACCTCTTCTTCGGGTTCTTCCTTTTGATTTGATCAAAAGGGCTTCTTAGGTTGGATTTATGATCAAAATAAGGCCTCCAGGTTGAAGTTAGGTAATTTGAGAGAATATTTGGGTAGGGTTTGGCCGATCCAAAAGGCTTTGAAGGTGTGAATTAGAGGGAAGGGGAAGTTCCCTTTTATAAGAGGGGTGAGGGGCACCTTAGAAAAAACTTAAAATATTATTATATAATAAATTCATATTCAGTTTATAATAGATCCAAAGTGACTTATTTTGAGGATAAGGTGGGGATAGGTCTAAATCCTTTCAACCAATAGATTTTTGACAAGTTTGGGTCACTATATTAACCTTATCATTTATATTTAACTCTTAGTTAAATAGTTTGACATTCACCACGTCTCTTTGTATTTTTATATTATATGGTTAATAAACTTACTATATACTTCCAAGAGAACCCCAAGTGGTTAATTAATGATACAAATATCATTATATATGTACTTTTTCCGAACCTTAGATTCTTAGGAATAGAATATGAATTAATAATATAATATTTCTTTTAAAAAATCATTTATGTCAATTTTGACAATATTTAATAATTTATTTTTGTTAAAGTCTTAAAAACTATATTAATTCTAAAAAAATTAATTTAATCAATCCTAACATGTCATATTAACCAATATTTTTTTTATGTCATCAAAAATTTCAAATTATATTTATTTTAACATTTATAATACTAATTATTTGATTCTTTAATTAATAAGGAAAATACTGAATCATTATTGTGTCATAAATAAATTTAATTATTCAATGTCTAAAAATTATAAATAAAATAACATTATGTAGGAAATATTTTTATATTTCTAAAAAATATTTATATTTAAAAATATAACATATATAACCCTATGTAAAATTTTTTTTTCTAAAAGATATATGCTTTTGTCATTTTTGTATTTACTTTAACTTAATTAATATAAAGTATCATTATCACTTACAAGTGGATCCATGGGGTACCAAAATCGACCCAAAGATGCCCATGGTCGGACATGTATCAACCAATAGAATTAGGACACATTTTAGGGTAATTTATTATTATTATAATATTATTTTTTTACCCTTATTTATTGGATTTACCCTTTAACCATGGTAAATAAAATATTTACCGAAGTAATTATTCAAAATTTATAAAAATAAAAGTTACCTATTTACACAATTTGGACCTACTAATTCTAAATATGGAATCCATTTTTCTAAATTCAAGACATATAAGTGGTAGAAATTAATTTAAAATTAATTCCCGTTGTTAAAACAAAAAGCTTGTTTTTAAGAGATAATAATTATCAAAAGATTGACACTTGCTTATGTCCAGTTTAAAAGTGAAATTATGTCCAATGAACAACATTGGATTAAATGGTAAAAATATAATCTAATTATACTCTAAAATAACTCAAATTCATAATTTATCACTATTAATTATTTCTATTAAAAAGTTGTTTTTAATTAAAATTTAGTAATTTTCACTATTCATCAAAATATGAAAGTTATTCGAAAAGTACCAAAAATTCACCCGAAGCTAATTTTGATATTACAAATACAAAAATGAAGTAAATTTTAAAATATAAAATGTATAAAATTTCAAAAAGTGGGTATTACTATTCATAACGGCTAGTTTGATTGGTTGTGGTGTGTGTTAGAACTCGAAGTTGCATACAACACACGCTACTGTATTATTCAAAGAGAAGCGTACCGTAGAATCTTGAGGTGTTACATTATTTTTTATTTGATGTTTATTAATAGGTTTATTATGAAGTTCATATAAGTTCAAGGTATCAAGAATGAATTTTCCCCCATCTGAGATAAATAATCTTATTTTAGAGATGAGGATAATGTATTTTCCTACTGGTAAAAAGTTCATATAAAAATCTATGAAAGTTTATTAGATTGAAGTGGATAAGTTTATTAAAGAGAAAGTAAGTGATATGAAAAAATCTTAAAAATCTTCTAAAAAATATTTTAATCCATTAATAAATAAAACCAATGTGATGGATGTTTGTAATGTCCCGGTTCCGGAAGCCACCTAGAGGTGCCCCATACCTGGTTGGTCACATGGACTCAAGCGCATTTCCCCGAATGTCAGAGGATGCCAACTAGCAGCGAGTGCCTTGGGTGTGATAGTGGGGAAACTATGCCCTCATTGGCAAAGTAACATAGCAGAAACAAAACAAATATACAAAAGTAGAAGCAGTAATAATATCATACAATACTAAACAGCGAAAGACTGAAAGTATAAAGTGGAGAACATATATATAATGACACATGATAAATGATACATATGTATAGGAAAGTAGCCAAACAAGTCATAATTCTGGAATACAAACAATACTAAACCAAAGTACAAAGGAAAACAGATAAACAACTCTTCAACATCGTAAGCCTCAGCTTGGTCCTATGCTCTCTAGCTCCAAAGTAGTCAAGACCCTGAAGTAGAAGGGCACTTGCCCTTATTTATACCTACAACAATATAATCTGTTTGGGCCCAAAAGCATGACCCAAAAAGGGTGTGAGACTAAATCCCAGTAGGCAACCATCAAAATATCTATGCCTAACAGTCAGTGAATATATGACAGACAATAAGTAAAAGGAAGCAGTAAACAAGGAAGTACTCAGTAGTAAACATTCCTACAGTTTCAAAGCATTAAATTCCACATATCAAGTAAGCAGCTAATCAAAGCAGGTAACCCTATGGGAGTACTTACAGCCTAACCCCTCTGGTTTAACCAAACAAGTACAAGCAAACATCTAAACACAAACGGTAACCCTCTGTGAAGTACTCACAGCCTAACCCCTTTGGTTCAACCAAACAAGTACAAGCAACCCTTTGGGAAGAACACACAATCTAACCCCTCTGGTTCTGCTTAAGAATAGACTCTCTAAGGAAGCACTCATCGTCAATCCCTGGTATAGTCTCGTATCGGTAACTAAAAGGAACTCTGGGGAATCACTTACGTCACATTCCCCTTGTGGCCCATGTCAAGGAACTACATACACTCTGAGGAATCACTTACGTCAATTCCCCCTATGGTCTCGCATTGTGAAGTAAAAAAGACACTCTGGAGAAGCCCTTACGTCCATTCTCCCTATGGTCTACTACACCAGGTTCTCATGGACCTGTGTAAGTCAAAAAAGCATGAAAAAAGCATATTGGCCAAGGTAACCCTCAATAACTACTTGGATAACAGTCTACATCATATCAGCATGTCAGAATACACAATCACTCCATCCTATAAAACCAGGCATGGGAAACAGATAAGGCAGCCTAACAGGCTAAGCGGGACCAAACGGTCATAAATAGAACATGTATGGGCAAACACTTCCAAAGCATAGAAATTAACCCTATTCACATTCAATTTACCTCTACTCAAGCATACAAGCACAACAGGAAAACAACAGGGCTAAAACAGTAAACACGCAATACACCATTCATGGGTATTGGGTGATTTTTCACACATAACTCAAATAATTTCTACAGAAAGGCACAAAACACTTAACTCAGTTTTTAGGAATTATATACGTGAACCTAAAGCCTTTAATCACCCAAGAATACCATATATCTACAAAAACGTCTAAAACATTCAACTAAGGATAACTTGAGAAAAAGGAGGAATTAGGAAACGAAGCTCTAGAATAAGTAATAGCTTACCGAGACGATACCAATGAAACTGACGATGGTCAAATTGGAGAACAGACGCTCGATCAGGGGCTCAGAGAAGGATCACAGCCATACCCTCTCTCTCAAACGAACCAAACCTAGAAGGAGGGATTTATTCTAATTAGAAGTGACCCCAGTGCGTTTAATGAAAAAAAATAAGTTACACGATGTGTACTTTAGAAGTACACAATGTGTACTTTCCTTCATTGACCCCCGCATTAGGTGGTCTCCAAGTCACCACACACGGCCGTGTGCATGGCCGCTACACAGCCAACACCTGGCTACCCATGGTAACCGAGTACACGACGTGTACTTATAAAGTACATGGCGTGTACTTCAAATTTTTTCAGAAACTCCTCTTTTTCCCAAAAACACCAGAAAAGGGAAAAAATACCTGAAAAGAAGGTCTGGGTTCTTACAAACTTCCCCCCTTAAAGAAATTCATCCCCGAATTTCCCTAGCAAGGTGGCATAGAAGAAGAAACTCGGGACAACTCCAACCACTGTGACTGTACATCAGCCTCTCTCTTCCAAGTCCCCTCTTGTAATCACTCGTGCTGCCATAACACTCATACCAGAGGAACAAACCGGCCACATAGAACCTTCGTACTTCAATCAATAATCCAGATAGGATGATACTTGAATGATGCACCCCCCCAACTCAACTTCCTCAGGTTGGAAAACATGAGACGGGTCTGAGAAGTAACGTCGAAGATGAGAAACATGGAAGATGTCGTGCATAGACCGATACCTATGAGGCAACTGCAACCGATAGGAAACCTGCCCAACTCTCTCCAAAACCTAAAATGGCCCGACGTACCTTGGTGAAAGATTACCTTGTCTTCTAATCCTCCTGTGTCCCAAATTCGGTGTGACATGCAGGAAAACCTGATCTTTGACCTCGAAATCTAGAGGTCATCTCCGTCGATCAACATAAGACTTCTGTCGAGACTGTACAATAACCATCCTCTTCTGAATCAACTCTATCTACTCCATGGTCTCTTGGACAAGATGAGGTCCCAACATAGTTTCCTCTCCTACCTCCAGCCAAAATAAGGTTGATCGGCATGGCCTACCATAAAAATCCTCATAAGGTGCCATCTGAATAGTTTCTTGAAAACTATTATTGTAGGAAAACTCCACAAGTGGTATGTGCTTCTCCTAAGAACCTCCAAAATCCAGGATTCATGCTCGGAGCATGTCCTCAAGCACCTGAATTATATGCTCGGACTTTCCATCTGTCTGGGGATGGTAAGCTGTACTCAAAAGCACCTATGTACCCAAAGACTTATGAAGGCACTACAACATAAATCGCCTTTAGCAGAGGTTTTTTAGAGGCGGTTTACATAATCGCCGCTAAACCTTTCCATAAAATGGTTTAGCGACAATTTATTAAAAACCTCCATGAAACCTTTTTAATTTTTAATAGTGGTGATGCTCCCCCCCCACCCGAGCTGACCCTCTTCCCCGACACCCGTGACCCTTCTCCCCCGACGAGCCCCAAACCTAGCTCTTCTCCCCTCCTGTGCCGCCGGTGACCTTGCCGCTCGTCATTGATGACCCCCCTTCTCCCCCAAATACCCGCGATGCCGCCTTCTCCCCCAACCCTGTCATGTTCCTACCCTAGGTCAGCTCACATCCCCTATTGTCGGTGGTTTTCATAGTCGTAGGTATTGTTTTTCATATTTTTTGGAGCTTTCAGTGTATAGAATTATAGAAATATGCAACCCTTTTGTGTATAAACATGTCTTGGAAGAGGTTAGTGTTCATTCATGATTCATATATATTCACCTTTATTGGTTTGGATTTGGATACCAATTCTGTTTAATTAGGAACATAGATTGTACCACCAAGTGGTGACTTGGGTCAAGGGGGTGGGTTTCTAATCATGATTTTGGGTTATTAATTTGGTCCTAATTAGATTCGGGATACACTAGGTTAGTTAAATATCTCTCATAGGGGAAGTTTTAGTGTATTTTATGGGTGTGTGATTTCATGATCTAGATGTGTGCTACAGTGTGATTTTTTTTTCACTGGTTATATGTATCTGATTCACTGGTTTTTAGCTTCACTGTTATTTTATATAAAATGTGAGATAGCTTGTTTTTATTATAGTATCATGTGTAGGAAGTCTTTGGTTAACTGTCTACTGGGTGTACATACTCACACCCCACATATACATCTTGGTGCATATGAAGTTTGACATGGTATAGGTAAAGGGAAGACCTCTTAATTCTATAGAGGAGCACCTTGATTTTGTGGTTATTGGTGATAGAGGTAGGATATTAGAGATAGTAGTGGTTTTTATCTTGGTGTTATGCCATGTTTGGCTCCCTATTCTACCTTTATAAGTCTTTTGTCTTAAAGACTAATTTAATGATATTTTTGTTTATTGTATCTCTAATTATTATTATTATTTTATATTATTATAGTTTGGTTTTCCTTTCTCATGAATCATATTTATATTTTACCATTAGAGTTATTCCACTGAAGGTTATGTATTTTAAGGGCAAATCATCCCCCAGTAATATTCTTAACCCTAGGTGTTTATTTCCAACCTTTAGTGTTTGTGGGATAGACCTGAGGTTAGTGGCATTCCAATATTATCTAAGGTGATCGGTTGGGGTTGTGATATTACAAATGATATCAGTTTGGTATGATCTATTAGTTAGGAAGTTAGGTATGGATATATTATGTATTATGACTTGAAATATAGGGTATAAAAAGGTATATATAACCTCTTTATACTAATATTCAAGTTACCTAGGTGGTCTGAGTATTAAAAGTGTTTTAAAACACTTCTAGGAGTGTTTTCTCCTCATCATCATGGGTTTAGCCAATGAGAGTTGTGTATCAACATTATTAAAGAGACTTACCACCATAAATTCATTATTCATGTGATATTTCATGGGTTGTTACTTTGAAAATATTCCATTTTGATCTTTCTTGTGTATTATTGTACACTGTAAAACCTTTAACTAAAGTGTTGGGTGGTGACTAAGTAATGATTTTAATAACATCGACTATGGTTATAAAAAAAATACCACTGGTTAGAAGACATAAAATTAGCAGGAGTGTGATACTAGGAGTCTTACTATGGATTACCTAGGTGCCTCAATCACATCGGGGAGGCTCTGTATCAAACATCTAGATAAAGTGGTGGGGAAAATCTCTTCTCACATCAACATTTGGAAAAATCGATTCCTTTAATTTGGGGGGAGGATCACTCTGGTTAATAGCGTGCTTACATCGATCCCCATGCATGTCCTCTCGGTTCTTAAGGTCCCCAAGGCTATTATTAAGAATATTAAGCGGATTATGATATCATTCATCTGGGATTCCCATTCGGAGGGTCGGTGCCATTGGGCATCCTGGTCTAAAATGGCCCTTCCCATAGATGAAGGTGGAATAGGTGTGAGAAGTGTTTTTGAAATGATACATTGTCTGCATGCAAGGATGGCATGGGAGGTAGTGGAAAGGATTAATCTATGGGCACAAGTTATAAAGGAGAAGTATGGGAACTACCTAGAAAAAACGAGCAACTCCTCCTAACTTTGGAGCACTATTCAGGGGCATATACCTCGCCTTCATATCCAGTCTAGTTGGATCATCGGCCGTATAGACATTAGGTTTTGGCATGACAACTGGTCAGGGGATATTCTCAGCTTTCCTGGCTGCCCAGTCACTGACATCACTTTCAAGAAAGCAAGTGATCATCCTGCCTTCATCCAAGTAGTCCTAAATAAACATCAGTCCAGAATTTTCAATCTCATCAAACTCTCGGACGAACCAGATAGGTGCGTTTTCAAGGTTACCTCTTTAGGCTCCTTTTCTGTTAAATCCTACAGGTCTATTCTTCAAGACACCCAAGCTCAGGATCCATGGGGCCATCTTTTCTAGTGCAAAAGTGTTCCTCTAAAATATAATTTCCTCACTTGGATGCTTTAACACCATGCCATATCTACATATGAGGAGATCTGTCAGAAAGGGGTTTCAATTGTTTCCAAATGTTCTTACTGTCGGACCCCTTGTGTCGAGACCACCTCTTATCTATTCTTCAAGAGCGAATGGGCCAGTGTTGTCTGGGAAGCAGTTAGGGAGTTCTCTAGCCTGTCATATCCATTCAGTTCAGGTGAATCCTTCATACAGCGGTGGTTCCATGGAGTAGGCTCTACTAACACAGAGAAGCATGTGAGGGCAATTGTTTTTTCAGCTGGTTATTGGTGTATCTGGGAGGCGAGGAACAAATCATGTTTTGAAGGAGTTGGGTACTCGAAGGTAGGACTGATCTCTAGATCCAAATGGATGATAGAAGACCTGGGGGTCCTTCTAAAAAATTGTGAGGAAGCTCCTTCAATGAGGTAGTTACTTCGGTATAAGGTGTAGGTTACCCTCAACAGGGTCTCGGGGGGTCGATGGATTTGCTGGAGACCACCATACGATGACCTGAAGCTCAATTATGATGGGTCCTATGCTATGAGAATTATGAGGGGTAGCGGTGTGATCCGTAACTCAAGGGGTAGTGTGGTAGCAGTGTAAACTGCCTGCTTCGGTAGTGGAGACTCCCTGCAGGCTGAGGCTTGGGCACTTTTGAAAGGAATTAAGTTTAGTCTGTCTAATCACCTGCTTCTCTCAGAGATCGAAACTGACTCCAAAATCCTCTACGATGCACTGATGGATCACAGATCCACTCCATGTAGCATCTTATACCATATATGGCACTGTAAGCTTCTCATAGATAGCAGCACCAGGTTACTTCATACTTGGCATGAGGGCAACAAAGTGGCAGACTTCCTTGCATCCTGTTTTCCTCACGATGTTGATTTTGTCTCCTTATCCAGCTTGGGATCCTTTCCCCCAGAGTGTGCGAGTATTGTTTTAGGTGATTCCCTTGGACTTAATTATTTTATTCCCCCCTAAGTCAGTCCCCTTCGTACCTTTATTGTTCTCCTTTCTTTAATAAAATTGCTAGTTTTGGTGGTGAAAGGAAAATCCTGCCGATATTATAGGGTGACTTGGGACCTAAAGATTCAAAGTCATGGCTAGGTTGGATAAATAGGATCTCATATTTTCTTGGAACTATATATAGGACTAAATTAAATATAGTAGTGTGCATACTCAAAGGACTATCATGAAAATGGTGAGACTGATTCATCTATGTTAAGGTTTATCAATACCTTACCTCAGATGGATTTGAGGATTTTTTAACAAAAAATTCTACATACATACCTTTCAAGTATTAAGAAAAATATATATTTTTATCTTAATCATAGAGATATCTCAGGTATATAATATAGAGCCCAATTTACTTACCTTCCTCACTTTTTACTAGAAGTGGCATCTAGTTAATATCTCAAATCATGTGTGTTTGAGTTGGTTCTGTGACGTAAGAATCAATATAAGGTTTTCATGTTTTTTATTAATAATTTCATTGAGATTGAGAATAACTTGATGGTAGAAAAGGTGTACATTATAGGGAATATTAGTGGAGGGAAAACCTTTTTCCACATGAGCATAGGTGGAAACTCTGGTAGTGGAAATAAGTATAGAAGGAAAAAATATTCCTAGGGTAGAAAAGCACAAGATAACCAATCCACAAGGTCAGTTTACTTTTATCCACTTTAAAATAATTAGTTGGGTTAATTCCAATATGTATCTTTGGATCACTTAAAAAGGGAATGTATGATAGTCCTTTGATAATTTCACAACTATGGCCGAATATGACATCTCAAATGTTTCTATACTTATCCTATGAATTCAAAATGAGGCAATGGTTTTAATCTAACTCAATCCTCTCATGATCAACTAGGATGATATCATAAGATTAATTTTCATCCACAAAATTGATTTATTTATAGTGATTCCAAGAACAACCCCAACATCCCAGAAAGCCCTATCTCAGCATGAGGGCAGGAATTATCAAGGAGGGGCTGAATGATAAATATTTAGGGATAATAAAGCTATATAAAATTAATAATGGGTTCTCTTAATATTATGAGGTATTATTATTATTGATTTAACCATAATTCATGTATTTCTTGACGATCTATACCAATAATCTAATTCACAATAAATGAATTTGTCGCAACACCAACATTGATCCACAACCCATGATCATATTATTTCATTTGAATAATGACATTAGGTCTTGTTTATAACTTGTTTAGATTTTTAAGGGCAACCAAATTCCTAAATTTTCTTATCCACCTTAACTAAGGTGGAATATTCCATCAAACATTTCAAAATCCATACTTGTAAATAATTTTTTTCCTACCCACTCTTTTTATAAAAAGAGATTTATAAACATTATTACGAGATGGTATGGATGGTACCTCTTCCTTATTAGTGGTATAATTCTACTAAATTTAGTGCTTGATATCCCTTGTTATCAACCAGATTCAATATGACATCATTGATTCTCTTAGTTAAGGCTTGGAAACCTCTTTTTATTCTAGAATAATCCATTTTTTTATTTAATTATAGATTCAACAAGTGACTTTACTTCAGCATGAAATTTCTAGATCAAGTTTTGAAGAAAAAAAAGTGGTTTCTTAACACCACTTGCTGAGTCATGATCAGCCATGACACGTTTTGATCATATTTTATATCAAATGAGACTTGAAATAATTATTACATCACTTATTTCATGAATTTTTTGGATTTAATCATATATTTATTTAGCTGAATAACATGTACTTTATTATCACATCCACCCCATGGATCATATCTCCCCCTAAATATTGGGCCACTTCAAACAATGGTTAGAATTATTTAATTTAATGGGAGAGGGGAACCTCCAAATTTCTTAAGTTGAGTAATGTGGTTGGACTTTGTTCACTCACCCTAATCTCCCAATTTAATTCTAATCCTTTGTGGGGGTACTACTTTAGATGACACCACTAGTGGGTGATTTACCATATGTATTGATATAGGAAAACCTTATGTAACATATTTATATATTTTTTCAACTAGTATATATGAATATCTTTCCCTATTTAGTAATAGTTATGTGTTTTAATTTTTTTTAATATTGTGTAGGAACATTGTAATATACATGGATAAAAGCTGGATCACATTACCAAGGAACGCACCTCAGTATATTAAGGGTTTGAGTGAGTTTTTAGATTTTTCAATTTTCAATTGATCCGTTGAAGGGAGAATAAGATGTCCATGCCCTAAATGTAAATTTAGAAGATGGTTAAAGAGATATGAAGTTTATGAACATTTAATAGTGAAGAAATTCCCTGATCAATATTTGCATTGGATTTGGCACGGAGAATAAAACATTATAGAAAGGTTGAGCACTGATGTCAATCCACAGAATGACCTACCTACTTCATCGACAATGGAAAATTAAATGTAAAACCTTATAAACGATACATTCGAAACTGCAAGATACCACCATCAATATCAAAACATATCAAAACAACCAGATGAGGGTGCTACAAATAGTAATGAGACAAGTGATGTTTTTGAGACTATAACAAAACCAGATCAAGATTGTAACATATCATTAGATCCTCCTCTTGATTCTGTGGAGCCAAATGTAAGAGAAAAATTCACTGAGGAAAATGTGTTTCATGATTTAGTTAACGATGGAAATCAAGAGTTGTATAGTGGGTGTTTGAAATATTCAAATCTTTCATTTCTACTGAAGTTGTACCATATCAAATGTCTATGTGGAATTACAAATAAGGAAATGTCCATGATATTGTAATTGATGCATGATGCATTTACTGAAGCAAAAATCCCTGAGTATTTTTATGATATGAAAAAAGTTGTTAATGGGCTTGGTATGAATTATACAAAAATACATGCGTGTCCCAATGATTGTATGCTTTATTGGGGAGAGGATTCAAGTAGACATAATTGCAAAAAATGTTCTTTTTCTAGATGGCAGTCAAAGGGTGATGTTGGAAGTCTGAATCAACACAATTTCATGGAGAAGAAGAAAATGAACACACCTGCAAAGGTTTTGCATTACTTTCCTTTGAAGTCTCGATTGCAAATATTATTCATGTCATCGAAAACCGCCGAACACATTAAGTGGCATTCAGTAGATAATAACAATGATGGGTTAATGAGACATCCATGAGATTCACAATCATGGAAGAAATTTGATTCATTACATCCAGATTTATCAGCTGATCCTAGGAATGCTTTATTGGGATTGGATGCCGATGGATTCAACCCATTTGGGACTTTGAGTACCAGTTATATCATTTGACCAGTTATTTTGATCCCTTACAATCTGCCTCTATGGATGTGTATGCAACAAACATATTTTATCATTTCGATGATTATTCCTAGAAAAAAATGCCTGGAAATGATATTGATGTATATTTGTAGCCTTTGATTGATGAATTGCAGGATTTATGGAGCAACGGTGTTGACACATTTGATGCTTCTTCTAAAACAATGTTCAAAATTCATGATGCTTTAATGTGGACCATTAGTGACTTCCATGGGCTTGGAAATTTATTTGGTTGTAACACTTACACGGGTTTGGCTTGTCCCATTTGTAACTTTGATTTTGAGCCCAAACAGCTACCTCATAGTAGAAAATGGTGCTTCTTGTGCCATCAGAGATTTCTTGATGCATCTCATAGATTTCGGCTAAACAGATCAAAATTTAATGGTTTCATTAATCGTAGGCCACCTCCAAAGTTTTTAACTGGTTCTGAAATATTGACACAACTTGAAAATGTTGAAACAGAATTTGGGAAGGTTCATCATTTGAATGATAGCAGAAAATGGGTCTGAAGTGCATCATCAAGTGAAATCAGAACACAACAATGGAAGAAAAAAAGTATATTCTTCCAACTTCTATATTGAGAATTTAATTTGTTGCGGCATAATCTTGATGTGATGCATATTGAGAAGAATGTATGTGATAATTTGATTTTCACATTACTTAATGAGCATGGAAATTTGAAGGATCATCTCAATGCTTGCAAAGACTTACAAGTAATGAACATAAAACGCGATCTCTGGCCAGATGAGAATGAAAAGTATGATCCGACAATTTTTTCAATGAAAAATAGGGATAAAGATACATTCCTTAGAATTTTAAAGAATGTGAAGGTATCTGATGGGTATTCAAGTAACATCTCAAGGTGTGTTGACTTGAATAATTGTAAGTTACATGGATTGAAAAGTCATGATTCAAATATTTTTTTTACAAAAGTTACTACCATTGGAATTGCGTACATTATTACCTAAAAAATTTACTGCCATTGTACTTCAATTCTGCACATTTTTCCGGCAATTATGTGAGAAATCTCTACATCCATTTCATCCTGACAACCTCCAGGAGAGGTTTGTATTGACCCTTTTTGAAATGGAGATGATCTTTCCTCCATCGTTTTTTACTGTCATGATTCATTTAACTATGCATTTGGTTGAGGAAGCTAAATTAGGAGGCCCCATTCATTATCGATGGATGTATCCAATTGAGACATATTTTATTTATATTTTTTTCAGTTAAGTAAACAATTTTTGGCATTTAAATATATGCATAATTATGATTATTCTATTTCACAGATATCTTGGGTATATGAAAGCATACGTGAGAAATAAAGCTCAACCAGAAGGCTCTATTGCTGAAGGCTATTTGGCTGAGGAGTGTCTTACCTTTTGTTCCAGATACTTGGATGATATTGAGACAAGATTTACTCGAGTTGGATGTGTTGATGACACATCGAATCAATCTCAAATACATCAGAAATCAAAAATATTTCATGCTATTGGCTGATCAGTTGGGAGGAACTCAAATGTGATGCTGACAGAATTGGAATTATTACAGGCACATAGATATGAGATGATGAATAGTGAAATTGTAGATCCATTTATTGAAGATTTGAGGATACAAACAAAGAAACAAATGAGAGGATAAACACGAAATGAGAAAGATATAATGAAAGTTGTGAATAAAGAGCTTGTAGAATGGTTTTCACGACGTGTAAGTTCATAAATATTGCAATAAATACGAATATTAGTTTGATACATACATTTTATAAATCTAAAAAATTATATTTTATTTTTTAGATCATGAATACCAATACTCGAGTAGAGTTGTCAGAAGATTTAAAGTTTCTTGCTATAGGTCCTATAAAACAAGTTATAAAGTTCGATGCTTACAATGTGAATGGATTTATATTTCTTACAGTCGATCGAGAAGTGGGTTTGAAAACACAGAATAGTGGCATATTTACATTTGATAAAGTGGGATACTATGGAAAGCTACTTGATATTATTGAATTAAACTACCACAAGTATTTTTATGTTGTTTTATTCAAATGAAATTGGTTCGATATTATCAGGGGTGTTAAAAGAGATTCCTTGCAATTTACTTCAGTGAACTTCTCTTACTTGATGGATGTTGGTGATCATGAACTGCATGATCCATATATCTTATCATTGCAATAAAAAGTAGTATATTATGTGAATGATGTTGTGGATGAAGGGTGGAGTGTAGTTTCTCATGTAATAGAAAGAGATTTGTATAATATTGGTGATAAGTGGAAGATTTGACCTCTTAAATTGAATCTCATCAACAATAAGAATCAGAATTATTTATCCATCATGATATTGAAAATATTAGTCTAGCAAGGATGAATGAAGTGGATGAAGTAATGGATCAAGAAAACAACATGATTTAATGGGAAAATGATTGTATGTAAAGTTATTTATTCATTCAACAACCACTTATTTCATTTGTGTAGTCATTCATTATCATTGTTATATATATTTTGTTTTTTAGTACTAGGCATATATTATAATTTTTAATTTTTTTTCTGCATAATTTTTTTTGAAATATATATTATGAAATTAATTTTATTTGATTAAATGACAGGAATTCCAAGGAGGAAGCGATACATTATTTCATATACTTCTGCGACCGATGACGATGCATCTGTCTCCCTCCCCATGGCATCTGAGCCACCAGCTACCTATACCCCTGCACCATCTCTCACACCCTCTGTGGGTGTCCCATTAGAGGTTGAGTCATCGACTCTCCCTTCAGGAGCCTCAGTAGTGGGGCAGCAACACGCCTCTTCCAGTTCATCACGGGCATATTGGAGGGTCACTGTCATAGGTACAAATTTTAATATAAATAAATTTATTGCATTTTATTTATACTAATTGTTTTCTCATTGAAGATGAAAAAAATGAAACCATGGATAAAAAAATAAAAAGTTCATATGTTTGTAATATGAATGGAAAGAATATAGTCATGCCATTTGATTCATTTGGGGTCCCTATGGATGATGTTGTGGGGGTTACTTGGCCAGATTCTAGACCAACTGGCAGCAGAGCCCATTTCCCTACCTATTTCTTATGATTATTGGAGACATATGCCTCCAAGTTGGAAAAATGAAGTTTTTGAGTCCCAAATAAAGGTAATTTTAATACATTATGGTTTAATTGAATGTCATGTTACTAATATGTTCAAAATTAATTTCTATATACAGATGTTCTTCCACTTTACAGTTTCTGATGTGATAGCATGAAAGTGGACATTGAAAAATCTTGGTAAGAAATGGAAAGACTTAAAATGGATATTGTGGTGTGATTTCAATGATACTTTGTTGACCGTGCAACAAATGTATGAGAAGCTACCCAGTGGGGTATCGAAAGAACAATGTAAAGTTTTTTTGATAGACATCGTGATGAGAAGCGGATGGTATTGAAATATATATTATTATATCATCCTAATTTTATATTTATACATGTATATGAAGATATGACATTGAATACATTACTGTTAAATTGCATTTTATTTATTTCAGTATCTCTCAAGACAGAATGTATCAAACCAGACTAAGTAAGTCATCCCTCACACTACGGGGTCAAAAAGAATTTCTAGAAGTTGAATGACTCTGGTAATATTTTCATTAGTATAAATATTTATAAGACAATATTATCTATTTAATATATTAAATTTTTGATTTATATTTTCTTAATGCAGTCATAGAGTTTAGGGAATGAAGCATCCCGAACTGAAGTGTGGTTGAATGTTCACAAAAAATCAGATGGAAGTTTTGTTAATGAGCCTACAAAAGAAGTTGGGGTATGAAGTCAATTTTTTATTATAATAACTTATTATCAGTTTTTACTATGTTATTATATATTGATATTTTATTTATAGGTAAAAATTAAAGAACTATGGGATTCCAATCCTGGGAAGTCCTACTCAGTATCCTAGGATGACCCGGTTACTAAAGTCCTTGGGAAGGAGCATCCTAGTAGAGTGCGCGGGATGGGTTTCAGACCCATACCATCTGAGGTATTTGGCATGCCACTAGGGATTTCAGCTGCATATACTCCTGGTTATAGTCAGTCCATACCCGAAGATGCTTAGAGGGAGATTTCTTCTCTACGAACCACAGTTCAAGACCAGGGGGCTCAGATATCCGCTTTACAAAAAGCGATGACTGCTATACATCAACAGATGAGCAGATATGCCCCCGGTGGTAGTTCATCAACTGGTGGTAAGCAGGTAAATCACAAAAAATAAAAATAATTTTGTTTTAAAACTTTCATTGGTTTTAATTTTTAATATAAATATGCAACAATATTTAATTTTCTATATAATGTTCTTACAGGTGACGACAGAAAGTGGAGATGGAGGTGTAGAGGGTGAAGATACGTGTTCATCATCAGAGTTGGACAAATATGGGGACAGTTGGTTTGTATATGTATGGTTATATGTTTGTTATGAAGTGTTTAACTCACTTTACGAGCTTTTAGGTTTTGTGCATATTTGTCTTATGGATGATCCATCTAGGGTGATATGATTCACGTTCGGACACAATCATGTTGTTTGATCATAGGTGAATGTATTTTGGTTGTCCACCATATCAAAAATAAATCAGGTTCTTATTACATAACATAACTCGAGGTAAGGTTTTGGCAAAAAGAAGGGTAGTTCAGTTTGTTGACCCAATGGAAAAGTGTTTGGTGGAAGGAAGTGACACTTTGTGACCTATCATTAAGGGAATACTTTCTAGAGCATTAGTTTCGGTAATTATATTTTCTATCATTGGTGTGGGAGGCAAGGATACATGGGGAGACTGTGTGATAGTAATCAAGTTGAGTGTCGAGATTGCAATAGGATGAGCCATCTACATGATTTTTGTAGATCTTTTTCTATAGTATACAGTGAATGAGTGTCTGTAATGAATTGAGTATTACATCCAATCACATTGAATATTTAAACTTATGAAACACATGGGTGTCCTTATATGATGTTTATGAATAAGGACATTCACCTACTAATAATGCATTTCTAGCGGTCTTTCCTAGATAATCCAATTTACAAGAAAACCCACTTTAAGGGGAATATTTTTATATCAATAAATATTATTTTAATTCTATTAAAATGTATATTTTACATTATTGTTCCATTATTAGAATTTTAGAAAAAACACTAATAGAGTTAGCCCTGGATGAAGTTAAGGAATAGTCTAAACAAATAGCATATGAAAAAGAAGATGGCCCATTATTTATCCCCTCCCACCATCAAATATGTATATAACTTATAAAGGAATGGAGCTTTAGTACTCTATCCAGGGATTCCTATATAACTAGTTCGAGCTAAAGAGAGTTGAAGTGAATATGTTTTGGTAGTGTATGAATAAGAAACCACACCAACCTTTATATTTAGGATAAAATTTTGAAACTATCCAACCTTGGACAATATAAAATACAGCATCCCCTTAGGGGTTGAACTAAGTTCTATATTATTTCTTCTCTCCCATATTCTATTTATTTTTTATTTTTATTTTGATAAATTTATTATTATTTTTTCTTTATTTCTTGTGGGGATGATTTGTAGTATCTAGGTAGAAACATAATATGATTGGTAATAAAGAACACAGTAATGGGCGTAGTATATAATTTAATGAACTATTAAATGTGAATGGAATATTTTTAAATGAAACAGAAGGGTAACAACTCGATTAAAAGTGGGTAATGTATAAATAATTGGTTTTCATTAAATACAAAATCAAATGGAATTATGAATGTAAGATGACTGGTAAATGATAAATCTAGAAAGGGTTAATTGTTCTGAAAAATGATAAATTGTGAATGATTGTTGTGGCCATTTTTTTGTAGAAAATGGTGATGGTTTATAATATAAGAATAAGCAGCAATGGTAGCATGTGTAAGTGACGAATTAGTACTTGTGATGGGTGTAGCAGTACTAATTTTTGTGGACCCTTTAAGATGGTATCATGTGTGGATTTATTATACTTTTATTTTCTTATGATTTAGTAGGCACCCCACTCTAGTGGGATAATATTACCAACACCCAAATGTTTTAGGTTCATAGTGTTTTATAAAACATCTCAGTTGATGAGTGAATGGATGGATGACTACTCACTCTTTCTAAATATACCTTATATATGTTGCACTAGTATGATGACTCAATTTATTTATAAGAATATTGTATATAATGTATTTAAGTATAGTATGTGATGTTTTTGTTTACTTGAATATGTGGTTGAGATGATAATGTATGGTGGGGGTCGTGTATAGTAGGTCGAGGGTATGCGGTTGATGTCCTTCATGTTCATGATACCCTACTATAATTAATATGTTGATATGTTGATGGAGATGGAGGTGTGTTTTTTATAATGATGATGTGGTTGTTATATGTGGCCTGGTTGTGATATGAGATATGATGTGTTGTGATATGACCGAAGAAGGGATTGAGATCCCCATGATGTTTTTTTGGGGTGTGAGAGTGAAAAACTAGTGGAGAATTGGTTGTGGGGTTCCTTTTGATATATTATATTGTTTTTATGTTATTATAACTAGATGAAATATTGGTTGAGCGAGACATGGTGAGGTTGGGTTATAGTTTACCGATTACGTTCTTGTTGGTTATTTTGTTTATTCATTGAAGTATTAGTATACTTCTTCAACATTTTCATGAGAGGTCATAATGAGGATCCCAATAATTGTGTATGTATGATCACCCCTATATATATCTAAATTTTACAGGTTTCCAGGATGGATTTAGAGATCAATATGAATATTTCTACCTCATGGATTACAATTGTGATTATAGTTATTAACTAGGAATGGTTTGTTTTTCAGGGCACTGGTGCAGAGGATGCAGAGATGCTATTTTTTTTCCTAGATCAGCTTTTAGTGGTGGTTTTAACTACCACTAAATGAAATTGGTAAAATTTTAGTGGCAGTTTTAACCGCCGATAAATATAGAAATTTTTCTCGTAGCGATGGTTAAAACCACCACTATAATGTCCCACTATCCGCATGTATTCCGCGGTAGTTTTGATTATTTTAGAGGCATTTTTCTGGCGAGGGGGGGTGTTTTTTATTCGCGACGGTTATAACCGCTTCAAATAAAAGAGATCCACCGGCCGTAAAACTGCTGCTAAAAAAACCTAAACCACCGAGAAACGAGGTAACTACAACGATTAATTTAAACCACCGTGAAACAGATATAACCACTGCTAATAGTTTCCCAACATGCAATCTAGTGGCGGTTTCCTAGAACCACCGCCAAAGTATATAGCGGTGGTTTAAACCGCCGCTATATGAAAAAAAACACTGATACACCCCTAATTTGTTGTAGTGATCCCCTGCCAAACCTAAGAAGTAAAACGTGTTTCCCTGTCTGAAACTATGGAGTGTGGAACTCCATGTAGATGTACAATCTCTCAGATGTACAACCTTCTCATCTCATCAACACTGAAGGTCTCCTTGATCGGCAAGAAGTGAGAAACCTTCATGAGTCTATCAATGACAACCCAAACTGCATCATTCCCTTGAGGCGACCTCAACAAACCTATCATTAAATCCATCGTGACATCATTCCACTTCCACTTGGGAATGGGTAACTGCTGCAAAATCCCTACTGGTCGCTGATGCTCCACCTTCACCTACTAACAGGTGGAATACCTCATGACTAAATCAGCAACATCTTTCTTCATACCTGGTCACCAATACTGATGATGTAGATCATGATACATCTTGGTGACACCAGGATGAACTGCCCAAACTGAGGAATGAAAGTCCCACATCATCTCCTCGCGTATGTCTGCTGGAACCCATACATGCCCATGAAAATGTAAGATCTCATCCTCACCTACTATCCATATAGGAATAGGATCCTCTCCTGACACACTTTCTCGTAGGATTAAGCCTTTAGAATCCGATAGCTTCCTCATTCACAATCGATTAAGAAGAGTAGATGTAACAACTACAGAAGAAAGAAACGTCTGCCCCTATCTGTCGTGCACCTCCAAATGCATCTCAGAGAACAGATCCCTAATCTGCCACTCATTGATGGCCTCCTAAACTGCCTATATCTGCATTCTCCTGCTCTGTGCATCATACACAATATTGCATTTTCCAGGCATATAAGCACGCTCAAAGTAAAAGGAATGAAGGTACTCAACCTAGCTTCACTGTCTCAAATTTAGGTCACGCTGAGTGAAGATGTACTTGAGAATTTTGTGGTCAGTGAAAACAAAAAAATGCTCTCCCAAAAGATAATGTCTCCAACAATGTAAAGTATGGACAACAACATCCAACTCCAGATCGTGCATCGAGTAGTTCCTCTCATGTGGCCTCAACTACCGAGACCCGTACTCAATGACTCCTTCCCCCTGTATAAGCACGACTCCCAAACTGACACCTAATGCATCACAATACACAGTGTAGCTCTTGCTCGACTCTAGAAACACTAGTATCGGTGCTGAAGTCAGCCTCCCTTTCAGATCCTGAAAGGTTGAATCACATGAATCTGACCATAAGAACTTCACACCCTTATTAGTCAGACCCGTCAATTGTGCTGCTAGGCGGGAAAAGTCCTGTATGAAATGTCTGTAGTATCCATCCAACCCTAGAAAACTCTGTACCTCAAAGACATTATTTGGATGATCCCAGGAAACTACGGCTCTCACTTTCTATGGGTCTACTGATACTCCTATCTCCAAGATAACATGACCCAAGCAGTGAATTTGGTTCATCCAATAGTGGAATTTTGAGAGATTAGTATATAACTGATGCTCTATCAATGTACTCAAAACAATCTCAAGATGTGTAAAATGGTCATGTCAAGTGTGAGAGTACACCAAGATATTGTCTACAAAGACTACCACAAAAGAATCCAAGTATGGATAGAACACTCGGTTCATCAGTGCCATGAAGACTGCAGGTGCATTTGTGAAACTGAACAACATAGCCACATACTCGTATAGACCATACCTACTCCAAAAGGCTGTAAGAGGTATATCAGATGGCCTAAAGCAAAACTAATGATAACCGGATCTCAAGTAAATCATTGAGAACACACGAGATCCTCGAAGTTTATCAAAGAGATCATCAATCCTCGACAAGGGATATCGATTCTTGACCGTAAACTAGTTCAACTTCTGATAATCCACACACAGTATGAGGGTACTATCTACCTTCTTCACAAATAGGATAGGAGAACCCCAAGGAGAAGTACTGGGTTGGATGAAACAATTTTCTTGCAACTCCTCCTTCTGCTTCTTGAGCTCCTGCAACTCTGGTGTAGCCATCCTATAAGGAGGAATGAACACCAGTGTTTCTCCTAGAATTATATCAATAGAAAAGTCCACCTCACGCTCTAGAGGAAAACCTGAAAAGTCATCTGGAAAGACATCCCTGAAACGATCCACCACTAGAGAAAAGTGTAACTGTGAAGTTCCCTGGTCATACAGATATAGAATAACAATATGGGTTGTAACTCCTCTCAATCATAACCTGCTGATTCCCCACCTGTGATATCACACCCCACCATATCTTGGAAGAATCTCGTAGCATGTATATAGCAAGATTCACCCTCCTCTATGGAGGTGTCTCCAGATGCTCAAAGATTTTCAGAATGTCTTCTAGCCATGACTCTGCAGCCTGGGGTCCTCCTTACCTTGTGAAGGTTGGAGGATTCTATTGTTGAAAAACCTGCATCAATTCTGACATCGACGGGACCGAAGGTAGTGCCCCCTAAAAGGTCTGCATCATCCTCATAAAGCCATTCATGAACTGTGCACCAGCACCTGTGTCAGGTATAACTGCTGGTGCCAAGACTAACACAACTGGAGGATCTACAGGTAGTCACTAATTAGCCATATCCAGTGTTTGATCACCACCTTGCAACTGGCGTACAACCGGAGGACGTCTCAGTGGCATGACTCTACAAGGTCAAGCACACACCTTAGATAAAAATTAACAGGGACTAAAAACTAGAAGTGTAATAAGGGAATAGGAGAAAGAAAGCATTCAAGTTTTTCAAAACATGGATACACGACGTGTATAATGACTACACGATGTGTTCCATGAAGCCTTTCACATGGGCGTGTACTCCCACCACAACTGGTCGTGTAACACCCCAAACACACGACATGTTATCCTAACACACGACATGTACTTGAATCCTTTTTCTCTGCCTGAGTTCTCTTACATGGCTAAGCCACACAACTCTCCTAGAACAAGACTACATGGCGTGTTAGTGCCAAACAAGCGTGCACTAGATGAACTTCACTTAACCGTGTTTTTAGTCACATGGATGGTTACATGGCTCACCCTACACGTCGTGTTCTAGTTGGATACAGCATGTACTACTTAGGTCTCAACTGCCCATGTTTTTAGTTACACGGGTGAACACACGGCTGACTATACATGGCGTTTTTATGCTAGACACAATGTGTACAAGAAGATTTAACCGATCCATGTTGCTTGTTACACGACCAGATACTCGGGTTACACTACACGGCGTGTTACAGACAGACACGGCGTGTATTAGAAGTGATTCAACTAACCCGTGTTGTTAGTTTGTAACATCCTGGTTATAGAAGCCACCTAGAGGCTCCCCATACCCAGTTGTTCACATGGACTCAAGTGCACTTCTCTGAACACCAGAGGCTGTCGACTAGTGGCAAGGACCTTGGGTGTGATAGTGGGGAAACTATGCCCTTATTGGTAGAGTAACATAAAAAAACATATATACAAAATAGGAAGCAGTAATAATAGCATACAACAATAAACAGTGGAAGACTGAAAATATAAACTAGATCACATATATATAATGATGCATGATACATATGTCTAGGAAAGCATCCAAACAAGTCACAATGCTGGAATAAAAATAGTACTAAACCAAAGTATAAAGGAAAATAGATAAACAACTTCACATCATCGCAAGCCTCGACTTGGTCCTACGCTCTCCAGCCCCAAAGCAGTCAAGAACCTAAAGTGGAAGGGTGCTTACCCTTAACTATACCTACAACAATATAATCTGTTTGGGCCCAAAAGCATGACCCAAATAGGGTGTGAGACTAAATCCCAATAGGCAACCACCAAAAGATCTGTGCCTAACAGTCAACAAATATATGGTTGGAAATAAGTAAAAGGAAGCAGTAAAAAAGGAAGTACTCAGCAGTAAACATTCCTATAGTTTCAAAGCATTCAATTCCATATATCAAGCAAGCATTTAATCAAAGCAGGTAACCCTCTGGGAGTACCCATAACCAAACCCCTCTGGTTCAACCAAACAAGTACAAGCAAACAACTAAACACAAACAGTAACCCTCTGGGAAGTACTCACAACCTAACCCCTCTGGTTCAACCAAACAAGTATAAGCAACCCTTTGGGAAGTACACACAATCTAACCCCTCTGGTTAAGGTTAAGCATAGACTCTCTGAAGAAGCACTCATTGTCAATTCCCACTATAGTCTCGTATCGGTAACTAAAAGGCACTCTAGGGAAGCATTTACATCACATTCCCCTTGTGGCCCACGTTGAAGAACTACAGACACTCTGAGGAAGAACTTATGTCAATTCCCCCTATGGTCTCGCATTGTGAAGTAAAACAGACACTCTGGAGAATCCCTTACATCCATTCTCCCTATGGTTTACTACACCAGGTTCTCACGACCCTGTGTAAGTAAAAAAAGTATAAAAAAAGAATATCAGCCAAGGTAACCCTCAAGAACTACTTGGCTAACAGTCTACAACATATCAGCATGTCAGAATACACAATCACTCCATCCTATAAAACTAGGCATGGGAAAAAGATAAGGGATCCTGACAGGCTAAGTAGGGCCAAATAGTCATAAACAAAAAATTCATGGGAAAAAACTTCCAAAGAACAACAATTAACCCTATTCACATTCAATTTACCTTTACTCAATCATACAAGCATAGCAGGAAAACAACAGGGCTAAAACAGTAAACACGCAATACCCTGTTCATGGGTATTGGGCGATTTTTCACATATAACTCAAATAATTTCTACAGAAAGGCACAAAACACCTACCTCAGTGTTTTAGGAACGATATACGTGAATATAAAGCCTTTAATCTCCCAAGAACACCGTAGATCTACAAAAAAATCTAAAACATTCAATGGAGGATAACTTGAGAAAGAGGAGTAATCAGAAAACAAATCTATAGAAGAAGGAAGAGCTTACCGAGGAGATTCCAATGCAATCAACGACGTTCAAATCAAATAACATACACTTGATCAGGGGATTAGATAAGGATCACAGCCGTACCCTCGCTCTCGGATGAAAAAAACCTAGAAGGATGGATTTATGCCAATTAGACGCAACCCTAGTGCGCTTAATGAAAAAAAGTACATAGCGTGTACTTTAGAAGTACACGATGTGTACTTACCTTCATCGGCCCCCACATTAGGTGGTCTCCAGGTCACCACACATGACCGTGTGCATGGCCACTACACAGCCAATACTCGGCTACTCGCGATAACCAAGTACACGGAGTGTACTTCAAAAATTTCCAGAAACTCCTTTTTTTTCCCAAAAACACCAGAAAATGGAAAAACATACCTGAAAAGAAGGTCTGATTTCTTACACTGGTGAAGCCTTTTCTAAGTTCATGAATAATATGAAGAATAATTAAAAAAGTGATCCAAGTTTTGGGCTTGATGCTGTTGAGGATAAATCCTTAAAATAATAAGTATTTGATAAGTTAAAATAAGATGAAAAAAGAAAAAATAAGTAGAAAAAGATAATAAGGATAAAGTTTCAAGAGTTTTACTAAGGGAAATATAAATAACACATGAAAAAGTAGAGAAAATTAAATAAGTATCTCTTATGTCCATTATTGTTGAGAAGGAATAATATGTTCCTTTATTTGTTCCCTGAACTGATCCTTTTTTTGTTCTCACTAAAGTTGTTCCTTTTTTTATTGTTTAGGAAAAAGGAAAACAGGTAGTGGAAAATTTTGATCAAGTTGTTGAAAAATTTATTAATTTTTTTTTCCAAGAAATATACTCATCCCAAAGAGTCATCTTAAGTACTAGGGAAGAGGAAGACTTTCAGAAATTCAAGAGAAGTTATTAAAGATTTAAAGAGATCCATTGATGTTGAAGTATCTTTAGTGCATACTTTAATCTATTTGACTTATCAATCTAATGAGAAAGAAGTATATCTCTATTCTTCAAAAGAAGAGTCTTCAAACAATGAAAAGAAAGCATCAACCATGAAAACATTGGAAGATCATCAGTTTAATGAAAATTTATAGGTTCTAGAAATTTATTAATCTAAGTTTGTTGATAATGATGAATCTAATCCACAAAGTAACAAGGGACTTATCTTTCCTGAAGTTTCTAATGGTTCTACTAACTCTCCTGTAAGAACAAGGTCTAAATGGATAAAAATGAAAAGGAATTAATTCAAGGAAGTAATCAAGATATTTTAAGGTATAATTAATATCTTCTCAAACATTCAAGATATATGTATGTAAATCTAATGGAAAGTGGATGTCATTGAAAGTTTGTTCTCTCTCAATAAAATATCTAAAACTATTATTAAAAATGATGTAGAGTTTAAAAATCTCAAAGGAAAATCTTCACCAGAGTTTAGAAAGGTAAAGAATATTATCAAGTGGATGAATCACACTAAAGATGATATTTTTTTGATGATAAAATAACATGAATTAAGAGGTAAATGAAGTTAGTCTCAAAGTTTTTCGATATAATCAACTCTAAAGTTATAGATTGTTTAAGAGCAGTATATAATATCAAGTCCCTTTCCATTTAACAAGACTCAAATATCTCTCAACAAAACAAGAAGCTTGAGTTATTTAAGGAAAGACTGGAAAATATTGAGTCTAAAGAATAAAATTCAGAGAATATAGAGAAGGATTTAAGGAAGATAAAGGGAATCATCAAGAAAATCTATAAGAAATATTAATTTTTTTTATTAAACTCTTGAATATTTTTAATAATTAAATATCAAAAAATTTATTCACTACCTTAATATATTTTGGTTGAATGTTTCTAATTTTATATCTTTTTGGATGAAGGTTATGTTTTCTTAAATACATGTTTACTCCATACAATTATTTTAAGAGTGTTTTTCTAACATTTTAAGAAACTTTTTATACTAAATTTCTTTCCTTTGAAATTATTTTCAAAAATAAAATAGGGGGAGAAAGTAGAGAATTTGAAATTTGTATAAGTAAGGGGGAGTAAGTTTTTAAAAGTTCTACTTTAAAAAGTTTCTTGTAATTGTTTTTTATTGTTATTTAAAAAAAGGTATATTGTTGAGTCAAAATACCTATTTATACCCTTACTTTTGAAAATAATAATTCACTATTTAAATGTTTCCATATTTCAAATATTTATCTTTTCAAAATTTATATAGTTTTTCTAGGAATGCAATCAGTTTTACCAGAAAAATAAATCAAATTTCATTGAATAAACATTTATCAAGTATATTAAACAGATGTGTACCTAGTACATCAAAAAAGTGCATAAAAAGTACATCGAACAGACTTATATAAAGTATATCAGACGAAAAGCTTATAGTGTCTATCAGATAGAGTTTTAAAAATTCTATTAGACAAAGTTCTACAAAGTCCATCAGACAAAATTCATTGGATTACTACTTAAAAATTCTACTAGAAGAAGTTTTACTAAGCATAATGAATGAATATATACAAAGTATACTATATGATGACTTATAATTTACACTGGATGAAATATTATAAATCTTTTTAATGGTGCTACACCTAATGATCATAAAAAAAAGTGATTTCATGTTGAACTCATTGAGAGAATAAAATGTTGGTCTAATTCCATTGCAACTGATCCAAAAAGGTAAAAATTCTGACCATTGTAAGCACATCTATGAATAGGACCGTGAGCTTGAGGAGAAGAATAAGATTATCAATCTACGATCTATTGTTATTCTTGAAGTTTTATAATATCTTTCTATTGAGTGTAATTCAATTTCAAGAGTTTTCCTTAAATAATATCTTATGAGGACTTCATTATAAATATTTTAAGGTTTGTCTATTGTAATTTTTGTTTGTATGATCATGTGATCAAGGGATCTCAAGTACATAGAGATAGAAGTTTGTATAATTTGTTTGATTGAGGGCTCCCAAGGACAAGGAGAAATAGATCTATCTGATCAGGTGGATCGAGGGATTCCTAGGATAAAAATATGGACCTTCTGATAGGTTTATAATCGGGGATACCTTAATTTAGGTTTATAGACTTCCTTATCACTATGGGTGAATGTGAATACATTTCTTAGGAAAGGTTCTGTAAGTTTTACCAACATATTTTATAAAAGTGTGTTTTACTCTGTTATACTTGTTTCTATAAGTTTCTTATTTCCTCTGCATTTTATATAAAGTTTATACTATTTTTTATAAACATGTTTCATACTCTGGTTATAAAGTATATCAGTACAACTCTTTGTCTGATAGCCTTTCTTAAAATCAGGTGTTGAAAAAATTGTAAGTTTAAATTTTTATAAACTAAAATTAACCCCCTCTTATAGTTTTTTTAATACTCTTTTGATCTTACATTCCATCAGATTGAGATTTATCAAGTATATCAAATGGTTGTGTACCAAGTACATCAAATAGACGTTTACAAAGTACAACATATGGGTGTATACAAATTCTATTAGATGGAAATCATAAAAATTCCTTCAAATAGAGTTTTATAAAGTCCATTGGAAAAATTTCATTAGATGGAGTTCTAAAAAGTCCACCAAACAAATTTCATCATATAGAGACTTAAAAAGTCTATTAGATGAAGTTTTACTAAGCCAACTAGAAGGAGATATACACCATATACCGAATGAAGACTTATCCTTTCTACTGGATGAAATATTCTAAAGCATTGTATTGGTGATGCACCTAATAAACATCAAACAAAGTGATATTATAACACCTCCAACCCAGAGTACACTAAACAAGTGCCCCGAGACATGTCACCACATGACCTCAGGTGAACCTCCCTATATGCTAATGGCTTTCAACTGGTAGCAAGGGTCTAATAGGTCACATGGAGAGACTATAAACTATTTATCATAGTAATCCACAGTAAATAAAATACTAAATAAAGGAAAAAAAATAAAAAATAAATATGTGTTACCACCAAAACCAATGGTAAATATTCCATGTCATTTTAATACAATTCCAAGTGTAAGGAAAACCCAAAATAAAGATAAATTGAAGAATCCCCAATACAGGTCTCGACTCCACGTCTGGATCCCTCATCCATGAAAATACCATGCCCAAATCAACCCTCTAACATAGGGCCTTTGACCTTGTCCTAACCTACAACCATGAAATCTACTCAGGTACCCAATGGAGGCCCAAGCAGGGTATGAGTAAAACTATGTAGGCCACCACTAATGATGTTTAAAAAATATATAGTCTAACAAACAGTGTATGAAAGTTTTAATAGAACAATATAATAAACAAAAGATAAACCATATGCCATTAGTTAACAATATTCATTTAAAACATTTACACCGTTTGATCCATGGGTTAGGAAATTCATTTATTCCACAATGGCCTATGTTGGTCAACTAATATGCATAAGGGGATAAGTCGAGTTCTCTATCTCACTAGGGAAACTACTTCAAAATAATTACATCACACTTACCTTGGAGCCTTAGTCCAAGTAGTCTCATACAATGCAATCGTTAGGGGCATAGAGCCTCATTATAACCCCCTAACTCATGAATTCTAGGGGTGGGGTTTAGAGCCTCAGTCCAACCTGACCCATGGATGTAGAACCTCAGTTAATACCCCATATACCACCAAGACATGTGCACATTATTCTTTAACTGTTTACCTCACATACCATTTCACAAACTAAACTCATTGAGTACACATATCATTCAAAAAACATAATTCGTTCAACACATGTACCATAATTATGCCTTATCTCATTTACAAAATATCATTTACATGATTTACTCATTTACACATTTCCATTACAACCCATAAGTCATTTAACAAATTCACTTTAATTCATTTAAACCATTCATAATATTCCAAACAACCCCTTATTCCATGTTAACAACTAAACAAAACTACCATTAATGCCTTTCTATAATTCAATCTAGCATTTCAACATGTTTATCATGGGATCTAATTCATCAAAAATCAATTATATAATTATCATTATAATTTACCACATTTGGGATGATGGTTCACCCCAAGGGTGCCCCTATAACTGGTCTATTTAACCTCAATGAATCCTGTAGAGATTATGAGGGGTTCAATTCATCATTTAGTGATTAGTCACTAAAAGTGGCTAATTTTAATTGTTAATATCTTTATATTCATTGTTCCAAAGTCCATAAACATTGTTTTTAGTGCATTACATAAATAGAACTTCATTTCTCATCTTAAATGCAATTTATGTTTAAAATACAAATTTGGGCCCAATCATTCATTTGTTTGTGGACAACATTATATTCATTTTCTAAATTTGATATTTTGGGATATGATTTATCACTCTATTTGTAACATTTTATTTTTTAGCTCTGATGGATGAATTCTAAGGTAAGATGGAGATTTTTTCTCAAGAATGTAGAATTTTACTGGAAAAAGCCTAATGGGACTAAGGCCCATCAAACAAATGTGGGGCCCACAAACCAAGCCCAATGAAGCTCAAATATTTGTAGTAGAAATATAAATATATGAGGATCATTTTATTCAACTGTGGCCGGAGCTAATTCTGATATTTTCAGGATGATAAAGGGATCTGAATTTGAGATTTAAATGGTGGGCCCGACATTAATGCACATAAAGTCGTCCAACCATTTCAACAATAACTTCTAAAATACTGTTAAAAATTTCCTAAATTTTTTACAAATCATATAGGACAGAAGGAAGATCATATTTTTCTTCTATGACCCCTCAGGATTCGTTCTCCTTCAATTCAAAATTCATACGTCAAAATGGTGGATGAATCTGGATGAAATTTCCGGGTCAACTTCGAAACGTCAAAATCACTTAATTTTCTCACCCTCCTTTTGACTCTATAAATAGATGTAATTTATTGTGGGAGGGGGGGTGTATATAATTCTCAAAATATTCCTATATAAGGAGCTTATTCTGAAGGGAATGGGGATCGAATATTTTTGTTTGGAATGAAAGTTTTTGTTTTCTTTGAATATTATTCTTTCATTTTGTAATCGCTTGTCAATTTCTCCCAAGTAAGTTCTTTAGTTCACCTTCATTTAATTAATAAAATATCATCATCATCTTCTTATTCTTAATTTCTTATTTCTTTTTCCATATCATGTTGATACCGTTGCCTTAGGGAGTGAGGTTATTCACATTATCTTTTGTGAAACTCTTCACACAACGGTGGAGTGATTGTTTTTTTATTCTTCTCCAATTCTACCATCATAAGTCTACTACCCACTTTCATTGATAAAATAGCATCAATGTAGGGATAATATTTTAATGGGTTGATCTAAGGGAGTATAAAGAGGTGAATTGGATGTTATTTATTAATTTAATAATTCTTAATCAATTCTATTTTTGAGATTTTAATTCAATGATTTACATTATCCTTTAAACTCACCAATTTTAAGGATACACATCCCGAGTGATAAAACGATACTCTACCTTGGAGTGCTCATCAATATGATCCTCCAAGTGTATAGGTGATTAAACTTAGGATATTTGAAACTCTAAATCAGTGAGTGATTTGGGATGATTGTATTTTGTTAAAGGAAACACTCAAACTTAAGACATTAAAATAATTTAAAAAGAAATTCATCCAATTCACCCCATGCGATAACCAAGGATCAACTCATGATTTTAAATTGAATTCACTTAAGTCTTTAAAATATCAAATAATCCAATCAATTCAAACCAGAGTTGGCCACTTCATAGCCAAATCAACACCATCAAATCACCTTCTTAGAATGCATGTTTCTTAGGTTTCTTCTTAGGTCTCTGAGGATCGATAACCCAATCCATACTACAATGACCGCTTACACCATACAACTTGGGTAAATTTGGACGCAACTAAATTTTGGAACAATTGCCTGGGACCAAGTAAGTTACCTTTGAACATCTTTATTTTCTCCCCCATTTCTCTTTTCTCATCCCAATTCTCTTATCTTTTCCCTTTCTCGCTTTTTTTTTCTTTTGGCGCATGTCCGCCTACACCCGCGATAACTCAAACAGATTAGTTAGGGTGGATAGTCTTAGGGCTAGGGAGTCAAGTAATCATAGAGGTCTTTTTCCATTAGATCCAAATATTCCCAATACTCTAGATTCAGAAGTTGAGTTTGATATAATGGAGACTCAACCATAATCTCATAGAGGTAGTAAGGAAGGAACTTTTGAAATTGTTAAAAGCTGGTATCATCTATCTTATAGTTGAGACTGAGTGGGTGAGCCCAATCCAAGTGGTTCCCAAGAAGGCAGGAATCACAGTGATAACCAATAAGGATGGAGTGATTCTTCCAACTAGGGTGAGTAGTGGATGGAGGGTCTGCATTGACTATAGAAAACTAAACTCATTCACCAAGAAGGACCATTTCCCCTTACCATTTATTGACCAAGTCCTTGAGAGAGTGGAAGGTCATGAGTTCTATTGTTTCTTAGATGGGTACTCAGGGTATAATCAGATTGATGTCTCCTTAGAGGATCAAAGGAAGACTACATTCACCTATCCATTTGGCACCTTTTCCTTCAAACGCATGCCGTTCGGGTTATGCAAAGCCCCTGGAACCTTCCAGTGATGCATGATGGGAATCTTCTCAGATATGGTAGGGGATTTTCTTAAGGTCTTCATGGATGACTTTTCTGTATTTGGGGATACATTTGAGGGATGTATTAGGAATTTAGATAGAGTTTTGTCTAGATTTGAGGATAAAAATTTCATACTAAATTGGGAAAAATTCCATTTCATGGTAAAGGAAGGACTTGTTCTAGGCCATCTAGTCTCAACTAGGGGGATTGAAGTTGATAAAGCAAAGGTTGAAATCATTCATCACCTTCCACCACCTAGAACTATTAAGGAAGTGAGGTCATTCTTAGGACATTCTGGTTTCTATAGAAGATTCATCAAGGACTTTAGTTCAATCTCCCATCCCCTTTGTGCGCTCCTAGTAAAGGATACTCCATTTGTTTGGACAGAAAGCTGTGAGGGTTCATTCTCAACACTCAAATTCTCTCTCACCTATCCTCCCATTATGAAGTTTCCAAATTGGAACCTTCCATTCAAATTCATGTGTGATGCGAGTGACTTCACTATAGGTGTAGTCTTAGGATAAAGATGTGAGAAAACTCTTTATGTCATTGATTATGTAAGAAAATCCTTAAATGATGCACAAATAAACTACACCACCACTGAGAAGGAGTTACTTTCTGTTGTGTTTTCCTTAGAAAAGTTTAGGTCCTACCTCTTAGGATCCCCCATCACTGTTTTCACTGACCATTCTGTGCTGAAATACCTATTTCAGAAAAAAGATTCTAAGGTTAGACTGATTAGGTGGGTCATTCTCTTATAATAATTTGACCTCACAATCAAGGATAAAAAGGGTGTTGAAAATGTTGTAGCTGACCATCTCTCTAGGATAGAATTTAATGAAAAATCATCTCACCTTGATGTGTCTGATGAATTCCCTGATGAACACTTATACTCTGTGAGTGACTGCCCTTGGTATGCCGACATAGCCAACTTCTTAGTTACAGGAGTCATTCCAAAATTCTTAGGGACTCAAGCTAGAAGGAAATTTCTTTCTGATATCAGACACTATGTGTTTGATGATCCATACCTCTATAAGTTCTGCCCTGACCAAGTCATTAGGAGGTGTATCCCAGAATATAAACAAGAGTCCATCCTTAAATTCTATCATAGTGAAGCATGTGGAGGTCACTTTTCATCTAAGAAAACTTCTGCTAAGGTTCTTCAATGTGGTCTCTTATGGCCCACCCTCTCCAGGGACTCATACACATTTTTTCAAAGATGTACTAGGTGTCAAAAAGTATGGTCCATCACAAAAAGGAATCAAATGCCACTCACTCCCATCTTAGTGATTGAAATATTTGATTGCTGGAGAATCGATTTCATGGGGACCTTCCCAAAATCTAGGGGATATCTCTACATCCTCTTAGATATTGATTACATCTCAAAATGGGTTGAGGCCATTCCCACCAAGGCTAATGATCATCAAGTTGTGATCCGATTCCTAAAAGAGCATATCTTTTCCAGATTTGGAATTCTGAGGGCTATAATCAGTGATCGTGGAACCTATTTCTACAACTGCCCATTCTATTCACTCATGTCTAAGTATGGAATTACCCATAAAGTTTCCACTACATACCATCCTCAAACCAACGATCAAACTGAGTTGGAAAATAGATAAATTAAGCAAATTCTTGAAAAAACTGTCAATCCCTCTAGGAAAGATTGGTCTGAGAAACTCTTAGTTCCCTTTGGGCTATCAAACTACTTTCAAAACTGTCCTAGAAATGTCACCATATAGATTAGTTTATGGAAAAACATGTCATTTACCTGTTGAAATAGAGCATAAGGCCTTTTGGGAAATAAAAAAAATGAAATTTGACATTTCATTGGCTAAAACAAAAAGGAAATTAGATCTTAATGAACTCAAGGAACATAGGATGGGGCTTATGAAAATTCAAGGATCAATAAATCTAAAGTTCAAGCTTACCAATCTAGAAATCTCAAAGTCAAACACTTTGAACCGGGAAAATGCGTGCTCTTGTATAGTTCAAAACTTCATGTATACCCCAGGAAATCTAAGGTCTAGATGGTCCGGTCCATACCTAGTGCATCATGTGTACCCTCATGGGGCAATAGAGATTCAGGATCCCACAAGTGGTCATGTCTTCAAAGTCAATGGTCATAGGTTAAAACCATTCATTGAATCATTCAATAAACAAGAAACCAAGGAGGAGTTAATTGAGCCAACATATGAACCAGAGAAAAATTGATATATTTAGGGTCTATGTCGAGATAATGACGTTAAACAAAAGCGTTTCACGGGAGGCAACCCATGGTTTTCATGTTTCCAATCATTCTGAATCATCTTTTGTTTCTTTCTTCTTCATTTTGGTATTTTTTTATAGACTGTTGACCTGTTCTTATTTTATGAGTAAGGATGGGTATGAAAGGGGAGCACCGTATTCATCCATGTCACGCGGTGTGAACCTTGAGTAATACCTTACCCAGAAAATATAAAGAAGACAATGTATCATCAGTTTGATTTAAAAAAAATATAGGGAAAACCATAAAAATGTTGTACTTGGTTTTAAATAAATTGTTGTGTTGTTTGTTTTGTCTGGTTTGTTATTTTTTTGTATGGTTCAGGGACTGTTTTGGGTGATACATGTTCAATCAAGGAGTTTCCTACATCTCCCAAGAGATCAAAGGAGTAATCTGAAGCATCATGAACTTCAACTTCAAAAAAAAAACCAGGTGAATTTGTTCCATGTTTATCATTTTCAATTTCCTCTTTGAACTCCTCTCCTACCCCCTTCTAACTTTTCTTTTCATTAAACACTGGGGACAGTGTTATTCTAATTTGGGGGGAGATGAAATAAAAAAATGATTTTTTTATAAGAACATGCATGGAAAGAAAAATTCCATTAACCTTGAACATGATAACACACATTGAAAACTATGAAATTGGATATCGAAAAATTTGGATGCCTTGATTATGATTTTAATGCAAGTTTAAGTTCATGAGCATAGTTTTTGGAAAGTGCGGTTGTCCGATGTGATTTTTCAAAGTTTACATTTTCATCCTATTAATAAAAATGACACAATGCACGTCTACTGGATCGTGGGTGTAAATTTGAGTTCTTGGGTCCCTTTTATTATAGCATAGGGTTCTGGGGTCACTTTTAGTTTAATTTAAGTATCCAAAAAAAATATTACCACATAGAGAATTTTTTTGTCCAAATGCGTGGCATCCAGAACTTGGGGATCGTGACTCCATAGTTGTATTTCCCAGAGTTAGGCTTTATATCTCTATTGTAGAGCATGAAATTGACAATATGCGTGGTGTCCGACACTTGGGGATCGTGACTCCATAGTTTTCTTGACCAGAGTTAGTCTTTTCATATCTATTGTGGTTAAAAAAAATCATCAAAAAAAGGATACTCATCTTAAGGTTTAATGTGATTCCCACCTAGCACTTCCATTTTTTCCCCTTGAACAATAAAATGGGCCCCATATCTTTTGTGATGCAAAACACTTTATCATACTTAATTGAAATTGGATGAAATGTGGGGATGAATTTGAACAAAGGAATGGGATTAGGCCTGGGATATTCTTATGTAACTAGCTTGTTTTAAATGATTTTGATGGGTTTCATAATTTTTTTGGGTATAAGGTCTTTGGGAGAGCAATGTGTATTAAAATGTTTTGGGAAAATGGGATTTTATTTTCATATTTGTAATATATTTTGCTTGGGACTAGCAAAACTCAAGTTGGGGGGTGTGATTAGTCACTAAAAGTGGCTAATTTTCATTTTTAATATCTTTATATTCATTTTTCCAAAGTCCATAAACATTGTTTTTAGTGCATTACATAAATAGGACTTCATTTCTAATCTTAAATGCAATTCATGTTTAAAATGAAAATTTGGTCCCAATCATTCATTTGTTTGTGGATAACATTATATTCATTTTATGAATTTGATATTTTGGGATATGATGGATCACTCTATTTGGAAAATTGTATTTTTTAGGTCCAATGGATGAATCCTAAGTGAAGATGGATATTTTTGCTCAAGAATGCAGAAGTTTACTGGAAAAAGTCTAATGGGCCTAAGGCCCATCAAGCAAATGTGGGGCCCACAAACCAAGCCCAATGAAGCTCAAATTTTTACAGTAGAAATAGAAAAATATGAGGATAATTTTATTCAACTATGGACAGAGCTAATTCTGATGTTTTCATGATGATAAATGGATCTGAATTTGAGATTTAAATGGTGGGCCTGAGATTAATGCACATAAAGTCGTCCCACAATTTCGACAATAACTTCTAAAAGGCTACTCCAAATTTTCTAAATTTTTTACAGATCATAGAGAAAGAATTACGAGCATATTTTTCTTCTACAAACTCTCATGATTTTTCTTCCTTCAATTACAAATTCATATGTCAAAATGGTGGATGAATCTGGACGAAATTTCCGGGTCAACTTTGAAATGTCAAAATCCCTTAATTTTCTCACCCTCCTTTTGACTCTCTAAATTAATTGAGATGTAATTTATTGTGGGGGGGGGGGTGTATATAAGTCTAAAAATATGCCTATATAATGATCTTATGATGAAGGGAATGGGGATCAAATATTTTTGTTTGGAATGGAAGTTTTTGTTTCTTTGAATTGTATGCTTTCATTTTGTAATCGCTTGTCAATTTCTCCCAAGTAAGTTCTTTAGTTCACCTTCATTTAATTAATAAAATATCATCATCATCATCTTCCCCCTCTTAATTTCTTATTTCCTTTTCCATATCATGTTGATACCGTTGCCTTAGGGAGTGAGGTTATTCACATTATCTTTTGTGAAACTCTTCACACAACAGTGGAGTGATTGGTTTTTTATTCTTCTCCAATTCTACCATCATAAGTCTACTACCCGCTTTCATTGATAGAATAACATAAATGGAGGGATAATCCTTTAATGGGTTGATCCAAGGGAGTAGAAAGGGGTGAATTGGATGTTATTTCTTAATTTAATAATTCTTAATAAATTCTATTTTTGAGATTTTAATTCAATGACTTACGTTATCCTTTAAACTCACCAATTTTAAGGATACACATCCCGAGTGCTAAAACGATCCTCTACCTTGGAGTGATCATCAATATGATCCACCAAGTGTATAGGTGATTAGCCTTAGGATTGTTGAAACTCTAAATCGGTGAGTGATTTGGGATGATTGTATTTTGTTAAAGGAAACACTCAAACTTAAGACATTGAAATAATTTAAAAAGAAATTCATCCAATTCACCCCATGCGATAACCAAGGAACAACTCATGATTTTAAATTGAATTCACTTAAGTCTTTAAAATATCAAATAATCCAATTAATTCAAACCAGAGTTGGCCACTTTATAGCCAAAACAACACCATCAAATCACCTTCTTATAATGCATGTTTCTTAGGTTTCTTCTTAGGTCTCTGAGGATAGATAACCCAAGATGTACTACAATGACCGCTTACACCATACAACTTGGGTAAATTTGGGTGCAACCATTTAGCCAAAAAATTTCCCAAATATTACTAAATTTATCAAATGCACAACAAGATGGAACCATAATACAACCACATACACATAAATTAAGATTCAAGACTATGTGATATAACTTGTAGACCATATACCTTGATTCCAAAGATGAATGCCTAATTAACCTTATACATTGAATCATATTCAAACACCAATAAAATACCCATCCTTAGATTCTCTATAAAAATAAATTTTTAGGGATCTAGAAGAAGAGTAATGACTACACAAGCCCTAATCTGAAAAAGAGGAGGAGGAGTGTTAGAATCACCCACAACTTTGATTAAAAACCAAGGATACTTCAAATAACTTATAAATGAAAAAGATCGATCATTGGGAAGATTGGAATGTTTTGGTTTTTCACTAGGGATACTGGGGAAAGAATGGATGAAAATCCTAAGTTAGAACACTTGAGGCTCGAGAGGGAAAAAATGGTAAAATCCCACTTTTAAAGGGGTGCATGGTTTGGCCGCATGGTTGGCCAAATCGTGCACCAACCGTGCGCCACCCTCTATCCAAGAGGGGGGGGGGGAGGTAGGTTGCATAGTTACCCAGGGATCCTGCATGGTTTGGAAAACCGTGTGATGACCATTCATGATGGATCTATCCAAGACTTCATAGTTTTTCCTTCCCTCTTGCACAATTTCTTCAAACCATGAACCCTACCCCAAGCATTCATGGTTTGGGCACACAATTACTACTAACCAAGTGACAACCATGAAACATGCACTGGATAACCCTATTCTCCCTTATTTTGTGTCATGAACCCCCCAAAACACCCCCAAGAAACATTCATTTAACCAAATTAAGGAGAATAAATCCAAAACTTAAATAAGAACAGACCTTAAGGAAGTTATGGATCTTACAACCTCCTTACCTTTTAACGGCTCATCCTCAGGCCACACTCCCAAGCATCACTGAGACTCCAAAGTAAAAATATCAAGACACCTGGCCCACATATCCACCTCTCTATCCCAGGTATCTTTTTGAATATTACTATGCTACCACAAAACTCAAACCAAAGGCACATTATTTACCCGTAATAATTTCACACTACGATACATAATACAAACCAAATGCTCCTCAAAGGATGCATCAACCTCAAGCTCAACCTCATCAACATCAATCACATGAGATGGGTCAAGGTGATACTACCAAAACTAAGACACATGGAAAACATCATGCATGCCACTATACCACTATGGAAGAGAAAATCGTTACACCATCGGTCTGATCCTCTCTATTATATCAAATGGCCCCACATATCTAGGAATTAACTTACCCTATTTTTGAATCTGACGGTGACCCAATCTTGGAAAAATCTAAAGAAACAAATGATCACCCACCATAAACTTGAGAGGTTGATGAAACCGATCCACATATGAATTCTTCTTACTCTGAGCCATATCCATACATTTCCAAATCAACTAAACCTATTCCGATGTCTCCTACACAATACTCACTCCCAATTACTCTAATTACACAGCCTCTATCCAACATAACGGTGATCTACATGGTCTACCATAGATCTCCTCATATGATTCCATATTAATTGTCTCCTGGTAATTGTTATTATAGGCGAACTCAACAAGTTTCAAGTGCTTCTCCCATGATCCACTTGAGTCTAGAACACATGCTATCAATACGTCCTTTAGTAATTGAGTAACATGATTTCACTACCCATCCATCTATGGGTGTAAATACATACTAAAAAACACTTGGGTACCAAGGGATTTCTATAACCCCTACCAAAAGTGTAAAGTAAAATGCATATCACAGTCTGAAACTATAGTTCATATCACCCCGTGCAACCATACTATCTCTTGAATGTACAACTCGCCCAACTGGTCAACAGTGAAGGTTTCATGAATCAGTAAGAAATGTTCCACCTTGGTCAATAGATCCACAACTACCTAGATCACATCATTCTTATGAGGAATCCTTGGAAGGCCTCCCATAAATCCCATCATCGTGTCATCCCATTTTCACTCCAAAATGGGAAATGGATGAAAAAAACCACCCGATCATTGATGCCTGAACTTCACCTGCTAACAGGTGAGAAATCATGTCATGAAACTTGCAACATACTTCTTTATTACTAACCACCAATAATTTCTATGAAGATCACAATACATTTTTGTTAATCGAGGATCTGTTGCTCACTTTGAAGCATGGAACCCACAAATCAACTCTTCATGCATACAAGTTGGAAAAATAATGCATCCACAGACACTAATGAACTCATCGTCACCAATGGTCCACCCGGAAGTTGACTCCCCACCTTTTATACTTTCTCTTAGGGACAAACAATTTAGATCCTCATACTGTATCTCCTTATTCTGACTCTAAAGTATGAACTCCACTACCAAGGATGCAAGTGTCATCTTCCCTTGTCCATCTTGAACCTCTAGGTGTATCTCAAAAAACAACGCCATCATCCTCCACTCGGCACCAGACTCATGAACTTCCTAGTTTTGAGTATTTTGGATCAAAGCATCCGCAACACTGTTTCCCTTTCCTGATGTGTATTCCAGTTCAAAATCAAAGGACTGTATGTACTCAACCCATCTTTTCTTCCAAATATTCAAATCATGTTGGGAGATTATGTACTTAAGGATTTTATGATTGGTAAACAAAATAAAACTTTCTACCAACAATTAATTTCTCCAAAACTTTAAGGCATACACCACCGTGGCCAATTCAATATCATGTGTAGGGCAATTTTGTTCATGAGGTCTCAACTTCCATGACCCATACACAATAACCCGATCATCCTGTATCAAAACTGCTCCAAGACTAATGTTAAATGCATCAAAAAACAAGGTATACTCCTTAACCAAATTGGGTAGGATCAAAATTGGTGTAGAATTTTGCATCTTCTTTAACTCTTAGAAGGAATTATCACATGCCTCAAACTATTCAAACTCTATGCCCTTCTTGGTCAAGCCCAAGAGTGGTGCTACCAAATGGGAAAATTATTTAATAAACCTTTGATAATAGACCACCAAATATAGAAAACTTTGGGAATCAAAAACATTATTGGACTACTCTCAAGATACAAAAACTTGTACTTTATCGGGGTCCATAGACACACCTTTCTCAGAGATGATGTGTCCCAAGAAATGTAACTTTTCAATATAGAAGTGGCATTTGTATAGTTTGGTGTATAGATTATGCTTTCCTAGTGTACTATGAATGATGTATAGATGTTTGGAATTATTATCACGAGTCTTGAAGTATACCAAGATTTCATCCACAAAGAAAACTACAAAATGATCTATGTACCAGTGAAAGATTTGGTTCATTAGTTACATAAAAACTAATGGCACATTAATAAATCTAAATGTATTCATGGAACTCTTATAAAAACCGTACCTCATAAAAAATGTAGTCCATGGTATATCAGAAGATATCACCCTTAGCTGATGATACCCTGATCTCAAATAAATTTTAGATAACACTGAAGCACTTCTCTGCTGGTCAAAGAGATCATCATTTTGAAGAAGAGGGCATTGATTATTAATTTTCATTCGATTCATCTTCCTATAATCGACACAAAAAATGTAAGGATCCATTAGTCTTCTTGGAAAACAACACTGGAGATCCCCAAGGTGATGTAATCAGGTGAATAAACCCTTTGTTATCCAGTTCCTCCAACTGAGTTTTAAGTCCCTTCAGTTCTGTCAGTGCCATTCTATATGGAGGAATGGAAACCAGTTATGCTCCCAACAACAAATCTATCATGAAATCTACATCTCTATTGGGTGTAAGACCTAATAATTCCTTAAGAAACACATCCTGAAACTAATACACCATAGGAGGAAATATAAGTTTCTTTACTCCCTTATCATCAAGCATAAGACAAGCCACTTGGACTGTGAGTTCACCCAACTGCTCATAGACTGGCCTTGCACAGTTTTCTCAGATATCCCATTCCCCATGGTGAACATAAGTATTTACCTCTAGAAAATAAAAAGTCACCTTACAATGGTAAATTTTGATATGGTATTGGTACAACACCATCCAATCAATGCCAAAAACTAGATCAAAATTTGACATCTCAAGCAAAAACAAATCCCATAGAAAATAGTACCCACCAACCTCAAGGGAACACTCCCCACACTGCTAGACATTCTCTACTCATACCCCTAGAGGTGTATCAATCGACATAACCCCACACACATGTTCCACTGCTAGGACCAACACACTCACAAATTGGGTAGATATAAAAGAATGTGATACACCTATATCAAACAAAGAACTAGCAAGCGTGGAATCTACAAAAATCATACTTCAAACTATTGATGGTCCAACATTGCCACCTCCAGGTGCAGTATGAACTACATGAAGATGACCTGTACCTATTCCCTAGGTAATAGTCTAAATTCTTGGTACTACACTACCTTACTGATATGAATGCTCTCACCCCAGAGTAACACACCTGCTACCCCGACCAGTACGACTGGTAGAGATCCAACTACCTACCTGATATGGGGTAACATACCCCCTACCTACACTCTACATCAGACTTGATCCTCCATCATTAACCATATATTGAGGGTTCCTAAAAAACTTTTTCACATTCCCTAACCTACCACACACTCGACACTCAATTGGTGGTTGGGGAAACTGACCACACATGTGTCCCGACCCACCGTACTAATAGAAGAAAACTTGATCACTACCCTGAGAGGATGGCTCCCTTATCTGACTACTCTATCTACCACTTCCCCAGTGTAAAATCTTGAAGTGGAACTTCCTACCATCAGAATCCACACCACTGGGTCACCCGACTAGAACTACATATCCACCTCCATAAGCCTCCTTGATATTTCCTTCTGAAATAAGGTTCTGATCCACCACTTCAGCAAACCTATTTAAGCATAAGTTATTCACTTGGGACTCGATCTCATGTCTAATTCCATCTTGGAAATGTCTTTCTATAGATACATCATCCCCTACCAACTCTGGAACAAATAATTATAAGTCAGTGAAGTAGACAACATAATCCATTACTGACATAGACCTTTGGGTCAACCTCATAAACTCATCAGCCTTATCCTGTCTCAAGGTATCTAGATATAAATGTTCCAGAAACTTTTCCTAGAAATATTTTTCATATCATACCATCATCCTGTTGGGTCTGAACTAGAATATCCTACCAGCGCTTTTCCTACCCTCGCAACATGTAAGTCACCAACTTGAATATCTTATCAGGAATATTATATAAGTGTTCAAGAATCATTTATATGGAATCTATCCAGAACTCTGTTGCCTCGATTCCACCCTATACATCAAACATTGGAGGGTGTGGTGACTGAAACTCCCTGGTCAGGTCAAACATACTCGTCACAACTCACCCTAGGTCCCATTACATCATTTTCATAAAATGGGTAAAGTTCTCATGAAACTGATCCTCTCCTCTATTACCCTAAATCACTGGGGTTTCTTGCTCCACTTATGGAGGACCATTCTTGGAGATATCCACTTTTCACCCAACCGGCACACGTCATCATGGTGACATTTCCCTACAATTCCAAACACACATATCAAAATGCACAATACAAAACATATACATTTCACATAAAAGAAGGATATCCACTAGCCATAAAAAACCCATTCTGTATATGATATCCCAATGGATATCGTCACACTTCTATCACTATCCCCAGCTTCCCTACCACAGGTAATGGTCAACATGGGGAAAATAACTCAAAAAAACCCATGCCTTTTCATAAAGCATCCCTTTTAACCATTTCCACTCTCATGATGTAAATATTTCTCTCTTAGATACCTTTCCATCTTTACAAATTGTTACAACCAAAATTTTAACCCATTTATAAATTTTCATTAGGAAATTTTCTTTAACCATTCTTTCACATTATTTTAATTTACCCATTTTCATTATATTTATTAAACACCAATTCTTTCAAATTTTCAAGGAAAATGAAATTCATTCTATCCTTCATGTCCCACACATACTCCCAGTGTGTTCTTACCATGATGTAATCCATCTACATAACTAGGTGCCTAAAATGATAAATTAACACACAACCTCATACCATTTAGAACACGAGAAAAGTATCATAAAATAGTCACATCACACAATGATTTTATCACCCAATGGTGAAATATCATTCAACTGTATCAGCAAACATCAAGAACAACAATCCCACCCTAGGTACTTGGGTTTTACCTCATACATGGGTTAGCTACTTCCATGCACGAGCTCATTTACAAGGACATACACTTCCTAATATCCCATCCACCACCCCAAAATAGCAAGAAAACAGAAAGAAACCACCTATGATACAACTTTGTAACATCCCCAACCCATAGGCCACTAAACGATTCCCTGAGTTGGGTCATCACATGACCTCATATGTGTATTCCCATACACCAGAGGCTACCGACTAGCAACTAGGGCCTAATAAGTCACATGGGGAGACTATACCCTATTTATTAGAGTAATCCACATCATATAAAATATGAAATAAAGGAAACAATGGAAAATACATATATATTACCAACCATTTCCCAAAACAGGGTACAATCCCACAACCAACGGTAAATATTCTAGGTCATGCTAATACAGTTCCATGTGTAAGGAAAACCCAAAATAAATATAAACTAAAGAATCCTCAATATGGGTCCTGAATCTACATCTATATCCCTCATCCATGAAAATCCCATTCCCAAATAAACCCTCTAGCATAGGGAATTTTCCCTTATCCTAATCTGCAGCCATGAAATTTGCTCAGGTACCCAATGGTGGCCTGAGCAGGGTGTGAGTACAACTTAGTAGGACACCACCAATGGTGTTTACAAAATATCCAGTCTAATAGATAGTGAATGCAAGTGATAAAAAATCAACATGATAAACAAAAGATAAACCAAATTACATTAGTTAACAATATTTATTTAAAACATTTACATTATTTGATCCATTGGTTAGGCAATTTATTTATTAAAAAATGGAATATACCGGTCAACTAGAATGAATAAGAGGATAATTTTAGTTCCCTATCTCACTTGGGAAATCATTTCACAAAAATTACATCACACTTACCTTGGATCATCAGTCCAGGTAGTCCCATCCTATGAAACCGTTAGGGGCATATAGCCTTAGTCTAACCCTAACCCATGCATTTTAAGGGTGGGGTTTAAAGCCTTATTACAACCTAAACTATAGTAATAGAACCTTAGTCAATACCCCAAATAACACCAAGCCATGTTCACATGCTTCTTTAACTGTTTACCTCATATAACATTTCACAAACCAAACTCATTGAGTACAGATATCATTCACAAAACATAATCCATTCAACACATGAACCATCATTATGACTTAGCTTATTTAAAAAATCTAATTTACATGCCTTAATCATTTAAACATTTTAATTACAACCCATAAGTCATTTAACAAATTTACTTTACTTCATTTAACCCATTAACAATATTTCAAACAACCCCTTATGTCAGGTCAACAACTAAACACAACTACCATTAATGCCTTTATATAATTCAATATATCATGTCAACATGTTTATCATGGGATATAATTAATCAAAAATCAATTCTATGCTTATAATTATAATTTAACATGTTCAGGATGATGGTTTACCCTATGGGTGGCCCTATAACCGGTCTATTCAACCTCAATGCATCCCGTGGGGATCATGAGGGGTTTAATTCATCATTTAGCCAACAAATTTCCCAAATATTACTAAATTTATCAAATACACAACAATAGGGCACCATATCACAACCACATAAACATAAAACAATAATTAAGACTATGGGATATAACTTGTAGATCACCTACCTCGGTTCCAAAGATAAATGATCACTTAACCTTAGCCTTTGAATCAGATTCAAACACCCATAGAAGACCCAACCCAAGATATGATGGAAAATGAGGGTTTTAGGGATTCATAAGGAGAGGAATGGCTACACAAGAACTAATCCAAAAAAGATAAGGAGTAAGAGTTTTAGACTCATCCATAACTTTGATTCAAAACCAAAGACACTCCAAATAGCTTATAAATGAAGGATATTGATCCTTGGGAAGCTTGGGGCATTTTGGTTTATCACTAGGGATTATAGGGGAAGAATGGAGTAAAATATTGAGTTAGAACACTTAATTCTTGAGAAAGAAAAATATTAAAATCCTACTTTTAAAGGGGTGCACAGTTTGGCCACACGGTTGGCCAAACTTCACACCAACCATGGTCCACCCTCTGTCCAAGAGGGGGGACAAGATGTATGCTTACCTGGGTATCCTGCATAGTTTAAAAAACCATTAGATGACCGTGTGAGATGGATATATCCAAGCCCACATAATTTGATCTCCCCACTTTCATGGTTTCTTCAAACCATGCACCACTCCTCTAGGAATACACGGTTTGGGCACATAGTTACTACTAATCATACGACAATCGTGAAACATGCATTAGATGGTCCTACTCTCCCTTCTTTAATGTCCCAAACCCCCCAGAACACCTCTGAACCTTCTTATGAACCTAGTAAACATTATTTTAACTAGATTAAAGAGAATAAATCACAAACTTTAATAATAAAATACCTTATGGAAGTCAAAGATCTTACAAATATTATGATGAACTCATCAAGAGAAGAAGATTTTTTTCCGATGTCGTTGCAACTGATCCTGATAAGTGAAGAATCTGACCATTTTAAGAATATCTATAAATAGGTCCATGACCTTAAGGAGAAGAAAAAAATTAAAAATTTACGATCTAAAGTTGTTATTGAAGTTTTGTAACATCTTTTTACTGAGTGCGCTTCATTTGTAATCTTTAGAGAGTTTTCCTTAAAGAATCATTTGTGAGGATTTCATTATAAATGATTTAAGGTTTATCTATTGTAATTATTGTTTGTTCAATCATGTGATAAAGGGCTCTTGAGGATATAGATACAAAGTTTGTCCAATACATTTGATTGAGGGATCCCAGGGATATGGAGATAGATATTTTCCTAATTAGGTGGATTGAGGGATTTCTAGACTAGAAAGATAGAAATTTTGATAGTTTTATAATTGGGTATAACTTTAGTCAGGTTTAAATACTTCTTTATCACTTTGGGTGAAAGTTAAGACCTTTCTTAGGAAAGGCTCTATAAGTTTTGTTACCATTTTTTATAAAAGTGTGTTTTAATTTTTTATACTTATTTCTTTATGTTTATTATTTACACTATGTATTTTATATAAAGTTTATATTATTTTATGATTTTCCTGATATAAACACACTAATTTACACATTTTATTGAGTAAAAAACCCATTTTTACTATATATTTTTTGTTTTATGGATCAAATGATTTATTTAGATTTTTATGGTTTATTTTTAGGAGTTTTTAGTGAAAGAATACATTGAGGATGAATTAGAAAAAAAATTGAAATCACATTCCATGTAATTAATAAAAAAAATCAGTGTACGTTTTCAAGATTCATGGCTCAGCCAGCCCAAGTACATGCCTAAGTCACTAATCGAAACTCACACGTTGTGTACTTTATGACACAAATTATGTACTCCCATTAAAAAATTGGTTAGTGATTGAAATTGAGAATAAATTACATGTACTTCGACACCACATGATGTGTACTTCCACCAACCGACCACTGACATGTAGGATTCAATGGGCGGCACATTTGGATACCTACTGGTGGAGAAATCAAGAAAAGTCTTATTGACCATAGTACAAATCATGTACTTTTTAGTACACTGTGTAATATTTTCTCTATAAATTCACAACCAAACCTCAAAATTAAGTTTTGGCTATTCAAGGGGAGGTTCTCCCACTATGCTGATTTGATCCTTCCCCAAATCCAATAAGAATTTATTCAATTTTTCTTCTCATTTTAGTGTAATTCTTATCTTCTCCCCTCTTCCTCTTATATCCATAGTAGGGTTTGAGTTTTTACTCAACCCTCACACTGTGACCATAGTCATAAGAGGGTAATTTATATGTGTTGGGGTTGTAATAACTTTATGTATGTGTTATAATATAACTTCTAGTGAGTTTATTTTGTTATGATTTTTTTATAATACATTTAATAATTAAATTTCAAATTTCACTAGTTGTGTCATTTCAGACCAAGAATGACACAACATGGGAAACTAAAGGAGTTAAAATAGAAGAACCCATGACCATTGGGTGAGTATGTTTCCACTATTTTAGGAGTATTGTTTTAAATATATTTTTAAGAAATAAATCATCGGACTAAGGGATTCACGTTTGAAATACTTATTTATTTATTATCATACCAAAAAAATAATAACATAATTGAATCCCCATGGTAAATTATTTCATAAATGATTTTAAATATTATGTAATGAATTTTGAAATTAAATCTAATTGAATTGAAAATCCCAACACTCTTGAATTATAGGTTTTTTTCTCCCTTTTCTACTTCTAGCTATTTTCACAAATCAAATCAATTCTTTCATCTCTTCACCACCATTTCGTTCTAAATAATTGTATGATTCTAATCAAATTATGTCTACGATTTTTTCTCCCTTGTTCCCCATGGGGTTTATCCCAATTTACACCATCTACCCAATTATTTTGTTTGGGGAATTAATGTGGTACATCTCATGATGATTGTGCTAAATTGTGGATCTGTTGTTAGGGAATCAATAGAAAGAAACAATATGAATCTTGAGTTAAGGTTGGTTAATTCAAAATTTTTATTTTTCATTTATTATTTCTTTTCTCAGGTACCTCGATCTTGAACATGAATAGATATGTATTCAAATAGAGTTTGGCATGCTTTTCTTGAAGAGAATATTTATTTGTATAATCCAACATTTCCATAATATTATCCAGAAGAATACTATCCATACATGGATGATGGGTTCCAATATGAGGATTAACCATGTACATTATACAACCCAGTCTCTTCTTCTTTTTTGAAAAAAATACTTGGATAACACTAAAAAATTATTATCTATGTTGAAAACCTTTACCACTCATCAATTGAAACAAACTAAAAGATTGAGATGACTTGGAAATGTGGTAAAAAAACTTTCTAGGATAATTTACAATATAGATGAGTCAATTGAGTGTGAAGTCAGGTGTTCTTTTTCTAATTCAAATGAGGTAGTATACAATGATGAAGACCCAATTTATTTTGAATCAAATGTTTTTGAAAATTACTTTTCAAATGCTAAACTTCAAAATGGGACTATGCTATGTAATTTTAGTAAATAATTTGACCAATTTTTTATTTTTAATCCCTCATTTGATTTCATACCTACTCTGGATGATCCTTGAAATTATTTTTAGGTTTTTAGTATTTCAGAACAAGAAAAAAAGGAGGTAGAGTTCTCACAAGACCACTTAAACACACAAGTCTACCTTTGACATCTAATGGTAATATAGAAAGGTTACCACAAGATTCCTACCAGACCACCCAAAATTATAGGAAATAAATTTAAAGAGGGTGCCAGATACATGTGTTGGTTTGCATAGTAGAAGACACACCCTCTCTTGGATTACGGGTAGGTACCCTTACTCAGGCTGACCCAAATTCCTAAAATAAAGGTGCTTTTTGAGAGGCAATACAGACTCCCTCTCCCTATATCTTCATATCCCACTCTTTTGTCTTTAATAAGTACATGTTGTGTACTTATTCTTTACACATCGTGTAAAATCCTTTTCTTATTTTCCCATTATTTTCTTAAAACTACTGTTGCAACATGAATAAAATGATACTACATGGAATGTATTTCTATAATACACATTGTGAACTTTTTTTTAGTGTATATTATAATAGTAATTTTATCATAAATACAAATAGATTTGATAAATAAATAGGAATGAAGCCTATGCTAATGGAACAATCACTAGAGTGTATCCGAACCATCACTGATTTGAATCCATTTGCGCCCTCCTTTGGTGCATGATTCATTATTTTTGAACATATGTTTTAATAAATGGTATGTGTAAAATTTTAAAATATATTAAAAATAATTTCAAAATAAAAAAATCAATGGTGGGGTTGAATTGGTTGATAGTGTCATAACCTAGGGTCTAAAATACTCCAGTTCGAGTCCTTCTAACTGACTCAGTTCTGTCTTTTTTCCTTGAAATAAAACTACATGACGTGTATTTCCATATATGATGTGTGTTGTATTTAAAATATTTTCATAAATATTTTAAATACTTATTTAAAATAAAAATAAACCCGAAGATGGCATTGGATTAATTGGAAAATTCATAATCTAGGATTCAAAAGACTCAAGTTTGAATTTAGTTAATCTCCACACATCATCCCAATTTCTAAAAATAAAACCACATGTCATGATTTCTTTATTTCACCATTTTAGTGTTTAACCTTTCAATAAAATTTCAAAAAGATAATAAAACTATCGGTACTAAAAAATTCACTTGAGTGGCTAAGGGTGCTCACTTGGATCAAATCGGTCATTAGATAAAACCTCACCCCAAGGACTGTAATGAAGTTTTTAATTATATTTTTTCATTTTTAGAACACACAATGTGTATCTTCTAATGCACTACATGTATAGGTTTATTTTTGTTTTTATAATTTTCTATAATAATAAATAGTAAATAATAATTATACCATTAATCACATAATGTAAATAAATAGCTTAACTTAAAAAAATTACCTACTCGATGTGTAGATCTAAGTACACACAATGTAACCCATCTTTAAAATTCAGGATCCCTAACTTGGGAAATACTCATTCTGAGCCCCCACCTTCTTCAAATGTCATCCCATGGAAGTTTTGGTTGAATTATTTCTAATATATCATTTTAGGGAGTTTTAAATTTATATTTCTCATCTATTTCACTCATTGATCGAGATCATGGAAGAAGAAGACAGGTCACATAGGAAGCGAACCATGATAATTCTTGATGAGGAGAAACTAACTCCACATCAAGTTTGTGTGAGAATGAAAATGAAGCATTTTATGATGGATATATTGATTTTATAGCTATTGGATTTGGTGATCTTTCCCCCACTTCTGCCACCTGTTCCATACTCTACAATAGACTCTAATCCTGTGACCACCATAACACCACCACCACCAGCTTCCATGACATCAGATCCTTCCACATTAGTGGTTGGTGCTCCAACATGTTAAAATACCATGAATACACAACATTTTCCTAATACGTGTCTCATTTTTGATGAACAAAATCCATACAGTGACTGGATGCTCCATATTTCCCATTGTATGATTCAACTGATCATTCAGTTCCTAGACATGAGTATCTTAGAGTAGTTGAGAATCTTAGAGAATATCGAGGAGCTACTATGACATACTCATATAATCTCAGTTTTCTAGGTCAACACTCCTATATTCTGAGATTTATTTTTAGAGTGTTCTATGACCTCTAAGTTTAATGGAGAGCTATCGGGAGACATCGAGTGACATGACAACCTGGTCCAATTCTAATTTGGAGGACAATTATTCTCATTGATTGTAAGAACCCGGTTCTTATTCTTGAGGTATGAGTTTCTTATTTTCCTTATTTTCCTTAAGTGTTTTTGAGAAAATAAGGGAAATGGGGAAAAATCCAAAATTTTGTGGGTACACACCGTGTACTTTTCCACATGCCATGTACTTTGGCCGTGTGGGATGAGTACACAGGGCATGTAGGCCTGTCAATGATGAAGAGTGTAAAAACTGACTACATGACATATAATGGGTATTTATACACCGTGTAATCAGTTGGTAGGTGAACAGTAAGGCAGTGGAGGCAGCCGCCAGCTGAGCGACAGTCACGCCGTGTACTCAGGAATACATGTCATGTACTCATGTCGACAGATGAATAGTGCCGCGCTGGCGAGAAGCTGCCAGCGGAATAGTTAAAAAAAATGAAAAGTACACGCCATGTACTTGAGAGTACACATCGTGTAGTCATGAGTTTTCACTTAAAATAGGCAGTAGACTCCTCTTTCAGTAGAGGAGGCATTTGAGGCGTTTGGAGTTTGTTTTGGAGGCTGGAGCTTCAGAGATCTCCCGATTGCTCACCAGAAACCCGATTCCTATGCCGTCGATCTCGATTGGACAGTGCTGGTAAGCCCTTCCTTCTTCTCGAGCAGTTCTTACCAATTATTTCCTGAGGGAAAGTTATTTAGGTTTGAACATGTTATTTTTATTCCCAAATCTATGTAGTTCTTGGGCGTTTCTGGAAGCGTCGTTCACGTATATCGATCAGGGGCGATCAAGGTAGGTGGTCTGATGTTTATTTCCAACTGTGGTGTTAAAATTATGTACCTTTGTGCTATGAACCAATGTTTGAGGTGTCGTGTGACTGAGGCCTTGGCTGTTTTAAATACCTAGAATAGTATAGTTAATTGAATGTAACTATAAACTGCTATTTGGGATCACTGCTTGGATCCAGGACCACCCAGGGGTTGCATTCCTCTGTTTATCCATTTGGCCAGGATACCCGAGGGTATGACATGATTGTAATGTGTATTGAATTACCTTTATAGGAATTATATATAAATTTATTGTTTATGCTTTGGGCTCGGCTCGGTTACTTCACCTTAGGGTAGTGTTCTTTTAGCTTGAGGGCATTGTTTGTTTAGCCTGAGAGCAAGGTACTGCTTAGACTGAGGGGAATGTTCTATTTCGCCAGAGGGAAACACTTCTTATGCCTGGGGGAAGTGAATTTTGTGCCTGAGGGAAATATCTCGTATGCCTGAGGGAAATATTCGATAGCTTGAGGGCAAGCATGAGGGCGTGGTTATATTATATTATCACTAGGGAAAGGTTCTGATTGGCCCGAGGGCTTAGTTTTGATGAGAACAAAATGTTATTAAATTTAATGGTTAAAATGAATATCAAAATGGAAATGAAACTGGTAGTAATAGTTACTTTTGAGTACTTACTAGTTTACTTCATTTACTTTTGCCCACTGCTGTTGCATATTTTCACTGATAGTTGGGCACAAGACTTTGGTGGGTGCCTACTGGGATTCATTTCTCACACCCTGTTTGGGTCATGTATTCATCCCAAACAGATTATATTGCTACAAGTGTCTATAGGGGCAAGGGTCCCTATACAAGTACTTGATTGTTGTTAAGGAGTAGGAGAGCATGAGACTGAGTTTAGGCTTGCGATGCTGCTGACTGTTCTATTTTGTTCCGCTATACTTGTACTCTCTATTGTATTTTATTGTATTGCAGTGTATCCTATTCTGGATACTTTCATAGAATTAGTGACATGCTACATCTTTATATATATGATTGCTGGTTCTCTTTCCTATAGTTGTCCATTTCAGTTATATATTGTTTACCACTTCTGCTGTTGTATGTTATTATCTTTTCCACTGCGCTACACAATGAGGTCATAGTTTCCCTACTATCAGACCTGGGCCATCGCTGCTAGTCAGAAACCTCTGGCGTTTGGGGAAATTCAATTTAGGTCATGTGACCAACCAGGTTCAGGGCACCCGTTGAGTGGCACCTGGATCCGGGACATTACAAAGTCGTATCAGAGGAATTCTTTTCTTTGACTTACTATTTGGAGCCTTAGTTAGGGATAGGACGGGCATGGTAGTTGGTAATGATTTGTGCCCAGGATTAGCTAACCCGTGTACAGGGAAAAACCAATTTACCTCATATTGCAATTTTTCTAATTTTGCAAATTTGACAGTTGACTTGATTTTCACCATTGGGTGACGCACTTGTGATTGTGCTGTTTATATGTTATACATGGGTTCTATTTAGTTGCAACCCGATGAGATGAGTGTATTCCATCTCATGAATCATTTAGGAACATGATAGAAATCACATTCCATGCATAGTTCCATGCCATGTAGGTTCATTAGAAATTGCATGTTATTGTGATAGTTGTTGTGCTAGAAAAGCATGCTATTGTGATAGTTGCTTTGATAAATACCTTCTATTCAATAGGGTATTGTTGTGTGAGGTTGTTAATATAATGAACTCCAAAATTTGGTTTTTGGGGAGTATGGGCCCTCAATGATCAGAATTTGGTGGATCATTGATGAGTTTACTTTATGATAACATGTATAAGATGAAAAGCTTTGATTCGCAGGGAGTATGGGACCTCACAGATCAGAATTTGACACTTAAGTGTTTGTTCTATGTTTTCTGGGTTCTAGAGTAGTTTATAAGGCATACTGTCCAGAAAACCCAGTATACACACCATGTAGTTCTATGGAAACACGCCGTGTGTTCTTCTGTTCAGGAAGAAATGAAAACTTTTTAAGTACACGCCGTGTACCCTCAGTACACACCGTGTAGTCTCTTCCTGTGTCATAGACCGTGTGGGCAGGGAAACGGGGTGGGGAATGGCTTGGGGAAACACGCCATGTAACGGTTGTACATGACATGTAGTGTTGACCCTGTGTCTGCCCGTGTAACTAATAACACGGACGAAGGAAACCTTAAGACATACACGCCGTGTCTACTGAGAACACACTGTGTAGTCTGACCCAGGTACCCAGCCATTTCACAAACAAGATAGGATGATGAAAGCTTGGCGATTACACGCCGTGTTTCCTTGGTACACACCATGTAGTCTAGTTTTAGGGGAGCTGTGTGGCTTAGCCCTGTAGAAGGACTCAGGCATTGAAGGGGGATTCAAGTACACGCCATGTATGCAGACGACACTCCGTGTGTTTGGGGTGTTACATGGCCAGTTTAAGCTAAAGTACATGCCCATGTGGATGGATTGTGAGAACATGACTTGTAGTATTTATACACGCTATGTAGTCATGTTTTTTAAATCTTGAATGCTTTCCTTCATATTTTCCCTTTTTGGTCTCCTCATTTTCGGTCTTTGATAAATCTTAATCTAAGGAGTGTTTGACCTTATAGAGTTATGCCACGAAGACGACCTTTGGTTGTTCTCTAGGAGAGCGGCAACGATTATACTCCTGAGATGGTAGGCCATGGGATACCAGTGGATCCTCAAGCAGTGCCAGATGTGGTGCCAGCCGTTATAACAGACACAGGCACTGATGCGCAGTTCCGTGAAGGCTTTATGTGGTTCATGAAAACCTTTTAGGGAGCACCGCCAGCTACCACATCTATGGAAGAGCTGACATGTATCATTCAGTAGCAACATTCTCCTACGTTCTTAGGGGATGGAGGACCAAAGGCTGCGGAGTCATGGATGGATTCAGTGTAGACTATTTTCGAGCATCTAGATATGCCTCCAGGGTGGAGGGTCAAACTCACAACTTATATGCTGTGTGATTCCGCCAAGAGGTGGTGGGATGTTACCACCCAGTTTGAGAATCATAGAGACATGGAATCAGAAGATTTTCAAAAAGTCTTCTATGAATTTTTCTTTCCAGAGATGATGAGGGCAGATCGATCTCAAGAGTTCATGAATCTGCAGCAGAGCACTATGTCAGTGATGAATTATTCTGCTCGCTTCACTGAGCTTCAATGTTTTGTACCTGTTCTGGTAGGTTATGAGACGTTGAGGGCTAGATGCTTTGAGGATGGTCTTAGATATGAAATCCGAGCACTGGTGAATGTTTTCAGGTTGCCTACTGTGCATGCTATTGTGAACCAGACACTGATTACTGAACGAAACCTACGGGAAGCTAGTGGTGTGGGATAGGGCGGTTTGACACCAGTTTCTGGTATTATTTCTACTAGGAATAGGAAGAGACAGATGAGTTTCTCTCTCAGTGGCAATACTATCCAGACGATTACTTCAGGTGGCCCAGTCATATGCTACCAGTGTGGTAGAGAGGGGCACAAGAGACCTTAGTGTACCCGTGACCCAGTGGAGTGCCGAGCTTGCGGAAAGATGGGTCATCTACAGGGTTTTTATAGGGCGTTTCCAAAAGTGACTAGTGAGAGGGGTTCTATGCAGACTCTGCGTGCGGGAGCAGGGCCAACAGCTTCTTACCAGTCGGGAAACTGGAATGCATCACGACGTGTAGGCTGAGATGGTGGTCATGGCCGTGGTAGCCAGACACCAGGATTTCAGAGGCAGTAGGGTGGAACAACTCAGGGTAGCTAGGCTATGTCATAGGGCCATGACACTGGATAGGCATATGCAGTGAAACCGAACCAACAGGATTAGGATCCCAGACCTTCCACTATCAGAGGTACTATTCTAGTAGCTTTTATTTTATCTTCTGCACTTTTCGATATGGGTGCTACACATAGCTTTATATCTATGCCCATTTTGGAGAGCCTTGGGCTCTGCATTTCCTATTTTTCTAATATCATGATGCTAGACACTCTGTTGGGGATTAGAATGACAGGTGTGCGTCAGTGCAGGGAGTGCCCCCTTGAGGTTGGTGGGTGTCACTTTCTTTGGGACCTATATGTATTAGAGATAATGAGATATGATGTCATTCTCAGGATGAACTGGTTGGTACCCTTTCAAGAATTTTTAGACTGCTATCGTCGCAGGGTGAGTTTCATGTCACCAGAGGGTGGAGAGTTTCTATACAAGGGCGAGTGGGATGTCCTGGTGAGCCGAGCTGGACCCAAGCATCGTGGGTGAGGTGGAGTGACAACCTAGATTGCAAGCCTATATCTAGATGAATATGTAACTTTCTAGAAGGATTTCCCTCCAGTAGTAGATCATTTCAGGGATGTCTTCCCGGATGACTTTTTAGGTCTTCCTCTGGAGCGAGAGGTGGATTTCTCTATTGATCTTGTGCCAGGAGCAGCACCAGTGTCCATTCCTCCTTATAGGATGGCTACACCTAAGTTGCAGGAGCTCAATAGGCAGTTAGAGGAGTTACAGGAAAAGGGTTTCATCCGAACCAATACTTCTCCTTTGGGTTTACCGGTCCTCTTTGTGAAGAAGGCAGACGGTACCCTCAGAATCTATGTGGATTATCAGAAGTTTAACCAGTTGACGATTAAGAACCGATATCCCTTACTGAGTATCGATGATCTATTTGATCGACTTCAGGGAGCACAAGTGTTCTCGAAGATTGAATTGAGATCCAGATATCATCAGTTGCGTGTTAGACCATCTGATATACCTCTAACAACCTTCAGGAGCAGGTATGGTCTATATGAGTACTTAGTGATGCCGTTTGGACTCACGAATGCGCCATCAATTTTCATTTCTATGATGAATCGTGTGTTCCAACCTTATGTAGACTCTTTTGTGGTAATCTTCATGGACAACATCTTGGTGTACTCTCACACTTGACACAACCATGCTACCCATATTGAGATCGTATTGAGTACACTGAGAGAGCATCATCTATATGCTAAGATCTCAAAGTGACACTTTTGGATGGATCAGATACACTTCCTGGGTTATATCATTTCAGAGGAAAGAGTTTTAGTAGACCTAGAGAAAGTGAGAGCAGTAGTTTCCTGGGAGCAGCCTAAGAACGTGTTTGAGATACAAAGTTTCTTGGGACTGGCTGGTTACTACAGGAATTTTATACAGGACTTATCCCTCTTAGCAGTGTCGTTGATGGGTTTGACTAAGAAGTTTGTGAAGTTCATTTGGTCAGAAGCTTGTGAGATAGCCTTTCAGGAGCTGAAGGGAAGGTTGAAATTAGCATCCATCCTGATACTTCCTGGGAAAGGGAAGAGCTATACAGTCTACTATGATGCATCAAGTATTGGGCTGGGAGTAGTGTTGATGCAGGGCGATCGAGTAGTTGCGTATGGGTCTCGGCAGTTGAGGCCACATGAGAGTAATTACCCGATGCATGACCTCTAGTTGGCTATAGTTGTTCATGCATTGTGCTGTTGGAGACATTATCTATTGGGAGAGCATTTTTTGGTTTTCATTGACCACAAAAGTCTCAAGTACATATTTACCCAGCGTGACTTGAACCTAAGACAATGAAGGTGGGTTGAATATTTTCAGTCCATCGACTTCGAGCTTGCCTATACACCTGGTAAGGGTAACGCAGTTGCTGATCCACTAAGTAGGAAGACTCAGATACAAACAGTTCATGAGGCCAGTGGTGAGTGGCAGCTTACGGATTTGTTCTCTGAGATGCATTTAGAGGTGCATGATAATCAGGGGCAAAACTATATTTCTTCCTTAGCTATGAATCCTACCCTCCTAGATAGAGTGAGGATGAGACAACTATCGGATTCAGAAGGCCTAGTTCTATGGGAGTTAGTGGCAAGTGAGGACCCTCCTTCTAGTTGGGAAATAGGTGATGATGAGGTACTGCGTTTCCATGGATGAGTATGGGTTCCAGGGGATATACGCGAGGAGTTGATGTGGGAGTTTCATGCTTCAGCTTGGGTAGTGCATCCTAGAGTTACCAAAATATACCGTGACTTGAGACGTCAGTACTGGTGGCCGGGTATGAAGAAAGAAGTAGCTAATTTTGTTACGAGATGTTCCACCTGTCAGCAGGTGAAGGTGGATAATCAGAGGCCAACAGGACTGTTATAGAAGTTACCCATTCCGGAATGGTAATGGGATGATGTCATGATGGATTTAGTGACCGGGTTGTTGAGTTCACCTCGAGGCAATGATGTCATATGGGCTTCTATTGGTAGACCTACAAAGGTAGCTCAATTTTTGCTGATCAAGGAGACCTTCGATGTTGACAAGCTCGAGAAGATGTATATCCGAGAGGTCGTATGTCTTTATGGGGTTCCTCGTTCTATCATTTCAGATAAGGACGTCCATTTTACGTCTCATTTTTGGCAGATTTTTCAGAGGGCACTGGGTACATAGGTGCTTCTGAGCACAGCTTACCACCCTTAGACCGATGGCCAGTTAGAGCGTACGATATAGGTGCTTGAGGACACGCTGCGCGCATGCATCCTAGACTTTGGTGGCTCTTAGGAGAAGCATATAACACTGGTTGAGTTTTCCTATAATAATAGTTTTCAGGAAACTATTGATATGGCACCTTACAAGGCTTTATATGGTAGACCATGCCGATCACCCTTGTACTGGATGGAGGCAGGTGAGTCAGATTTACTGGGACCATGTCTCATGTAGGAGACTTCAGAGCAGGTCCAGTTGATTCAGAAGCGGATGGCTACTGCACAGTCTCGTAAAAAATCTTATGCTGATCGCCACAGACAACCCTTAGATTTTGTGGTCGGGGATCAGGTTTTCTTGCGTGTTTCACCGAGTTTGGGACACAAACAGATCAGGAGATAGGGTAAACTTTCATCGAGGTATGTGGGGCCATTTGATATTCTGGAGAGAGTCGGGCCGATTACCTATCGGTTGCAGTTTCCACAGAGGTACCGGGACATGCACGATGTCTTCCATGTATCTTAGATACGCCGTTATCACTCAGACCCATCTCACATGTTTCAGCTCGAGGAGGTTGAGCTTTAGGTCGATTCATCCTTTAAGGAGCATCTGATTCGTATTGTTGATAGGAGCATGAAGGTTCTCTAAGGCTGGTCAGTTCCTCTCGTATGGGTGCTATGGCAGCATGACTGAGTGTAGGATGAAACCTGGGAGTGGGAGACCAATGTACATGCTCAGTGGCCAGAGTCATTCTGAGCTTATCTTCACCACCCTTGGAAGGGAAATTCAGGGACAAATTGCTTTTAGGGGGGAAGTTTTTAAGAACCTGGTTCTTATTATTTAGGTACAAGTTTCTTCTTTTCCTTTTTTTACTTAAGTGTTTTTGAGAAAATAAGGGAAATGGGGAAAAATTCAAAATTTTGTGGGTGCACGCCATGTACTTTTCCACATGCCGTGTACTTTGGTTGTGTGGGATGAGTACACAGGGCGTGTAGGCCTGTCGGCGATGAAGGGTGTAAAAACTAACTACATGCCGTGTAGTGGGTATTTACACACCATGTAATCAGTCGGTAGGTGAACAATAAGGCGGTGGAGGTAGCCACCAGCTGAGCGATAGTACACGCCGTGTACTTAGGAATACACGCCGTGTACTCATGTCAATAAATGAACAGTGCTGCGCTAGCGAGAAGCCGCCAGTGGAACAGTTAAAAAAATGAAAAGTACACGCCGTGTACTTGAGATTACACGCTGTGTAGTCATGAGTTTTCGCTTAAAATAGGAAGTACCCTCCTCATTCGACAGAGGAGGCATTTGAGGCATTTGGAGCTTGTTTTGGAGGCCGGAGCTTAGGATATCTCTCGATCACTCACCAGGAACCCGATTCATACGCCGTCAATCTTGATTGGACCGCGCTGGTAAGCCCTTCCTTCTTCTCGAGTAGTTATTACCAATTCTTTCCTGAGGGAAATTTATTTAGGTTTGAATGTGTTGTTTTTATTCCCAGATCTATGTCGTTCTTGGGAATTTCTGGAAGCGTCGTTCATGTATATCGATCAGGGGCGATCGAGGTAGGTGGTCTGATGTTTATTTCCATATGTGGTATTGAAATAGTGTACCGTTGTGCTACGAACCCATGTTTGGGGTGTTTTGTGGCTGAGGCTTTGTATGTTTTAAATACCTAGAATTGTATAGGTAAATGAATATAACTATAAACTGCTATTTGAGATCACTGCTTAGATCCAGGACCACCCTGGGGGTGCGTTCCTCTGTTTAGCCGTTTGTCCAAGATACCTGAGGGTATGCCATGATTGTAATGTGTATTTAATTACCTTGAGAATAATTGTATATAAATTGTTTGTTTATGCTTTGGGCTTGGACCGATTACTTGTGCCTGAGGGCAGTGTTCTTTTAGCCTGAGGGCATTGTTTGTTTAGCCTGAGGGCAAGGTACTGCTTAGCCTGAGGGCAATGTTCTATTTCGCCTGAGGGAAACACTTCTTATACCTGAGGGTAGTGAATTCTGTACCTGAGGGAAATATCCCGTACACCTAAGAGCAATATTATATAGCTTGAGGGAAAGCCTGAGGGAGTGGTTATATTATATTAGCCCGAGGGAAAGGTTCTGATTGGCCCGAGGGCTTGGTTCTGATGAGCACAGAATGTTATTAAATTGAATGGTTAAAATGAATATCAAAATGGTAATGAAACTGGTATTAATAGTTACTTTTGAGTACTTACTAGTTTACTGCATTTACTTTTGCACACTTCTATTGCATATTTTCACTGACAGTTGGGCACGGGCCTTTGGTGGGTGCCTACTAGGATTCATTTCTCACACCCTGTTTGGGTCATGTCTTCGGCCCAAACAGATTATATTGCTGCAGGTGTCGATAGGAGAAAGGGTCCCTATACAGGTACTTGATTGTTGCTGAGGAGTAGGAGAGCATGAGACCGAGCATAGCCTTGTGATGCTGCTGACTCTTCTGTTTTGTTCCGCTGTACTTGTACCCTCTATTGTATTTTATTGTATTGCGGTGTATCCTGTTCTGGCTGCTTTCATAGAATTAGTGACATGCTGCATCTTTATATATATGAATTATGGTTCTCTTTCCTACAGTTGTATATTTCAGTTATATATTGTTTACTGCTTCCGTTGTTGTATGTTATTATCTTTTCCGTTGTGCTACACTTTGACAAATGAGGGCATAGTTTCCCCACTATCAGACCTGGGCCCTCACTGCTAGTCGGCAGCCTCTGGCATTTGAGGAAATGCGCTTGAGGTCATGTGACCAACCGGGTTCGGGGCACCCATTGAGTGGCACCCGAATCTGGGATGTTACATTGATGATGACATATTTTGGATGATGTTGTGATTTTTACACACATCCATCCCCCCCATTTCCTCCATCATTTGACCTGACTGATCAGACCTACTCCCTATATGGTGGGAGCATGTTGGACCTCATGTCCAATATGCTCCCACCTCATAGAAGAGCATGCTGATCATCTCCCACCCCTTCATTTCATCTAATGTTGCTTTAGTTCCATTCTCTTTCCCCACCATGAGTATGGGGGTATTATTTATAAACATGACATGAAGCTTCTTACTTGTATTTTCTGACAAGACTACCCAAACCTCCCATATTTCAACACCTAATTCTTTTATTCCATGTTTACTAACCTTCAGGGAAACCTGAATGATGAGTTCTATGCCACTAGGTTGGAACACTACTTAGTGGTTTTGATCCCTCTTTCCCTCATGATTATTTAGGATCTCCTTAGCGAATAGACTTTCTCATGATTATTCACGTGATAATGTTATGGAAGTGGGGGAACACCTATGTGCTCATGTAAGACCACCTAAAACCAACTGCAGTGAGAGAAGACCCACATGCCCCTAAGGGTGATGTTGCTCCTATACCACCACCACAACCACCACCACCTCCACCAGTGGACCCTTCCTCTTCATCCATCCATTATTCTTCTACTGACCCCTCAACTTTCACCATTCCACTTACTTACCCATCCACATACCCACATCCACCCATACCCTAGACCGATTCCTAGGCCTCTTCACACTTTGACTCAATCAACCGCCACCTTGAATCCATGGATAGGCACCTTGATCAGATGGAGGGCATACTGAGTATTCTTCTGCAGCACATGGGTCTTGTGTTTCCATAGGCGTCTGCTTCTTGGCCTGAACCTCAACCATCATCCCTGAACACCAATTATGTGTTCTTTTCATTTGATGAAATGGGAACCACTGCACCTATTGGGGACCCCAATCCTTTAGCCATGATAATAGAGTATTCTATGATCCACATCACGCTGAAACCCACTTCAGACGCTCTTACCCTATAGGATACCCCAACATAAAACAATGCCTCTCTAGAGGCTACTCAATGACTAATTCTTCTGCACTGTTTTTCATTTATATACATTTTTTTGGTATTTTGATATGATGATTTTCATACATGCAGACTAATTTTTCCATTACATCAACATTCATAGGTACTTTAGAGCATTATGGGTATCTATTTTGGACTTCTTACCACTTTTCAAGATCATTACTAGGGGATTATTATTTTTTTTGTAGTTATTTTCATTCTATTTATTTAGATTACTCCTTATGCTAATCCCTTGGTATGGTCCGGTTATGTCATTTTACATCCTCTTCTCCTACTTGGTGTTTCACTTGGAGGACCCAGTGTAGTATTTAGTGTGGGGGAGAGTCTCTCAACTGCACTAGTCTTCTTTACTTTTAAATAATCTAGGAGACATTATTAATTAGATGAAATATTTTAAAATGTGAAATTTATTTGATTAATTATAATTATAAATAGTAAATACATAGGTTGTAATTTTGAAAGTTACATGATTATTTTTATTTTTAAAGTGTTTTAAAATGATTTTAATATAGTTTTAATTCCTGATATTAATTATATTAAATTTAAATTTATCAGACTAATTATTTATATTCATTTCATGACCTGATTGACCCAAGTTTTGTTCCTATTCTTGAGAGGTATTTTGATCCTTTAGTCATATTCTTTCTTATACCCTCTTTCTAGAGAGATTCTCAGGATATGCATAACTATTATAAATTACAAGTTTTCTTATCATAACATGAATATTTTTAATCACATTTAAATGACCAAGGAATTCAATTGATATTTTCAGCCCCTATTGACTTTGAGATCCACCCTACATTCTAACTCTTGAAACCCATAGAAACCATGAATTGACTTGATATAAAACCACATTATAGGCCTAATTATTCCTTATCACCCTAATTCTTTGATTATATTGCATAATTTTCCACTTGAGCTTTAAAGAGGGAATTTGATAATCCATGGTACATTTTAATACACTACCATGAAATCAAGTGTGAGGGAGAGTCTATATTTTTCATTTGGATGAAAGGGTTCAAAAAACAACATTAATTGTGTTTCTAAGTGTCCTCTCTCTAAAAAAACTTATTTTTGAAAATTTTAAAAATTAAAAAGAGGAAAAAATTCATTCATTACACTCACAGATGGTTTGCGAACCCATGTTGGAAAGGAAATATAATGGCTATATTGAACTTTGAATATTTTGAAAGGGATGAATTTTTATTGATCTTTTTCATTGAATATCATGATTTATTATTAAATAATTCAGCCTTATTTTTCAACCCTCTGATCTTATTTTCACATCATTACCTACCTAATCTCAGCCTCAGAATCATCTGAACCTTAATGAAAGACCTCATTATTTTTGTGACTAAATTTCTAAGTAGATATTTAGATTACTTTCAAGATTATGGATAGAGTGCATATAATTGAGATTGAGAATAACTCTAATTTTATAATATTGAGTGATGATTAAATCTTTTTTTTAGTAAGGTAAATCATTAAGTGACATGAGTATTTAAGAAAAGTTAAAAAAATGTAAATAAAATAGGTTGAAAAATATTTAATTGAATTATATATAATGTATGATTACAATAACTTAAGAATTGAATAAGTTTTGTGCCTTTTGAAATCCTCTACCGTGACTATTATATTTATAAGTATAATTAATTGAATGATTCCCTTTTAGAGTATGAATCCTTTATAATTTGATGTTGAGATTTTCTTGAGGGAAAGAAAATGACTAAGTATGGGGGAGTTTGATATTCCCAATATTTCTATACAAATTCACATATTTTATTGAGTATAAAACCCATTTTCACCAGATTTTTGTTGTTTTATGGGTCAAATGCTTAATTTTGGTGTTTAAGGATGTTTTTTCAAGAATTTATTGTGAAAGAAACATCAAAGATGAATTATAGAAAAAACTAAATTTAAACACCATGTAATTAATAAAGACATGCTGTGTACTTTTTAAGATGCACGACTCGACTATACCAAGTACATGTCAAAGTCACTAACCAAACCTCACATGCTTTATACTTTATGTCATGCACCATGTAATCACATTCCAGAAGTGGTTGGTGACTAAAATAGAGGATACAAACCATGTATATTGGAACCATACACCATTTACATCTAATAACTGACCACCGATACACATAATTAAATGGGTGAAATGGTTTCCCACCTACCGGTGGGGAAAACTGAGAAAAATTCAGTGGACCAGAGCACATGTTATGTACTTTTCATTACATGCCATGTAATATTTTCTTTATAAATTCATAGCCATACCTATGAATAAAGAATCATATATTCAAGGGGAGGTGTTGCCGCTCTTCCAATTTTATCCTTCCCTGAATCTAGTTGTAATTTCTTCTCATTTTCTTCCCATTTTAGTGTAATTCTTATCTTCCCTCCTCTTCCTCTCATATCCATGGTAGGGGTTGAGTTTATACTCAACTCGCACACCCTGACCATGGTCATAAGAGGGTAATTTATATATGTTAGGGTTTTAATAAGTTTATGGGTGTATTTTAATAGAACTTATGGTTTATTTCTTTTTATTATGTTTTTTATAATCCATTTAATGATTAAATTTCAAATTGCACTAGTTGTGTCATATTAGACAAAGAATAACACAACTGGGGAAAATAAAGGAGTTAAAATAGTCAAACCCATAATCATTGTGTAATTATATTGCCACTATTTTAGTGGTATTGTTTTAAACATATTTTGAAGTAATTAATCACTATTCTAAGGGATTGACATTTGAAATACACCATTATTTGTTATTAGAACAAGAAACAATAAAATAATTGAATCCCCATGGTAAAATATTTCATAAATGATTTTAAATAATAAGGAATGAATTTTATAATTAAATCTAATTGAATTGAAAACACTGATACACTTTTTTTCTAGGTTTTCTTCTCTCTTTTCTGCTTGCAATTGTTTTCAAAAATTAATTCAATTATTTCAAATCTTCACCACCATTTCATTATGAATAATCAGCTGATGTTCACTGAATTATTATTGTGATTACATATCCCTTGTTCCCTATGATATTGATCTTACCTTACACTAGCTACCCAGTTAGTTTGTTTTAGGAATTAATTTAGCATGTCTCATAATGGGTGTTCCATTTCGTATAAACTTGTTTCTAAATCTAGTTATAAAGTATATTTAACAGCTCATTAATCGATTAAATTTCTTAAAACAAGGTGTTGGGAAAATTTTAAATTTAAATTTTTATAAACTTCAATTCACCTCCTCTTATAGTATTGTTGATACTATTATGATTTCACATTTGGTATCAGATTAGGTCTCTACATATATTAAACTAACAATATAGGTAGAGAAGAATATATTATTTTTTAATGGTAGGTTTTCCATTTGATACTCTAAAAAATATCAATCCCAGTTGACCACTAATTTTTGATGGTAATAACTATAAATATTGGTGTGATCAAATAAAGAAATTTGTTATAAACACTAGTGTGGACAAATTTTTTATAATGATTGGAATTTATAAAATTCCTAATAAGGAAGTTACAAACTTTACTAGAGAGGAAAATTTAGAATATCAACTGAACTATAGTGTTCATAATACATAGTTATGTTCTATGAAAATGAATGTTTATAGTTAGATATCTTATTGTGAAATAGTAACAAATATTTAGAAAAATCTCAAAGTTACTCATTTGATATCTTCTAAGGTTTTGGAAACCAAAAGAGTTATTCTTCGTGCAGACTATCAAGATTTTAATTTCTTACTGGGTGAGTTAGTTACTCAGATATATCAGTGTTTCATAACTAGTGTAAATAGTTTAAAATCTCTAGGTGATAAAGTGTTATTAGATAAAAAGCTTAAAAAAGATTATTTATATCATTACTAAGGAATAATAATATAAAATAATGATTATAGATGATACTAAGCATATAAATAATATGAGTTTGGTTGATTTTATCAGAACTATCATGCAATATGAGAGTATTTTAAAAAGAGATGTTAAGAAATAGAATAAAAAATAATGTCCATTCTTTACATCTTCTAGGAAAACTACAACTAAGAATGATAAGTATAGTGAGAATGTTTCTAAATATTTTAAATCTAAGAAAAAATTTAAGGTTGAATCATAAGATTATTTGGAAGTTATATTTTCATTATAAGTATAAGAAGACTAAAAAAATACAAAATTGATAAAAAGTAGATATCATTTTATAGTTTATCAAAAGGAAAGATCAACTTGTTGAAATTTTTAAAAAACCTCCCAATTTTGATAGATTTGAATATATTAAACAAAATCATGGAATGGTAAACATAATGTGATCATTTATATACTTCTTGTTTACCTATCTATTTATAGTGAAAAACTCACAAGGAAGGGTGATGATATTTTTTACTTTGTTATTATTATTTTTTTACCTTGTTAAAAAAATCTCCAAATATAGTTTTTTCAATATTTTTTTGGTTTCATAGGAATGAGGTTCATCTAAAATTTCATTATACTGAATCTATTCCACTAACTTTTTCTTATGTAGCCAATATTTTCAAATTACCTGACAAACTTTCACAACAAAGTAAATTTAAAAACTCTTTATGAGGTAATATTTTTATTCTTTTTATAAATTTTATAGAGAAAACTTTATAAAAGTTTTGTTAAAATTTTTTAAGTTCTATATGAATAATGTTCATACAATAAAACTTAAAACTTTTTGATGATTTTTTTTATGATTATCAAGATTTAAAAATATATAATTTATTAAAATTTAACATCATCATGTTATAAGATCAAAATTTATCTATTGGATCTATTGGAAGTCAAACCATCACTATCCTTCCTTATATATAGTAGGATTGGATCAGTTTTTTCCCTACACAACCAATTTTGAGGATAGATCTTACTAGTTTGATTCTATTCTGTCTGTTCATTTCTATGGTTTGTCCATTTATTCTCAAGTTCATCCATTAAGATTCTATGGCTGCCTTCAATTATTTCAAAACAAGTGAAGTAGTAAAGAAAATATTGACTATTCGAAGTTGGTTTGAAAGGTATGATTATCTTTGGAATCAACCATTATATTTCAAGGTTGGTAATCAACTTTTAAAACCAAGGATGAATTTGATATACACTATCTGAGTATATCCCATGAGTTTTATATCATTTTAGAGTTTAATGAAGTTTATGGGATAAATAATGTTATGTTCAATTTTTTTGGAAAATCTTACAGCTTGAATATTAATAAAGTTATTGAGTTTTTCAAAATTCCTTTAGAAGGATAATCTTACTTTGAATCCTATAAGTTACCTAAAAACATTAGATCTTTTTAAATACCCCTAGCTAAAAAGTATTTTTTTTTCTTTTAGTGAGAAGTTAATAAAGTTATCTCATATTTCACCAAAATACAAGAATAGTTTCCTTACGGATTCAAAACTATCTTTTTTCGAGGAAAGTAGATAGAGATACTTTAAATATTCAGGATATATATGTATTGGATTTTATTTGCAACATAAGAAAATTTATCTTGATTAAGTTTATAAAGAACTACATTGATGCAATCAAAAATAGAACATTGAAGCTCAATATTATTTTGTATCCAAATTCTATTAGTAGGTTTCTTATGAAGTTAATGGAAGTTTGAGGTATCAAGAATAAAGCTACCCCCATTTGAGATAAATAATCTTATTTAAAAGATGAAATAATTGAAAAGATAAAAATAATGTATTTTCTTGATGGAAACAATTTCATAGATAAATCTATAAAATTTTCTTTAGTTGAAGAGGTATAAGTTCTTTAAAATAAAATAAAATAGAAAAGTAAAGCTCTATATTTTTCTAAAAAATCTCATAAGCTACCAAGAAATAAGACCAATGTGATGTTTGATGAAGCCTTTTCTAAGTTTATAAAGAATAAGGAGAAGAAAAAAAGTTATCCAAGTTTTAGGCTTGTTACTGTTGAGTCAAAATCCTTAAAGAAATAATTATTTGATAAGTTTAATTAAGAATAAATTAAGAAAAAATAAGTATCTAAAGATAAAAAGGACAAAGTTTCAAGATATTTACTAAGGGAAACAGAAAGAGATTATGGATAAGTAGAGAAAATTTAGGAAGTAACTCCTATATCCATTATTGTTGATAAGGAAAAACATGTTCTTTTATGCATTCCCTAGACTAATCCTCTATCCATCCCTACTGAAGTTATTACTCAATCCATTGTTTAGGAAAAACACAAATGGGTAGTTGAAAATTTTGATCAATATATTGATCATTTTTTTGAAAAATTTGTAAAATAAAAATATTTTTTTTGAGAAATCTACTCATTACAAAGAGTTGTATTAAGTTCCACAGAAGAGAAATATTTTAAGAAATCCAAAAGAAGTTGTTAAAAATTTAAAGAGATCTTTAGATGATTAAAAATATTGATTGAATACTTCAATATCTTCGACTTCTTATTCAAATGAGGAAGAAGTATCACTTAGTTATTCTAAAGAAGAGTATTCAGTCAATGAAAATAAATCATCAACCACAAAGGCATCATAAGATCATTAGTCTGATGAAAATAAAATGATTCTAGAAATTTATCAATCTTTTTTTGTTGATAAATAAAAATCTACTCTGTAAAGGAATGTGGAACCTATCTTTCTTGAAGTTTTCAGATGATTCCACCAACTCTACTCCAAAAACAAGGTCTAAAAGGACATAAATGAAAATTAATTACTTCAATGAAGTAATAAAGAGGCTTAATGTTATTATGGGACAATTTCTAGTTATTCAAGACTGATTTAATTACATATAAGGGAAATTAGATGTTATTTAAGGTATGATCTCTCTCAAGAAAATCCTTGAAACTATTATTTAGAATGAAGCAAAACTTAAAAATATCATAGTTAAATATTCAACATATTTTAGAAAGTTAAATAAAATTATCAAGTGGATGAATCATGTAGAATAAGATATTAAGTTTTTTTATGATCAAATCAAATGAATCAATAGGGAAATGAAGTTAGTCTTAAAGTTTTTTGAAAACATCAACTATGAAGTTAGAGATTGTTTTAGTGTATTAGATGATATCAAGTCCCTTAACATTCAAAAAAACTTGTAGATCTCTCAATAAAACAAGATTTTGGAGTTTTTATAGGAAATGTTGGTTAATCTTGAGTTGAAATAAGAAAATTCAAAGAAGATAGAGAAGTATTTAAGGAAGATGAAGGTCATAATCAAGAAACTCTCTAAGAAAGATTAAACCTTTTTTCTTTAACTCTTGAATATTTGTAATAATTAAATCTCCAACATCTAGTTTACCACCTTCATATATTTTGGATTAATGTTTATACTTTTATATCTTTTTAGATGAATGTTATGTTTTCTTAAATATACATTTACTCCCTACAACAGTTAGTAGAGTATTTTGTTTAACATTTTAGGAAACTATTTCTACTAAATTTATTTCCCTTTAATTTTTTTTGAAAATAAAAAGTATGGGGGGGGGAGGGTGAATAGAGCACTTGAAAGTTATGAAAGTAAGGGGGAGTAACTTTTTAAAAATTTTAATTTATTTTTTATATTAATTTTAGTGTATTTTACTTAAAAAAAACAGATATTGTTGAGTTGGAAGTCTTATTTCTAACCTTACTTTTGAAAATGAAAATTCAATCTTTAAATGTTTTCATATTTATAACCTTTATATTTTATTAAGTTATAATGTTTTTATAACAAGTTAATTAGTTTTTACAGATGGAGAAATCCAATTCAATTGGATGAACATTTATCAAGTATATCAGACGGATGTGTACTAAGTACATCGAACAGACGCATACAAAGTATATCAAAATAAAGTATAAAAAGTATATCAAATGGAAATATTACAAATTTCATCAGATAGAGTTTTATGAAGTACTTTAGATGGAGTTATACATAGTAAATTATAAAAATTTCATCTGACATAAACTTATAAAGTCTACCGAACAAAGTTTTACTAAGATCACCAAATAAATATGTATAAATTACACTGAATAAAGACTTATAATTTATACCAAAACGAATATTCTGAAGCATTGTAATATTGTTACACCCAATGATCATTATAAAGAGTGATGTTGCAATAAACTCATTGAGAGAAGAAGATGTTTGTTCGAAGTCATTGCAACTGACCCCAAGAAGTGCAAAACCTGACTATTACAAGCATATCTATAAATAACATCACAACCTTAAGGAGAATAAATAGATTGACAATCTAATATCTAAAGTATCCATTGAAGTTTTTTAACATATTGTTACAAAGTTCACTTCAATTTTAATCTTTATAGAGTTTTCATTAAATCATCATTTGTTAGGATTTCACTGTAAATTCTTTAAGATTTGTCTGTCATAATTTTTGTTTTTTTGATTATGTGATAGAGGGATCTTAGGAATAAAGAGATAGAATTTTGTCTGATATTTTTGATTGTGATCTCCTTGAGATAGGGCGATAATGATTTTTCCAATCTGGTGGATCAAGGGCTTACTAGGATGAAAGGGAATACCTTCTAATAGTTTTATAATCAGGGATACCTTAATTTAGGTTCAAAAACTTCCTAATAACTTTGGTATAAAGTAAATACCTTTATCAGGAAAGGTTCTATAATATTTTTTACCATATTTTATAAAAGTGTGTTTCCCTTTTTTATACTTTTCTCTATAAGTTTCTTATTTCCACTATACATTTTATAGAAATCTTATATTGTTTTTTACAAACTTGTTTCATACTCTAGTTATAATGGATATTGGTACAATTATTGTCTGATAGAATTTCTTAAAATAAGGTTTTGGGAAAATTGTATGTTTAAATTTTTATAAACTACAATTAACCCCCACTTGTAGTATTGTTAACACTCTTACAATCTCACATTCCATCGGATAAACATTTATCAAGAATAGCATATGGATGTGTACCAAGTACATCATAAATATGTGTACAAATTACATTGGATAGATGTATACAAATTTTATCAGACAAAATTCTTACAAAGTCCATAAAAAAAGTACATAGGATGCATGCATACAAAGTCTATTAGACAAAAAGTTTACAAAGTCCACTGGACAATGTCCATTAAAAAAAGTCAATCGAATGAAGTTCTATAAAGTCTACCAAACATATTTCATTAGATATAGACTTATAAAGACTATCAAATGAAGTTTTACTAAGCCTACTAGATATATATGTACAAATTATATCAGATGAAGACTTATCATTTCTATAAGATGAAATATTCTAAAGAATTTTAATGGTGTTGCACCTAAAGATTATAAAAAATAGTGATTTCATACTGAAATCATCAAGAGAATAAGATGTTTTTCTGATTTTTTTGTAACTAATCCTAAGAATTGAACAATCCAAACATTGGAAGAACATCTATAAATAGGCCCGCAACCTCGAGGAGAAGAAGAAGATTAAAAATCTATGATCTAAAGTTATTGCTGAAATTTTGTAATATATCATTACTGAGTGAACTTAAATTGTAATATTTATAGATTTTTCCTTAAAGTATCATTTATAAGGATTTAATTGTAAATTCTTTAAGGGTTTTCTGTTGTATTTTTTGTTTATTTGATCATGTGATCAAGGGCTCTTAGGGATAGAGAGACAAATTTTTTTCCGATCTATTTGATCAAGGAATCTTAGGGATAAGGTGACAGTGATTTTTCCAATTAGGTGGATTGAGGTTTTACTAGGATAGAAATACATACCTTCTTATTGGTTTATAATTAGATATACCTTGAGTTAGGTTCATATGATTCCTTTTCACTTTGGATGAAAGTAAATACCTTTCTTAGGAAAGGTTCTATAAGTTTTGTTACCATATTTTATAAAAGAATGTTTTAATTTGTTATACTTATTTCTACAAGTTTCTTATTTAGATTATGAATTTTATAGAAATTTTATATGGAATTCTATAATTTTTTTCTAACTATGGTTATAAATTATATTGGTATAACTTTTTGTCTGATATACATTCTTAAAATAAGGTATTAGAAAAATTAAAAGTTTAAAGTTTTATAAACTACAATTCACCCCCTCTTGTAGTATTGTTAATAATATTATGACCCCACATGATTGTTGATTAAAAATAATTCTTTATAACCTTACTTTTGAAAAATAAAAATACACTCTTTAAATATTTTCATATTTATAATCTTTATCTTTCTGAAGTTATAATATTTTTAGTAAAGTAATTAGTTCTACCAAAAAAAGAAATTCAGTTCTATAATATGAACATTTATAATTCATATCATATGGAAGAGTACCATGTACATAAGACATTCATGTATAAATTACATCAAATAGACATATAAAAATTATATCAGATATAAGGCTTATAAAGTCTATTGAATAGAGTTTTATGAAGTCCATCAGATAGATTTGTACAAATTCCATCAGAAAAAGTTCATCAAATAGGGACATACAAGTCTACTAAATGAATTTTTACTGAGCCAACTAGATGGAGACATATAAAGTATACCAGATGAATACTTATCGATTCTACTAGAAAAAATATTCTAAAGCATTGTAATGGTGCTACTCTTAATTACCATCATACAAAGTGATTTTGTGATGAACTCATCAAGAGAAGAAGATGTTTATCTGATTCCATTAAAACTGATCTCGAGAAGTGTAAAATATGACTGTTGGAAGCATTTCTATAAATATGACCACAAAATTAATGATAATAAGAGTTTTCAACTATATTTTTCAATACGATGATCAAAATTTTCTGTTGTAGTTTTTTAACATATTGTTACTGAGTGTGCTTCAATTTTAATCTTTAGAGAGTTTCCTTAAAGAATCATTTGTGAAAATTTCATTAGAAATGATTTAAGATTTTTTTTATTTTAATATTTGTTTGTTCGATCATGTGATCAAGGGTTATCAAGGATAGAGTGACAAAATTTTGTCCAATCTATTTGATCTAGGGCTCCTAGGGATAGAGAGAGAGGTATTTTCCAATAAGGTGGATCTAGGGATTCCAAGGATTGGAATAAATACCTTTATATAGGTTTATAATTTTAGATACCTTAATTTAGGTTCACATACCTCTTAATCACTTTGGGTGAAAGTGAATACCTTTCTTAGGAAAGGTTCTGCAAGTTTTGTTACCATATTTTATAAAAGTGTGTTTCACTTTGATATACTTGTTTCTAAAAGTTTCTTATTTCCCCCATGCATTTTATAGAAAGTTTATATTGTTTTTTATAAAAAAATTCTCACTGTAGTTATAAAGTATATTGATATAAATCTTTATCCAATAGACTTTCTTAAACCAAGGTGTTGGGAAAATTGTAAGTTTAAAATTTTAAAAACTACAATTCACCCCCTCTTGTATTCTTTTAAATACTATTACAATCTCACATTTGGGTTGATCATCCCTCAAACATTCATTTTCACACATTTTTTAAATATGTTTTTAAGTCCTTTACTCTTAGAATTTTCACGTTTTCCATTTTTTACCATGGTAAATAATTTTTACTTAAGTAATTAAATTTTATCACCTAAAAAATAGCCTTTATTACATAATTTTAACCTACTTATTTAAAATATGAAATCCATTTTATCATATGAAATTTCTATTTTTAGTAAAAATTAATTTTAACATTAGAACATGTTAAGTAAAAAGTTTCCTTATGAATTTTTCCATTCCTTTATGTTTTGGAAATAAAAAATGAATCTACTTAGTAATTATTTCTATCTATAAGGAAATTTATATCCGTGTTCATTTTATAGCTAAGTCTAACATTATGTTTCTTAATCCATAATAGTTACTAGAACAAATCAGATCCTTAATAGAACTCAAAACCTTTCACTTTATCAATTCTGAATCGTTCAGAAAATCAAATCCGATTCACAGTTCCTTAGATTTTGAATCACTCAAAATTTTGGATACATTTAGTTTTTTAGATTCTGAATCGCCCAAAATTTTAGATCCTATGAGTTTCCTAAATTCTGAATCATCAAGATTTTTGATTCCAATTTTATGTTTCTTAAAATCTAGTTCGCTCAGAAAATTGAATTCGACTCACTTCCTTAGAATCTGATTATCTAAGTTTTGCGAATCTTATTCATGATTCTTAAACTCTAATTTATACAGAAATGCGGATCCAATTTCCTGTATTTTTCAGTTTTGATTCTCAATTATTTCTAGATCTTATTTCTTAGGATATGATTTACTATCTTCCTTAATGTTTTCATAACTTTCTTAAAGTTACAATATTTTCTTAAAGATTATATATTTCCTTAATGTTTTGATTTTATATCTTTCTTAAAAATTCTATATTTACTCAATGTAATGTTTCTTACATTCAGATTCTTACATATTACTACAAAGCTAATGTAACTTGTGATAGTTTTTGTTATCTAAACGGTGTCACTTTTTCAGTTACAATATGACCATTACAAATGACACCTGTCTAAGTATCGCTAAAATTTCAAAAAAAATATGACAGTTGGAGGATAATTTGACCGTTGGATATCTCACCTATAAATACCCAATAATTTGAACATGTCGAGGCTGTGAACTTTTGGGAGAATCGAAACTCCATGAGAGCTCTGCCAAATTTTCTTCATGTGAAAGACTTGAAGAGTTTAAGTTGGGAACAAATTTTTCCACATACTTAAATCTTCAATAAGCTTTGTTTTGGATTATGTGATTCCGATTATTGCCATATACAATCGAGGGATTCCAATCTAAAGTAAGATAGAGGTGCCAATTACCTACTTAATCAAGGGATTCCAAGTTGAAAGAAGATAGAGGTGTTAATCAACTTACAAATTGAGGGATTGTGGGGATAGAAAGATAGATACCAATATTCATATTAAGGGATTACCCTTGTGTGGGTAAGACAAAATTTCTTGAAAGTATAAATCAAGGTACCTTTATCCAAGTTTGTTGGATACCCTTCTCATTGGGTTGAAATATTTAATTACACTTGTAATACTTGTTTAATTACAAGTTATTTTATTCCACTTCATATTTTGTAATAAATAGAAAGTGTAACTTTCTTACACTTTATCATTTGTGGTAACTCTGATTTAAGATTCCATATGCTTTAAGGTAAAATCTTACTCAAGTATACCTATGTTATCATTTCTTTATAATATCTTTGTATTCAGAATTTGGTCCCTTCCGATATCTTTGTTAAAGATAATAGATGGTTTTTTGAATCTTGTTTGTTTAACTTTGTTAAACAAAGTTTCTTTAAGGTTAAAATTTAAAGTTTTTAAACTTACAATTCACCCCTCTTATAATTGAGTATCTACATCTCATATTTCGATCCTATAATAGGTATTAGAGGTGGGTCTCTGAGATAATAATACTTATACTTAGTATCATAATAAATATTTTCACTAATTAGTTTACTTACAATTTATTTATTTTTGTAAGTTGTTTATATAAAATATTTGTTTATAAATACATACTACACTAACATGTGGAGTGGAAAAGTTTTCTTTTTTGAAAAATTACAGGAATCAATGTTGGATCTATTGATAATCTAAATCCAACAAGACCACCTATTTTTAATGGTAATGATTATGAGTATTTGAGAGATTGAATGAAGAATTTTGTTATTAACACTGAAGTATACAATTTTGTGATGCTCACTGGAGATTAAAAGATACCAAAAAAAGAAGTCAGATTATTCTCAAACCAATATAAACAAGAATATCAATTGAATTATAAGGTACAAAATACTTTGTTGTGTTCAATGACCAGGAACATATAAAACCAAATATCTTCTTGAGAAGCAGCAAATTTTATTTAGAAGAAACTTGAAGTTACACATTTTGGAACATCAAAAGTTATAGAAACCGAAAGAGCTATGCTTAGAATATACTATCACGATTTTTTTCCTTATAGAGAACCAATTGTTAAAGTTCAACAGCGATTCATGACTATTGTGAATAGTCTACAGTCAATGGGATAAAAAGGACTAGAATATGAGATTCTTTTTAACAAGATTATAGACAACATTCCTAATGAGTGGGAATCAAAGAGAACCACTATTGATGAATCTAGTAAAGTTACAATAGTTACTCTTGATGATCTATTTAGGACTCTCTTGCACCATGAGAATAGATTTAAGAGATATGATGAGAACATAAAGAAGAAAAATGGGAGTTTTTATTTTACTAATACTTTGAATCATATGATATCCAAGAATCTTGAGAAAGCTGCTAAGACAAAAAAGTCTAAGAAAGTTGTTATTCATCCAGAATCAAGTAAATCTAAACAGTTAGAGAATGAATTAGTTAATATTGCTCATAGAATGAACATGATTATTGGAAAGAAGTATTTTCAGTACGAATATAAGAATAAAGATAGGAAATATAAGAAGGATTCAGAAGTTACATGTTATGAATGCAATATAGTTGAAAAAATTAGACTTGATTGTCCTAAGCTAAAAATAAAGTACAAGAAAGAAAGACACTCTAAAAGGAATCATAAAAGATACTATAAGTCTAAGGAAAAAATGTTCTAAAAGAAAATGAAACTTGGAGTGATAGTGGTGGAGACTCATCTAATTAATCTTTAGATAATGAATCTTCTTGACAAAATAATATTGGTCTTATTACCAAATTACCTATTGAAAACCGATGTTTAATGGTTAAGGTACACACTGCGAAATCTATAAAAAACATTTATTTAAGTGATAATTATCCAGATAAAGAATATTATAAATCTTTGGATGAAGAATATACCTCATCAAAAGAAAATAATTTACCTTCTTTTGAATAAGTATCTAGGTTTTCCAAGTTACTTGAGAATGAAAATAGAAAGATCAATAAGAAACTTAATAAGGAAAATTCTAGAATCAATATTTGAGAAAAATAAGTATCATATCTTTCTAAATATCTTGATGAAAAATCTTTTGAAATTGTTTATATTTAAAAAAAACCCTTAGGAAGTTAATTATGCGAAGGATAAACTTTATAAGGATCTTAAAAAAGTTATTTCTAAGAAAAATGTTTTAGAGACAAAATCAAACTCTAAGATCAATGAATATGAGGATAGGAATTTAGTCATCATACTAAAATCTAAAATATTTTTATTAAATAAAATTTTATCAAACTTTACTTGTGGTAAGGAAAACTTTAATAAAATGTATTAAAAAATTCATCATCTAAGTAATAGTTCTATATTTTTTTATTCTCACCCAAAATCATTTTTCAGTCATAACTATTTTGTTCCTCAAAGTTCCCCTTTTTTCACTAAGTGTCAATGTGGTGGACATTGAGAGAATTTTTTTTCTTTGAATAAAACTCAATCCTTAGGTTTTCATAAATCCCACTTTTCTAAGAAAATATGGATACCTAATATTTTATTTTCTATCATTTCTGGATCCAAGAAAGTTTGGATTCTAAAAGTATAAATGTTTTATTTTTAGGAAAATAAATAAAGTACCAACAACAATACATGGTACATGGATAGTGGATGTTCCTAGAACATGGCTGGTAACAAATACTTCTTTGAAAAAATTATTAAGATGAAAGGTGGAAGAGTCACTTTCATAGATAATGCTTAAGGAAAAATTGTTGGTATAGGTAACATCATTCTTCTTGGAAAAGACTTAATTTCAAATGTATTATTTGTTAAAGGACTTAATAAAAACCTCATAAGAATAATCCAATTATGTGATAGAGGTTACCTTGTGAATTTTAGGATTGATAAATTCTTAGTACACAATTACAAGGATGAGTTCATTCTTTCTTCCCATCGGCATGAGAATGTTTATAAACTTAACTTAGAATACCTTAGGAGCCAAGACTTACCTTACCTTAGTGAAATGGAAGAAAAATATTAATTATGGAATATAAGAATATAGGACACTATAAACTAAAGAACTTATGAAAAATATCTAAGAAAATACTTGTTAAGGATCTACCAGATATTATATTTGATTCTTCAAAAGTCTGTGATCCTGGTCAATTTGGAAAGTAAAATAAGTAAAGCTTTAAGTTTATTTGTGAAGGATTAACTTCTGATGCATTACATCTAGTGCACATGGACTTGTTTGGTCCTACACAAACTATAAGTATTGGAGGCAAATACTATGTATTTTTTAGTTGATGATTACACTAGATTTACAAGGGTATATTTTCTAGAAAGGAAATATAAAACCTTTTCTTATTTCAAATATTTTTCAGCCAAAGTTAAAAATGAGAAAAACCTTCCATTAATAACTATTCATAGTGATCATGGTGGAGAATTTGAAAATTAATATTTTGAAACTTTTTGTAGTAAGAAATTCATTACTCATAACTTCTTAGCTTCTAGAACTCCTCAGCAAAATAGTGTTGTTGAAAGAAGAAATTGAATTCTTAAAGAGATAACAAGAACCGTGTTGATTGAATACTCAATTGCTAAATAGTTTAGGGATGAAGTTGTAAGTACTTCTTGTTATACTATAAATTGAGTTTTAATTAGGCCATTTCTTAAAAGAAACCTTATGAGTTATGGACAAGCCAAAAACCTAAAGTCTCATACTTCAGAGTATTTGGATACAAAGTATTCATCTTTAATACAAAAGATGAATTACACAAATTCGCACCCAAATATGATGAAGGAATCTTCTTAAGATACACTATAAGTTATAAGGATTATAGAGTTTTTAATAAAAATTCTTATACTATTGAGGAAATAGTACATGTTAAATTTGATAAAACTGATTCATTTATTTTTAAACAACCCCAACCTACATCTTCTGATGTGTTTTCAAAAATTGATTATCAACATTTGATGAAAGATTCTTCTAATCGGAAGAATACTCAAGAAAATTTTTATAAAGTATTTACTCTAGAATATTTACTACCCTATATTGATGAAAAAGTTTTACAAAATCAAAGTCTGTTACTTCTTAGGAATCCTCCCAGTGATAGTATCATTGGTGATGCAAATAAACCAATAAGGACTAGGAGTTCTTTAAGAAATGAAGTAGATCATCTAGAATTTATTTCCCAATTAGAACCCAAAAGTACTGATGATGATTTAGGTGATGAATATTGGATTAAATATATTAAAGACAAACTAAATGAATTCAAAAGGAACAAATTCCAAACCTTGGTTTAAATGACTAAAGATACTTCTATAATTGGAGTAAAGTGGGTCTTTATAAATAAATGTGATGAAAATTGAATCATAGTAAGAAATAAATCAATATTAGTTGTTAAAGTCTATAATCAACAAGAAGGAATAGACTATGAAGAAACCTATGCTCTGGTAGCTTGACTTTAATATATTCTAATTATATTAGCCTTTGCAGCATTCTTTAACTTCAAACTTTTTCAAATGGATGTGAAGTGCGCTTTCCTTAACAGATATGTTCAATAATAAGTTTATGTTAAACAACCTCCTGATTTTGAAGACACAAAATATCCTGAACATGTTTTTAAACTTACCGAAGCTTTATATGGTATTAAACAAGCCCCTAGAGCCTGGTATGATAAACTTACAAGTTTTTTGTTTCAAAAAAATTATGTTAAGGAAACTGATAATCCAACCCTTTTTTATAAATAAATAAAAGAAAAATGTTTTGATTGTTCAAATTTATGTTGATGAAATGATATTTTGATCAACTCAACAATCCTTAACTGATTCATTTGCGAATCTTATGAAATATGAGTTTGAAATGAGTATGATGGTAATGTTAACATTTTTTTTCTTATTTTTCAAATTTCTCAAAAACCCAAAAAACTTATATATCTCAACATAATTATATTAAAAATATTCTTAAAAAGTATGGATATGACAACACTAAAAGTATATGTACTCCAATCGGTACCTTAAATACTCTTGATCTTGATGAATCTGAGAAACCAGTAGATCAAACATGTTTTAGAGGTATGATATGAAGTTTACTATTCTTAACAACTAGTCTTCCAAACTAAATGTTTTAAATATTCTTATGTTCAAGATATCAATTTAATCCAAAATAATCCCATCTAAAAGCAGTGGAAGAAATTTTTAGCTATTTAAAGGGAACCATGGATTTAAGACTTTTTTATTCTTCTAGAAATGATTTTATTTTAAAAAGTTTTTTGGATGCTAACTTTGGTGGTTATAGAATGGATAAGAAAAGTATATCTAGAACATTTCATTTCTTAGGAGATTCATTAGTTTCTTATTCAGGTAAGAAACAACACTTAGTAGCACTTTCCACTATTAAAGATGAATATGTGGAAGTTGAAAGTTGTTTTACTCAAGTGTTGTGGATGCAACACTCACTCACAAATTATAGCATGAGTTTTACTAAAACTCATATACTATGTGATAACACTAGTGACATAGCCTTAAGAAAAAACCCTGCACATCACTCTCATGTAAAGAACATAGATATTAGGCATCACTTTCTTAGAGATTACACACTTAAAGAAGATATTATTTTGCAATTCATCATAACACAAGTACAATTTTCTGATATTTTCACAAAATCATTACCTTTCAATAGATTTGAATATATTAAACATAAGTTATAAATTATAACTTTAATTTAATCATTCATATCCAATTTTTGTTTAAACCATATCTTAACATTAAGATACTCCTTTTAATAGGGGTAGTACATTTGATTTACCTAATAAAGTTTTTTGGAACCTAATAAAGTTTTTCGGAACCTGATAAAGTTTTTCGGAACCTAATAAAGTTTTTTTGAAACCTAATAAAGATTTTTGGAACCTAATAAAGATTTTTTAAACCTAATAAAAAAATTTCAGAATCTAATATTTCTAAGAAGAATCTTAACAAACACTAACAAACCTTATAATAATTCTAAAAGGTACATTTTCTTACCTATTTCTTCTTAGTTTCATTTATATTTTTTGGTATTTCAATCTTGTTTTAAGAAAAACTTCAATGGATTCAACTTTCATTAAATCCATTTTATTTTCTTAAAATCACAAATGATCAGAACCTATAAATATTCTTAGGCTCAATTTCAACCGTCAGATCAGATCAGATCAATGCCAACCATTTGATCCTATTTGGAATATGAACTGTCACCATGAAACCTATATAAAGGAGGGACCCCCTCTACGTCCCACATCAGTTTTAAAATATTCTCTCCCAAGTGCTGCCGCCATTCAAATCCCCTGTTTCAGTTTTCCAGATTTATTTTAAGTTACAAATTTCTCTCTCTATCTCCTCTTAGACATCAATGCCTACGAATAAGGAGCTTAAATATTGGATTATCTTCAGAGAAAGGTTAGTTGACCCAGATTTCTTTCTTAGGTATGATTCTCTAATAAGAAAGATCATAAAGATTCAAGTTTGGGAAAGTATTTTTATTGTGAAGAAGAAAGGATAACAAGATCCAATTTATGCAGACTTGGTTATAGAATTCAATAAATAAATTGATTTTTTCATTTAAGGAGAAAAGGATAATTTTCAATTCAAGAGTTATGGGAAAACCTATTCTTTATCTTATAAGAAATCCATAAATGTTCTTGGGATACCATATGACGGTGAAGATGACTATTTCTCTCAAAAGATGCCAGACTCAGAAGGATCTGTTGATAAAGTTAAGGCCATTGATTTCTTAGGCCTTAAGGGAGTGAAGAAGCCTAAGATTTCCAACCTATCAGCCAACTTTAGAATCATTGCATTATGGGTGCAAGGAGTTTTAATATCAAGAAAATGAGAAAAAGATACCTTAAATATCAAAAAAATCTTCATGATGTATTTTTTGGTTAATCTAAGGAATATTAACTTGGTGAAGTACATCTTTCTTACCATCAGTAAGATAAAGGATGGGACGATCAAGTTTCAAATCCTTATGTATCCAGTAATCTTGTCCAAGCTCATTGTAAGTTGTTTAAGATTTTGCAAAATTCTTTAAAATTTTAAGCCCATAAAGTTTAAGATTATTTTGTTAATTGATGACAAACTGAAGAGAATGAAATATTATTTCAGTGAAAAGTCGAATGAATTTGTTGATCTTGCAGTTAAGGCAGGACAAATCGGAGAAAGTTCAAAGTCTGAACCAAAGAAAATAAAAGTTCAGGAACCAGAATAAGCTCAAGCATCCAAACCTCCAAATTCTAAGAAATAAAAGACTTACTCTGATGAAGTTGTATCAAGATGGATAAAACTCAAAGACTAATGGAAATAATTAGAACCAGTGTTTGGTTTATATCCAGTTGAATCTAAGACTTTGAAATTTCAAGATTCTAAAGAACTTGAGAAGTAAGATAAAGATAATAAGCTTAAGAAGAAGCTTTTTGAATAAGAATCAATTCAAGATTTGTTGAAAGATATAGAAAGATATTCAAAATATATTCAAGTTCCAAAATTGTTTCTCCAAGAAATAGAACTTCCTCAACCTTCTTAATAAATGGTAATAGAGGTAACCCCTTCATTAAAGGGAAATTAAGTTGTTCCAATCACAGTTCTGATTATTCAAGAACCATCTCAAGAAGAAGAAGAATAAGAATAATAAAATATTCAATAGAAATATAGTGATGTTAAGATTAAACAAATTGGAGAAACATAGAGGCATAGAAATTCTGACAAGATATCTTTAAGAACCTATAAAGCCTCATCAACCAATCTTGCTTCTTAAGGAAAGATAGTTCATAAATCTTCTTTAATTAAAAAAGATAATGTTGTTGACACTGAAGTACATCGAATTCCATACAATAATGATGACAATGGTGATGATGATAATTGTGATGATGGAAATGAAGGTGGTAATGGAAAGGCTGGTGATGATAATAACAAAGATGATGAATATGATGTTGATGAGGACAAGATCATTCATGTTTCTGATGAAAGGAAAGTAGTTAAGAAAATGAAGAATCCAATCTCTATGAAAGGAAAAGGGAAGAAAGTAGATGTTGGGAAATCTAATGTAGTTTCATCGGAATCATAACAGTCTTCATCCTCTTTAGGAAAATACTTTTTTGTTCAATCATTGAAGATGTTGGTGAACTCCATTTATTATTTTCCAAACCTTGACTCTAGATGACAACTTATTCAAGAATCAATAAACCAAAAGTTAGACTATATATCTATTTTCATGGATAAACTAGTAAATATTGAAGGTGATTTCAAAACCTTTATTATCAACTATGATTCTCATAGGAAGTCATGTAAATAAATCACAAAGTGGTTGAATCAATTCAACCATGATCTTAAGGTTTTTTATGACTAGTTTGTGACAGTCAAGGGAGATTTCACAGAATCCGAGGAAAATATTAAATATCTTTCTAACAGTTTATTAGAGAAGATTAAGGAAGAGAAAGGAATCTAGTTTCAATAAGTTAGATATCTGAATAGGAAACTCAAATCGATCACTCTTGAATTTAAAAGAATAAACACTTACATAGATGAAGTGAATGAAAAGATTAAGTCTCAGGATGAGAATATTCAAATTCATCAATAAAAGATCGAGTTTCATGAAAAGAAGAGTAAGGACCATGAAGAGTTTATCACAAAATTCCAAGATGATCACAAGGAGCTACAAAAGTTGAAGGCTATGCTAAAAAAATTAATTCCAAATAAGGACGATTAATTATGACATTTTTTTGTATAAACTTTTTCTTTAATCAAAATGCTATTATCCATTGTTTCATGTTATTTGTTTCCAAACCCTTTCAAGTACATTATAATTTTTACCATTTATTTTTATAAATAAAAGGGGGAGAAGAATGTTAAAAAAATACTATTTGACTAAGAAGAATAATTTTTAAGTAAGGGAAAAATATTTCCTTAATAAAGGATGAAAAATGTAAAAAGACAAAATATGATCCTTAGGGTTCTTAACCTAAGGGGTAGTTAGTCGTATTCAACTTAAGTTATAAACTAAGGGGGAGATGAGTATTTATTTTAAAATCAAATATAAAGTCTTATTTTCTTAATATTATTTTCTTAAATTAATTGTTTGTACTTTCCAAAAGGGGGAGATTTTTAAGTCAAAAGTTTCCTTATGAATTTTTCCATTCCTCTATGTTTTGGAAATCACAAACACATTTCCTTAATAATTATTTATATATATAAGGAAATTTATATTCATGTTATTTTTATAGCTAAGTATAACATTATGTTTCTTAATCCAGAATATTTATTGGAACAAATCAGATTCTTAATAAAACTCAAAATCTTTCACTTTCTCAATTTCGAATCATTCATAAAATCGAATCTGATTCATAGTTCCTTATATTCTGAATCACTCAAAATTTTGGATCTATTGAGATTATTAAATTTAAAATCATCTAGATTTTCAATTCCAATTTTATGTTTCTTAAATTCTGATTCGCTCAGAAAATAGAATATGACTCACTTCCTTAGAATCAAATTCTCTCAGTTTTTCGAATATGATTCATGTTTTTTAATGTAACAAACCAGGTATTTATAGAATAATAATTTTGATTTATATTAATACATATGAATAATATATTAATTTTACTTTAAAGGGGATGCTATGTTTGATGGAGTACCTGACACGAAACAATGGGTTTCTCTGAAATCTCATGTTGCACACAAGGCTGAGTCATATCAAAAAATAATTTAATAATATTATTATTTTAAATGGTAGTTAACGCCTAGACGTTGTATTTGAGGCAATGAAAAAAACTAACTAAAATATGATTATACATGTTTTTTAAATGTATTTAAATTTATCCCACAAATTTTAGAGTCTTAATATAATAAATAATCCGATTTAAAGTATGAAATACTCTAATATTCTTTAAAAGGTCGATTTACTGCCTTTTGATGGAATTTTTTTTAAAAATATTTTTTGACACTTTTATATGTCCTATTTGACAAAATAAAATACTTATTTAAAATAGGAACATCAAAATTTACTTTGGGTAAATTTTTGGTATTTTTCTGATAAAGTTCTTTTTTTAATGAATAGTGAAAAATACTGAATTTTAATTCAAACCTACCTTTTTAATATAATTTATTTATATAGTTAGATTGTACTTTTAATTGGTTTTAAAGTTTAATTAGATTATATTTTTACCATTTAATCTAATTTTGGTCATTTTAAGTAATTTCACTATTAAATTGGATATAAACACATCTCAATATTTTGTTAGTTTTTACTTCTTAAAAACACACTTTTTGGTTTTGACAATAGGAATTAATTTTAAATTAATTTTTTCCAATTATGTGTTTTGAATTTGGAAAAATGGATTCTATATTTGGAATCAAGAGTTCCAAATTGTGTAAATAGGTAACTTTTATTTTTAGACATTATGAATAGTAACTTCAGTAAATATTTTATTTACCATGGTTAAAGGGTAAATCTGGTAAATAAGGGTAAAAAATAATATTATAATAATATAAAATTAATCTAAAACATGTCCTAATCCTATTTAATGAGACATTTACAACCATGGGAATTCTTGGGTCGATTTTAGGACTCCATGGAGCCACTTGTGTGTGAAAATGACATTTAATTACTTTTAATTTAAAGTTAAGGAAAATATAACATAAACATATATGTTTTACTAAAACAATTTTTATATGGGGTTATATAGGTGATATATTTGAATATAAATATTAATTATAAATCTAAAAATATTTTCTACATCATGATATTTTATTTATAATTTTTAGACATTAAATAAATAAATTTAATTATGACATAATGATGATACAATGATTTCTTCATTAATAAAGTATTCAAATAAATGAGATTATAAATATTAAAATGAATTTATTTTGAAACTTTTTATGTCATTAAAAAATTTTATGGATGATTATTACTTTTTACCTTTGAATTAATTAAGTTTTTTAAAGAATAAAGTTGTTATGGATTTTTTAAAAGTCATGATATGAATAGTATATAAATTGACATAAATGAGTTTTTAAAACAAATATTATTTTATTAAATGATATAATAGTCCTAAAAATCTAATATTCAAAAAAATGAATTATATAAGGTTTAAAATGTCATTTATTAACCACTTGAGGTTCTATTGTCATTTTATAGTAATTATATTAACCATATAGTATGAATATACAAGAAGACATGGTAAAAGTTAAATAAGTTTACTAAGGGTCAAAGCTAAAACATAAGGTTAATTTTATGACCTAAACTTGTATAAAACCCATTGTATTAGAGGATTTATACTAATAATCATGTTATATTTGAAATATATCACTTTGGTGTTATTATAATTCTAAAATCAATTAATAATAAAATAATACTTTCAAACTTTCCTAAAGTGCCCCTCCCCCCTCTTATAAAAGGGAACCATCTCTAACCCTTAATCACACCTCTCAATCCCCCTTGGATCATCCAACCTCTACCCATATAAGATCCCAAAATCCCTATATTACTCTTAGAATCCTCCCCCTAGTAATAAGGCAATTCAATAAAACCCTTTGGATCAAATCAAAAGAAGTTAACTGATTTGACGTAACGTCTTCTCTCAAGTTCCTTTCCATTATTTTTCCTTTTCCACTCCCTATGCTCTTCTTATTATTTTTATTATATAACAAAACCAGTATCCTAAATACACTAGGTTGTTTTTATGAGAAGTATTTGAACTACACTTACACACACCTCTATCTAATGGGTATAGAACATACTGTTTCTGTGGATGGTGAACTACTGCCTCATGAAACAATGATTGTTCAATATTCTCCTACCACCTCTTACAGTAGACATTGTGATGGAACTATAATTATAAATGATATAAATGATATTTATTTTATCTCTATGCTTCTATAAATCTCTTTTAAAACATACCTTTATGCTTTTCATGTTGTATATATATATATGATAATTTCATTTGAGGAAGTGCGGACTACCACCCCCTCAAAGTGATATGTCTCATTCATGCCATACATGTAACATATAAAGGATAGTTTTAATGAACTTATGTAACATATATAAAATATTATGTTATATTGGAATTATAATATACCTATTTATAATTAATTTTTCATTCCTTTAAATATGAAATAGAAATGAAAGTATCGTTCATGCATACGTACGGCTTACCGTCTCCATGAATGATGCATTTCATTTCTTATATCCAAATGATATGGACTATAATAAATACATATACAATGGATATATATGATATATATGATATTTAAATCATGAATACCATTCTATATATAATGGACATTTGACCTCATGGAAAATTTTTAATTATAACTAGTTCATTTTTGACTCAAGTACCGAACATCGACAAAACGACCGATATAAACTTGAATAATGATATGATTTTTATAAAAAGTTGATAAGTGATATAAAAGGAATAATAAAATTGAAAAAGGTTTTTAATCAAGTATAAATAAACTTAAGTTTATTATTTAGGAAATTAAAGAATGAACGAGTCAAGTCAGACACGAGGTAAGGGACTTTGTCTCTATCTCCTTTCATTGAGGCATGTTTTGATAATGTACACCTCCTTATTTTACACGGTGTATAATAAAACCATTTAACTTTTATTTTAATTCAAATGGAATATTTTTTTCTACATATAATTTTAATAAATTAAAAAATGAATGTTTTTAACGTATGCGACAACAACGACCATTCTGGCACCACGGGCATTATTTGATATTTGTCTTTCATAACAAGCCGTGATGTTTTTAAATGGAAAATAATTACCATATACTGTTTTTACATATTTTGGTATTGAAAATGGTTTTTAAAGTGGATTTACTATTTCAATATCTTGAAATTATTTCTTGTGATTACAAATGAAATTTTATGATTGAAATGTCGATATTTATAATCTTTTATGTGTGATGATTATATAATGGTACTTGTACATTTGACAGGTGGTTATGAGATAAAACAAATAATGGGTGGTTCCGTGATAAAACAAGGATGGGTGGTTATTTTATAACCTCCAATTAATTGGGTATGGAAGTTGGACGTATGACTATTCCATTTGTAAGAATTATTTGTGGAAGTCGACCGTATGGTTATTCCATTTAAGTATGATTATGTACCAAGTTTACCTTTTTATGATATATGTTGATTTCTATGGGTTTTATGGAAATATTTTGGTTAAAAAATAATGTTAATAAATGAGATTATATTTAGTGAAGTGTTTTTGCTACTTCTTTAAGGTGAAAAGTATTACTTTATGATAAAGTATTCATGGTTTATATGTTGTTTTGAAAACTAACAGTTTTCCTTCTTTGTGTAACCCTTGCTGATCTTTCTATGCTTATCCCAAGTTTTTGAAATGTTTTTCATTGGACTTAAAGTGGAATAGGGTAAAATATTGGATCAAGGAAACGTTATGATGTTTACAACATGGAACTAAACATGTTTCTTTTTTTAAGAGTTTTTATTTTATGTAAAAATGGATAATGAGTAGAGTTGTTTACATGTAATATTCAAGTTGTTATGTATAAGTTATGACCTAATTATATAAAGATATAAACCTGAAAAGATACTCAATGTGAGTTATTAATTTAATTCAAGATTATGTATTGTTTAAGGATGGGGATTTATACTTAAACTCCGATTTGTAAAAAAATACGAATTTGATTCCCTGTGTTTTTCAGTTCTGATTCTCAATTATTTCCATATCTGATTTCTTAGGATCTGATTTCATATCTTTATTAATGTTTTCATAACTTTATTAAAGTTATAATATTTTATTAAAGATTCTATATTCCTTAATGTTCTGATTTTATGTCTTTCTTAATGATTCTATATTTCCTTAATGTAATTTCTCTTACATTCATGTTCTTACATATTATTGCAAAGATAATGTTACTTGTGATAGTTTTTGTTATCTAAACAGTGTTATTGTTTTAATTACAATATGACCATTTCAAATTACACCAATCCAAGTCCCTCCAAAATTTCAGAAAAAATATGATTGTTGGAGGAGAATTAGACCATTGGATATCTCTCCTATAAATACCCATTCATTTGAACATGATCGAGGCTGTAATATTTTGGGAGAATCTAAAATCTATGAGTGATCTACCTGATTTGATTCGTACAAAAGCCTTGAAGAGTTTTAGTTATGAACAACTTGTTCCACATACTTAAATCTTTAAAAATATTTATTTTTCCTTCTTTGATTATGACTATTTCTGTATACAATCGAGGGATTCCAAGCTGAAGGAAGATAGAGGTGATGATTACCTACTTAATAGATGGCTTCCAAGTTGAAGGAATGCAAAGGTTCCAATCACCATACATATTGAGGGCTTGCAGGGAAAGCAAGATAGATATTGATCTTTATATTGAGGGATTACCCTTGTGTGGGTAAGACAAAATTTCCTGAAATTATAAATCAAGGGACCTTTATCTAATGTTGTTGGATACCCTTCTCTTTGACTTAAAATATTTCATTACACTTGTACTACTTGTTTAATTACAAGTTATTTTATTCCGCTGCATATTTTGTTATAAATATAAAGTGTAAATTTCTTACACTTTCTCATTTGTTGTAACTATGATTTAATATTCTGTACTATTTAAGGTATAATATTACTTAAGTATACATGTGTGATTATTTCTTTATAATATATTTGTTCTTGGAATTCGGGCCCTTCTGATCTCTTTGTTAAAGATAATAAAGGGTTTTGTGAATCTTGTTTGTCTAAATTTTGTTAAATAAAGTTTCCTAAAGGTTAAAAACAAAATCTTTTAAACTTACAATTCACCCCTCTTGTAATTTAGTATCTACATCTCATATTTCAATCCTACAACACATGTAACATGTAAAAACCCATTTTTAGACAAAGTGTATTTTTAAGATTAATTTTTTTCATAGGATAAAATTATCACTCTATTTTATTTATAAGATATAAATTGGTTTATTATAAAAAATAAAATTTTTGTGGCTTTAAAAAAAATTCCAAAACAAAATTTTACCAAAATATTATTGAATTAAAAGAAATGACCAAAAACATTTTTTATTGGTATATATTACTTATGTTCCTAAAATGTTAATCATAGGTTTTATAAATTTAAAATAGTATTTTTAAAATTTATAGTTTAACATATTAAATACATATTTTACCAATTAAAATATTTTATACCCTTATAGGTCTTTCCTATAGAGTCATAAGATTCATTATTTTAGTAAAAACTATATTTTAACTATTCACCTATAAATCAATTATTTTAGAAAAATCCTAGAAAATTATACTAAGATAATTTTGAAATTATAAATTCAAAAATGATATTATTTTTATCTAATTAAAATTATATAGTTTATAAATTTATCTTTTAAATGAAAATACAATATATAAATAAAAACTACTTTTATTGGAAAATCATTTTTTAAACATTAGGTGTTCTTGATACTAATTTATAATTTAAAGAATGTTAATATATTAGTTCATATATTGTAATATCATATAATATTTAAAAGTGGTAAATTTAATTTATTATCACTTTAAATAGTTATTTGAGAAAGAACAATCCATTTTTTTAAACATAATAATTTTTAATCGATTACTATCTTTTTATTTATTAGAGGTTTTATTATTCATATAATTTCTTAATAATGTTCATATAATATGTTGAAAATCATTTTAGTTTTTTTTGTGTATAAAAATATTATAAAATAATATTTATTTAAGGAAAATACATAGTGAAATTTCATTTCACTACACCACCCTCAAATAAATTTCATCCTTGTAATTTTTATTATTTATAACTAATAAAAGCATGTGAGAGTAAACTTAACTTATTTATCATTCAAGATATAATGTCTAACATAACATCCATATCACTCTCTTAGGATATACTAAGTTACTTATATTTCTTCAAATAATATTAATCATGTACCCAAGTATGTGTTTACCCTAATCATACATTCTCTAAAATACACCTTTCCCAAAAACCATCTAAATTTACAAGTCATTAAACCATAGAGAAACCATATATTCTTATATAAATTAACACTCTCTTTAACCCTAAAATGTCATTAATCACTTGGTCATAAAATCACACACTAAATAATACCCAAAATCCCAAAAATGTGACGAACTTCACCAAAATTACCATGAATAAATTATCAATCCCATGGTTACCAATACTGTATAAGTTAATTTTTAAAAATCAACCAACCCTTTATTATCTCAATATCAAGTGTATGTTAAACCTAAGAGTTATCCATCCCTAAATCATGTGTTCTTCAATAATTATCCCTAAAAAAATATAACCTTGTAATAAAATCACTTTTCAAGGATATTGATACCATTTAATACATGTTTACAAACCTTAAAAGAAAACTACTAAATAATAACCCTTATATGTTTCACATAATCATCATAACTTTTAGAATATACCAAAATATCATTGATAAAAATCACTCACTAATGAAAATAGATAAGACTACAAAAATTTAATTTCTATTATTATATCAACCTCACTATATTAGGTATGACTAGGAAACTCACCTTTTCTATCATAACAATAATATACTAATATTATCAATAATTTATATATTCTACCTTATTTGGTTATAATATATAGTGGTTTTTAGATATATATCTTTATCAACTTTATTTTTTTGGTCTTATTTCAACCAAAGAAAAAAAATAGTTATGATAATATCCAAAATATGAATATGGAAACATAAATCCAAAGACACCTCTCCTATGACACCTTCATTTTTAACATAAGATAATTTTATTTCAACCTATGAATCTCTTTGTTAAATCCTTGGTTATACATGTTTATTTTCCAACTAGGTTCTCTAACATAATTAGTTTATATCATACTCAAATTATTCATAATGGTTCATTATAGAAAATGTGAATTAACTATAACATATCCCTAGGATTGTAAAACCAAGTGTGCAGTTAGGCCCATTTATCATGTACTAGGTGACGATCAATTTAATACCCATTTTTTACTTTTTAGGGCTATTAACCCTATTCACATCTATGTTAGAGGCTGTATCCACTTGTAGTATCTGGCCATGTAAGTAATTTATAGGGGAACCACCCAATATATTTTTTACTAAAACTTCAGGATGTTATTCTATACTTAGACTTATCCCTTATAATTATTCCTTAGGCTTATTCTTATGTGTTTTAATGAATTTCACTTATACTAGTCCCTAAAAATCATAAAATATTAAATAGTACTTTAAATAACCTAAAGAGCTATCTATAACTTTACAATTATGATCAACCTTAACTTATTGACCCTTAAATTATCATCAAATAATATCCAACCTATAAAATTATCTAAAACCTCCATATATACCAACTATGATACCCTAGACCTACACTCCCAGAATTAAGTGTGAATAAAAACCTTATTTACATACCAACATTGAAATTAAACAAAGTGAACCAATTTTAATCATCAATAATTATAACGTCACCAAAAAATATTGATTCATATACATTTGAAGTAACTTTTAGGTTTAGAGTTTTAGGGAGTTAGTAAAAACTTTTAATTGAAAAAGCCCATGTATGTATCATCAAATGGATATTTCTTTCTACTATATAATAAACTACTTAATCCATAATAATTCTTTAACATATCCCAAAAAAATCTCTATAAAAACTATTATATTAGACATATAATGTGTAATGAATTTCCTCATAACCCAGAGAAATGGAAATATAAGGGGTGAAATGAAACGCCCAGTAAGGGAAAACATAAGCAATAATGATCAAAGATAATAAGTGAGCATAAGGTGAGCATAAATAATATTGAAATAATATATAATCAAAATAATTCCATAATAAAAAAAACACGAGTATAACACATTCATGGTTGGCATATCAATAAATAAATTAATGGATAATAATAATTATCTCCTTAGTGATGAGATGAATAATGTAGAAAAACTAATTCCATGACATAATCCAATACATCATGATCTTAGACATCATAATATTACAATCAAGGCCCTATTTTTAGTTAATATTTTGTTTTGCTTAGGAATATATCAAAATACCAAAGCTAGTTTATCGCATAAGACCTATCAATGCATCGACATGATATTATGGGCTCTAAAAATTACTAATTAAGTGAAATCCATTCATCATATGAAGGAATGAATATTATATATAATACATTACCAATATTTCTTAATAATTAATAAACATTCATATTGGAATAATAAGTATATGTATTTTTAATATTTCTCAAATCAATAAATGTAATATATTTATATGTAAGCATATCTAAAACTAACATTTTATAGATTAATAGGTATATAGTTAAGTAAATAATTTTCTCAATCAATTGATGCATGAAATATAGGTGAACACCATTCAATCAAAGGAAGGAAATATATAGTTTTCACAATGGAAATTCATTAGAAGAAAAATTATTCCTGTAATAGAGAATGATTTGGAAAGAAAAAAGTAATAATTCATTTATTAGTGTTTAATACCCTAAATGAAAACAACATGAGAGGATTTAGAAGGTAATCCATTACTGATATATATACCATAAAAGGGAAATAAGTGGTGAATATGAATCATATCTCAATGAAGAAAAAGGACTTGATAGGGATACTATGAAATTAAAATATAATGAAATGAAATATATTCATGATACATAAAGGAAATTTAATAGTGAATACACCATATAAAAGAAAAGATGGTGTGTAGTATCAAAAATGTCTCATGAAATTGAAAATATAGATAAATAACACTTACAAATTTAGAATCTTTCGAGTCAAAACCCCTTAAAGGATAAAATTTCAAATGGAATATTAAATACCATGAATAAAGAGAGTATGATGATACAAAATATTAAATGGAAATTAGATACAACATTCCAAATAAAACATGGTGTATAATAAGATAAAAAATTGGGCACAACCGCGAAGGTAGCACATGATGCAAGGAAGAAAATTACATTAAGTCGCAAGCCCGAGGACTTGACCCCGCGACCTGCCCCTCACCCCCAAACCCTTGACACCCTTATAAGCCACATAATCAATGAGGTAAGAATATTTATATAATGATATTATAAGGAATAATTTAACAACCCCATAAAATAAGGAGTAAATAAAATACCATTTATTAATTAGATATAATAAATAAATTTTTGAATAATAAAGTTTCAATCATAATTTTTTTAACACAATGAAAGAAAATTGAGTTAGAACAAACCCTTATCATAATTACTGCTTAGTCAAAATGCACTATGACCTCCTGTAAAATAAAAATAACTATATTAGTCACCCATTTTATAACCTTTTTCACATCTATAGTCTTTTATAAACTTTATATATAATTATTCTCTATATGTATATTAGTTAGTTATTATATTTTTTTGATATTAAGTGCGAGTAATCTTGATCATTTTGAACTACTTTAATAATATAAGTGTTGTTATTTATTCTTATCCCAAATTTCATCATTCCCAAATAATAAAAGGTACTAGAATTTATGTTTTATAATTATTTATATTGTTATAATTTCATTCTATGTAATTTTTGTTTATTATCCTCAAAAATGAAATTAGCGATGAGAATGTTTTGGTGATTTTGCAGGAATGGAAAATGGTATCTTAATTAATGAATTTAAAATTAATGCTACAATTCTAGAACAAAAATAAACTATTTATTTTCTTATTTATATCATATATTATTAGTAATTAAGTTATCAAAGTCATCCAAGATATTATTTTATAGTATTGTTCAAGTATGTGTCTATACCGACCCAAACATGAATATACCACAATTAATAGATGATTATGATTATGAAAGTGGTTTATTTTTAGAATAATATAATTATTATAGAAGAATAATGATATAATTTAGATAATTTTAAGTTTTATAATCATATTTTAATATGGTTTAATAAATAATAAAGAAATTAAATTTAAAATGAGATATGTTACTTCGTGTTGGTGATAGTATACACAACCCACAATTGACGTTTTCATTTCTAAAAGAATGAGAGGGAAATAAGGTGGATTATAATAATATTTTTAAAATAATAAATATATTATATATTTTACATCCATTATTTAATTTCACCATTATAATTAGTGAAAAGAGGCGGTGGTGAAAAAACAGTAGTCGTCACCTCATTAGGGTGGTAGTCTGCACAATGGATGAATGACCGTTTCATTTTTATTAATATAAAAGGGGAAATGTGGTTAATAGATATTACATTGAAATAATAACACTAAATATATAAATATTTTTTAATTTTTGGGGCCGAAGCATCATTTTATTATTAAAGCAAAGCAAAAACCTCTTTTAACTAGGTAGAGGGAGACCCATTACACAGCCCAAAGGCCTAGTGGGAAAGTAGCCCATTACATGGACTGTAGGCCCAAATTTTTTGTCCCAAGGCCCATTATATGAATATTAATACTAAAATACCCACCTTTTATAGTACCACACAGTACCCACCGCCTCTACAGTGTCGTTCCACTGCTATAGTGCCCGTAGCTGCTACAATGCCTCTGCTGCTATAGTACCGCTACAGTACTGCTACAATACCTACGCCCAATGGGTTTTGAACCCCCATTTTTCATGTAGGATTACTGGGTGATTACCACTAAGACAAAACCTAACTAAAATATTATTAATTCAATTATATAGGAATTAGAAAGTTATATTTAGGAAAGTAACAATGAAATGAAAATAAGTTAGGAAAAAAAGTACTCGCATTAAGGACATGGGATTTCCCGTAGAAGACTCTTTGGAAATGGAGGTCTCAGGACAATATATTGTGAGTATAGGATAAATAAAAAGGAATAGTATTATAGGAGGAGAAAAATGGATATATTTTCAATAAGAAACTGAATTCTCTAAGTGGTCTTATAGGGGTGGTCATAAACCCCTTTTATAAGTGGTGCGAATGTCATTTTTGAAAATATTTTGAATTAATAATAAGAGAGAATGTGTTTCACATGTTAAGAAGACTATAAAATAGAAAATAATGAAATTTTTATGATATAATTTCAATAATACCTCAAACATTCATTTTCACTTATGTTTTAAATATTTTTAAGTCCTTTACTCTTAAAATTTTCACTTTTACCATTTTTGGTTTTACTGTGATAACTAATTTTTACCTAAGTAATTTAATTTCAATGGAAAAAATTATTAAATAATTTGTACCTACTAATTAAAAATATTAAATAAATTTTATCAGATGAAATTTCTATGTTTAAGAAAAATTATTTTTAACATTAGTGCATATAATGTGTAAAAACCTGTTTTTAGAAAAAGTGTATTTTTAAGATTAGAATTAATGTGTAGGATAAAATTATTATTTTATTTTATTTTCATGATATAAATTATTTTATTATAAGAAAATAAAATTTATGTGGATTTAAAATTAATATAAAATAAAATTTTATCAAAATATTATTTGCTTAAAAAAAAGACCAAAAACAGTTTTATTGAAAAATATTACTTAAGTTTGTAAAATTTAATCATAGGTTTTCTAAATTCATTATAGTACTTTTAAAATGTATATTTTTACTTCTTAAATAAATTTTTAAAAAATTGCAAAGTTTTATATACTTCTAGGTCTTTCTTATAAATTCATAGAATTTATAGTTTTGGTAAAAACTATATATATTCACCTAAAAATCAACTTTTTTAGAAAAATTAAAAAAAACTAAGACTAAGTTAATTTTTAAATTATAAATTCAAAAATGATATTATTTTTATAAAATTAAAATTAAACAATTTATAAATTATCCTTTTAAATGAAAATACAATATATAAAGAAAAAAACCTTTTATTGAAAAATATCCTTTTTGAACATTAAGAGTTATTAATACCAAATTATAATATAAATAATGTTAATATATTAGTTAATATATTTTAATATCATATATTATTTAAAAGGGTTTTACTTAATCTATTAACACTTTAAATAGTTATTTGACAATGAGAAATATTTTTTAAATGTAAGAATTTTTAATTGATTACTATCTTTTTATTTACTAGAGGTTTTAATGTTCTTAAAAATTCTTAATAATGATCATATAATATGTTTTAGATCATTTTAGTTTGGGTTTTCATGTAGAATAATCTATTATAATAATATTTATTTAAGTAAAATACATATTAAAATTTTGGGTCATTACAATATTCTTTCAAAATATCTTTCTAAGATACTCAAACCCTTTTGTGTTAGGAAATGACACTTATTTCCTATTAATTGTAATATTTAAAAAATAAACTATTGTTTCCATGTCATATACAATATTCTATGTGTTTATAACATTTTCATTTGAAATAAGACTTTATTAAAATATACCACTAATGGGCGGAAATCAAATTCCATCATATTTTAACAATCTGGATAAGCATTTTATCCTAGATACACACTTTTATACTTATATAATTTTCAAAATTATGTTACCGATCTTTTTTAATCATAAACCATGTGTATATAATTAATAATCTCACATTGTTCATAATAATCTTAATAACTTATCTTGTCATATAAGAAAAATAAGATGAAGATCCAAATCCTTTTATTAGAATCATCTAAGCTTGATAAATTATTTTATAATAAAATATTTTTTATAGAAAATATTTGATTCATAATTTGAATGAAAACTAAAATCACTATCAATTCATTCCTAGATTTTTAAATTTTAATGATTCAAACCACCAGGGCCCGCCTGGTCAGCGGAAAGATGAGCTGTCATAACCCCAAGCCTGCCTCCAATGGGCTGGGGTTGGTGACAAGCATCGTGAAGGCATACTTTAAAATGGGGAGCCTCTTCCTAGTGTAACTTCACACACACACACACACACACCCACCCATCTTTCACCATGAAAAATTGAAGAGGAATAATAAAAAGGGTTGTAACATATAAAGTAAAACCATGCATGAAATAAAATCTAGGGAAATAAATAAGAGTGTGTCAAATTAAGACAAAGCATAAAGAGAAAAAATACACACCCAACCATAAATGAAGTACCAAACCAACAAAAACTGAAATAAAGAAAAACTAAGAGATACTGAATCCCGATATCTATATTCGCCCACCATACACGGTCAATGCACCTAGGTATCAGTATTCACCACTGATTTCATCTTTGAACTATATATTGTCTTCATAAGACATGATATGTATGGGAAAATCTAATGCAGGGGTGAGTATATACATACCCAATAGGATATATCTAAAACCACAAAAGTGAGAAATAAAAAGATAAAACAAATTCCATATCAACCCATAAAAAGAGGGAGACAAAACCCATTATAGATATTTGCTAAAAAGGAAACCCATGCGATAGATAAAGGAGATCTCTATCTTCTCAACCCATCATAGGATAATGAGTCTACCTAAAACTATAAAGGTCTATCCCCAATTCCCATAATTTTGTGTGTCTATTCGAGAAAGCCATGTGAAGGACCCATACCTCTCCACTACTCCAAAGTTTGAGGGGGCACAATCTACAATAGAGGACCCATGCCTTAATATGTTAAGGGGGGAAACTTAATAGATACATGACCCCCACAATGGTCCTTTAGGGGGTACCATAAAGTTGATAGAGGACCCACACCCTGTCCCATCATAGCGGTAACACTTAGTAGATAGAGAGGAATACGGGGGACCCACACCATGGTGTGATAGGGGGTTTCCAACCTCATCATATCTTAGATAACCGCACCCAATCACCATTATCGGCCCAGAATCACCTAAAGAAGTGTCATTCTTGAAAAACCTCATGTCGTATCTCAAAGAAGAAGATATGTAAGGTAGAAAATCCTAAGAAAAGTACACAACGTATACCAAGGGTCATAAAAATATGCATATTCACCTAGCCGCATCCTCTCATGAACACATCTTGGTGGGCCATATGGGTATACATAGTGTGTACGGGGGGGGGGGGGGGGGGTACATGGTGTGTCCTCACCTCCTATTAATTTTCCATGTCCATATGGCATGAGTCTGCATACCTTATCCCATGCATGTGTACACTGGACATGCTTATGTGCTTAACCCTGCTCATGCTCATGTTCCTAGCCATTATCATGCTCATGTACTCACAAAGTATGCATATATCCTCCACCATAGGATGACACATCATGTATGGATCATACACGGTGTGTGATATTTATCTTTCCTAAAACCCTAGTCACCACAATAGGGGGACTACATGACATGTGTTCCTGGACTACATGCTATGTAGTTAGGTTTTCCATAGAAACCATGGGAAGCTTCATGTATCATCATCCAAAAACCTCTGCTATCATTTATACTATAATTAATTATTATGGTATTGGATTTGGGGTCTTTCATGCTTGATCCATCATCAAATCCTGGAATCTGGCCACCTGAACCTCGCATGGATTTGCCTATCACGCCACACCTTTATCGTAGCCATTCTAGATCCAAGATACAAAAATCATCACTTGAAAGTGATCATAATAAATATGAAAATCACCATCGAAATCTTCATTTTCCAATACACCATGAATCATGGGGTTCAATCATGCTTGAATCCACCCGATAATGTCAAACTGTGACCTCATGGTCCAACGACAAAGAATGTGAAGAACATTGGAGATAAATGCACATATCAAAGGTATAACCATAATTATCCAAGTTTTCTTATCTAAAAATAACATAATCATGGAAACCATGGGTGTTATAAAGGCTAAAAAATATAAATTTATTTAAAAATTTAATTTATACAGACAAGATCATGTGAAGGGTGTGAAATCATTGATCAATAAAAAAAAATATAAGAATCCATGTTTAATAATTTAATAAAAGGGATATAAACCACAATTGATTATTAATACCTCTAAAAGGATTTATTGTTGGTTAATAATTTGTTAACTAGAAATATAGAAGACCTGCTGCATTTGCAGCCTCTCAATCCACCTCAATTGGATCATTCATCACTCTCCGATCCAATCTGACAATAAAGAACACTCATTTTCCTCCTCTAAAATTCTATCAGGGTTATTTAGATAACCCTATTTATTTTTCATAATTGGGTATTTATATAGTATTATATTTAGGTTGTTTAAAATAAATAAATAAATAATTTATTTTAATTAAATGCACCTTCTAAAGACTACTTTCCTCAGAATATCTGACACCGACCAACCTTAGGTCTCACCTAGGGTAAACCGAACATTATGGAATCAACCATGGCCTCAGATCTTCCATACAATGCCCCAAATAATAGTAAAATAAAAAAACTAAAATGATGCACACACATGCATTAAAATATATTAATATTTTTAATATTTTTATTCTGGGGTCCCAAAGAACCCAAACACCATGTCGATTCTGTGGATAAATACAGATATATACATGGAAATATTTGAAGAAAAAATCCAATAAAACCAGAGTCATTATAGAACTCCTTTATATTTACAACACTTATAAATATACATTTTTTTATCATATACAATTCAAAATTCAATAATTTATTTATATAACCCCTATACCTAACATGGACATTCAATAGAGTTACATAAAACTCTTTTAGGTATCATGATAATCCATTATATGGAATTATTACTCTTTCTACCTAAAAAACCTAGGTTTCAATGACATTGACTAGATCCTTGAAGAAATATTATTGAACTTTTCAACAAAATTTTCTTCTTATAGTTTTAACTTTTACCCACTTGTATCATCTATATAGTAATTTAGAACCTAGACATCATATGACTAGTTCATATATGTATTCCCATAATTTCAAGAATATATAGTAAACATTCCTTGAATTCAATCATGTTATATAATTAAAAAAATCTTAAACTATTTGTATCATAAACCCCATCTCATTTAATTTAAATAACCAATTTTATATGCTCTACTCAAGAGAAAAATGAGAAAAATAAACATATATTGACATATTCAAATATACTTGAAGTATCAAAGTCTCCAATAAAGAAAATAATTTACTCTATAACTTAAAAAACTATAGTCTTTAATCTTCAATCCCTATTTATCTTCTAACCTCCCATATATTCATAATTTTTTAAAACATACAGTTGATATTATATCTCTCTTCAAATAATAGAATGAAATTCTATAACATTTATACCTAATGAGGACCTTATATTAGAATTATTATATAATTCATGAAATATGAGAAATTTATTCTCCAATGGAAAACCGTTCAATAATTAAAACATTGTTTTTCCTTCTTCTTTATCTTAAATGGTGGTGTGAACTCTCCACGACCTCTTTTCTTCCCATTTTGGTCAGAATCTTTACCCTTATCTTTCTATAGCACCAACATGGTACTTGATATATGACCACCAATGATATGGTCAATAATATTCAACATATTGACAAGAACTGGTAAAGATTTATAGATTTCATTCATGTTATAATTAAAAAAATCACTTGATCCATTCTGATAGTGAATAGAGAATGAAATCTATGGCTATTTTGAGTTTAAAGGGTGAACTTAGACTCTCTAAATCATTAACATGCCCAATAATATTGAGTACATAGGTGGGTATTTAAGTTACTTCTATCATATTACATTTAAAAAGAGTTTTGGAAACTCCATACCATTCATTCCTTGATTTCCTAATAGTGCCTTTTCAGTTTATCTATCATTTGACAGGCATCTAAGGTCTCATATTGTTCCTAATAGTTAGAATATGTGGTAATTAAAATAATCATGGAGACTTCACTTTTATGTTTTATATAATTTTCATAGGTATCCAAATCCTTTTTTTGAACTCCTTCACCGATTGGTTTCTTTGGAAGGGTTTGTTCCAACACATAGAATTTTTCTTATTATTTGAAAAAATTTCTCAAATTGTAGTACCAACCGAGGAAGTTTATACTATTTAGATTTTACTTTTCAAGGATTGATATTAAGGATGAGTTTTATTATGATACCATTTATCTATAACAAAATATTTTCTCATATGAGTATCAATCTTTATAACCATTTAATGAGGACTTTTATTAAATGGTCTCCCACTAAAATGATAACCCCTTTTGTATAGATTATATCTATTGGTAGGTTAAGATCCATATTTCACTAATAAATGAGATTGATTTATAATTCATATCACTAATTTGATATTTAGATAGGGAATCATCCCAATTATATCATATATGAATCTTTGATAGTTGAGAAAATAAATATTTATCCAATACATTATATGGATAAACCTAATTCTATCACTCTGATATACTAACAGTTAGGTTTTCCTAGCTAAGATCAACCCAAAAAAAACAAGCTAACGTTGAATAATCCAGGGGCACCTGGTTAATCAAGAAATTATGAGACAGGACAATAAAGAGTCACTTATTTCCTGCTTTCCTTATACAAGATAATCTAGGGGCACCCGATTAATCACTAAACTACCTGATTGGATAATTTAGGTTTTGACAAGTGCTTCTTTGGAAGGAATATCACACTTAATATTTAATGGGTTTTAATCTAACCATCTTATTTCATGTTATTACCTTTTATGTATCCATGCTTCTAGTGATTTATTTTGGAATATAATTCCCTCTATCAAACCAAAATGTTTAAAAAATATTGATGTGTAACTCTTTACAGGACCCATGTGTTTGTATTACCCACCCAAATTAGAAGTCAATTATATTTATACATATATAATGTTATCATATACGTTAGGTGAATGGAAATTTCTTGTAAAGGAATAGAGTTATATGAAATTTCTAATCTCCATATGAGTTATCCAAGGGGAAAAAATAGCCAACCCCATTCACCTTTATAGATAAGTCATAAGCCTTCAGGTTGGTAGGTAGTCAGACCCCAAGTCCCAATACTCAGGGATACTTTACTCAAGAGAGAATTCAATTCATCATAACTCTAAAACCTAATATTCATAAAATATATTCAACAAATAAATTCATGTTCATAAATTCAATTACAAACTAAGGTCAAGGTATATAAAAAACTAAATTCATCTTCATACCTAGTATTTAATACATGGATCTATTTTCTAGAAGGAGTTTGACATTTAAACTAAAGAATACATCATTCATCATGTAAATAGTGTATAAATATGAATGATGTATTGAATAACCTTTAAATAAATGAACAATCCAAATATTTAAACATGAGATAATCATTTGTAGACAATTCATAAAAAATATAATTATAAAAATTCTATAATTTTAGCTTTAACATTCTATAATTTTCAATATAAAAATTTTATATTCATTCTAATATGAACTCTTTCATATTATTAATTATATGTAATTTTAATTTAGATATATTTTATTCTATGAATTACAAAAAATATATAATCCAATATCTATTATGAAAACATTTTACATTATCTAAATATCACATACTTGGAATTTCAAATTATGATTTATTAATTTCGAACAATTAAAAATAATTTATTATGAATAATTATCAATTTAAAATATAAAAAATTTATATTCTCACCTAATATATGTAATTTATAAACATTTTAAAAAATTATTATTCTACTTTCTAAATAAAAACTTTTATTTATAGATCATAATACATGTCATATAATTTTATGAAAATTTATTTTAAATATTAATATTTAATATTTAATGAATATTTAATAATAATAATTTCCTAAAAACTAATTAATTAATTATAAACACTCTATAAATAATTAATTAATAAACATTTTATTAATTAATAAATATCCAAAAAATAACTTTAATTATAATTTATATAGAATTTATAAATTATAAGAATTTTTTTGTTAAAATATAAAGTTTTGAAAATTCATGTCACCTTTACATAATAGGGGTTACCGGTGTAAGGGTAAAACCCATTACTCTTATACAACCTAATTGTGTAAAGGTAACACAACAATTAACTTTATGAAACACAACTATATAAAGGTAATTCTATAATTACCTTTACATAAAACATTCCACCATGGAGTGTAATACATCATGGTGTTCTTTTTGAAGACATTTTGAAGAACTATGGCACCTGTATAAAACAACATCCAGACCATTATTTTGGTGAATATTGGATGGACCTTTCACATGTTTTAACACTTAACACATGTAACAAAATAGATTCCTTACTACATCATAGTGAATATAGGATAATAGTTTTGAACATATTATCATTTAATGTATGCTTTAGGATGACTAGCTCTACGGTGTGGTAGTGGGTTGGACAAGTTGTGGTGATTATTGATGTGGTGCTCTATTCTTTAGTTTTCTTCATTTTACAAACTCTATTTCATAAAACTAAGATCATGGATTTCCCTGATACCATTTTTGGGTTTCTATGGGGATGATTAACACTTAATAAAAGTATTAGTATCAAAAGAAACCAAAAAACCAAGAGCTCTATGAAAGAGATATAAAACCACATAAAACTAGAAATAAAGAACTATTGTAAACATGTGTTCCATTCACTGAAGAATATTTTGAAACCTTTATGATATTTATCCAAATTGTTTGATGAAGATAACTAAAGTGGAAGAAAAAATCCTCCCACCTCCATAGGTATCCATTGGCCGACCAAATTCATTTTTCATATGAATGAGATCTTCTTTCGCTCCAAGATGTTCTATCACCTCACTATACTAAGGAGAAAGAAAAAAGGAGGTTTAGGTAATGAGTAATTAAATCAAGGTTTCAAACAAGCATAATCACACACATTTCCATCATATTACAATGGATTTATATAGCCATGAGGATACTCCTTGGCTATCACTTTCATTAGATCATGTGTTACAATGCACAAGTTAATGATTTCTCTAGTTCATGTATTGCATGCATTAATGAAACTTCTTTATGAAATTTTATCTTACGAAACATTTCTTAAATGATAGTATTTGTGGAAGAAATAATTAAATGATAATAGTTATCATTTAAAATACAATTATTAGAGACAAGTTTCATCAAATTAATGTTGTAATACCACTATATATAGTTTCCAAAATGCATCTCATTTATAAGGATTTAAGGAACATATATCCTTCAAAAAACTTATGTATTTATGATTTCCATTTAGTGGGAGTTATATTTAGAAGGAATTATGTTAAAAGAAGGAAAGGTTCATGTTTAAAAATTCAACAAGTAAGATTTCAGATTCTGTAGGATTAATATTAAAGACTATCTATTCTAGAAAGATTTTGAGATTCCATTAAAGGGGGTTAAACTAGAAGAAATTAAAAAAAAAACAAAATATAAAAGACTTGATAGGAAATCATTGGGAGTATTTTAGGTGACGTTAGAAGGGAATTTTATTTTCAATATTTAGGAGGTGAATAACACTGATGATTTGATGAAAAACCTAGCTAATATATATAAAAATCCAACTACAATGAACAATGTGTTTCTGATTCAATGATTTTTTGTTTTGAATATATCTGGTGGAAGGTTAGCAGAAGATCATTTCAATTATTTCAACTTGGTTTGAATTCAATTGGAATTTATAGGTGTGATGTTTAGAATTTTGGTGTGAGATTTGATTTTATTTCCATCACTCCTGGAATATTAGGATACAATAATTACCACTAAAAGTAACTCTATAAGTATGAATAACTTATTATTTTAGGATATTCATGATCTCATTTTGAATGAGGATATCAAATTAAATGAAGTCTAATCACCTTATAAAACTATTTTTAATGCAGACGGTAGAGTACATTCCATTCAATGGAAAGGCCATAAGAACGGTAAAGAGAAGATGGAAAGAAGTTAAGGAAAATTAGTTAGTCCAGGACCTATATACCAACATTGTAGAAAGAAAGAGAACCCAAATAAGGATTATAGAAACCTCAGAGTCAATTCCATAAGAAATTATTCAAGGAGTTGCGTAAATACTATACTTGAGGAGGAAATAATTTTAATGGTATGCGTAAACATTCTATTTTAATAATAGGTTATTGATTTTGAGTATTAGTTCCAATCTATAGTTGAGGTAGGTTACATGAAGAAATATGTTTGTAGAAGGTTTTAAAAGGTTAATATTGTGGATTATGAACCTCTTGAGATCATGGGAAAGGGTGATGTGTAATTATGAATTGAAAATGGAGGCTTGTTGGAATTGAAAAAAGTTCAACATATACCAAGTTTATAGAAGAAGATAATATTAGTAAGTCTACTAAATATAATGGGATTTTATAAAAACTTTTTATGTGTGTAATATCACACAAGGATTTATGGTGATGGCCAAATTTCTTAAATATGTAACATTTTATATGATGTGGAATTCAGATGGAGTAATGATTATTGGAACATCAACTTATGGAAGAGTGGAGTTGTGGAATTTTTTTCTTGGGCACATGATTCAAAAGAACATACGAGTCTTGGAATCCAAAGGAGTAATAAATACCATTCATATATAGTTAATAAAATGTGAAATTTGTTTCCTTGGAAAAAACAATAAGGTTTTGTTTGTTAAAAATTTAAGGACACCGAAAACTCAAAACTTAGATATTTTTTCACATGAATGTTTTGGGGGATAAATCTAGTTTTTTTTCTCATGGAGGATCACAATACTATGTTACCTTCACTTATGATGTAAAAAATAAAGTGTGAATGGTTTTCTTAATGCATGAATATGAGGTTTTTATAACATTCATTCTATGGAGAGATTAGGTGAAAAAATTGATCATAGTGAAGATGAAATGTTTAAGGTCTAATAATGGTGGTGATTATGGAAGCAGATAATTCAAGAGGGTTTTCTATAAGAAAAGAATCTAGCTTAAGAAGACTATACTTGGAACACCAAAGAAAAATGGTATGAAAAAATAGATGAATATGACACTAAACGAGAGATCTTAGAGTATGGTTTTATATTCTAGTATCATAAAGGAGTATTATATGGAATTTGTTTACTGCATCACTTATGTTATGAATAGAAGTCATTATTTACTATTGGGGTAGGATATTTTGAAATAACTGTTGACCAAAATTATAGTATTGTTTTCTCATATTAAAGTTTTTGAAATTCTATTGTATGTCCATATTGATATTTGGGAAAGGGATAATATTGAAGTGAAATCATGAGTATATTTCTTTATTGGGTATGGTGAAGAAAACTTTGGATTTTATCTTTAAGATAATGATCAATGTAAGGTAATTAGAATTAAAAATGGTATATTCAATGAGAAGATCATGTATAGGTATTGTAACTTGTTAAGATATGTGGTTGAGATCAAAGAATTAATAGAACATTCCCACATTAATCTGAATAAAAGACCATAAGTTCTAGTAAGTTCAGGGTGTAATGATGTTATGGAAGAGTCATCAAGGATGAATTTATTGGAGTGTTATAGAATTGTATAAGATCAAGGAAGAGTTATACAAGGAGTATAACTTTGGGTTAAATAGAGGTTGTCTACTAAGATTAGATGATCAATACAAAGGTTCAAAACCAATATCTATTACTTAATTTTTATGGATGGTGGTGAATGTAAAATACTAGAAGTGGTGGTAAGTATCAATGATTCATAATAATTATAGTTATAAATGAGGGAGTAAATAGACTCCTCAAATTTCAATTAAACATGGATATAATATAATTACTTCCAAGGAGGAAGGTTTTGTAGAACAAATGGGTATACTGGTTGAAGATGGAATAAAATGATAATAAATGGTAGAGGACTAGGTTGGTTGTGAATATATTTCAACAAATATAAGGTGTGTATTTCTTCAAAATCTTTTTCCTAGTTGTTAAGAACATAATAATCCAGATGGTTTTCAGTTTGGTTTCTTTAGAAGATCTATATGTTAAATAATTAGATGTGAAAATAACTTTCCTTTATGGTGATTTGGAAGAGGGAATCTTCATAGAGCAACTGGAAGGATTCAATGAATTTATAAGAAATCTATTGTGAAATATTGAGAGTAGTTTTTATGGGTTGAAGCAATCACCATGACAATGGAACAATAAGCTTAATGTATTTATAGTAGTGAAGGGGTTTATCTAGAGAAATGTGGATCATTATTGTTATTAAAATTAATTCAATGAAATAAGTTTCATTATAATTCTTTTGTGTATGAAAGATATACCCTTTGAAGGTTCAAATATGAAACTAATTAAGGAGATAAAAAATAATTTTTCTATAAGGTCTAAGATAAAGGATATTGGTGAATCCAAATGGTTTTTTGGAATACAGATCAGAAGGTACCATAAGACTGAGAGCTTAATCTTGTCTTAGAAAGAGTATATCCATAAAGTATTGGAAAGATTTGAAATGTCCAGAACTAATACTGTGATTATCACATTGGATGGATATTTAAGGTCATCAAAAGAAAAATAACCTAAAAAAAGTTTAGGATAAGTACATGGAAAAGGTTTCATGTGCATCATAGGTCAAAATATTAATGTATGCTATGGTTTGTAAAAGTCCAGAAATTGTACATGTAGTGAGAGTTGTTTGTGGGTTTATAGTTAATGTAGGAAAGGAGCACCTAGAAGTTTTAAAGTAGATTATTATATATCTAAAAATAATTTAAGATACATCATTGTGTTTTAGAACAATTGATCTATTATAAGGTTATATTGATTCAGATATTGGGGGATATATTGAAACATTAAAAAGTACCACTCGTTTTGTGTTTACCTTTAGTGGAACAACCATAAAATGTATATTGAGGATGCAGTTAGAGGTTACACTTTTAATATATAATCATAGTATATATCCATTATAAAAGTATATAAGGGGCTAGTTTGGTTGAAGTGTTTATTAGAGTAACTCATAAAAAGTTAGAAAAAAAAGATCCTTTTCTATGTCTGTTAGAGAACAATCCATCTTTTAAAGATTCTAGTGTTTCACTCATTCATAAAACACATTCAATTGAAGTATCAATTCATCTATAATTTTCTAAAATATGGAGTTCTATAACTATAGAATATTTAAGGAATTAAAAATCCATTAGATATGCTAACAAATATTATTGTCTAAAAAATTTTGGAGGTGGTGTTGTGCCATAATGGGGCTTGGATGACTGAAAGAAATGAATTAGAGATTCATTTTTTGTTACCTTAAAAGAAGTGAAGTTATTGTAAATGAATAAATGTTAAGAGGAAACCTTGAAATCAGTCTTCAATTTGTATATTTATAGGTTTACTATTTGAAGGAAACTTTTGGTTTCTCACTTTTTAACCTTTTATTTCAGGAGTGAATCTAGGAGATGGGTTGTAGAACTTTTAGAAGAAGTTGGCATCAGTGAAAATCAGTGAATATGAAATGTTCAATAAACAAATAGTTTTTTAATTAGATATAATGACGAGTTATTGAAGTCATAACACCATTCACTAAAAACTGTAAGTTGAGTTGGTGCAATTCGTGAGATTTTGGTGGGTCTATGGTCAAGCAGAGGGTCATCTAAAAATATCATATGATAGTGGAAATAGATCAACCTAGTTAGACTGATCTATATATGGGTGGGTGGGGTCACTTGGAAAGTACTGATGAAATTTTTTTCTTCTATATATATATATTTCTTAATAAAGGAAATAAATTTTCTATAGTGGAGTGTGGAAAGTCTCAAACCACATAAACTCTTGTGTTTTCATTCCTTGTGAGTGTGTTTTTGTTCAATTGTTCTTGTTTTGTTAGTTATGGTTGTGTTGGAGTGTGGTGATTCAATGTGTGGATGAGGTTATTATTATTCTTAGTTCTTTATACATCAATTTTAGGCACCACAATATTTGAAATTTCAAGACTTTATTCCAAAAGGGAAGTTCCTGAAGGCATATTCTGGATTGTGCATCCCCAACACCAACATTAATAAACCATTATAGAATAATACTACTGAGGAAAAAGTTTGGGATGATATTGTTGAAGAAATTTAGCTAGTTAATGATTAAGATATGGATGATAATATTAGTGATTAGACATATAACACATGTGAATCATTATATTGGTTCATGTATATATATATTTTTATTTTTATTTTTTAAATGTTTTATGAATTTTTTATTAGTTATATTTATAAATTAATTATATGTAAAATTTTACATGTTAATCCAAATAATAAAATTTTGGGAAATTTTATTCATCTACATGGGTTATATTAAATTTACAATTCCCAAAATTTCTTTTATACATAGAATACATATCATTTGAATAGAGTATGTAATGATAATAAATTTTATGATAAAATTAATATATTATAATTACTCACTGATATTATTTTATCATAGATTAATATACATGGGAGGAGTTCTGGAATGCCTCCCCTTCTAACCAATAGTTGAGATCCTCCTTGACACGAACTAGTTGTCAACTCATTTATATATCATTTTTTTGTAACTACCAAGTGAAGGAATTCGATCATAAAATAAGGGTTCATAATAATAATTTTAAAAATGTTTTAGTTTAATCTATGTCATAAAAATAGATCAGGCATACCAGTCCCCATATTTTCCCATTGATCATATATAATATATTTAATCATGATTATAATAAATTAAATAATAAATATTGATACTTTTGTGGAATGATGCGACCCAGGAATTCCCTATTCATCATTAAATCATCATAGATCAAAGGAACCAAACAAAGATCCCTCTAGATCATTGATACACTTACTAAAGCTCTTGGATTATCATTCTATTGCCTTTATGTGCTAGTAAAAGAGATCTAATTACTTAATGATTCCCATACAATCACTAGAACATGATGAACGCAATTCATGAAGAACAAATAGATTGTTCATTTTCATTCCATAACTTTCTCTCTCTAAAACTTGAGAGAATATAGTGTGGAGAGATAATTTTTGAAGAATCCTAATTTTTTTAGGAAAAATATACTTTTAAACTTAATTTTAAGTTTCCTAAAATTATATTTAGGTATCTAAGGAAACATAACCTTTATTAATTCCGAAAAAAATAATTAAGACTAATTTAACTTATCATAAATGTTAGAAACTCTTCATCACTAACTTGTAACATTCTTACATGTTGTTTGATGGAATAAAAACCATAAAATTATATCATTTATCTTGAAATTTTTAATGAACCTTGAATAAATAAAAATTATTCAAAAATAAAATTTTATCATGTTCACTTATTATAATTAAATAACTTGTGAAATAAATTCAATTCTCATTATTCAAAACATTATTATCATGCATACCCAAACATTAATCATCCTAGGGAATTGGGTCCATTTAATCCTAAAATCCAATTCTTCCAAATTTGTGAAACTTATGGATACACTTTTGCATGTAATGTAAATTCATACCACCCTATACAACTCAATGGTGGCTGGACCAGTGGCCACCATGTGACCTCAAGAATGCCTCCCCATAGACCAAAGGCTACCGACTAGTAGTGGGGTTTTAGGGTGTTACCGTGGGGATACTATACTCTCATATCAAATTGTAACAATAATATAAATACCATATAATATCCATGAAAGTATGTAGAATAATAAAATATGAGTCATCAATAATAAAAATTAATTCATAAGTATACAGTCATGTAGACACATGTTCATACAAGCATACAACGCTGACTTCCCAATGGATTAATAACATATACAAAATAAATAAAAGAATAAAATACACTGAGGCTCTACCATTATCCCCAAGACTCACCTCATCATAATATTTAGTCCCACTTAAGCTATCTTGTTTGATCCCAGAACACTGGGACACTTCCCTATATAAACCAAAAATCAATGAAGTTTTCTTGGGTACCCAAGTTCCATGGATTCCCGAGCATGGTGTGAGTAAAAATCAGTAGGGAACCACCAAAAGGGATCGAAACATAACCAATAAAAACAATTTATGTGCAAGTGATATGATCAGAATAAATAATTATAACTATAAAAGTGTAAATTAAATAACTGTTATTGAACATCAGATTCTCACGTAACACCTGAGATTGACTGTACATTCTTCGACAAGTTCTGGGGCATCTTTGAGCATAAGTAACTACCTAAGGTAAATATAACCATCCTCAGAACATGAGAAACAACCGATAAAAAATATAACCATATCTAGAACCATAATAAACCCACATAGAGGAAACATATCCATCTCTAAAATTATATAAGCACACACTCAAGGGGTTACATCCCCTACCCAGAACTAGGTATCAAGCCTCCATTACCCAAGGGGTCATATCCCAACCCTGATACCTGAACCCTTATTCACATATCCCATGAAAATACATACAAAACATTAAAATTACTCTAGGTAATATCCACCCTATAGATTTATTCTATACCACTAATGCATCTAGAATATAAGATCCTTGGAATCTCATGTTGAACACATGGTTTAACTACTTCCCCAACACAACATATGTATCATAATAATAATTTTAAAAATAACATGGGTTGGACACATACCCAACCCATATCGTATAGCCAAGTTTAACCTCTCAAGTGAGTGACCCATCCTTTCCATTACATCCCTACCAAGATCAAATTGTCAATTTAGGTTCTAAGGTGACACCCTAAATCCTCACTACCAATTCTCAAACACACCCAATTAGTGGTCATTATATCATAAAGGATCCCACTAGGGTCCCTTATGTAACATAAATCACATATTTACCACGTGGGTTTCTTTATCTCATTCCCATCTCTTAGGTCTAAGCCCATCACTCATAGGGAATCACACCCTTCATCATCATCAGAAACAAAATAAGGCCTCTTTGGACTCCTAAGAAAAGCATCATCAGCATCACATAAGGGATATGGCATGGATCCCATCCCATTTCTAGTTAACCCAGGACAGTAATCATGCAGCCAACCTATTTATAAATACTACCCAGGGCTAACCCACCCAAGTATTTACATCTCACTAAGGGAATAATGCCCACTCCATGATCATCTCACTAGCTCGATGACTCTAAGGAACCATAGGGTATCACCATGGCCCATTAGAACCACCCATATTAGTTCCACACAATCATCAACAAGGATCTATCTAATGGATCCTATACTAGGTCCACTACATTACATTTACTCTATTTATAATATTTCCACTTTGAGATCATACATCACAAGGCATTAATTTATAATCACGATTTCAAACATCAGTGGCTAAGGCATCAAGCTAGTACACAAAGGTCAATTATAGCCCTTGAAACTTTTTTCTGACCATTTATATTAATTTAATTCTAATTAAAAAATTCATTTAAAATAAATGGGTCACTCACCATAGTGGAAATACCACATACCACATGTCATAAAAAAATACATAAACCAAGGGAAATTATTAGGGACTACCTACCTCAAATATAAATCCATTTCCTTTAATTCATATCCTGATCATCACTGTCTAGGTTCATCCAAGCTCATATCAACATCCCAAGAAACTATCTTAAGCCACAACACCTGATAATGATTTAAAAAATTAGTTATTCAATTTAATTAAATTAGGTATAATTCCTAAAAACCCATCAGTCGCCATAATATACCAAAACCATGACAAATCACCAATAGAAGGATTGTAGTGTACCCCAGACACCATGTAGGGAAAAATACCAATCATGTGACTTCGATTCAATAGTAAATTTCATCCAATTTAACCCAAATCAATAGAAAAATTCATACAAAAACGTACTTCAACCAAAACAGCAAGTGACATCATATAGAAATATTCACAAGATTCCCTCTATCCAATCTATGATCACATCATATCAAGATGATTCCACCCTAATCTTTTGTAATCTTCAACAAAACTCTAAACTGGGTCACTCAAAAAAAAGGGAAAATAAGAGAAACTAAGAATTGGAGGGATAGAGGGAGAAACTCACTAGAAAACTCCATCAAAATGCTTCATTTCCAAGTTGATTAAATGGAGGGATCTGAGAGGAACCCTCTTAGTTCTTTTATGAATGAGAGGGAGAGAATATGGGTGGTTGGGATTAAAAAATTTCTTGTGTAAATGGGTCATTCAATATTTTTAATGAAATATGGTAGACCACACGGTTTGGCCACATGATTTTCCAAACAATTCATCAAATGTGTATCTTTCACTATCTAAGTTTACACACCTTTCATGGTTTGATCATACAGTCTTCTAAACCATGAGCTAACTGTGTGGTCGAATCTATTCTAAACATACCACCTCACACAGTTTGGAAACATAGTTTTCTAAACAATGAACCAACCATGAAAATCCCCTTTGTAACTAGATTTTATGCTTTGCACGGTTTCTCTACAACCATGTGCTAGCTGTGTGTTAATACCCTGAACAAACCCAAGCTACATGGTTTACCCACTTGGTTTCTCTTAATCGTGTGGAAATTGTGCACAATGTAAAAACCTTCAAAAACCTTTTGTTTTTAGGTATGAGGCTCCCAAAACTCACTCAAGCACCTAATTAACCTCTTGGACCTAAATTTATATACAAAAAATGACTCCTATATATTCTACAACTCTCATAATTTTAATTCAAATCTTGATTCTTAAAACGCCCCTACTTCGGAAAATAAAAAATTCAAATTCCTCTAAAATTAAAACCTATAATAGAAACAAAGTTTTACAATTTCCTCATTATAACACTTATAATCCTCAAAAATACTCATCAGTCCTTATCTATAAATCTTAACCTATACTGGTCATCAATTCATGATCAATTCATCACATTCTACTCTAGAGCACTGAAAAAGCTCCCACTGTGAAACTCCCAATATGAGGTGAATTCATTATCAAAAACTCATCCACTTATCACACCTATCACCAAAACACTGAGATAGTTCTCACCCACACCCTTCTACCCTGATACAAGACAATGTTTTTTGATCCATCCATAGGCTTATGGTGATTCCCACCATAAGTCTATATTCATAAAGGTTGATTTCGATCCATGGACTCCCCACCATTGAAAATTCATATCAAAACACATTCTTAGTGGTCTAATAACATGATTGGTATAGTTTCCAACTCTCCAAACCTAATATCATGTGAAAACACTATTTAGAATCTGATACCACTCCTTGTATTGATTATAAACTAAATAAGACAAGCCTCCACCACCTAGTCACATGGACTAGATTAGTTGACTTTGTTTTTAAAAAAGCCTTAGATAATCCTCAAAAAACATCTTTCATACCTAATACATTGTTCCTAATGAATTCCCCAACCAACCACATCGAGATATATTCCATAACACCAGTTGATTCTCCCCTGGACAAATATTCTTGAAAACACCTACCAACACCTATTAACGCATTATCCCATCAACCAATCATGATGCCTTAATTCTATAAGGAATCTTGAGATCATACAAGGCCCCAAAATAAAATCTATACCCAAATACTAGTGTAATTACACTGTTGGATCAACAGCCATATACTCCATTCGTATAACAACCCTGATCTTTATTTCATATTCAAAAATGATTTATTACATAAAATTTCACTTAATACAACTTAGAATATTGAGAGGTATAGTGTCTTTGGGTATTAGGATCATTAAATAGAAACATAAAACATGAAATACACATCTTTATTGAAAACTTCTTTTACATGACCACAATATTCCTTCATACTTAGCACTACATGGGATAACCTGAGGATATAAATAAGAAAGGGGTGAGCTATAAAGCCCAGTAAGGGAGTAAACAAGCCATAAAATTAATAATAAAATACATGTTATGAAATAGGCATATCAATAGAGCATAAGAGAAACATGAACATAAAGGCATGAAATAACATGATTATCATAACATGGAAATGTGGAAACAACTTAAAACACTACATTATTAACATAAAAGAATCGGGTAAAATTTTGTCCCAACATGGTGGAAAAAATTTATATAAAGGAATCAAGTAAAACCCCATACCAATATGACGTATCATGATACTAAACATTACCCAATGCATTGTAGTGCTATCAGGGTGCACCCTTCATAATCATTTCAATCTCATGCTTAAGTGTGCCACATAGATCATATAACATGGATTCATTCAACATCATCATTTATTACATGATCAAGGAATGTGGAATAAATACATATAATTCCTAAATCAAAAAGTATATGTGCATAAAATTGAATACTCTTGATAGAGGAATGGGTATGGTATTCACTACATGATGATTTTGGCATGGAAAATTACATTGCAATTTCAGCAGCATAACGACGTCATATGGAAATTCATAAAATGGGTTGATGAGATAGAAAATGGGTCTCTCATAATTTATAAATGAAATGGATAGTATGGGTCATGTAAAATAATATCCCAACATGTGAAATGGAGTTTTAGTTACATAATATAAAATAAATGCTTGAATGGAAATGAGAAGAGAGAAATCCATTACAAAATGTCAACATAGTAACGAGTGGGATTAAAAGATCATAGGGGGGATTAATGGGAGTGAAAGGAAGTTCCCATAATGTATAAATAAAATGTATAGTAATGAGGTATGTAATAAAATATACTAAATCAAGAAAATGGAAATTAAAATGCATGACATAAAATAGGTGCTTGAAGAAAACGGAGAAAGAGAGAGATCCCTTACTTGGATGTGTGACTCCAAAGGCTTGGGAGAGGCTTCTTGGGAGATTGGGGGTACCTTGGGAGGAATATAGGGAGTAGGGGAAATAGGGTGGTCAAGCTTAAAATATATTGAGTGAAGAGGAATGGGTAATTGGGTGGATTTATTAAGGAAAGGTGGGGGAATTCTTTATTATTTTGGTTTTGGACACTACACAATAAAATATTCAAAACCACAAACCATACCATGGTTTTGTCCATATTTTCTAGAAAATGGGAGTTTTATACATTATTTTATAAGGCTAAGGTCCAAATATATTAAAATATTTCCCTTTATTATATGGAGGTGAGTCATACTTTCAAGGAAATTATTTTAAGAATATTTAAATATATTATAGGTCTTGGAGGATTCACTAAGGCTTTGTAAAATAAATAAAATAAACTTAAATTACATTATTTTAAAGGAAAAAATATATTTTTTCTGAATATAACTTTTATAATATTTTATTACCTCACTATTGGGTCATTGTGATGTCATGAAACACATTATATATTTATACGGTATTTAATTTTTACCCAAAAATTCGACTCTCAGAAAATTATGAAAAAATCACTATTGGATAATTTTGACATCTTGATTCCAAAAATAATATTCATTTTATCTAAATAATTTTCTAAATATGTGAATTTTCATTTTTAATATAAAAACCGACATTTATTGAAAATTGATAGGTTTTGAAAAAAAAGTTTTCAAACCTTAATAAAAATTTCATTTGACTTCATAAAAAATTATAAAATAATTTATATTTAATAATAATATTTTATTAAAATATTATTTAATTCAAAAATTCATTAATTCATCAAAATAGATTTCTTAATTGAATTTGAATATAAAAAAAATACTATTTGTGATTTGAAAATCATTTACAAAGTAAAAATAAGAGAATGAAAGTATATTAATTATTCTATACAAAAATAGTGCACATAATCATAATTATAAGGTCTGGTTACATATTTCTTTATTACACCATCATACACTCTAAGAGTAAGGTGTGCGATGGTGGGTCTTTCATGGGGCTGTTCGGTGAACATGGTTTGGGCCGTGATCTCGATGATCTTGAAATTCTCCCATAAACGGGTTCACTCATGCTTAAGTTATTGGATATCAGCTTGGGCTTGGTCGAGGGAAAATCAAAAAAATGATATCTCCCTCAAAATCTCCGATAAATGGTCTTCATATGGAACAATCCTACTGGTTGATGTAATCACTTCCTTTGTATGTTCCAAAAGAATTTGTTAAAACCCTATATTTATACTAGTCACGTGATAACTATTCAACGACTATATTATCAATGGTAAGGATTATTAAAAGTCTTTTAAATACAATTGGATATAATTAAAAATAGAGTTCATGTGTTTTATATATCCATACGACATTTAATTAAAAGAAATGGAATTTTATTCATAAATTTTTGGGTCATTACAACCTCCCCCCTTAATAAATTTCACCCTCAAAATTTCCTTTTTCCAAACTAAAACCGATGAGGGTAACTCTACCTCATCACTTTCTTCAATTCCCATGTCACTTCTTCAAACTTTTGGATTCTCTACAACACTTTGACGAGGGGCATTAACTTATTTCATATAAATTTTTCTCTACGATCTAAGATCTTCACTGTATTCTCTCCATAGGAGAGGTCATTATCCAATGGTACCACCTCTGGATTGAGTATATGTGATGGGTATGGTATGTAATTATTTAAGAGTGATACATGGAATACATCATGTACTTGAGACAGGTTCGGTGGGAGTTCTAGTTTATAGGACACTTCTCCAATGTGATTAAGAATCTCAAAAGGGCCGATGTACCTTGGACTAAGCTTTCCCATCTTCCAAAATCTCATAAATCTCTTCCATAGAGATATGTGGAGGAATACCATGTCACAAACATCAAACTCTAGGTATCATCTATGATTGTTAGTATAGCTCTTTTGTTGACTCTGTATAACTTTGACGTGATGTTGGATGGTCTTAACCTTCTCCACCATTTTTTCGACCATTTCGGACCTAGAACATTTATTTCCCCAACTTCATCCCAACATGCTGGTGTTCTGCACCTCTTCCCATAAATGGATTCATAAGGAGCCATTTGGATGCTTGAGTGTAAACTGTTGTTGTAAGATAACTCCACCAAAGGAAGATGTTGGTCCCATCCTCCTTTGAAGTCCATTGAGCAAGCTCTAAAAATATCCTCAATTGTCTGGATAGTCTGCTATGATTGACCATCTATTTGAGGGTGATAAGCTATGATAAAGTTAAACTCAGTGTTCAAACTGTATTGGAGACTCTTCTATAACATATAAGTGAATCTTGGATCTTGATTGGACACAATCTATAGTGGTACTCCATGAAGACTTACCACTTCTCTGATTTATATCTGTTCTAGTTGATCTAGTGAGAAATCCTCTTGAATTGTAATGAAGTGTGCAGTCTTTATGATATGATCCACAACAAACTAGATAGGATTATTTATTTTGTATGTATTTGGAAGTATGGTGACAAATTCTATTGCGATGTTTTAAAATTTCCATGTTGGTATGGGTAATGGTTTCATCATCCCCTTAGACTTCTGCCTCTTAGCCTTCACTTGCAGACATACCTGACACTTTGATGCATATTTAGAGATCTCCTTCTTCATGTTATCCCATCAATAGTTTTAATGGATATCTCAATACATATTTGTTTTTCTAGGGTGGATAGATAAGGTTGAGCTATGTGCATCATCCAACAACTCCTTCTTTAACTCAGGATTTGATGGTACACATAGTGTTGACCCAAACTTACAATACCTTCTTCATTAACACTGAACTTTGAGGATTTTCCTTGTATGATAGTTTCCACTTTCTTTTTAATCCCCTCATTATATTTTTAAGAATCCTTTAACCTTTACAAAAGAGATGGTTTAGCAATCATTTGTGAAGGTATTGATGATATTCCCTTATTTATGATTCCCATTTCCATCTTTATCAAATCTAAGAAGATTGGATCCTTTTTAATTCTCATCAATGATAGAATTGCTGGGTCCATTCTACTCAGAGTATTTATCACCTTGTTTTCTTTCCCAGGGTGATAATGGATTGAGAAGTCATAATCCTTGATGATCTCTAACCATATTCATTGGAACATATTCATCTTTTTTTTGTGTCAATATATATTTGATAATTTTTTTATCCATATATAGTTCACACTTCTCCCCAAAGAGATAATTCTTCCAGATTTTCAATGCGAAGATCACACATGACAACTCCAGATCATGCGTGGGATAGTTTTTATCATGAATTTTTAACTACCTTGAGTCATAGGCAATGAATTTGTCATTATGCATCAACACACAACCCTTCCCTTCTTCGAAGCATCGCTGAATATTACCTAAAGCTCCCCACTTGTGGGTAGTGTGAGCACAAGGGAAGTGATAAGCCTCTTCTTAGACTCCGTGAAGCTTTATTCACATTCATCATTACAAGAAAACTTATCTCCCTTCAAAGTTATATTGGTAAGAGGGATTTAGAATCATGAGAAATTTATCACAAATCGGCGATAATATCCAGCTAACCCCAGGAAGATACAGATATCCCTCATAGATGTCGGCCTCAACCATCCCTCAATTTCTTTTTTTGATGGATCCACATATATCCCATTTATTGTGATGATATTACCCAATAATGATACTTCCTTCAACTAGAATTCACACTTTCTATACTTTACATAGATCTTATCCTTTTTCAAGGTCTCTTGCATAGTGATTAGATGCTCCTCATGTTCCTCCTTGGTTTTGGAGTATATTAGAATATAATCTATAAAGACTACTAAAAATTTTTAGTGGTAATCTCTAAATACTCTATTCATAAAGTCCATTAATATTTCTAGAGCATTACTGAGTCCGAAAGGAATTACTATGAATTCATAGTATCCGTACCTTGTACAAAAAGCAGTCTTGGGGATATCCTCCTTTTTCAACCTTACTTGGTAATATCCCAACCGAAAATCCAAATTAGAGAAGTATTGTGCTCCACTTATCTAATCAAACAAGTCATAAATTCATGAAAAAATATAATTGTTCTTTATCATGATTTTTTTAATCTCACGATAATTATTGCAAAGGCACATTGAACCATCCTTCTTCATGATGAAGAGTACCGGTGCACCCCATGGTGAAGCACTTGGGCATATAAACCGTTTATCTATATTCTCCTATAGTTTTTTATTTATCTCCTCAAGCTCCACAATATCCATTATATATAGTGTATTGGATATTGGTAACACCTTAGGTATAAGATCAATCAAGAATTAAACATCTCTTCTAGGCGGAAGACTGGGAAATTCCTTGGGAAACACATCATCAAATTCCCTCACAATAGAAATTTAATTGAGGATGGTTCTTTCCTTAGACTCAATCATCTAAGAAATATATGTGTGCTCATAGGTTAGTAATATACATGCTTGAGATGATGGTGCTAAAGAAGATTCATCCCCCTCCTTGCACTTGTGTAGAATCTAGGTTCGATTCACTATATGGAGAGTGATTTCCATCTCATGGAAATTAATGTTGGCTCTATATAGGGAAAGCTAATACATGACAAGAATTGCATCAAATTCCACCAGAGGGAGTATGATGAGGTTTTCCACAAAGATCAATATAAAAATTGTGATAGGGGAGGAGTTATATACAAAGGATACAATAATTTCCCCATTTGTCTTTTTCACCAACATCTCTACTTCCATGCTTTGTAGTGGTGTTTGGATTGTTTTGCTAAACTTTCAGGATATAATAGAATTCATAGGATTATGGACTATAAACATACCTTTAACTTTTTGATTCTAGTTCTGATTTATCTGATATATACTTAGGTATGAGTAATTTTAAACTATTAAACACATTAAGGGGAATCCAATGAAAAAAGGGATAACTTATAACTTACATTTATCTCCTTAACATATGAATTTCTAAGCTTTGATCTAAGTTATCTGTGATCTACTTCCTAACATATAAAATTAGGGGAATTTTTTTTATTCCCTTAATAATGGTTTGTACTAAGCTTATGAATTTACCAAATCATATCCCCGAGGAGTGTAAAACCAAGAGTTAAGCAAGGGCTGTTATCGTGCACTAGTTCCCATTCGAGTCTAGCTTAAAGTGGTGTTTTCAGGTTTTACCCCTAGACACATCTATGCCAGAGCCACCTCTACTTATTCGTATCCAAATAGGGATTTATTTTATTGATAAATCACTTACTATATACTAAAAAATAGTTATTATTTTCTTATTCTTAGACTTATACCTAAGGCTTTCATTATAGTTTTCTAATCCTAATACAAAAAATAACTAAACCTATCCTTTGATACCAACTATAAATACCTGGATCATTATTTAATATTTAAACATTATTTATTACATAAAATTTCACTTAATACAACTCAGAAGATCAAGAGTTATAGTGTATTTGGGGCTTAGGATCATTACATAACAATATAAAACATGAAATAAACATCTATATTGAAAAATTCTTTTACATGACCACAACATTCCTTCATACTTAGCACTGCATGGAATAACCTATGGACATACATAAGAAAAGGGTGAGATATAAAGCATAATAAGGGATTAAAAAAGGCATAACATGAAGAATAAAATACATTTTAGAAAATAGGTATATCAATGAATCATAAGAGTAATATGAACATAAATGCATGATATAACATGATTATCATAACATGGAAATGTGGAAACAACTTAAAACATTGCATCATTAACATAAAGGAATCAAGTAAACCCCTATCCCAACATGTTGGAAAAAAATAATATAAAGGAATTAGGTAAATACATTTCCCAACATGACATATCATGATACAAAACATTACCCAATTCATTAGAGTGATACTAGGGTGCACCCTTCATAATCATTTCAATATCATGCTTAAGTGTGCCATGTAGATCATATAAAACGGATTCCTTCAACATCATAATTTATTACATGATTAAGGAATGATGAATACATAAATTTAAGTCCTAAATCAACAAGTATATGTTTATAAATGTGAATACCCTTGATAGAGGAATGGGTATGGTATTCACTACACGATGATTTTGGTATGAAAAATCACAGTGCAATTTCGGTAGGATAACAACATCATATGAAAATTCATAAAATGGTTGATGAGAGAGAAAGTGGTCTATAATCATTTATAAATGAACTTTATAGTAGGGAATAATGTAACATAATATCCTAACATGTGAAATGGAATTTTAGATGCATAATATAAAATAAATGTTTGAATGGAAATACGGAGAGAGAAATACCTTATGGAATTTCTGTATAGTAATAAGTGAGATTAAAAGATCATAGGGGGGATTAATGGAAGTGAAATGAAGTTAAAACTATGTATAAATAAAATTTAAATTAAGGATTTATGTCAGAACATATCCCAAATCAAGTAAATGTAAATTAAAAGGCATGACATAAAAAAGGTGCTTGAAGAAAAAGGAGAGAGGGAGATCCCTTACTTGGATGTGTGACTCCAAAGGCTTGGGAGAGGATTCTTGGGAGCTTGGGGAAACCTCGAGAGGACTATAAGGAGTAGGGGGAAGAGTGTGGTAGATATTCAAATATATTTAGTGAAGAGGAATGGGTGATTGGGTGGGTTTATATAGTAAAGGTGAGGAAATTCTTTATTATTTTGGTTTTGGACACTACACACTAAAATATTCAAAACCACAAAACATCCCATGGTTTTTGAACATGTTTTCTAGAAAAGGGGAGTGGTATAAATTAGTTTATAAGCCTAAGGGTATAGTATATTAAAATATTTTCCTTGATTATGTGGATGTGAGTCATACTTTCAAGGAATTTATTTTAAAAATCATAAAATATATTATAGGTCTTGGAGGATTCACTAAGGATTTGTAAAATAAAGCCAATAAACTTGAAATTAAATTATTTTAAAGGAAAAAAATATTTTTTCTAAATATATATTTTATATTATTTTATTATATTACTATTGGGTCATTATGATGTCATAAAACACATTATATATTTATGACACATTTAATTTTTACCCAAAAATTCGACTGTCTCAAAAAATTATGAAAAATTTACCATTGGATAATTTATACATACAGATTAGAAAAATAATATTAATTTTATATAAATAATTTTCTAAATATTTGAATTCTCAATTTTAAAATAAAAACCAACATTTATTTAAAATTGACAAGTTTTGACAAAAATAATTTTCAAACCTTAATAAAACTTACATTTGACTTCATAAAAAAGTTATACAATCATTTATATTTAATAAAAGTAATTTAATAATAATATTTTATTAAAATATTATATAATTAAAAAATCCATTAATTCATCAAAATATATTTAATAATTGAATTTTAATATAAAAAATAATATTTGTGACTTAAAAATCATTTACAAAGTAACAATAATAGAATGAAAGTATGTTCATTATTCTATAAAAAAATAGCACACAAAATCATAATTATAGGATCTGGTTACATATCCATTTATTACACTAGCATACACCCTAAGAGTAAGGTGTGATATGGTGGGGCTTTCATGGGGCCGTTCAGTGAATGTGGTTTGGGTCATGATCTTGATGATCTTGAAATTATCCTGTAAACAGTTTCTATCATGCTTAAGTTATTGGATCTCGGCTTGGGATTGGTCTAGGGAAAATCACAAAAATGCTATCTCCCTCGAAATCTCTGATTAATGGGATTCATAGGGTATGATCTTACTGGTTGAGGCCATCACTTCCTTTTTCTGTGCTAAAAGGATTTGTTAAAACCCTATATTCATTCTAGTTATGTGATCACTGTTCAATGACTATATTATCAATGGTAATGATACTTAACAGTCATTTAAATACAATTTTCTATAATAAAAAAAAAGGAGTGAATGTGTTTTCTATATCCATATGACATTTAATTAAAATAAAGGGAATTTTATTCATAAATGTTTGGGTCATTCCAATTCATCATGCTCTCACCTTGAGCATCAGCGCACCTCAGATCCAACTCATGCTCAGTTCACATAAAAACCACCCCAGGCCTGATTCCAATACATAAAATCCTTCCAAAAATACATGTATTTACTTATACCACTGCTCAAATATAACACCTAATATATTTTCAACATCACCCATCCATGATAATTAGTTTCAAAGTATCCACTCAGTTCAATCATCTCATGACACTTTGATCCATATTCGATGTCATCTCTCACTACAAGGACATATTTAATTATTGTTAAAGCTCCAAGAAACTATGTACATAATAATTTCATAAAAACCATCAATACTAGGCCCACACATGATTTCTCATTGATTCAAAACTCAATGATTCCACACATAACTAGCACATACCATCTCACCCTCATTAAAAAACCGATGGTGTATGCTCTCATACCACCAAATCACAGAATCCAACTCATGATAACATGATTAAAAAGTCATCATTTCTAGGATAATATTCCTAAATCAATGACCATGTCCCTAAAATTATAGTTTCATCTAAATAGATGCACCCTTGGTGCCAAAATTCAAAATCAGGAATTTCACCTATTCCATGGTCTACCGGTTGATCACTCGCCAACCAACATCATCTCAAAATCAGTAGCATATATATTCACTCTCACTAGACCATTAGAAGTGTATCCAAAATAAATTTTACAAGGATATAATCAATACTTAACTCTATAACCATCCCTGACACCAAAATCACTCTAGCGATTTTCACCATGAAATTCCAAGGCACCCCATTCCAATATCCAGATAACCATGGATTTTGTGCATGTCAGACCTGTCACAACACAATAAATTCTCATAATTCAATGTCCATAATATCTAAGGAATCACCATTACTATACCACATACTTAAAAACAAATACCTTGTACCAATAAGATAAAATGATCTAAGGCACTCACAAAACTGATCTAACCCCTCTGTCAGGTTACCCTTGTATATCACAACTCATCTCAACAGTAGTAGGAAAATGTCCTGCTACTCAATCATGAAACTAATATGTTGAGCCACATATCAAAGGAACTAGGATATCCCACATATCCCATAAATTATATCTCATAAAGTTCACCACTCATGGGACAACATCTCTACACCCATCTCAGATATCACCATGAATATCATGTGCCAACACACCCACTTTCAGGTCTCACATATATGTACTAGGCAACACATGCCAAGACTCTACCCCTCCAGGGTACTAATTCCTAAATGGGTATTCACATATATATAATGAAAACACTCCAAGATGATCCATGTAAAGTGAAACCATAACCATATGGTTCAGTTAGGTAAAATTCCACCAAGAATCTATATGGTAAAACACCATATAGGTTTTTATTGACAGTTAAAAAAACGAACTTATTTTATTTTCAGAACTAGTAACAAGGAACCAAATTCTTGTATAGACCCAATAAGGGTCAATATACATCCCTTCCATGAGGGACTATATAGTCTTCATCAAGGTTTATTTCACCACATGATTATCATGACCTATCATTAGAGAAAATATACCATACTATAGTTGAGTAAAATGCCACCAACAAGTTATATGAGAAAACACCATATAATTATTTATTGAAATTTTAAATAGTTTAACCCTATATCATCTATTATATCAATATCACATAAGAATACACATTTTATATGAATATTATGTGCCAAATATGTTGTATTAACATCAGTCTCTTGCCAATGGGCCAAGAGATATAACCAAAATAAATCATAATTATAAGAAAACTAAAGTGTGTCATTTTAGGTGAAATCATATGACTATAAAAGTGGAAACCAAGAATAATAATACCATATCCCTAGTAACCTAGAATTTCCATCAGAAAAGGTGTTCATGACACACCTGTTTGAGGTCCATCACAAGCTCTAACACATTCCTATATCACTTGTCTACTATATTCCAATATAATAAGACAAAAAAAAATCTTTGATACAACTTTGTAACATCCCTCCACCCTATAGAACTCGATAGTTCCTAGATTGGTGGTCTCTATATGACCTCATGCATGCTTACCCATACGCCATAGGTTGCTGACTAGAAACAAGAGTCTAGAATGTTGCCATGGAGAGACAATACCCTCATATAAAAGTGAAACAATAATGTAAATAAAATAAAGCTTCCATCATAGTATGCAGAATAATAAAACATGAATCATCAATAATAAAAATAAATTCGGAAGCATATAGTCATACAGTCACACATTCATATCGGTATACCACACCGACCACCCAACGAGTCAATCACATACATAAAATAATTAAAACACTAAAATACACCGATTCTCTACCATTATCCATGAGCCTCAACTCATACCAATCTCTAGTATCACCCAAGTTATCCTACCTGATACTGCAAAACTAGGCCTATATCCTACTTGAACCTATAATTAGTGATGTCTTCTCAGGTACCCAAGCTCCATAGCCGCTCAATGATGGGCATGAGTACAACTTAGTTGGGAACCAAAAATGGGGTCCCAAACATAACCAGTAAATTCAATGTATGTGAAAGTGATACACTCATAATAAATAATTACAGTCATAGAAGTGTGAATGAAATAACCATCATCGGTCCTTGAGTTCTAACGTGACACCCGAGGTCTACTGTACATGCTTAGACCAATGTCAGGGTGTCTCTAAGAATAAGTAACCTATAAATAGAAATATACCCATCCTTGTATCATGAGAAACAAATAAAGGGAAATATACCCATCCCTAAAACCATAATTAAACCACTATGGGGAAATATAACCATCCCCAAAACATAAAAATCCACTAAGGATAAATATACCCATCCTTGGAACTATATGAGCATAAACCTGAGGGGTCATATCCCCTACCCATAACCAGGGATTATACCTCTATTACCTGAGGGTTATATCACTATCCTAGTTCTTGAACCCTTATTCACATATTCCCTGAAAATATATATAAAAAATTATAAATACCCAGGTGAATATAATATATGGAGCCTCATGCCATACCATATACACACCCAGGGTACATCCTTCCTAGAATCTCATGCCAAAAACATGGGTTATCCACTCAAACCAACCCAATATAACTATTATAATAATAATAAAAATAACATGGATTGACAACCTACCATACCACATACACACCTGGGGTACATCCTTCCCTGGATCTCATGTCAAACACATGGGTTAACTACTCATCCCAACCCAACATATATTTTATAATAATAATAATAATAATAATAATAATAATAATAATAATAATAATAATAATAATAATAATTAAAGGATTTACCACCATACAAGTCCATATCACATAACAAAGGTCATCCTCTCAAGTGTATGACCCATCCCCATCACCACAACCCTACCAGGATTATATCATTGATTCAGGTTCTAAGGTGATAGATAAAATCCACACTACCCATTATTGTACACACCCTATATAGGGTTGTTATATTATGGGGGAACCAAATAGGGTACCTTAGGTTAAATTAATCACAGAATCCCCACATAGGTTTCTTCATCCCATCCCCTTAACTTGGGTCAAACCTCATTACTTAGAGGGCTTAACGTCCCTTGACACCATTATAAACATACCAAGGCCTCTCATGACTCACAATAATAGCCTCATCAGCATCACACAAGGGAGATCACCTCAAGTCCATCCCATTTCTTATTAACCTAGGTCAGTCCTCCTACACCTAACCTATCCATAAATCCTACCAAGGGCCAACCCACCTAGGTATTGGCATCTCAATGGGGGAAATAATGCTCACCCCATACTCACATCACTAGCTCAATGAATCTAAGGAACCTTAAGATATCAACATGGACTGTTCGGGATACCCATCTTAGTTCCACACATTCCTTAATAAGGAGGTCATTAAGGGATCCTATATTAGGGATAATTCATTACATTTACTCCATTTAGGCCATCACCACTTTGAGACCATACATCAAATGGAATTCATTTATAGTCATGGACTTGGACATCATTGTTTGAGGCATTAATCAAGTGCACAAGGATCCATTGAGGCTTCATTTCACTCTACATTTAAGAACAGATTCATGAAAAACTATGTTTATGGAAGGTTTGACAAGGTTCATATTGTGGATTATTAACCTCCTAAGATCATGGGAAAGGGTGATGTGTAATTCTGAATTGAAAATAGTGGCTTGCTAGAATTGTAAAAAGTTAAACACATATAGAGTTTATAGAATAATATAATCTTAGTAAGTTTGTTAAATGTAATGGGGTTTTATATAACCCTTTTAAGTGTATAATATCACACAAGGATTCATGGTGGTGGCTAAATGTGTTAAATATGGAACATTGTATATGATATGAAATTCTAATGGAGTAATTATTATTGAAAAATAAACTTATGGAAGAGTGTAATTTTGGAATTATTGTACTGGGTACATGATTAAAAAGAACATATGAGTCTTGGAAGAAAAAAGGAGTAATATATCTCATTCACATAGAGTTCATAATGTGTGAAATTTGTGTCCTTGGGAAACAAAAGAATGTTTTGTTTGTTAAAAATTTAAGGACACCCAAAACTCAAGAGTTAGAGCTTGTTCACATGAATGTTTGAGGGATAAATCTAGCTTATTATCATGAAGGATCATTGTAATATGTTACCTTAATTAATTAAGAAACAAAGAAAGTGTGAATTATTTTCTTAAATAATGAATATGAGATTTTCATAACATTCATTCGATGGAGATATTAGCTGAAAAAAGTGATCAGAGTGAAGATGAAATGTTTAAGGTCTAATAACAGCGGTGATCATGGAAGTAGATAATTTGATATGTTTTTCTAGAAGAAAGTAATTTAGTTTAATAAGACTTTACATGGAACACTAGAGAAAAATGGTATGAAAAAATAGATTAATATGAACTAAAATGAGAGATCTTGAAGCATGGGGTTTCCTCTTGGTATCCTAAAAGTGTATTAGATGGAAGTTGTTAACCGCATCACTTATCTTATGAATAGAAGTCATTATGAAATATGGGTCTTGGATATTTTAAAATAACTATTAACCAAAATTATAGAAATTTTTTCTTATATGAATGGTTTTGAAATTATAGTGCATGTTTATTTTCATATATAGAAAAGGGATAATATTGAATTGAAATCATGAGCAAGTTTCTTTATTGGGTATAGTGATGAAGACTTTGGATTTTATCTCTAATATAATGATTAATGGAAGTTCATCCAAAATTGAAATATTATCTTAAATGAGAAGATCATGTGGAAGTATTGTAACTTGTTAGGAGATTTTGTTAAGATAAAAGAATCAATAGATCATTCCCATGTTTATTCAAATAGAAGACCATAAGTTCTAGTAAATTTAGGATGTAATTATGTTATGGAAGAGTCATCAAGGCTGAATGTATTCGATTGTTCTAGAATTTTAGAATATCAGTGAAGAGTTCTATAAGGGGTAGAACCTTGGGATAAATAAAGGATGCGTACTAAGATGAGATCATTGGTACAAATGTTCAGAACTGATCTCTATTACTTACTTTTTTATGGATGGTGGTGGATGTGAAATCCTAGAAATGGGGTTAAATATCAGGTATTTATAATAATTAGAGTTATAAATTAAGGATTAAATAAACTCCTCACATTTTAATGAAACATGGGAGCTAATATAATTACTTCCAGGGAAGAAGGTATTCCAGAACAAATGAGTCTACTAGTTGAAGTTAGAAGAAAATGATAGGAAATGGTACATTACCAGGTTGGTTGTGAAAATATTTCAAAAAATAGAAAGGGGTAGATTTATTAAAAATATTTTTCATAGTTTTTAAGAACACAATAATCCAGGCGTTGTTAAATTTTGTTGACTTGGAAGATCTAAATATTAAATAATTAGATGTGAAAATAACTTTCCTTTATGGTGGTTTGGAAGAGGAAATATTCATGGATAAATTAGAAGGATTCAATGAGTCTATAAGCAATCTGGTTTGAAAGCTTGAGAGGAGTTTTTACAGGTTGAAGAAATAACCAAGACAATGGAACCATAAGTTCAATGTCTTTATAATATTTAAGGGGTTTATCTAGAGAAATGTGGATAATTATTGTTATTGAATGGAATTTGATGACATAAATTTTCATTATAATTATTTTTTGTATAGAAGATATACTCTTGGAAGGTTCAAATATGAAACAGATTAAGGATTTGAAAACTAATTTGTCCAGAAGGTTTGAGATAAAGGATATTGGTGAAGCCAAATGGAATTTGGGAATGTAGCTCAGAAGGTACCAGAATATTGAGACATTAATATTACCTTATAAGGAGTATATCCAAAAATTATTGGAAAGATTTGGAATGTCCATATATAATACTGTGACTACCTACATTGGGTGGATATTTTAAGTTATCAAAATAAAAATAACCAAAAACAAAAGTTTAGGCCAAGTGCATGGAAATGGTTCTGTTCACATCAAAGTTAAAAATCTAGATGTATGTTATGGTTTTTATAAGGACATACATTGCAGATGAAATGAGAGTTTTTTGTAGGTTTATAGTGAATTTGGGAAAGGATCACTAGGAATAATTAAAGTTTATTCTTAGATATCAAAAAATAATTTAAGATTCATCCTTGTGTTTTAGAATAATTGATCTATTATAAGGTAATAATGATTTAGACATTAGAGGAGATATGGATATATGAAAGAGTTCCACTGGATTTGTGCTTACCTTTGGAGGAACAACCATAAACTATATGTCGAAGCTAAATATGGTAGTTACACTTATTAATATATAATCATAGATTATATCCATTACAAAAGTAGATAAGGGGATATTTTGGTTGAAGTGTTTGTTGGAGGAACTCATAAGGTCGTCGGAAAAAAAGATCTTGCTCTATGTCAGTTAGAGCACAATCCATATTGTAAAGAATCCAATGTTTACCTCATTCATAAAACACATTTAGTTAAAGTACAACTTCATCTAGAATATTCTATAAGATAGATTACTAGAACTATAGAATATTGGAGGAATTTAAAATCCATTAGATATGATGACAAAGTTATAGTCTGAGAAAGTTTGGGGTGTTGTTGTGCCTTAATGGGGATTGGATGACCAAAATAAATGAACTAGATATTCATTTTTTGTTATCATGAATGAATTAAAGTAATTTAAAATGACAAAGTATTAAGAGTAAACCTTAGAATCAGTTTTAAATTAGTATATTTATAGGTTTTTTATATGAAGGATAATTTTGGTTTCTCACTCTATAACCTTTCATTTTGGAAGGAGTGAATCTAGAAGATGGGTTGTAAAACTTTTAGAAGAGGTTGACAGCAGTAAAAATTAGTGAATAAGAAAAGTTCAAAAAACAAATATTTTTTTAATTTAAAATAATGATGAGTTCTTAAAGTCATAACACTATTCACTAGAAACTATAAGTTGAGTTGGTGTAATTAGTTGGCTGTTGGTGGGTCCATGGTCAAGTAGAGGGTCATTTGAAAATATTTGATGATAGTGGAAAAAAATAAACCTAGCTAGATTGATCTATATATGGGTGGATGGGGTCACTTGTAAAGTACCTATGGAATTTTTCTCTTATACTTACATTTATTAATAAAGGAAATAATGTTTCTATAGTGGAGTGGGGAATTTCACGAACCACATAAACTCTTGTGTTGTCATTCCTTATGAGTGTGTTTTTGTTCAATTGTTCTTGTTTTGTTAGTTCTATTTTTCTTGGAGTGTTGAGATTTGGTGTGTGTATAGTGTTCTTGGTCTTCTTAGTTATAGATACCCCAATTTTAGGTCCCACTATATTTGAAATTTTTAGACTTTATTCTGTAAGGGAAGTTCTTAAATTAATCTTCTAGATTGTGGGTCCCTAGAGCCAACATTAATAAACCATTATAGAATAATACTACTAAGGAAAAAGTTTAGAATGATGTTGTTGAAGAAATTTAGGTAGTTAAATATGAATAGATGGATGATAATAGTAGTGATTATACATGTAACACATCCCAATTATTATTTTGGTTCAAGTATATATTTTTTTATTTTCATTTTTTTAAATGTTTCATGATTTTTTATTAGTTATTTTTAGAAAGTAATTCTATGTAAAAATTTATATGTTAATCCAAATAATTAAATTTTGAGAAATGTTCTTTATTTACATGGGCCATATTGAATTTTCTATTCCCCAAACTTCTTTTATACAGAGCATGCATATCATTCGAATAAAGTATGCAATGATAATAAATTTTATAATAAAATTAATATATTATAATTACTCATTGATATTATTTTTTCATAGATGATTATACATGGTAGGAGTTCTGTAATTCCTTCCTTGCTAATAAATAGCTAATATCCTCCTCAACATGGAAAATTCTTTAACTCATTTATATATAATTTTGTTGTAACCACCAAGTGAAGGAATTCAGGCATAAAAGAAGGGTTCATAACAAGAATTTTCAAAATGTTTCAGTTGAATTTATGTCATAAGACTAAATTAGGCATACCAGTCCCCATATTCTCCCATGGATCACATATAAAATATTTAATCACAAGGACAATAAATTAAATAATAAAGATTGATAATTTTGTGAAATGACATGATCCAGAAATGTTGTACTCATCATTGAATCAAAATAGATCAAAGGAACCAAACAAGGATCGCTCTATATCATTCATACATTTACTGAAGCTCTTGGGTTTTCATTCTATAGCCTTCATGTTCTATAAAAAGAGATGTGATTACTTCATGATTCCCATATAATCACTATAACATGATGAACACAATTCACGAAGAAAAAATTGATCATTCATGTTAATTATCTCACTTTCTATCTCTAAAACTTGATAGAATATAGAGTGGAGAGATAATTCATGAAAAAGAATAATTTTTAGTAAAAATATACTTTTATACTTAATTTTACGTTTCTTAAAATTGTATTTTGGTCTCTCAAAAAAAAAATAATACATAAAGACTAATTTAAATTATCATAAATGTCACAAACACTTCATCACTAACTTGTAACATTCTTAAATGTTGTTTGATGAAATAAAAACCATAAACTAGGATCATTTCTCCTGAAAATGTTTAATGAACCTTGAATAAATAAAATTATTTAAAAAAAAAACTCATGTTCACTTATTATACTTAAATAATTTGTGAAATAAATTTAATTATAATTATTCTAAATATGAATAATATATAATAGAATTTATTAATACATTTGACTATGATCATCCATACCTGAATATTCATCATCCTATGGACTTGGGGCCCATTTAGTCTTAAACTCCAATTTATCCAAATTGGTGGAACATATGGATACACTTTGATTGTGATGTAAATTCATACCACCCTAGACCACTCAATGGTGGATGGACTAGTGGTTTTCATATAACCTTAGGCGTGACTCACCATACACCAAAGGATACCGACTAGTAGTGTGGATTTAGGGTGTCATTATGGGGATACTATAATCTCATATCAAAGTCTAAAAATTATATAAATACCATGAAACATCCATAAGTACATAGAATAATAAAATATGAATCATCAATAATAAAAATGAAATATTAAGCATACGGTCATATAGAAACATCTTCATACTATAATACAACACCAACTACCCACCAGATCAACCACATATACAAAATAAAAAAAAGAATAAAATACACTAAGTCTCTACTATCACCCACAAGCCTCACCTCATCCTAATATTTAGTCCTGCCTAAGTTATCTTGCTTGATCCTGCAACAATGGGCCACTTCCCTACATAAAACTCTAATTAATGAGGCTTTCTTGGATATCCAAGTGCCATGGATGCCTAAGCAGGGTGTGAGTACAACTCATTAGGGCACCACTAATGGAGACCCAAACATAACCAATAAACATAGTTTATGTGCAAGTGATATGCTCAGAATAAATAATTACAACTATAAAATTATAAACTAATTAAGCCTTTTTGATCCTTAGGTTCTAACTTAACACTCGAGACCAACTATTTCTGCTTCATCTAGTGTCGGGGCCTCTATGAGCTTAAGTAACTACCCAAGGTAAATATAGACATCCTCAGAACATGAGAAACAACCCATCAGAAATATAAGCATATCTGTAACCATAATGAAACCACATGGGGAAATATATCCATCCCCAAAATTATATAAGCATAAAACCGTGGGGTCACATCCCTTAACTAGAACTAGGTATCATGCCTCCAATACCCGAGGGTCAGATCCCACCACCAAAAACTAAACCATAATTCACATATCCCATGAAAATACATACAAAACATTACAAATACTCTGGGGAATATCTACCATGGAGATTTATGTTATACCACCAATTCACCTGAGGTACATGCTTCCAGGAATCTCATGTCGAACACATGGTTTAACTACTTACCCCAACCCAATATATGTATCATAATAATAATAAAAATAACATGTATTGGACACATACCCAAACTATATCGTATAACTGAGGTCAACCTCTCAAGTGAATGCCCATCCTTGACACTACAACCCTACCAGGATAATATCATCAATTTAGGTTCTAAGGCGACAACTGGAATCCTCACCACCCTTTCTCAAACACACCCAATCACGGGTCATTATATCATAGAGGCACCTACTAGGGTCTCCTAGGTCACATCAAGCACATATCCCCACCGGGGTTACTTTTTCTCATTCCCATCACTGAGGTCAAATCCCATCACTCAGAGGGCATGACACCCCTCATCATTATTAGAAACATACTAAGGCCTTTTTGGCCACATAAGAAAAGCCTCATCAGTGTCAGATAAGGGACATGACATCGATTCCTTCCCCTTTATAGTTAACTTAGGTTGGTACTCATGTGACCAACCTATTTATAAATCCTACACAGGGCTAACCCACCCAGGTATTTACATATCACTAAGGGAAGAATGCCCGCTCCATACTCATCTCACTAGCCCAAAAACTCCAATTCACCTCATGGTATCACCATGGACCATTAAAACCACCCATATTATTTCCCCACTCCAAAACAAGGAGGTATCTAAGGGATCCTATACTAGGGTCACTACATTATATTTAATCCATTTAGGTTCTTTCTTTTTTGAGCTCATATATCACAAATCATAAATTTATAAGCACAAATTAAAATATCAATGGCTAAGGCATCAAGATAGTACACAAGGGTCCATTATATCCCTTGGAACTTTTTTCTGACAATTTATATGAATATAATTTTAATTTAAAAATTCATTTAAAATAAAGGGGTCACTCTCCATAGTGAAGAGACCATATATCACATTCCATAAACAAATGTATAAACCAAGGGAAATTCATAGGGACTTCCTACCTCAAATATGAATCCATTTATTTTAATTGATATCCTTATCATCCCTATCTAGGTTCATCCAATATCATATCAACATCTTGAGAACCTATGTCAAGCCACAACACCCAATAATGATTTATAACATTAGTTATTAAATCTAATTAAATTATATATAATTCCTAAAAACTCATCAATCACCCTAAATACACCAAAAACATGACCAATAATCAACAAAAGGATTGTGGTGAACCCTAAACACCATGAATGAAAAAATACCAATCATGTGACACCGATTCAATATTCAATTTCATCCAATTTAACCGAAATCACTAGAAAAATTCATACAACAATGTACCTAATCCAAAATGGCATGTGACGACATGTATGAATCTTCACAAGATTCCATCTATCCAATCTATTCTCACATAATATCAAGATGATATCACCATGATCTGGTGAAATCCTCAACAAAACTCTAAATTGGGTCACTCAAAAAGAGAGATAAATAAGAGAAACTAATACTAGGGGATAAAGAGGGATAGAATCACCATGATTCAATGGAAAACTACATCAAAATGCTTTATTTACAAGTGGATTCAATGGATGGAGGAGGGATAATCCCTCTTGGTTATTTCATGAATGATAGGGAGAGGAGAGGGGAGGTTGGGATTAAAAAATTTCTTGGTTAAATTGTTCATTCAATATTTTTAATGAAATTTGGTAGACCACAAAGTTTTTCCACATGATTTTCCAAACCATTCACCAATTGTGTATCTTTCACTATAAACACCTCACATAGTTTTATGGTATTGTTTTCTAAATCATGAGCTAACCATGTGGTTGAATCTATTCTAAAGATACCACATCACACAGTTTGGACAAATAGTTTTCTAAATAATACACCAACCATAAAAATACCATTTGTAACTAGACTGTATGCTTTTCATAGTTTCTCTATAGCCACTCTATAGTCGTGTGTCAATCCCCTAAACAAACCCAAGCAACATGGTTTACCTACATGGTTTCTCTTAATCATGTGGAAAATTTTCATATTGTAAAACTCTTTAAAATATTTTTATTTTTAGGCCCAAGCCTCCCGAGACTCACTCAATAACCTAATTAAACTATTGAACCTCAAAATATATCCAAAAAACAATTGCTCTAGATGCTCAAAATCTCAAAATTTTTATTTGAATCTCAATTCATAAAACGACCCTACATCAGAAATTTAAAAATTCAAATTCCACTAAAATTGAAACCTATAAAGAAAACAGGGTTTTAAAATTTCCCCATCATAATGATTATAATCCTAAATAATCATCATCGGTACTTATATATATATATCAACCCATATCAGTCATCAATTCATGATCAATTCATCATGTTCTACTTCAAAACGCCGAACAAGCTCCTACTAATAAACTCCTAATATGAGGCACACTACTTATCTAAAATTGATCCACTGCTAATACCTATCACCAAAACATTGAGATAGTGATTACCCACACCTGTATAGATTGATACATGATAATTTTTTTTGTCGATCCATCCATAATCTTATGGTGATCCCCACCATAGGTCTCTACTCATAAATACTGATTCTAAGCCATGGAATCCCCACCATCAAAAACACGAACCAAAACACATTATTAGTGTTATAATAACATGATTGGTATAGTTTCTATATCTCCACACATAATATCATGTTAAAACACCAATTATATTATGATACCACTCATCACCTCAATTTTTAACTAAATCAGGCAAGCCTCCACCACCCAGGCACATGACCCAGATATGTCAACTTTATTTTTCCAAAAAATAATCGGATAATCCTATTTTTTTTTTGTCACACATGATAAAATGTTCCTAATGATGGCCGAAACAATATCATCTCAAGATCAACATCATATATCTACACTCTCACTAGACCTATAGAAGTGTATCCATAATCAATTGTCCAAGAATCCAATCAATCCTTACATCTATAACCATCCTTGAACCCAAAAGCACTCTAGTTATTTTCACTATGAAATCCCTTAGCACCCCATGCCTATATCCAACTGACCATTCCTTCCTTGAATTTCAGACCTGTCCCAACATAAGCACTTATCATGATTATATATCTATAATATCTAAGGCATAACTATGCCTAAACCACATACTTGACAACAACTATCATGCACTGGTCACATAACCTGATCTAAGGCACTCACAAAACCGAGATAACACCCTCTCAGGTTACCCATGTATTTCACAACTCATCTCAATAGTAGTCGGAAATTGTCACACTACTCAATCAAGACACTAATATATTGTTCCACATATCAAAGGAACTATGATCTCCTATATAGAACATAAATTATATCTCACATAGCTCATCGCTCATGGGACAACATCTTTTCACCCATCTTAAACATCACCAGGAAAATCATGTGCCAACACACCCAATCTCAAGTATCACATATATATACTAGGCATCACATTCCAAGTCACTACTCCTCCAGGGCAATAATTCCTAGATGGGTATTCACATATATATAATTAAATAACTCCAAGATGATATTTGTTGAGTGAAACCATAACCATATGGTTTAGTTATGTAAAATTTCTCCAGGAATCTATACGGTAAAACACCATATAGGTTTTTATTGACACTAAAATAACCAAACTTATTTGTTTTTTAGAACAAATACTAAGGAACCAAATGCCTGTATAAACCCACTATGTGTCACTATACATCCCTTCCATGAGGGACTAAATAGTCATCATCAAGGATAATTTCACCACATGATTTACATGACCTATCATCAGAGAAAATATACCGTAGTTCATTTGAGTAAAATGCCACCAACAAGTTAAATGATAAAACACCATATAATTTTTTTATTGAGATTTTAAATACTTTAACCATATATCATTAGTGATATCAATCAAACACAAGCATACACATTTTATATGAATATTATGTGCCAAATATGATGTATGAACATCAGCCTCTTTCCAATGGGCCAAGAGACAAAACCAAAATAAATCACAATTCTAAGAAAACTCAAGTGTGTCATGCTAGGTGAAATCATATGACTATAAAAGTCAAAACCAATAATAATAATCCTATATCTTCAGAAACCTATAATTTCCATCAGAAAATGTGTTCGCAACACACCAGTTTGAGGTCTATTACAAGCTCCGACACATTCCTATATCACTTTTATACTATCTACCAAAATAACAAGACAAAACAAAATCTTTGATAAAACTTTGAAACATCCCACCACCCATACCACTCGACAGTTACTGGACTGGTGGTCGCTACATGACCTTAGGAACAATTACCCATATGTCATAGGTTTCCGACTAGCAGTGAGGGTCTAGGGTGTTTCCATGGATAGACAATACCCTCATATCAAAGTGAAACAATAATATAAATAAAATAAAAACTCCATCATAGTATGTAGAATAATAAAACATGAATCATAAATAATAAAAATGAATTCAGAATCATATATTTATACAATCACATATTCATACTAGTATACAACACCAACCACCCAATGGGTTGATCACATACACAAAATAAATAAAAGACTGAAATACAATAAGTCTATAAAATTATCAATGATACTAACCTCAAACAATATCTAGTCTCACCAAAGTTATCATTCCTAATACTATAACACTAGGCCTCTATACTACTTGAAAGTACAATCAATGATGTCTACTTGGGCACCCAAGTGCCATGGCCACTTGAGGAGGGCATAAGTAAAACTTAGTTGGAACCACCAATAGGGTCCCAAACATAACTAGTAAACAAAATGTATGTTCAAGTGATATACTTAGTATAAATAATTATAGTCATAGAAGTGTGAATGAAATAACCATCATCAATCCTTAAGTTCTAACATGACACCCAAGATCTACTGTACATGCTTCAACCAATGTCAAGGTGTCTCTAAGAACAAGTAACCATTCAAGAGAAACATAACCATCCTTGGAAAATGAGAAACAACTCAAGGGAAATATACCCATATCTAAAACCACAATGAAACCACTAGGGGGAAATATACCCATCCCCAAAACATGGGAAACCACCTAGTGGAAATATACCCATCCTCAGAACCATATGAGCATACACTCAAGGGGTTGTATATCCTACCCATAACTAGGTATCATACCTCTATTACCTAAGGGTTATATCCCCATAGTTCTTGAACCATTATTCACATATTCCATGAAAATACATATAAAACATTACAAATACCTAGGGGAATATCCAACCTAGAGCCTCATGCCAAACTACATACACATCTGAGGTACAACCTTCTAGGAATCCCATGTCAAACACATGGGTTTTCCACTCTCCCAAACCCATCATAAATATTATAATAAAACAATAACTTGGATTAAAAACCTTTCATACCACATACACACTTAGGGTACATCCTTCCCTGAATCTCATGTCAAACACATGGGTTAGCCACTCACCCCAACCCAACATACATATAATAATAATAATAATAATAATAATAGTAGTAATAATAATAATAATAATAACAATAATAATAATAATAATAATGAGGATTTAACACCATAAAAATCCATATCACATAAAAAATCTCATCCTCTCAAGTGTATGACATTTCCTTGCCACCACATCCCTACTAGGCTTACATCATCAATTTGGGTTCTAAAGGCGGCACATGAAATCCTCACTACCCATTCTTTTACACACCCTCTTAGGGGTTTTTATATTATTGGGGAACTAAATAAGGCCCCCTAGGTTATATTAAGCATGTAATCCCCACATGTGTTCCTTTATCCCATCCCCATCACTAGGTTCCTATCTCATTACTCAGAGGGAATCACATCCCTTAACATCATTAGAAACATAACAAGGCCTATCAGGACTCCCAAGTAAAGCCCCATCGGCATCAAAAAAGGGAGATGACCTCAAGTCCATCCCCTTTCTAGTAAACAAAGGTCGGTCCTCAAGAACCCAACCTATCCATAAATCCTACCCAAGGACAACCCACCTAGGTATTCACATCTCAATGGGGGAATAATTCTCACCCCATGCTAACATCACTAGCTCAATGACTCTAAGGCACCTTAATATATTAAAATGGCTTGTTAGGGCCACCCATATTATCTACACACATTACATAATAAGAAGGTCTCTAAGGGATCCAATACTAGGGATAATGCATCACATTTACTACATTTAGATCCTCACCCCTTTGGTACCATACATCACACGCAATTAATTTATAATCCTATCCTTGGCCATTATTGTTTAAGGTTGTAAGATAGTACACAAGGATTCATTGTGGCCCCTGAAACTTTTTTTGACCATTTATATACATTTAATTTTAATTAAAAAATTCATTTAAAATATAGGGGTCACTCAATGTAATGAAGAGAACATATATCACATCCAAAAACAAATACATAAACTGACGACAATTCTTAGAGACCACTTGCATCAAATATGAATCCATTTCCATTAATTAATAGCTAGAAAATATCTATCTATGTTCTGACAAGATCATATCTATAGTGACCCAGGATTTTCATACTTAGATATTACATCTTTTTAGATGAATATTCAATACAACTCATAAATATACACTCAATGATTGTATAGGTTTAGTATCTCTAGAGACTAGATACACAAGATTCTTATTTCATGAAAGAACTTCAATGTATCCCACAAATATCTCCCAATTTTTAATAGATATACCCTACTTAAAACCTTTATTTAAAAACAGGGGAGAGGGAAGATAAGAAAGGGTGAGATCAGATGCTCATAAAGGAAAAAAAGGGTGATATCAATGATCACTTAGTCATAACATAGGCATAAGGATATGAGAACATGAACTTTACATTTTAAAACCATAGCCTGCATAACATAGATCATAATCCCGAGTCATGGAATAATGATTAATAGTTCATAAGACACAAATAATAAAGGAAATAAATGAATATGAGATACGAGAGCATAACATAGACATAGGAATTTGGAAAAAACATAATATTATAACATTTTGAACATGAATAAATATAAAAATCATCACTCATTAAGTTAAAGACATGAAATTATATCCTTACATAAAATTATGGACATTAAAACTGAGTCCATGCATAAGATTATAGACATGAAACTTGGTCCACACATAACCTTATAGATATGAAACTAGGTCCACACATAACCTTATGGACATAAAACTAGGTCCATACATAACCTTAGGGACATGGAACCTTTTCCATGCATAACATTTTGAATATGAAATCAGGCTCAATCATAACACAATTAACACATGATTCATCCATCTTTACTCAATGTATTAGAGGGATATATAATTCTGGCCCCACATATCCCATAATGAAAACTATACATATGTGTGACACAAACTCATTAAACATTAAACATATCATCATATCATAACCTGTGCAAAGAAATGAGGTTTCATAAAAATTTCATCAATACATCTAGCATAACCCATGGAAAATAAATGGGTTTTATAAAAATCTCATCATTATAATCCTAAAATATACAGATAAATAATAGGGATGGTATCATTGGATCATATTTCTAGTAAAAAATAAGCACCACCAAATGTTTTTTTCCTTGATTAATACAAATTACATAAAAATATCATTAAAAAATTCTTGAGGAAAATATACTTTCCATTTTGAAATCACTTACATAAAATATAAAAATTTCCCAAATATTAAATATTTTTTTTTATTTTAAAATAAAACTGTAAACTTTTAAGGTAAACTTTAAATCATTTAGATTTAATGACATTGGAAATACCATTCATGCTATACATATTAAAATGAATATTCCATTCACATTTTTAGTAAAAATTCAAAAGCACCTCATTTCAGAAAATGATAAGAAGATTCCTCTTAAATAATTTTGTAAAAATTTAAAAAATGGTAAAAATTACTTAAAAAAATATTTTTATAATAGTAAAAACATTATTGAAAACATTCTTTAGAAAACATGGACATAGAAGATAAAATATTTTCAACCAAAGAGAGAGATAAAGTCGACTTTCCTTAAAAACATTATTTTTATCTATTTAGTTATTAAAGAGAGGAAAATGAAATGAAAACTTGTATTCTATAAAAATAACAAGAGGATAATACAATTAATTACTTTACTGAGAGTTATATAATAATATTTCATAATATTAATCATAATCATAACCAATCTCAATAAATAGTGAGATTGTAACATAAAATCTTACCACATTGGTAATTTTTGAATCACAAACCCAATGAAAGAAATAACCATATGTTGATATTTAAATTAAAATAAAATTCATAATAATAGTTATAAAATACATTCATTGAAATTATATACACCACATGAAATAAACAAGTGGTGAATATATCTTGTGTCTCACTAAAATAAAAGTGAGACGAAAATCCCTTACCCCAAGTATCAAATTTATTCACACACATTAAAAATCATGTATAATAAACATAGGTTTATTATAAATATATTATAGAACCATAATAAAACATACAATTCATTATATTATTTACTTATAACCTTTTATCACCCATTTAATAATAACTCTTTATTAAAATCACTATTTCGAGTGATAATTACTTCGTTTTTCATGAATGTTTTGGTTCGGTAGTTTTGGTCATTATACTTTGATTTTGGTTAAATCATCTCAAAAATGTTAATAATGGTATAAATATAATATAAATTCATTTTATGCATATTTATACTCATCTATAAGAGTTATATATCGAAAAATGAATTACACCATTCCTAGAGATGGTAGGTCGTACGTACACATGAATGTTGTTTCAATTTTTAACGGATGGAATAAAATAAAGGTAAATGATATTTTAATTTTAAATAATAATTATAATATTATATATCATATTTATCCATTAAATATATCATTATTACCATACATGTAAAACATAAATGAAAAAACAAGTCACATCGCTTCATGGAGGTGGTAGTCCACACGTATGCACAAGCGATATTATTATTTTTCAAAGGATTATAAAGAAATAAGGTAGATGTGATATTATAATTATAGAAGTATAATTATTTCATAAATATAATATAAATAAATTAATTCTATAATTATATTCAATCTTGGGAGGTGGTTAAGGAAAAAGAATTACATCGGTTCACAAGGTGGTAGTCCGCTGTACACACAATCAATGGTTTCATTTTCCATTTGATGGAAGAGGAGATGGATACAAGTTATTAACTCAAAATAATAAAAATTTATTATAATTTATATAATGGTTTTATTATATTTTAATTATTAATACATGAATTAATGCGGTAAGAGAATAAGTAAAAGAGAAATACCTTAGTGAAGACAATTACCTTCTCTTAGAAAAACCTTATTTGGATATATATTTAAGGACCCTATGGTTGGTATTTTGGTAATAATAGTATCTATAGAACATGGATAATGATTTTGAGTAGATATTTTGGTAGGTTTTATTTGATAAAAATTACTTAAGAGGTGTGAATAAGTTATGGGAGGGGGTTCCCTTTTATAATTTTGGAGGAGTGACATTTTTGTAAATACCCAAAACTATTCAATAATGGAAAGTCAATGTAAACCCAAGAAACTTAAAAATTGATAAATAAATAAGGGGATAAAATATATGGTCTATCCAAAACTCCACCACAAAAATAATTTTTTTTAAACATGTTGTTCCATAATATCTATGTATACTTTTACCATTTTAATTTTCACCACAGTAACTAGTTTTTTTATTTATATACCTAGGTAATTTATACTTTAAGACTAAAAATAAATGAGAATTATTTTATAATTTGGACCTAGTTATTATAAATATTAAATCCAATTTATCAAATAAAATTCTAATGTGTGTGAAAAATTAATCTTAACACAGGCGCATGTAACTCGCAAAACCCTGTTTTAACCTTAACCATGTTAATTTTTTTTAATGTTTTCAATATTAATTTTAACCAAAAAATGTTAAAATTATTAAATAATATTAATTATTATTATTAAAAATATTTAATACACTTTACCAAATTCAATTCACATAAGTGGAAGTTTTTTAATTTAAAATTAAATGTGCAAGCGCGACGAAAATGCGGTTTTACAAAGAAAAAATTTCTTAATTAGAAAAAGGTTTTACATAAAAATTAATTATAGAATTAATATAAATGACCTAATTTGTATTAATAATAACATAATTGAACTAATTTTAATTTTAAAACAATTTTAAAATAAATTTTAATTTTTTAAATGCTTTAAACAAAGAGGCAGTTTTAATATTTTATCGCGATTTGATTAAACTCGATGTTGCATCTAACACAAGATATTGAAGAAATTAAATTTATTTGAAATAAAATTTCATAAAATTTTTAGGTGTTAAATTCTCTCAATTTTAATTAATTGTTACCTCAGAGTTTGAACTTATTCTCGATAATTAGGGTTTTACATTTGAAAATTCTTTTGTGGGAAACCCACATCATAAAAGGTGTCAATAAAACGTCCTCTTAGAAAGAGGGAATGAGAAATATAAAGGTCATATAGAAAAAAAAACATGTTTAAAAATATGATAACATTAATGGTAAGTGAAAATATGGATATGGAGTTTTAAACTAATGCCTAAATACTAATAGAGAGTGATAGAGAACATGGCCAGTCAAAAGTTAACCAAAAAAAATCCCTACATCTATGATGGGTGAAAAGAAATTTTATTAATCAGAAATGAATGTAAATGTATAATTTTTTTATTTTAATATAAATTTCTTAAATTTGTGGTATTATTTTATTATCAATATAGAGAACACCATAAAATATACTCACTTGATATATTTTTATTTCATAAGTATAATGTCATCATTTGGTTGTGCTTTGATCAATTTACACTTTATTTCTTACTCCAAGAAATTAATTTTCATGATTAATGTTTTTAATTCCTAAATCTCAAAAATTTATATTTTAATGGGTCATAATATCCATAAAGTATGGAAATTTATTCCTCATATATCTAGATATTTACCAAAAAACTAAAATAGTTAGAACATGTTATATAATGCATTAAGTTATAATACTTCAACAATAATACCCAAAATTCAACTTAACATATTACATAAATATTTAACCTTAATAATCCTCCAAAATACGACTGACAAAAATTGAATCCCAAATATTAGAATGGTTTGAACCATTATTTTTTTAAAAAAATAATCACTCATAAAGTCTCATACTAAGATGTGTATACACTAATAATTTCTAAAATAAAGTCACAATAAAATCAGATATGATTTCAAAAGATAATTAACCATTTTTTTCTTTAATAAACTTCCATATTATCCATAAAAAACATCTTAATTAGAATTTTGGGTTCACCCTTTCACCAATAGATGATCATAGGTTGATTCAGAATATCAAATGTGATTTCATTATTCTAAAATTTATGTAGTGGGTGATAATAAATTCTCATAATCACATCAAATTTCACTAAAGGATAAACAATAAAATTTTCTTAGGTCTCCTTCATAAAAAATCCAACATGAAATTACCAACACTATAGTGGGAGATAAGTTTGACCTAATTATAATGATTTACTTCAGCTGTTGTGATTGCATAAAATTTCCCTATGTTTTTCATCTTCAGAGGTTTTTGTAGATTTTTATTTCTATTTTCCCTTGGATTAGGGAATTTATTCACATAATGTCTAAACTCATTGAATATATAACATTTAAGTGTGCGCGGTGTATTCTATTGAACCCTCTCTTCATTCCTTTAATTAATTGTATTCTTCATATTACTTTGACAATATTTTTCTTATTAGTTAGGTTTCACATACTTGAAACATATTCACGTTCCTTTTAGGAATTCAACTGAGTGTTCCTTACCACATTTTTGTCAAGTAGGATCCTAGAAAATTTTCTTACCTCTATGTGATATGCCAATAGAACTTCCATAAAACCCCATCTTCCTTTTCTTATCACCAAAAACATGAGGGATTTTAGATTCTATTTCCACTTTGAGTGCACATCAAATTATTTCTTCATAGCTTCCAGAATCCCTTATGGATAATTTCTTTCTAAGGCTTGGTTTTAATCCACTAAATAATTGATCAATTTTTCTTTCAGGGATGATGATTAAACTAGAATAATTCCTTGGAAGTCATATAAAATTTTCCTCATAAGTACCAATGGATTCATCATCCTTCTGATTAAGCTCAAGGAATTCCTTCTCCATTTTTGCATATAAAATATGAGTATATTTCTTACTAAAAAATATCCTCTTAAACTCACCCCATTCCATAAAGTCAATTTCATCCTCTCAATACGTATTCTTAATAAGATTCCACCATTGATCTACTTTTACTAATAAACAATAAATGTTTAGGAAAAATTTTAATGTTCCAAGTAATGAAGAATGAAAAATATATTTTTACATCACCTTGATCTATTTCTCATCAACCAGTGGATCAGAAGTACCATAGAAGGAGGGTGGACATTGTCACATAAAAGATTCAATTAATTGTTTCTCCCTCCTTGGTAAATGTATTATTTCAACATGTACCATGTTACCACTTATAGCTTGAGAGAGTTGAGTGAGCATAGTCATAATAAATTTCATCCCAACTTCTAATACACTTGGTTGAACATGATGAGAGTAATTTTATTGGACATCACATTCATTGTTCACATGATTCCTTTAGGTTCCTGTTATTGACTAAAACCAAAATTCATAGTGTGAGAAAAATAATCATAACCATGAAAAATAATTTATAAGACGTCTAAATCATGAAACCTACTTTTAAATATATGGGACCTTAGGTTTTACATAGGCCATTCATGATAATTATCTATTCAAATACTCCAGGATGGTTCATAAATAAAATGTGAATTAACCTAAGAATATCCCCTAAGAGTTTTAAAGTAGGTGTGTATCACGACCCATTGTTGTGCACCAGGTGATGATAATGTCAAAGACCAGTGTTCCCTATTCAGAGTTATTACACTGAGGTAAAACTGTTCTAGAGCCACATCTACCCACAATATCTAGAAATGGATGTTTTTCTTGGAAAATTAGACAATATCTTCCTTACTAAAACTTTAGGATGTTTTCCTATACTTAAACTTATCCATAGGGTTTTCACCAAAGTTTTCTAAACCTAATATCAAAAGGTTGACTAAACCTAGGCTTTGATACCAACTATAGCAACCCAGACTTTTCATACATAGATATTTCATCTTTTTTGATGAATATTCAATATAATTCAAAAATACATGCTTGAGAACCATATAGGTTCAGTGTATTTGGAGAATTTATACACAATATTTTTATTTCATGAAATATATTAAACATATCCCACAAATGTCTCCCCATATATACTCTTCAAATACATACCCTACTTAAAACCATTCTTCAAAATATGTGGAAAATAAATATAATAAAAGGTGAGATTAAATGATTCGAAAAGGAAAATAAGGGTGATATAAATGATAAATTAGTCATAAAATGAGCATAAGGGTATGATAATATGATATTAACAATTGAAAATTATACCCTACATAACATAGATCATAATCCCGAGTCATGGAATAAAGTCTATTAGTTCACAATACATGAATCATAAAGGAAATCAATGAGCATGATCTATGAGAGTATAACATAGACATAGGAATGCAGAAAAATATAAGCATATAAAATTGTGAATATGTATAAATAGAAATAGTTTCACTCATTATGTTAAGTATATGAAATCAGAACCTCACATAAATATAAAGTCATGAAAACCAGGTCCATTCATAATCATATGGATATGAAACCAGGTCTACAAATAACCATATAAACATGAAACCGGGTCCACACATAACCTTATAAAAATGAAACCATGTCCACACATAACCTTATGGACATGAAATCAGTTCCACACATAACATTGTGAACATGAAATCAGGTTTAGACATAACATAATTAACTCATGAGTCATCCTCTTTACCCAATGCATTAGAGGGATATATAATTATGGGCTCACCTATCACATAATTAAAACCATAAATATGTGTTCAAAAAACTAATTAAATATTTATTATATCTACATATCATAACCCATAAAAAGAAATAGGGTTTTATAAACATTTCATCAATCCATCTTATCACAACCCATGGTTAATAAATGGGTTTCATAAACATATCACCATAATAATCATAAACCATCTATAAAAAGAATAAGGATGGAACCATTGTATCATATCCCTTGTAAAAAATAATCAAAATCAAAGGTTATTGTCATTGATGAATATAAATTCCATAAAAAGATCATTAAAACATTTTTGGGGAAAATATTCTTTCCATTTTGAAATCACTTATTTAAAATCTAAAAATTTACAAAATATTAAAGAAAAAAATTATTTGGAAATAAACTTGGAAAATTGCAAGGGAAGATTTAAATCATTGATAAACCATGGTAATGGTAAATAATATCCATTCCAAACACATTAAAACAAATATTTATTTCAAATTTTTGATAAAAAGTGAAAAGTACATCATTTAAAAAATGACAAGAATATTAATTTTAAAAAATTATATAAAAAGTAAAAAAGGTAATATTGACTTTTAAAAATATTTTTATAATAATAAAAACATCCACTAAAACATTTTTTTAAAAACATGGACATGGAAGATGAAGGATTTTAGACTGAAGAGAGAGATAAAATCAATTTTCCTTAAAAACATTCTTTTGGTATCTTTAGTTCATAAAGAGAGGAAAATGAAATTAAAACATGTATTATATAGAAGTAACCATAGTATAACAAATTTCATGAGTTTATTGAGAGTTATATCATAAGATATCATCCTAAAAAGCATAATCATAATTATTTCTCATAAACAATGAGATTATAACATAAAACACTTACCAATTTGATAATTTTTAATTATAATCCCCATGAAAGAAAAAACCATAGATGGATATGTAAATCCCAAAAAACATTATAATAATAATAAAAAAATACATTTATTTTCATTATTTAAACCACATTAAAGAAACAAGTGGTGAATATGGAATGTGTCTCACTGAAATAAAAGTAAGATAAAAACCCCTTACCTCAAGTCTTGACTTTCTTCGCACACATTAGAACTTTATATATAATAAATGTAGGTTTATTATAAATCTATTATAGAAAAATAATCATATATATATAATAACATATATGATTTACTTATAACCTTTTAATAACCATTATTAACAATTCTTTATTAAAATTACTGTTCTGTGTGATAACTGCTTCGTTTTTCATGCATGTTTTGATTCGGTAGTTTTGGTCCTTGTAGTTTAATTATGGTTATATCATATAAATAATGTTAATAATGATATAAATATCATATAAATTCATTATATACATATTTATAGTAATCTATAATAGTTATATATAGAAAAATGAATTACACAGTTCATGGAGATGATAGGTTGTATGTACGCATAAATGTTGTTTCTATTTTTAACAGATGGAATAAAAGAAATGAAAATAAAATTTAAATTTTTCATAATAATTATAATATAAAATACATAATATATATCTATTAAATCTATCATTATTACCATCTATGTAAAATAAAAATGGAAAAATGATTCACATCACTTCGTGGAGGCTGTAGTCCACATATACACACGAATGACATTATCGTTTTCTAAAAGATTGGAAGGTAAGAAGGTATATGTGATATTATAATTAAATAAGTATAATTATATCATAAATATCATATATATATATTAAATAAATCATTATATCCATCCTATAGAGGTGGTGAAGGAAAATGAATTACATTAGTTCGTGAGGTGGTAGTCCACCGTACAAACGATCGACGATTTCACTTCCCATTTGATAGAAGATGAGATGCATATATGTCATTCCATAAAAATAATAACATATAAGTATATTTTAGATAATTTTATAATTATATTTTAATTTTTAATACATGAATAAAGGTGGTGTGATAAGAAGTAAAAAATAAAAATCTTAGTTAAGACAATCACCGTCGCTTATAAAAAATTTCTTTTGGACCACTTATTAAGGACCCTAGGGTTGGTATTTTGGTAGGAACAATATATATTTAATGTGTATAAATATTTTTGGGAGATATTTTTTCATGTTTTTTCAATCTAAATGGATTAATAGGTGTGAATAAGTGAGTTTAGGTGGTTCTATTTTATAATTGAGGAGTGACATTTTTGTAAATACCCAAAACTATTCAATAATGGGAAGTCACTTTCAACCAAAGTGCCTAAAAAATTTATAAATAATGGAGGTGAAGGAATATATTGTCAATAAAAAACTCCATAATAAAAAAAAATATGTTTTAAACATGTATTTCCTTAACCTCTAAGTTTACTTACTTTTACCATTTTAGTTTTCACCACGGTAACAAGTTTTTGTATTTATTCACCTAGGTAATTTATCCTTTAAGACTAAAAATAAAAAATTATTATTAGATAATTTGGATCCAAATATTATAAATATTAAATAAAATTTATAAAATAAAAGTTATATGTGTTTAAAAATTAATTTTAACCTATATGCATGTAACGCGTGAAACCTTGTTTTAACCTTAACCGCAATATTGTTTTTCTATTTTCACTATTAATTATGGAAAAAATTAAGTTTAACTTATTAAATAATATAAATTATTATTATTAAAAATATTTAATAAATTTTACCAAATTAAATTCACATAATTGGTAGTTTTTAATTTATAATTATCCTTACAAGAGCGATGAAAATGTGGTTTTCCAAAGAAAAAGTTTTCTTAAGTATAACAATTTTTATATACAAATTAAAAACAAAATTGATTAAAATGATATAAATAAAATTCATAATGATATAATTGAATTAATTATACTTTTAAAATAGTTTTAAAACAAAATTAAAATTTTTAAATGCTTTAAAAAAATGGAAGTTCTCAATAAAAATTAGCATTTTTCTCCACTCATCAAAAAATCAATCTTTCTAGAAAAGTATAAAATTTTTACTATAAGATAATTTTGACATGTTTAGGTCAAAAATGAAATTTATTTTCTCAAATAAAATTTTTTAAAATTGGAAAAAATTAAATTTAAATAAGTGCGGGAAACGAGACGAAACTGTATTTTAGAAGAAAATACATTTTTAAGCATAAAACCAAGTTTATTCTCATCCCATTTCTAGAAAAAATATCAGATGAATGGTAATTTTTTTATTGAATATATAATATATAAATTTCATTAAAACCATTCACCAATAGTTATTTATTTAATTTATTAAGATAAAAATACATTATGCGTATAAAAATAGTTTTTTAAAAAAACATTTCTTTTAATTTTAAATGTTTTTTATTTTAATTTCTAATCAATTAATAACCATTAAATTTGATTTATTATTTTTTAAAACATATAATTTTTATAATTTATTTATTCCTATTCACACCTTACATTTTAATGAGCAGGGTATAACTATCACATTAAATAATAATATTTTAATGGTATATTACAGTTTGTTTAAACTCAATGTTGCGTATAGTACAAGCTATCAAAGAAATTAAATTTATATGAAAAAAATATTTCATAAAAATCTTGGTGTGTTACAATATCAATATGCTGAGAACCTATATCAATCCATAATTCCCACTAATAAATTATAACATCTTATAATTAATTATTCAAACCAATTATAAAAATTTGTAATCAATTACCCAATTTAATTACATTAGGCATAATGCTTAAAAAATCACCAGGCACACTCATCACACTAAAACCACGACCAACCACTCACATTAGTTCTATAGCATACCCCCAACACTATTCCAAAAAAATCCCTATCACACGACACCAAATCAATATTCAATTTTATCCAATTTAACTCAAATCTATAGATAAAATTATACGATGACATACCATATCATGACTCGTCCCCTGGGGCCCATACTGTGACTACCCTAAGTCTACCACCCATAGGCCAGGGGCTGCTGACTAGCGCCGAGTAGGCATATCCCAAACAAATGGGAGACATTTTCCTAAGTACATGTACACACACACACACAACTCCAAGCCACATATGCTGGAAAGTGAAAACACTAAGTAAACAAACACAAGGTATGATAGTAGAAACATTATGGTAAACGGGCTAGAATACATGCCCAAAAAAAAGGAAAAGTAAAACTACGATTCTCTAAAACTCCTCCACATATAACCCTACCTAAAAGGTAGGTACATAAACACCTGTCTGAAGCTGCAGAAGCACACCTCATATTTTTGGTCACTATAAGCACCACCTGGACCATGTACACCAAGGGCTCCGTAAAAGCATCAATCATCTACACAAGACACTACACGTGTAGGAAAATCCCATGTAGGAATACCCAGTAGGGAACCCCGGAACAAAAAGTAAAATCTCAAAAAGGAAACCCCACTAATAAGATAAAGTCTTCTCAACACAAGTATGTGTCAACAAAAAATATAACAAGAACATCCATGAATACTTGTAAAGGATCCTAAGATTCAAGGTCTCATCCACTGCTATCCATATGGTCCCACTCGTATCATGATCGATTTGGGAGATCACACTACTTGAGATATCTGATAGTAAACACATTGAACTAGTCTGACAAAAGAATTCGAGACAATGCCAGGTCTCAGTACATCAAATAGTTTCCCTGAGACATCCGGTCTTGCTAAGACAAGGAGTCTCGATATCAAATATAATAGATTCACTAGAGTCTTATCACACATGTACATGTCTATGTAATGAATATACTTAAGAAAGTCCAGGCATATCCAAATCCAACGATACATATAGTCTTTGAAGGAGAAATACTCCTCATCTCCGTAGGAGACCTACTCCATGACCTTGCAGGAGACCTACTCTTCACCATCATAGGATAAAAACTCTATATCTTCATAGGAGACTAACTCTATGTATTTTCTAGATACTAAATCCATGTCTTCACAGGAGACCAACTCTGTGTCTTCGTAGGAGACCAAATCTACATCTTCTTAGGAGACCAACTCTACATCTTCACAGGAGACCAATTCTACATCTTTGCAGGAGACCAACTCCGCATCTTCATAGGAGACCAACTCCATGTCTTTTCTATAGCTAGTCATAGGATTCCATACTTATCACGCTCATCCCAGGATAACCTACTCCTAGAGCCAATAGGTCATACACCAACCCCCATGAAAACTCATGTAGAGTATCTCAAAAGGAACTCATTGTCATAAGAGTACTAGCACTATAAATGGATCATCAAATGGATATATGGCTTAAAAGTTATAGGCCTTTTAGTAAAAAGGGGTTGGTTGGGTCTGGGTCCGGTCTAACCCCTGACCCGACCCAACTCACTGGGTCCAAACCACTCTATCGGGTCAACCCGACCCACTAGGCGTGGCTCGACTCACCTGGACCCAGCCTGACCCTGATGGGCCTAGCATATTCTTCCAACCAAGATCACCTGCTCCAGCGTGACCCCCTCAAACAGGACAGTTTGATCCACCCAGACATGGCCCGGCTGGTCGTGCCCCTCCCTAGCCTATGTGGTTTCTTGAACACGTTCCAGCCTATGCCCCGTTCAATGTGGATGATCCACATTGTGTAGCCGATCCACGTTGCATAGCCGGTACGCATGACCAACACAGAAATGCAGCTTCGACGAGCCGCATCCCTCCACTGCTATAGCCTTCCACCACCACCTGCGACTGCTACTACTATGGGCTTCCACCATCGGACTTCAATCTGACGACCTTCTACCACCTCCACCTGTAGCTCCCTACTACATGCCATCCCTCCACCATGGTCTCATTAGACTACAGGATACCTCCACTGCCGGCGGTCCGTCATGCACCGCTGTACCCACATGCGACTGCCGCCAACACTGTTCTCTGGTGCTGGTGCACCGGTGGCCACTTTCACGGGCCACCAGGTTTACTACGGTGCTTTGATTCTTGATCCGAAATCTATTCTATGATTCTTGGGTCACCACAATCAATGTAGTTTGTTCCAAATCTTCTCTCCATCACTCTGGGGGTCTGATCATATTCGGAACCACCCGAAAAAATATGCTGCGACCACAAGGGTCCGCTGACGAAGAACGCAAGAATGGGGAAGAGTGAGATAAGATCAAGAACACCCTTATAATAGACCTTCTCCTTATTCATGTCAGACTTGGTTTGTTAATATCAGTAGGATTACGAAGAAGAATAATCATCAGTCCATTCCCTTTGATCCCGCAATTTATCCATCCCTCAAGAATGATCAAACCACAGATCAACCTATCATGGGTTGGTCCACATATTTTTTGGAATCCAGAACATGGAAAGAAAATACTAAGAATAAATAAACCCCTTCCTTAAGGTTTGGATCTATCATTGGTAAATAACAAAGCTCTTCCACCATCATTCGTTGATCCTTGATCCTTGATCTGTGATCTACGATCTGCTGGCATTTGTTGTCGTTTGTCATTCTCCAACAGGAGGGAACCACCAATACCTTTCTCTAGATCTTCTAGAGAATTATAGGGTTTTTCATTAAACCTAAATTCCTGTTTAATTAGGGATAAAATAAAACACATTGGCCCATTTTAGTGTTTTAGTGTCACCACATTGTTTCATTTAAGAAATGAAATGGGTTGACTCATCACTGCGTTGTAGTGTTGTTGTATCACTACGTCGTAGTGTCACTATATCACAGTGTCATTGTGTCGCTGTGAAATATTTAAAAAGAAATAAAATAAACGTATTTAAGTTTATCTTATCCTTCTTTAAAACATCCAAAAATTAACTTTCACAGTTGACCCCCACTGATCTATATTAGGCCCCACCTAAGGAAAATGTCAATTTACCAACTTAACGGTGGTTTTAGATTTTTAATTAGAGTAACCATTCATGAGTTATTAATATTTTAAAGTAAAATAATTTCTTTTAATTATTTTATTTACGGTTACTTCCTTTTCGAGTTTTCTCACTGGAGACCCGCACTGACTAAAGTTAAGTCGTGCCTAGGATAAACCCGCCATCCTTAACACAACAGTGACCTATGATTTTGGATCCAGGAACCCATTTAAGAGTTATTCCACTTTTTTAGGAAAACCAATCACACTCGTTATTAAAAACTTAATATTTTTCATCGAACCATTCCAGGCACACTGGGCTGCGGAATCGCACGCCGTTTTAGCACTTAGTCTCATAATTTTTCCAAAAATTTTCTAAAAATAAAACCAAGAAAATAAAAGTCATTATACTCTCCACACCATAAGGATTTACATCCCCAAATTCCAAACCAGGGGATACCCAAATAGATGAGGGTATGAGAATGAACCTGAGAATCCCTCTCCCATGTTCTCTTCTAGAGATTCTCATAGTACCACTAGGAACACACTAAAAGAATCGACTGCCCATGTAGGGTCCTCTCCTACCCATCCTCGATCTCCACGACAAAGATGCAAAGTGATCATCCTGACCAGAAACTATCATCTATGGGATTCCATGGAGTCGATCTATCTTCTTCACGTAGAGGCATCCCATGCTTTCTACTGAACTCTGCTCCTAAAAATCTGAGAAGTTCCTAACTTGGTGAGTCATTCAATGATCATCCAGATGGTATTAGTCCTATAGAAATATGTGGTAAACCCATAACAAAGTCTGTCAATATCCTTTCTCACTCCCTTCCGGTTACCCTAAGGAATAAAAGAGCAACCCCTTCCAAGAATAGGGGCTTGATATAGTGAGTTTACAAACCATAAGACTAATTCAAACAAGTTCTCATGTTTTATATCAACAGGTAAGACCATATTCAACCTGTTTCATCATCCTCAGTATCTTCCTTGATACCCACATGCATATCCTGATGCATCTTTCCACCCTAGGCGACCACTGTTGTCATGAGAACCGGGCACACCGTAGCTAAAAAAGGGATTTTATGGAACTCCCTCAAAACTCCACCTACAATACCACTGTACTACTGTACATCCGCTGAAAAGAAAAATGTGCTCCCCACCTTTCAAATATCCTCCAGGGGCATTCCCCATAGACAACTAAGCATGTAAAGTCCTACCGTCGGTATCACTGAGTCATGCCTCCCTGACTCGCTATAATAGTGGAGGGGTAATAACCACTGAATAGAGGTAAACTGTATCATCTATATCCACAAAGGATAACTATAATTAGGCCAACTGATTTGTTGTCTCATTCAGAAACTATGAACTAGATATCCTGCTAAGAGAATCTGCTACCACGTTTCCCTTACCAGGAGTATATACTCTCTCCAAGTCATAGTCCTGGAGGAACTCTAGCCAACACCTCTGTCTCAAGTACAAATCCTTATGAGAGAATACATACTTGATACTCTTATGGTCAGGGTAGATGATAAATTTCTTTCCTATTAGGTAGTGTCACCACATATTTAATACGAGGACAACCATTGCCATCTCAAGATCATGGGTCACATAGTTCGCCTCATGTGGCCTCAACTAATGAAAACAATAGGCAATCACCATTTTACTCTGTATTAGTACACAAAAAATTCTGGTCCCTAATGCATAATAGAACACTACGTACTCGACTCCATCCTCTAGAAAACTCAAGACCGGGGTGCTCATCAAACTCTGTCTTAACTACTAAAAAGCTTACATGCACCTTTCTATCCACATGAAAGGATTCCCATTTAAACTGATCGAAGTGGTCATTAATACTTTGGTAGTTAATACTCATTCTACAAAGTCACTTTTTTAAAGCTTCGGTAATCCAAACACAACCTCAAAGGTTGGTTCTTACTAGACCCTTCCTCTTAAAGTCATCCCTCTACACTCTCAACTCTTGAAGCACTTCGGAATCCATCTGATATGATGATGCTAATATCGGTGCCATACTAGGGTGTAAAATAATATAGAAGTATATCCACTTATAGGGAGGTAATACTAGAAATCTTTAGGGAAGAATTACTCATTCTCTTCCACTACTTCTAGGAACTAGAAACTCATAACAACTACTACCCTAAGGGTAAGGCTAGCTGACTCAAGAGTGATTGGATATACCATCCTATGCATGTAGTGTATTTTGTGATTCCTGAAATTCATTTTTCACCAATAAATTAAAACCTCATTCCATCACTACAGACATACCACAACCTTTTCCTAAAACATTCAACTTGAGTATGAACTATGGATAACCAGTCCATACCGAGACTGACATCTTAAGGCCTTGATGCTTCCACCAAGAGGTTCCAATTGAAACTATCACCTCAAGGTCCAAATCACAGTATCGACACTAGTGTGATTATCGAGTATCATCCCATAGGTATCTCTAGAAGTAAGGAACAAGTCAACAATTTAACCTAAAACTCTAGGTCTTGAACAAGATTTATGAAAAGAAATAATGACGAGAACCTATATCTATTAATATGTAACCTAAGAGTAGACATAGATCATACCTCAAATAATTCCTAGAGACCTTGGGTCATATGCCTTGACCGCTTGCAGTTGTCCCTTCCCCTATCCCCCTGCTCCTTAATCCTGGTATAGACCATATGGGGGTAGTGGTGGTAACATGTTGAAATGTATACTACCTCCTGTTTCTCTCTCAAATCCTCTTCCATGTCTGCTACCCTGAAGATCTATATGTTCCTATAACTATGTCTACCTAAGCGGACCATCCACAATTTCCCTATCAGCAGTATGATGGATTGGAAAATCTCTAGTGAGATGTCCCCTACCATAACATGAAAATCATTTCCTCTCTCTAGGATGACTAGACCCACCCTATGAGCCCTAAGTTGTAGATCCCCTATCCTGGGACCTCTTCTTAGAACATATCACATGCCCAAGTCTTTGATACTGACTTCAGCCTCCTGCTCCTGAGGTCTTTTCTCCTGCTTGCCCACTGCTGGCATCTATTGGCTGTATCCTCCCACCCAAAGAACTTTCAACCATAGAGTTTTTCTCTAGAACCCTAGCATAAGTAGGAATGAACAGAGGAATAACGATAGATCAGATGACCCTAAACACACCTCTTTCAAGGGTACAAGCCCTAAAGAACTAGTCATATCATATTCATAAAGTTCTTGGAATGGTCGATATGCCTCAATGAATACTCTTATACTGACATGTTGTCCTTCTAAAGCTGTAGATGCTCTTGGGCATGCATATCCCTTAGCTTTTATAGTGAGATCCCCTTATTTGAGAAAGGCTCTAAAAATATGTCCACAGAAGAGTCAACTCATCGTAATATCGAGTAATCTAAACCCCACCATTACCCAACTGAGCCACATATAAGGATCACCACTAAGACCACCATCTTATCTAACGGTGCCCTGACTGGATGGAAAACTCGGTCACCACCTCAAGCTAGTCCTAATCCACCTGAAATATGGGCTCACCTCGAAACCCAAAGGGTCTCTATCACCAAAACTCATGAAGTACGCTCAGACTGCACATCTCATCCGTTGGTACTAAAGGTACCATGTGCTACTCTAATGGTGGTGGTATAGCTAGTACACCACCCTGAAGTACTATCTCTAGTATGAATTCCTGTACCCATATATCTTCACCCCTCAGACCATCCTTGTGATCATGTGGTGGAATCCTGGATGACTGTCTACGTGGAAGCATCTTGAAGCAAAAAAAGATGTACCAAGATCAATAGAGTATACCTAGTGAGATGACTCAAGAAGGACATGGAAAACACAACCCATTCCTATATAATTAATATACCACCTTTTTTTCCTACAATTAGTGTTTTTATATACCAAGTTGAAAAGTAGAATTCAGGATACTGGTTTACGGATACGTCGAACACCGCACCAACACTGGATTTTCTAGCTTGAAATCCAAACTCAAAAATATTTAACAGTATTTTCCCAAACCAAAATCATAGACTCTGGGTTTTTAAGGTAAACCGACCTCCCTTTGACACCACTCTCTCACGACCCATCCCCTGGGACCCATGCCGTGACTTCCCCAAGCCCACCTCCTATAGTCCAGGGGGTGACGACTAGCACTGAGTAGACATATACCAAAAAAATTGTAGGCATTTTCCTAAGTACATGTACACATGCACAAAAATACAAGCCACAGATGTTGGAAAGTGAAAACACTAAGTAAAAAAACACAAGTTATGACAGTAGAAAAATGAATGTAAATGGGCAAGAATACAAGCCCAACAAAAAGGAAAAGTAAAAAATATAAGTCTCTGGAACTCCTATAAAAAAACCCTACCTGAATGGTAGGTATAGAAATAGACACTACTGAAAAAACGACCTATACCCATGGTTAAAAACCGTGGGTATAGCCCCCAAAACTGTGGATAACCTATACCCACGGTTTTGGGAACCGTGGGCTGGAAAGGCGCCGGTATAGGGATCTCAACCTATACCCACAGTATTTCTTAAACCGTGGGTATAGGCTTGTCAAAGCATGGCACACAATAGTCCACACGGTTTGAAAACCGTGGGGTATTAAAATTCAAAATTCATGGCTGCAAGGGTTCGAACCCACACCACCAGAACTGCATGACAGCCGCGCCTGAAAAACTTACGAATGGAGCTATAAATTTTAGATGTTATATATACATACATCTACCTATATATATTAATAAAATCAACATGCGGTATCAAAAATCGACTGAAGTGGGAATCGAACCCGAGACTTCGGCCTCACCTTCCTGTCGTGCCTTCCCAAGGGACCAACCAACCTACAAATTTTAGATGTTATATATACATATATCTACCTATATATATATTAATAAAATCGATGTGCGGTATCAAAAATCAACGAAAGTGGGAATCGAACCCGGAACTTCGGCCTCGCCTTACTGCCGTGCTTACACAAGGGACCAACCAGCCTACAATTTTTATCTGTTATATATACACACATTTACGTATATATATTAATATGAAATGTGTTTTGAAAAATGTAAACCATGGAAGTCGAACCTGCGATCTTCATCAGTCGCGGAGAACGGTTTACCAATCAAGCTACTAATGTTCTGGAATTATAAATTTATATTTATGTAAATATATTAATCTAAACCATGAATAAATTCCTTCCTGACAAAATTTTTTCATGTACCACCTATTTCCCCCCCTCCATAACGTGGGAAATCTATACCCACGGTTCTGGAGAACCGTGGGTATAGGTCTTCAAAGAAAAAAGCCAAATACCCACAGTTTTGATGAACCGTTGGTATAGGTCTTCGAAAAATACCCTATACCCAAGGTTTTCTCTAAAACCGTGGGTATAGGTCTTAAAAGAAAACTATACCCATAGTTTTTGGTACAACAGTGGGTATAGGTGGCCTATACCCACAGTTTTGGAAAACCATGGGTATAGGTTCACATACTATCCCTATACCCACAGTTTTGGAAAACCGTGGGTATAGGGGTACTCTATACCCATGGTTTTTTGCAAAACCATGGGTATAGACCTAATTTCCAGTAGTGAGATGTCTGAAGCCGCAGAAGAAAACCTCTTCTGTCAGGTCACTCTAAGCACCACCTAGCCCCAGTCCACCAAGGAGTCTATCAAAGAATCGATCATCTGCACAAGACACGACACATGCAGGAAAATACCATGCATGGGTGAGTAAAACAATACTCAGCTGGGCACCCCCCAAAAAAGTAAAATTCCATAAAGGAAACACCATGAAGAATATACAATCATCTCAACATAGGTATGTGTTAACAACACATATAACAAGAACATACAGGTATACACATAAAGGATTCCAAGACTCAAGGTCTCATCCACTACCAGCCATATGGTCTCGCTTGTAGCATGCTCAATCCGGGATATCTCAATCCTTAAGCTATTTGATAGTAACCACATAGAGCTAGTCTACCAAAAGTTTATGAGACAACACCTAGTATCGATACATCATGAAGTTTCCCAAAGACATCCAATCTATCTAAGACAAAGAGTCTCGATATCACAACCAATATAGTCACAAGAGTCTTCTCACATAGGTATATTTCTATGGTATGAATATACATAAGAAATTCCAGGAATATCCAAATCCAAAGAAACATACAGTCTTCACAAGAGACCTACTCCACATCTCCATAGGGGACCTACTCCGTGCCCTCATAGGAGGCCTAATCCGCACCCTCGCAGGAGACTAACTCCTTGTATTTTAAGGAGACCAACTCTATGTATTCATAGGAGACCAAAATCGTGTCTTTGTAAGAGAAAAAATCTATGTCTTTGACACAGTTAGTCACATGATTCCATCCTTATCACGCTCGTCTCGAGAGCACATACACCTCAAGCCAATAGGTCATATACCAACCTCCACTAAAACTCATGAAGATTATTTCAAAAGGATTGCCTCATCAAGAGGGTATCAATGCCACAAATGGCTCATCAAATGGTTATAAAGTTTGAAAGTTACATGCCTTTTAGTAAAAAGGGTCTGGTGGGGTCTGGGTCCAGTCTGAACCGAACCCTACCCAACCTGCAGGGCTTGACCCAGCCCAGTGGGGCCTGATCGATTCTACTACCCCGACCCACCTGATCAAGTGTAGCCTGCTCGAGCGGTTTAGTTTGATCCACTTGAACATGTCCTGGCTGGCCATGCCCCTCCCTAGATCACATGGTCACCTGACCGCATTCCAGTCGACACCTCGGTCAGTGTAGCCGGACCGCATTGCACGACCAACCCACGTGACGAGTGCACAGCTGCAGCTCCGACACAGGTTCTCTGTCAGATGCGACTCTAACAAACCGCATCCCTCCACTGTCGTGACCTCCTATTGTGACCTTCCACCACCACCCACGACCGCCACCACCATGGGTTTTCTCCATTGTCCTTCGAGCTAGTGGCCTCCTGCCACCTCCACCCATAGCCCCCTGCTATGGGCCATCCCACCACCGTGGTCCCGCTGGACCCTGGTATGCCGTTGCTTCTAGAAACCTACTGGAGGCCCTTTGCGCACCGTTGCACCAGTATGCAGTTTCCATCAACTCTGGTCGCTAGGGCCGATGTGCCAGTAGCCACTTCCGCAGGCCACCATGTTCACTACAGTGCTCTGATTCTTGATCCGAAAGCTGTTCCAGGATTCTCAGGTCGCCACCTTCACTGCTGTGTGTTCCAAATATTCTCACCATCACTCTAGGGGTCTAAACTTGTTTGGAACCACCCAAAAAAACACATCATGAACACGAGGGTCCACTGACAAAGAACAAAAGAATGGGGAAGGGAGAGATAAGCGCAAGAACACCATTAGAACATACCTTGTCCTTGTTCGTGTTCCCCATGGTCCATTCATGTTAGCATGATTACAAAGAAGAATAATCATCAGTCTATTCCCTTTAATCTCATAGTTTATCCATCCCATAGGAACGATTGAACCATGGATCAGTATGTTCATGGGTTGGTCCACGTTCTTCATTGGAATAAAGAATGGGGAAATTAAATACCAAGAATAAATAAACCCCCTACCCGAGGTTTGGATCTATCATTGGTGAAGAATGGATATGCACCGTCGTCGTTCATCGATCATCAATACTTGATCTGTGGTCTGTGATCCGCCAATTTTTTCATCTTTTTTCATTCACCAACGGGAGGAAACCATCAATTCCTTTCTCTAGAGTTTCCAGGGAATTCCATGGTTATGCATTAAGTGTGAATTCCTATTTAATTAGGGGGAAAATAAAACACATCAACCCATTACAACATTGTAGCATCACCACACTATTTCATTTAAGAAATTAAACGGATTGACTCGTCGTTACATCGAAAAATCACTACAAAACGTTTAAAAATAAATAAAATAAACCTATTTAAGTTTATTTTATCCTTAGTTAAAACATCTGAAAATTAACTTTCATAGTCGACCCGTGCTGGTTGATGTTAGGCCCCACCTAAGGAAAATTCCACATTACGAACTCAAAAGAGGTCTCTGATTTTTAATCTGATTCACCATTAATGAGTTATTAATATTTTAAAATAAAATAATTTTATTTAATTATTTTGTTTACAATTACGTCCTTTTCGGGTTTTATCACTGGAGACCTATACCGACTAAAGTTAAGTAATTACTAGGGTAAAACCACCATACTGAATGTAATGGTGCCCTCATATTTATGATCCATACACTCTTTTAAAATTTATTCCACTTTTTTAGGAAAACCACTCACGTGTGTTATTAAAAACTTAACATTTTTTGTCAAACAATTCTAGGCTCATTGGGCCTCAGAATCGCACGATGTATCAGCCCCTGGTCTCAGAATTTACCCATAAATTTTCTAAAAATAAAACTGGGAAAATCTAATCCATTACATAACTCATTCAAAATGACATGAAACAATGTGTAGAAATCATCTCTCGACACCCTTTAGTTAATCCATGCCAATGAATTATCATATTGGGATGATTCCACCATGATCCAATGGAATCATCAACAAAACCATAAACTAGGTTGCTCAAAATCAGAGGAAAATAAGAGAAACCAAGAATGGAGGGAGACAAAGTGATATACTCACCATGATTCACCAGAAAATTCCATAAAATGCTCAATTTCCAAGGGGGATCAAAGGATGGAGGAGGGAGAAACCCTCCTGGTCTGGTTTTGAATATGAGGTAGAGGATATGGGTGGATGGTCTTCAGAAACCATAGGTGTAATATGTTATTTCGCATTTTCAATGAAATATGGTAGGATTCATGGATTTCTAAACCACGCACCAACTGTGCGGTTCAAACTATCCCAACCATACCACCTCACATGATTTGGATTCACAGTTTTCCAAATCACGAACCAAATATAAAAATATCTTGTACAACTAGACTATAGGGTTTTCATGGTTTTTATTCAACCATGTTCCTACCATGCACCCATACCTTGAACAAACTCAAGATACACAATTTACCCGCATGGTTTCTCCTAACAGTGATGAAATAATTTACGATGAAAAAACCTTTAAAAAATTATAATTTATGAGCATGATCCTCCCTATACTCACCAAATAACTTTATGTTATTCCCAATCCTCATAACACTTAAAAAAACTCATTGAGATTCTAAAACTCTTAGAATTCTGATTTAAATCTTGGTTCTTAAAATGACCTCGACTCTGAAAATTAAAAAATTCAGATTCCTCTAAAATTAGAACCTATAAAGGGAATGGTGTTTTATATGTGATACTCTAGGACCTTATATAAGTAGTATATAATACTACACATAGTCCAAGAGTGGTTTTTATAAACACATAAATCTCCCAAAGAGACAAGGATGAGTCATTTCTATGACAACCTTCTATGAACACTTATTGTATAATATAATCTCTTTATCTCATGATATCTTATAAAGTGGGATTCAAACATCATGTAATAATCCTTTTATGATTTATTTATCTTTTTTGACTATATTGGATAGAATTTCCTTCATCTACCAGGGTCATGAATTTAGTCAAGGCACTACCATCCTAGTCATGGGACTAAATATATCTTCTTTCTATAATTGAAATGTGACACCCTAATGTCACTTTTGTGTATTATTTATTTCAATTATTAACAATCTTTATTTTTTTGGAGTTTTTAATTTAGAACATTAATTTTTTAGGAAATATTTAGATCATATAGTTGGTGCATAATTAGGAGTAACCATACAACCTAATCATGCATATTATAAATTCATTATCTATTGGATAATGCACAGTTGACACATGGTTTGGATAACCCTGTGGTATAACTATATAGTTTCCACAAGCCAAGTCCAAAGATGGGTGTACATTTATTGAATGGTTTAGTAAACCATGCAACCAAGACATTTTATTTGAACAAAATTTAAAATTCCATTTTTATTTTAGATCATTTAAATGAGGAATACTTTATTATCCCCTCTCATTTGTTCTACTTATTTTAGGAGTGCCTTGGATAACACCACTCCACTTATCTCTTTTTCTTTACAGTTATTCCCCTTTTATTTTACTTTGGTTTTTCTTAGTGGGATCCATATTTCTCCTTTTTTATTTCATATATTTTCTTTCATAACACTTATTCATTCTTCTTTTTTTTCTTTCCAAAAGTTCATGGTGGATGAACCCTAGTTTAGGCAGTTCATAACCCTTCATTAGTACTCATCTTCTCTTTTTTAAAGTATTTTCATCATCCACACAAGATTTAAGTATATTTTTTTTGTGAAAATCAAATTATTTGACATGTTATGTGACACTTGGTTTTTCTAAACAAATTTTATATCAATTATATACCTATATGTGTCATATTTGATGATTTTATAAATGTTTTTATGATGTTTCTATATTTTTCATGTTTAGAAAAAGGAATTTTACTTGGCTCTTTGGCTATTAATTTCTAAAGAAATTATCCATGCTTACTAGGTGTTTTTAAAAATGAAATTTTTTTACCAATTGAATTGATAATTAAAATGTGTTTTTGACTTCAAAATGATTTCCCAATATGGTTGTTTAAAGTTTTAAAGTATTTTTATTTAAACTAAAAGTGTATTTTGTATGAATTATATAGGGGTTTTTTTGAACTTTAACATGAATAGGTTATGTTTTGGTGAGTTATGATGATTAAAACCTATTTTAATTTGAATAATATTTTTAATTATAGTTTTTATTCTTCAATTGTTTATATATCATATTTACGTGGCTTAGTTTTCCATTGGTTATTTAAAGGCTTGTTTTTAACTTATAAAAAAGTTTTCATGAAATGTTTCCCAACCTTGAAATCAACCCCCTTTGTGTTATGATTTATGTAAGGATATGTGTTATATGAAATGAGTTTATTTATTATTTGATATATATATATATACATATACATATATATATATAAATATGGAAGGGGATTATTCTTTGAAGGATGTTTGGTGGTGAGTTGGGGGATTACTTTATGTGTTATATTATCATTATATTGATATCCCAATTTCTTGTTTCCTTACCCCAATTTGGATTATTTCATTGGAACGATGGGTAACTAAGTGGGAGATCAGTGATTGATTCTACATGATAATAAAAAAAATATACATACATTTTTTTGAAAATTTGAGTGATTTAATTGATTAAATATCACCTTATGTTTTTATTTTCCAATATTTTTAGAAGATTTCACTTAAGGATGAATTTGGAGGTATTTTGAAGATTTTGATGGAAAAAGGTATGAAACACATAACAATCCTATGAATCACGAAATGGTTTACTTCAAAAATATTTAGAAGATTAAAACCCTAAAGAAACCAAAATGAAATCAAGATAATCATTCTATAAAGGATCTATGTATGAATAAATGTAGGTGAATAAAAATAAGTCACAACACTGATCCCATAGTTCACATTGCAAATAACCTCACATCAAAAATAAATTGGGAAATCAGAAGGGATATAGAATATTAAGTTATAATTTTTGATAGTTATATAATATATGATTAGGGAAAATTTGTGTGTGAATAAGATAATCCACTTTTCCATGGATATGAGGATAAACCCCTACATCATGAAGGTATATATCATGCCACAACCTGGTCCATGAAAGAATAAAAAAAGCACATGTATGAATGAAAATTGGTCATGTAAGATTAACTAAAAATCAATTATGGTCACATTATATTAAATTATCGAGTATACAACACAACATAAAATCCCTACACCACAAATGGTTAAAAATAGGAATAACTAGGAATAAATATTTTGGGGTTACTATATGCAAGAACTTGTGTTGTTACAGGTTATGAAATTATGAGGGAATTTAAATATTTGGTCTTGGAGCGGTGGAAATTTTGAGAATTGGGACTTGGATTCAGATTTTGAGCATTATAACATATTGAGAAGATGTTTTTTGGATATGGATTGAGGCTTGGGGTTTTGGTATCTCAGGTGGATGTTTGAGTGGGGTCAATATGATGCTTTACTAGTATAGGTTTCATGTGTCCCATCACACCTTGACAAGTGAGGGTCATTCTTGGGGAGCACTGAGTAGGAGACGATCCTACCATGGATGAGGGATTTTCAGTGTAATAAGTATTTTTTGGGAATTTATCCAAGGTAAAGACCCTTACAAAATGGATCACATCACAAAGGGGGTGTCACACTATGAGGGTGACTCTTACATAAAGGGTATGAGTAATCTTACTTTTTTGACCTTTTGATTTTCTCAAAGGAATTCGATTTCACTGTGACCCTTAGGTAATTCTATGATGACCTTCCATGAGGGACATCACAACTTAGAGCATGAAGGTTCCACACCTTCATAAGATAGGTTATTCCATTGATACCCATGGCTCACAAAAAAAAGTGGTACCACGTTACGACCCTTGGGCCATGTCGCAATGAAGGTAAGAAGGGACGTCAGCCTTCTACCCAGGGGAAATCACACTGTGACCCTAAGGGGCCACATAATGATCTACCCTATTAACTATTTTTTAATAGGGGTAGATATGTAATTTCCAGTTCAACCCCCTTTGGGTTTAGGTTGAGTGAGGGGTGCATAGGGTGCTATTTTCATCCATACCCTCTCTAATTAGTCCCTATATCAATTTACCTTAGTAATGGGTGTTATTGGTGGATATTATATGGCAATTTAAAGGTATGATTTTGAAGTTCCAAAGGATTGAATAACAATTGAGGGGGGGGGGGGGGTGAATTAGTTCTTCAATTTTTTTATGATTTTTCAAACTTTTAGAAACTTAACCCCTATAACATATTAATATTTATTTCCTTATAAAATTTTAGTAAATACTCATCTATGAAAAATTAGGAAAAAATTAAAGCAGGAAAGATTTATAAGGTTCATACTTAGTGTGAGAACCTACACCCTTTCCATAGTCACTCCCTTTAGTATATGAAAATTCAATATAATGAAGAGGTGAATCCAACTTTCACAGAATCCTGTTAGACACCTTCTATATTCTAATATGAAATATTATAATGACAACCAACAGTTTATAAATTTTCTTGCAAAAAAATTGATCCTAAACAAAATAATAAATATTTTATTCAATTTTTTCCATAAAAGATCGGTCTGAATCCTCATTTTAATTTGGATGATTTTGATTTTCTCAGTCTGATGAACTCAATACAATTATCCCTTACTCAATCTGTAATTATCAAACTCTACTCAGAAACTCAGTTCGATATTCTTCAATCCGATTAACTCAATATGATCTTATCATTATGATTCTCTTATGTATTAAACAAAACTTTCAGGTGTCTAATATTCTTCTGATATATTAGTCTGGAATGAACTTTCACTCAAATTTTTTAGTGATTCTCCTTTTCCACTTTTGTGAAAAGTTACAATAAACAAATTATCTAAGAAACTTTTTTATAGGCATCGTTGAAAATAAAGATAAGGAAAAATGAAAACTTCCCCTACTTCCTCAAATTTAAAAAATATTAAGAACACTCACATTTAAAATTCAAATTTGACTTATTAAATCCTTATCATATTTCTTCATGATTTACAAAAAAATTAATTTCAATTTTGAGCTCTTTAAATCTTCATAAAACTTATGGAATCTTCCTTTTGAGTCTTCTTAGTAATCAAAATTCTCATAATTTATAACCTTTATTTAGTCCAATATAAATTAATTAGCTTCAATACGATGTATCTTCCTCAACTTCAATACTATATATCTTCTTTAGCTTTAGCTTGCTATACTTATTACAATCACCTTTTCTCATCTCATCATGACCTGCCTTTCTTTCTCAGCTCATCATGATATGCCTTTCTTTCTCATCTCATTATAATATGATTTTCTTTCTCATCTCAAAACAATATACCTTTCCTTCTTAGTTAATTATGATCTTCTTTTATTTATCATATCATTACGATCTGCCTTTATTTCTCAGCTCATTACGATATGCCTTCCTTTCTCAAATCACTACGATCTTCCTTTTTTCTTAGGTCATTACGATATGAATTTATTTCTCATATCATTATGATATCAATTTATTTCTCATCTCATTATGATATCCATTTATTTATATGATCATTATGATATTACTTTATTTCTAAAAATTATCCCAATCATCTTTCCTTCTTATAATCAGTCTGATGGAATCCTCATAACGATGAAATTCTCATTACGGTGGAATTCTCTTTATAATGGAATTCTCTACTCTGCAACTTTGAAATTATTCAAACTTCATCATATTTACACATTTTGACTTCTAAAAACTTCTAATTCTGGTACTTCTAGATCTAATATATGTTTGGATTTCTAGAACTGATACAATCATTACAATTCCTCTATTTCTTCAAAAGCTTTTATCATGATAGTTTTCATGATTTTTGAGAACAACACAATCAGAAAATAATTGTATGATTTAATTTATAAAGTATGAAAAATTTCTAACTCTTGAATTCACAATATTCTTTAAAAAATCTTTAGCAATAATATAACTTCTTCACTCAACAACTTTTGTCTTTCTAACAAAATCTATGTCTAATGGATCTTAAACTTCATACCAATGGACCTAATACCAATGGTATATTCGATAAATAACTTCATCTTTCTGAACAACTTTTCATCAGGTGTTTCTTGGTCTGATACTATGCATCTTGTGCTTCTCAGTCCAATCCTTTGAAACTAGAATTTTTTTTCTTAAAAACAAGATTTTCCCCCCCTTTATGTTTGGGTTCAAACATTTAACAACTTTCAACTTTCTTAAAAATATAATTACTATGGATTGGGTCTAATTCTGAATAAAAAAACATTTTTTACAAAAAAAGTTAGTTGTCAACAAATACAAAAAAAAAACACAAAAACATCACAATGGTTCTTTAATATTCACCTTTGGATTTATTGACAACCCTCATTAACAACTTTCACAACTCTCATAATTTTTTCACAACTCAACTTTTTTAAATAACCCAAGTTTTTTGAATTTTACTAAAACCCAAAATTTCTCAAAAGAGAGTGTCCTGACACCACACTATGCCATAAAGTAATGTTTTTGAATGAATTCCATCCCTCAGTGACTAGAAAATTATGAATCCATGTAAAGATAAAATTTCCTCACATTTATGTTTTTCTCTCTCACTTTTCTTTTTCTATCCCCCATTTTATGATAAACACAAATCCATATTCATAAAATAAAGATAAGTAAATAATTTTTATAATACAAATTTGTTACTTTATCTCCCCCTTTATCAAAATAATCCAAATCATAGTGGGGGTACTTAATTTTTAGGTTTATAAAGTCATGGTAGGAGGATGAACATGATGTTATAACCTCAATTCCACAAATATTTTTTTAGCATGGATTTTATGAAAATGTTAGCAATTTGATACTTTGTTAAGATATATTCAAGTATAAAATCTCCAACAAAAAATTTATATTTTATAAAGTAAAAATTTATATCAATGTGTTTTGATCTTGAATATTGGACATGATTTTTAGAAAGATCAATTAAACTATTATTATCACAAAGTATATTCAATGGTTTAGAAAAGTTCACTTTCAAGTCTTCTAGATAAACTTTCATCCACAATATTTGAGTAAAATCCTAAGTAGTTGAAACATATTTGGATTCAGTTATGCTCAAAGTTATTGAACTTTGTTTCTTACCATTCCAACTCACACAATATTCACCCAAGAAAAATATTCCTCCTGAGGTTGATTTTTTATCATTACAATCTCCAGCCCAATCAATATCTGTATAACCATGAAACTTAATCTCACAATTTATTTTATATAAAAACCCATGTAAAGTTGTTCCTTTGAAATATCTTATAATCCTCTTTATTTCCAACATATTTGATTCTTTCTTGGCACACAAAGTTACAATATAAATAATATCATGACTTGAGGCTGTAAGGTAAAGAATACTTCTTATCAACTTCTGAAAGTCTTTCTGATTCATACTTATTCAGGATTCATCTTTACTCAAATTTGTGCTCATTAAAATAGGATTATAAACTTATTTGTATTCTTCCATCCCAAAATTATTTAATAATTCCTTGAAATACTTTTATTGAGTTAAGAAAATGCACTTTTTTTGAACTTGTAAGCAAAGGAAGAAAGTTAATTCTACTAACATTGACATTTCAAAATTATTCTTCATTTCATCTTAAAATTATTTACAAAATTTTCTTGATCCCCTAAAAAAAATTATATCATCAAAATAAATGATTATAATTATATTTCTAAATTTAACATCTTTTATATATAAGTTTCTATCAACTTTTCCTTTATAAAAGTTAATCATTGTCAAACAATTTTCAATTTTAGAATACTAATCATGTGGGACTTGTTTCAATGCAGACAAGGCTTTATTTAATCTTTAAAACTTGTTTTCATTATTATCAAATTGAAAACTAAAAGTTTGTTCAATGTAAACTTCTTCTTCAATATCACCATTTCATAAATATAACTTTACATCCATATGATAAACTTTTTAATTTTGATGTACGACCACTAAAAAAAACATTCTAATAGTTTATAATCTTGAAACTGGTGAAAAAGTTTCTTCAAAATCCACACCTTCAACCTGTAAATAACCTTTACAAACAAGCTTGGATTTGTTTCTTGAAACTTCTACATGTTCATTCAACTTGTTTTGGTAAGCCCACTTCATTATTATAACATTTTTATTTACTGGCCATGGAACAAGTTCCCATGTTTCATTTTTCTCAATATGATCCAACTCTTAATTCATATAATCTGCCCATTATTTGTGTTGAATAGCTTATGAAATTGATTTTGGTTTAACTTTTGAGATAAGTGCAGTTTGGTTTTCTAATCCTAACTTCCTTCTGGTCTGAACCGAAGCCTTTTAATTTCCAATAATGTTTTCAAACTCAACATGTTTTTTATGGTAGGAAATTTCAAAATTTCTCTTCCACCTAAACTTTCCTCATCATGGTATTCTCCTGAATCTTGATAATTATATTTTTAATTACTTTAATTATTGTTGGAAATCTTCAATTTATCCTCCTCAACATTCTTAATAACCCTTTTAAGAATTTTTTACTTTTAATGACATTCACATCATATGAGTCCACCAAATTTTGTAAATATTTGTTCCAACATTTATAACTTATTCTATTGGGTGAATAACCCATAAAAGATCATTTCTCATCTTTCTCATTAAAATTTCCTAGATCCAGATTTTTGATTTTTGTGAAAACATGGACTTCCAAAAACTTTGAAATATTTCAATGAAGGTTTTTTGTTATACCACATTTTATAAGGAGTCATGTTGGTTTCTAGTCTCAGAAAGGATCTATTTTGGACATGCACAATAGTACTAATAGCTTCTCTCCAATATATCTTTGAAATTTTATATTATGATAATATAGTTCTTCCTATTTCCACTAAAATTATATTATTTCTTTATGCTACTCCATTTTTTTGTGGAGTATAGGGATCACTATAGAACTATACTGATGTTTGATACCATGTTTTCTCAGATAGGTTTCAAAATCATTTCTTGTGAATTCAGTACCATTATTTTTTCTCAACTTCTTTATATAAGATCCCATTTCTTTCTCAACTTCTTTTCTAAAAAACCTGAATATTTACACAAACTCTGACCTTTGTTTCATAAAATGATGTTTTTCATCTGAGTAAAATCATTAATTAAAGTGATAAATAATAAATCTACTTTTAATGATTTATGTCTCATCAGTCCACACAAATTAGAATTAATAAGTTCAATAGGCCTGGTATACTAAATCTCAACTCTCTTATGACTTTTGTTAGTCATCTCCCCTTTCTGAAAAGTAACACAAACATCTTTATCTCTTCTTTTAAATTTTGAAAAATAATGGGAAATATCAACTTTAGAAAGTTTGTTTAGGATTTTCTTCCCAACATGGCCAAGTCTTCAGTGCCACAACTTATTATTATATTTAGCACTTAGTTAACATGAGTTTTTATGTTCTCCAATCTGAAAGATATTCTCACTAGTTCTTTCTCCTTTTGTAATAACTTTTACATATTTTACTCTTTTTATAACACAAGAATATTTTATAAAGATAAATTATTTTCCATCATCATAAATTTGACTTACACTAAGCAAGTTATGTTTTATCCCATTAAAAAATAAAAATTCCTTATATTTTAACTTTTCTACTTCAATCTCATCCATTATGATTACTTTGATATTTAAGGAACTATCATTACCAAAGGTAAATACCACTCCATAATGACTTTAAAAATGTTTCAAGGTTTTTATATAATGTGTTATATTTGAAGAAAAACCACTATCAAGTATCCATGGTTTGTTCCTTTTACTTTCTTTTAAAGATGTCTCAAAAATAAAATATCTTTCTTCAACTTTCTTCTTTAAAACTTCATTTTATTTTATATCATAAGAAACTTATTCCAGAAAGAGTTTCATATATATATCTATATGATGACCATACTTATAACATCTTTCAAAAACTTCCTCTAGGCATTCAAATTGTTTTTTTTGGAAATTTTCTAACATCTTGAGTTTTTTCTTTTTAAACTTATTGTTAGTTAGGAAAGTTACTAATTTTCCTTTCACTATTTCTTCCACTCTTCTCAAAACTTCTTCTGAGTAGAGATAAGTTGTGCCAAAAATGATAATACACATTCCCATAGATTCTATAACACCAAAAATAACCATCAAATCTTGATTTTCTATTAAAGTAAGATCTTTCTTTGTAGAAACCTTGTTGAGGTTGATAAATTATTTCTTTTTTAACCAAATATAGTCATAGGGCATCTTTCTTATTGACAAGGTTTTGAAATTTTGTATGTGTGATAGGTTTATCACATCACTTCTCAACCCAATATTTTCTAACATTTTTCTTATCACAAAAAATGTTATAAAAATCAGATGAAACATTATTTTTGGTGGGTGAGTATTTCACATGATTATTGATTTGAGCTTTCTTAGTAGCTTTATAAGTCTTAGCTTTTACATCTAATTTTTTTGAATTTATAATCAATATTACTCAAGGTATTTTAAGATTCAAGAAGTATTGATTAAAACTTATTAAATTATTATTCCATATACCCCATCTTCTTACTGAGATCTTCAACCATATTTCCCTATTCAACAATTATAAGTTTGTAATTTAAGATATCCTGAATGTATTTTTCCTAGAAATTGATGACATATTTTCTTCCTTCATAAACTTCTTCATAATATTTATTTATTACCCTTATTTATTTCTTGAGATATTTGTTTTCTCAATACAAGAAAGAAGTTCTATTCTGAGCTGATACTCACCATAAGATTATCCACCTCCTTCTTCTTCACTATTTCAGGAGTATTAAACTTTCTATACTTTTTCAATGAAAGTTATAACCTTTTCTGAACATTCATCTTTTAAAGAATTGTTTTTAGTTGAGTTGGATTTAACTTTCCTACTCAACATACTTATCTTGTTTCTAGTAAACCTCTCCTTATATTTTTGGTTGACTTTTCTTCATTATCATTTTTGTTCCACTTCTTCAATCGAGGTTTTTCATCAAAATAATCTCGATATTCACCAACTTTATTATTAGATAAATTCATAAAAAAGTTTCCAATTTCACCACACTCAAAACATTTGAGAGGAAGTTTACTTCCATACTTTCCTCTTCCTCTTTGATAGTTCTTGGATATATGAGACATGATTTTTTCATTCAACTCATCATCCTATTTATCTTTGGTGTCACAAGGATCAAAATCTTTAATGTCTTAAATTTACATTTTTATCATGGATTCAAAATACATTTCATCTTTAATATTTTTTTAATTTTTTTTGAATATTTTCTCATTTCATAAGAAAAAATAAATTTATGAAATTAATCAAGAGATAAATCATCCTTATCTTCTAAAGAATATGTTTTTGAATCAAAAATGTCTGAAAAGTTTCCTATAAGTCTCTTCACAATTGTGGAATCTTCAAGGAAATATCTGAATCCTATGATGTTACAAACAATTTTATTTACTCTGATGAATTATTTATCAATAGTTTCTTCATCTCTCATTATGATTTATTCATACTCACTACGCTAGATTTTTCATCTTTACTTCCTTAACTTTAGTATTCCCATCAAAAATACTTTCCATCTTGTCCCATATACTCTTTGATGTTTTGAGACCCATCACCTTTAGATAAAAATTTTATGATAAGGACATAAGGATAAAATTTATATATTTTTCATCAACTTCTATATTTCTATCATAAAAAAAATCATGGGAGCATCTTTCTCAATAGGTGGAAAACCAATTGTAATAGTATCAAAAACTTCTAACCTAAGATATAAGAGACAGGGAATCATCCGATTTTTCCATCCATAATAATTTTTTCCATAAAATGTATCAATTTATTGACTATTGATAGAATTAAGATTATACATGATAAGGATTCAGAAAGGGAACCTTGGATCTAATACTAATTGAAGTTCCAAAGGATCGAATAACAACTGAGAATGGGGGGGGGGGTCGAATCAATTGTTCAAATTTTTATGAGTTTTAAAAATTTTATAATATTAACCCATGTAACATGTTAATATTTACTTCCTTATCAAATTTTATTAAATACTCATGTATGAAAAAGTAGGAAAATAAGTAAATCACATAATATTTACAAGGTTCAGCCTTAGTGTGAGAACCTATGTGGGTCTATTGACACATTATATCTCACTAGAATAAATTCACTATAATGAAGAAGTGAATAAAAATTGTGCCAAATCCCATTAGACACATTCTATCTCCCTATAAGAAATATTATACAGACTCTCATTAGTTTACAAATTTTATTACAAAACAATTGATCCAAAATAAAAGAATGATTTTTTGTTCAATTTTCTTCAAAAAATCTCAGTCTAATTTGGATGAGTATGATTTTATCAGTTTGATGAACTCAAAATGATTATACCTTAATAAATATTCACTTCTCAAACTCTATTTATAAACTTAGTATATTTTTCTTCAATTCGATTGACTCAATATGATCTTCTTAATATGATTCTCTTGTCTGATAAACAAAACTTTCATGTGTCTAATCTTCTTATGAGATCTTAGTTTGGAAATATCTTTCACTCTAATTCTTCAGCGCTTTTCCTTTTCTACTTTCATTAAAATTTACAATAAATGAATTATCTTAGAAACTTATATATAGGAATCTTATAAAAGAATGATTAGGAGACATGAAAACATTCTCTACTTCCTCAAATTTCAAAAATCTGAAAAATACTTGTATTTAAAATTCAACTTTGACTTAATCAATCCTTCTCATATTTATTTTATATTTACAAAAAAATTGAATTTCAAGTTTTACCTCTTCAACTCTTCATAAAACTCCTAGAATATTCTTTTTTAATCTTCTTCTTAATTAGCCTTCTCAGAGATTCTAACATTTCTTCAGTCTGATATAACTTCCTCAGATTCAATATGATGTATCTTCCTTAACTTCAATAATATAAATCTTCCTTATCATCAACTTAATTTTCTTATTATGATATGACTTTTCTTCTCAGATCATTATGATCTTACTTTCTTTATCATCTCATTATGATATTATTTTATTTCTCAGCTCATTATGGCCTATATTTCCTTCTCATCTCATTATGATTTGCCTTTATTTCTCAGCTCATTATGATTTTCCTTTCTTTATCAGATTATTAAAATCTAACTTTGTTTCTCATATCATTATGATCTTCCTTTATTTATTAGATCATTATGATATGCCTTTATTTATCAGCTCATTACAATCTACTTTTCTTTCTCAACTCATTATGATATGATTTTGTTTCTTAGATCAGTATGATCTACCTTTCTTTCTCAGGTCATTACGATCTTCCTTTATTTCTCAGCTCATTACGATCTTCCTTTATTTCTCAGCTCATTACGATCTTACTTTCTTTTCAGATTCAATCTGATCATATTTACTTATCATATTCATTCTGATGTAATCCTTATAAAGATGAAATTATCATTACAATGGAATTGTAATTATGATATAATTCTCATTATTATGTAATTATACACTATGAAACTTTATAATTCGTCAAACTTCATCAGCTTTACACATTCTGACATCTAAAAAATTCTGAGTCATGTACTTCTGGATCTGATCTGTGTCCATATTTCTGGAACAGATACAATCATTATGATTCCTCTATTTCTTCAAAAGATTTTATCATGATAGTTTTCATGATTTTTGTGAACTCCATGAACAATAAAGCATCATCTAATTTAGTTTAGAAAGTATGAAAAGTTTATAATTCCTGAATTTTCAATCTTCTTTCAAAACTCTTCGTCAATAATATGACTTCTTCACTCATAAAATTTTGTCTTTCTAAAAAATTCTGAGCTCGATGGATCTTTAACTTCATACCGATGGACCTAAGATCGATGGTGCATTCTATCAAAAACTTCATCTTTATAACCACATTTTCATACAATGTTTCTTGGTTTGATATTATGAATCTGGTGCTTCTCATTTTGATCATTTGATTTGAGAAAATAACTTTCTTAAAAACAAAACATTTCTCCCCCTTTATGTTTGGGTTCAAAATTTTAGCAGCTTTTAACTTTATTACAAAGCTTATTACGATAGATTGGGCCTGATCCTGAATAACAAAAGAATTTAGTTATAAAAAAAGTTATTTTTCAACAACTACAAAAACCTTTTTAACACAAAAACATCACAAATGTTCTTCAGGGACCCTCCTAGTACCGTTGTTCCTACTTTCTCTTGAATCTCTATGATTTGTGATGATTCAGGCCAGAGTTTTGATGCCAATTCCACTCGATCATGGTGGAATTGGGTAAGTATAAAGGGTATTTTTCATGAAATGGATATAGGGTGTCTCAAGAGGATTATCACTTTTCATTTATCATTGTTTTATTAAAGTTATATTTCCCCATTAAATTTTCTTGGGTTTTTTTAAAATTGGATGAAATGGGAAATTGAAAGGGTGGATTATAAAAAGGATTTAATTAGTTGGAATACCAAAATCATGCCATGAGATGTTGGCATGTCATTTATTGAGATTTTGATTAAAAAATGTTACCCAATGATTTTAAGATTAATATAGTTCATTGGAATAAATTGAATAATTAATTATAAAATTATATAATTAATTATTTGGATGTTTTGTCACGAGATAAGAGATCGGGTGTGGGTATGAGCTTGGAAGATCCATGGATGAGTTTTTTTATAGGAGTAACTCCATGAATGAGTTAGGTGGTCCTTAAAAATATACCTAAAGTTTATGAATTTACTTATGTGAAAATGATATGTGGTTTTTCCACTTATGTGTGATAAACCATATATTAAAATTAAATGTTTCATATAAATTCACAAAGCTATAATAGAAGTGTTAAAGGACATAATGGATCCTTGAACACCGATTGATTCCCTGAACACCGATGTTCAAGGGAATGATCATATAAATGTATGATGTGACACGTGGAACCTGATGGGTATAAATTAAATTAGATGAATGAACATAGTGATCATAGAGATTGGGTGGCTATGAGCCTCTTTTGTTTGGAGCAGGTGTATATCATCCCGAAATTTTCTTACATTACTATTACATCATTTCAAAGATAAAAAAAATAATAGTATTACAAATAGAGGATCCAAAGGTTTAGTGTCTTGGGAAAACTAGGACCACACATAACAAATACAACATCAACCATAAACATTTATTTAATTTCTTCTTCACTAGCTTCTTAGTGGCACTTTCCCTCTCCTTAGTACATGTAGCCACCTGAGGATATACATCAAAAGAGGTGAGATAGAATCCCAGTAAGAGGATAGATAATAACAATATAGCATGGGGTGAGCATAATCATGACATAGGAAAATGATCATGAACATGAGAGGAGCATAAATAAAAGACTTGAAATGTGGCAATGCATAAAAATAAAACATCATGTCTTAGTGGTTAACTACCACACATACTTGTGAACCAAGATAACATCTTGTTCACACATCATTTCACATTTATTCATGAGATTCATCACCTTACCCAATGCATTGGAGCTCTGTATAATTCCAGGCGCACCCTTCACTTTGAAACATTCATAATTGCGCTATATAATTCCGGGGGCACCCGTCACATCATAACATTATCATTTATCATGAATGAAGCAATGAACATATAACATAAATCAAAATAATTAAAACATGAAAAGTAATGAGTTTCATCTCATAATAACACATTCATAATCTTGGGTTTCCCAAAAGAAGGAGGGAATACCATACATGTTACAAGAATCGTTCACTTTGAGTGAGAAGTAAAAGGGGTGTTCTTAAAAGAAGAGTTCTTTTGGAAAAAATTTTTTTGGACATAAAAAAACCATATACAAACATTTATATCCTAGATAAGTAAAGGAAATGATGAAAAAATTATCTTTTAGGAGTAACCATATCAAAAATGGAGTGAAAGAGGGAGAACCCGAAGAAAGAAAATTGGGTTCGAGATTTCCCATTACCTTGTACGCGAATGCCTCCTTCTCTTTAATGTCCTGTATAATGACATTATATTCATTAATTATAAATTAAAGAACCTTTTATACATTAATAGCGTTCATTATGGTTTCATTATTTCATATTACGTTCCTTTGGATGACTTATAGAGTTTAAAAACATTGTTCGGGGATGTTCATTTTCATGGTTTTCTTGAGTGGTTCACTTGTATTATTAAATTGATGTTTGGGTAGATCATGGGTAAACATCCAGAACTGATATTACATGTTATTAATGATATTATAGGAGCTTTAATTATTTTATAATTAATTATATTAGATCCATGTGGACGAGTCATTAGATAAGATTTTAATGATGGTTATTTGGGTTAATTTGAGAGGTTTTTTGATCACAACGAACTTGTTTTAACTTTTCACTTAGTAATATGGCCATAGGTTATTTCCAGAAATTAAAATAGAACATAATAGATATAAAATATTATGTTTCAACCATAAAAATGGTTTCATGACCAGATCTGAAGGTAGAAATGGAAGAAGAGAGCATGTCGTTTTTGAAGGTGATAAATTAACACCTCATGAACAACATTCTCTTTAATAAAATAAAAGGAAGAGGGAAAGGGTGTGGGGTGATAAAATATCCCATTATAATCATAAAATTACAGTATATTTATAATTATGGAGTTAAAAAACAATTTGTATGTATATAGGTGGGGATAGATCAAGAAAGGAACTTGAACTTGAAAGGAAATTAAAGGAGAAGAGGGAGGGAAATTACCTCTAGAATATTCCTCTTGAGATCCTCTTTAAGGAAGATAGTATTGGTATTTTAATGAGACCAAAAGCTTTTGGACATGGGGGAGGGTCTAGGGAAGATTTTTGGGCAGATATTAGACAATTATTGAAGCTTGAGAGGTGTGGTTTGGCAAGAGGAGGGGGAGGGATTATTTATACATGAGGAGGGAGGTGTTTTTAGTATAAAATATTAAATAAAATAATATATCAAGAGTTAGACTTGTAATAGTAGTTTTTTGACATCCTAAATAATATATTAATATAATAAAATTAGTTTTAGGCTTTAAATCTTCTTTATAATTCAAATTCATTAATTTATTAAAAGGAAAGTGAAAGAAAGAGAAAAAGACACTTTAAGAAATCACTTTTTGACTTCAGGCTTTGGAAAGTTCTTTTTAGGTTTAAGAGTTGGATTTATTTTATTTTAAGGAAACATTTATGAAATTTAAAATAATTTTGCCGAAATTAATGCTCTAGAATTTTTATGTCATCATTACATAATTAATGATGCAATTTAGTATATACCGATTATGCGAAAAACTGTATTTTTTTACTATTCACCTGAAAATTGAAGTATTTCAGAATAAACCCAAAAATTTACCCCTACCATTTTTCAACGTGAAGAATCCAAAAATTATGTCCATTTTTCAAAAATAATTTTCTAAATATTATTAATTTAATTTTTAATTAAAATCATAATTTACTTAAAAAACAGTTTTTAAAATTAAAAGTGATTTTGTAGTTCTTTCAAAAATTACGTAGGGTCTTATAAAATTATCTAAAAACTATTAGACATTTATTAAATAATTTATGAATACATTTCAGGGAAATAAATATTATTTTAAATTAATTAATTAATTATAATGAATTATTTTGACTTATAAAATACCAAAAACGTTTACTAAGGTCAAATTATCACTTTCTATGATGTCTAAATTTTATTTTATTATTCATAGGCAATGTTCGTCTTATTTACTATTCATAAGGGTCATATTAATATTCATAAGGGTAAGTTACTATTCATAAGGGTAGGATACTATTCACCAAAAATTATTTTTGTTTCATTAGACTCCAAAAACCATCTTGAACACAACCGTGTATGTCAGATTTTCAAAATTCCAAACATAGGGGTGAAAAAATTATGTTTAAAGGTAACTTATCACTTAGTAGTTCATTATTTTGTGTTTTTATGACATAAATATAAGAAGGGAATTTTCCATTGAAGAAATTTGGGTCATTAAATTCTTGCCCCCTTAAGAAATTTCACCCCCGAAATTTCACTTTACACAAACAGGTGAGGGTACTTCTCTTTCATTGCCTCTTCTGGTTCCCACCATTTTCTAAAATAGAAAAGGTTAGACCAAAACATAAGTAAAAAAGTCATGAATAACTTATTTATTTAAACAATTATTCCAAAACCATAACATATGGGATCCCTAGGTAAATATTCTTGTGTGCATTTTTGTACTTAATCTCATACTATAAGTTTTCTCTAGGGTTCACTAATCCTAATTCCCAAATTAACTAAACCTTTCCTCTGATACCAACTATAGAGACCCAGCCTTTTCTTACATTACTATTACATCATTTCAAAGATAAAAAACATAATAGTATTACACATATAGGATCCAATGGTTTAGTGTCTTGGGAAAACTAACACCACACATAACAAATACAACATCAACCATAAACATTTATTTAATTTCTTCTTCACTAGCTTCTTAGTGGTACTTGTACTCTCCTTAGTACATGTAGCCACCTGAGGATATACATCAAAAGGGGTGAGCTAAAATCCCAGTAAGAGGATAGATAAGAATAATATAGCATGGGGTGAGTATAATCATGACATAGGAAAATGATCATGAACATGAGAGGAGCATAAATAAAAGACTTGAAATGTGGCAATGCATAAAAATGAAACATCATGTCTTAGTGGTTAAATACCACACATACTTGTGAACCAAGCTATAATCTTGTTCACAAATCATTTCACATTTAATCATGAGATTCATCGCCTTACCCAATGCATTAGAGCGCTGTATAATTTAGGGCGCACCCGTTACTTTGAAACATTCATAATTGCGCTATATAATTCCAGGCGCACCCGTCACATCATAACATTATCATTTATCATGATTGACAAAATGAACATATAACATAAATAAACATAATTAAACCATGATAATTAATGGTTTTTATCTCATAATAACACATTCATAAGCTTGGGGTTCCTAAAAGGAGGGAATAACATACATGTTACAAGAACCGTTCACTTTGAGTGAGAAGTAAAAGGGGCGTTCTTAAAAGAAGAGTTCTTTTGGAAAACATTTTTTTGGACATAAAAAAAACTAGTGAAAAACATGTATATCCCAGACAAGTAAATGAAATGATGAACAAATGATCTTTTAGGAGTAACCATATCAAAAATGGAGTGAAAGAGGGAGAACCCAAAGAAAGAAAATTGGGTTCGGGATTTCCCCTTACCTTGTACTCGAATGCCTCCTTCTCTTTAATGTCCCATATAATGACATTATATTCATTAATTATAAATTAAAGAACCTTTTATAAATTAATAGGGTTCATTCTGTATTCATTATTTCATATTATGTTCCTTTGGATGACTTATAGAGTTTAAAAACATTGTTTGGGGATGTTCGTTTTCATGGTTTTCTTGAGTGGTTCACTTGTATTCTTAAATTGATGTTTGGATAGATCATGAATAAACATCCAGAACTGATATTACATGTTATTAATTATATTACAGGAGATTTAATTATTTTACAATGATTTATATTAGATCCATTTGGACGAGTCATTAGATAAGAATTTAATGATGGTTATTTGGGTTAATTTGAACGGTTTTTGGATCACAACGAACTTGTTTTAACTTTTCACTTAGTAATATGGCCATAGGTTATTTCTAGAACTTAAAATAGAACATAATACATATAAAATATTCTCGTTAAACCATAAAAATGGTTTCATGACAAGATCTTAAGGTAGAAATAGAAGAAGAGAGCATGTCGTTTTTGAAGGTGATAAATTAACACCTCATGAACAACGTTCTCTTTAATAAAATAAAAGGAAGAGGGAAAGGGTGTGGGGTGATATAATATCCCATTATAATAATAAAATTACAGTATATGTATAATAATGGAGTTAAAAAACAATTTGTATGTAGATAGGTGGGGAGAGATCAAGAAAGGAACTTGAACTTGAAAGGAAATTAAAGGAGAAGAGGGGGGGAAATTACCTCTAGAATCTTCCCCTTGAGATCCTCTTTAAGGAAGATTGGATTGGTCTTTTGATGAGACCAGTAGCTTTTGGACGTGGGGGAGGTGATAGGGAAGATTTTTGTGCAGAGCTTAGACAATCTTTGAAGCTTGAGAGGTGTGGTTTGGCAAGAGGAGGGGGAGGGCTTATTTATACACGAGGAGGGAGGTGTTTTTAGTATAAATTATTAAATAAAATAATATATCAAGAGTTAGACTTGTAATAGTAGTTTTTTGAAATCCTAAATCATATATTAATATAATATAATTCGTTTTAGGATTTAAATCTTCTTTATAATTCTAATTTATTAATTTATTAAAAGGAAAGTGAAAGAAAGAGAAAAAGACACTTTAAGAAATGACCTTTTGACTTTAGGCTTTGGAAAGTTCTTTTTAGGTTTGAGAATTAGATTTATTGTATTTTAAGGAACCATTTATAAAATTTAAAATAATTTGACCAAAACTAATGCTCTATAATGTTTATGTCATCATTACATCATTAATGATGTAATTTAGTATATACCGATTATGCGAAAAACTGTATTTTTTTACTATTCACCCGAAAATTGAAGTATTTCAGAATAAACCCAAAAATTTACCCCTAACATTTTTCGACATGTAGAATCAAAAAATGATTTCCATTTTTAGAAAATAATTTTCTAAATATTATTAATTTAATGTTTAATTAAAATCATAATTTACTTAAAAAACAGTTTTTAAAATTAAAATTGATTTTGTAGTTCTTTCAAAAATTACGTAGGCTCTTATAAAATTATCTAAATACTATTAGAAATTGATTAAATACTTTATGAATACATTTCAGGGAAATAAATATTCTTTTAAATTAATTAATTAACTATAATTAATTATTTTGACTTATAAAATACCAAAAACATTTACTAAGGTCAAATTATAACTTTCTATGATGTCTAAATTTTATTTTATTATTCATAGGTAATGTTACTCTTATTTACTATTCATAAGGGTCATATTACTATTCATAAGGGTAGGTTACTATTCATAATGGTAGGTTACTATTCACCAAAAATTATTTTTGTTTCATTAGACTCCAAAAACCATCTTGAACACAACCGTGTATGTCGGATTTTCAAAATTCCAAACATAGGGGTGAAAAAATTATGATTAAAGGTCACTTATCACTTATTAGTTCATTATTTTGTGTTTTTATGACATAAATATAAGAAGGTAATTTTCCATTGAAAAACTTTGGGTCATTACAAGGTTCTCTAATGATGATATAGAAACTGAAATCGCCTAAAAACCATGTCTCCAATGGGTGGGGGATTTTGATTGGAATATGAGAGGTCAAAAATATTTATCAGATCCAAGATGAGATGTGTATATACTAGACATGATTCTAGAGCTATTTTAGTTGGAATGAGATGATTACGACTTGTGGTGGTGGGTGATAAGATTGTGCATATCACAAATTATGGGAGACAACCTCTTGGGGATGGATTGGACTCTTAGTGAGATCCATGAGTGCGAAAATTTATTTGAGTATTAATGAAAATATAGACCAGATTCTTGATTGGGTATCAATTAAGGGCCTATGTATTAAGATAACATCACGAATTTTTGATACGAATTAGTTATAATGTGTGGGGGCTAAAATGGGCTTGAAGGACCCTAGTGGATTCCCATGAAAGTGAGATGAGAATTTCATTGGGTTTAACATGATGGTATTATGTAGATGAGATGGTCTTAATGGAATAAACGTAAGATATGGAGGGTATGGGGAGACATCTCTTGAGGCATAGATCTAGATCTTGGGTATTGATTCTAGATAACATGTATGATAATTAATCGTAGGTGATTATATCGAGTTTAGACATGTGGCCAAATCGGGTGTATGATAAAGAATACATGTGGTTTTAGGGAGATTGTGTACCCTAAGGTGTTAATGAAATATGAACTATTTAAGGGATGGAAACTTTACTCCAGATGATATGAGATATGAGTTAATACGAGGTGGGTGCCATTCCCCTTAATGTGATATATATTTTTAGGTTTTGGGTTGGATGCGACCATGCTGTCATGAAACATCAAATTGATTATGTTTTTAAAGTTTATTTATATCATAGGGAGGAACCTAGGTCATCTCTCAAGAAACTTTTTAGGTTTAAAGTGTGTATATTTAATAAGAATGGCTAAAAGAGGGGGGGGGGTGGGTAGTTTTGAACAAAATTTTAAAAATTAAATAACTTAATTTAAAGATTATAATAGTTGAAAAACAAGTGGATTTTGAAAAATATATGATAATTATGTGATCATTGATAAGTTACTACACCACTTGAAAAGTTACATATTATTAATTGTTTATTAGGTTTTGGTGTAATCCTTTAGTTGAGGGTTAACCAAGATATTGGGTACCCACAAGCCTCTAAAATGATGCAAATAGGACTAAACCTTGACAAAAATATCATTTAGTGAAGATAAAACCTATTGGAATGCTTTAAGGTTTGTAAAGGAACATTGAAATCTCAAATGTTTGGAATATAAGAGGATTCTTATGTTTTCCAATTAGAACAACACAAGGTGTACACTTAAAATTGCACATTAATCAGTTATGAAATATTTTTTTTTCAATTATATGAATAAAAACATGTTAATATACATATAAAATAAAAATTACAAACCAAAATATACACCAAAATATTAGATAATTATTTTCCAAAACTCCCTCTTCAATTGTGTAGCTCCCTCGTAATGATCACCCATTATTTATCCCACCACCAAGAGGACAAGGAAGCTCGTGTAGCAATAAGACTTCATCCTTGATCTCCCTATGAGGATAGGGGAATACAAAACTTCTAAGATTAAGAGAGTAATCCTTTTGGTCTCTAAAATAGATGATCTTTTTCTCCTTGGTTGAGCTTCCAAATGAGGTGCCCAAGGTTCCCTTTTAAGTGAAAGGTGGTTCTGGGAACCCATATTTTGAGATACCACTTAGACCATGGTTTTGGGTAGGTAAAAAACCTTATCATACTTTATAAAAAACCAAAAAGTTATTTTTACAAATATTTAATATCTATTTGTAAATTTTGGTGGCCATTTAATTTATAAAAAGGAAGATATTTCCAAAATACAGAACATAAATTTTGAATTTGGGTAGATTCTATTTCTCAAACAGATCAGTTCAGTTGGCCCCATTAATGGATGAATTGGGCTTGGGTGTCTTCAGAATAGTTACATAACACTAAATTTTGGATCATACCATGAAATTTAAGCCCAATTTTATCCACCTATTATCTTCAGTGTGTGTTTTAGTCCACATGTGTTCTTGGAGTCCTGTGCAGTTTGACCTATTTTTCATCAACTTTATCTTGGGTCCTCCAAATAACTTCCAACTATAATGAAAACATTAAAAAAAGTGGAATATCCCTTTAAATAGTGATAACAATTAAATAAATGATAAAATTTTATGTGAAATTTTCTATCAAATTTGGAATTTATAATTCAAAATCAGTTTAACATAGTGGTATAATGGTGGAAATGAATAGTGAATTGATACATGATCACAACCCTACCCATAAACATTTTAACTCTAGGGAAAAGTCACATTTCCAATATGATGCATGAATATATACCAAAATTCATGAATATTTAAAATTCAAAGAAATTTTAATTCATGATAGCAATGTGATCAAAGAAAAACACACACCAAGGAGTTTTTCTGAGTGATTATGGAAAATGATGTCTTATAAATTGTATCCGAATGAAATTTAAGGAGATGTTTGATATTAGTATTAGAAATTAATTCACAAGTAAACCATGTCACTAAATTTAAACATGTTTGTGAAAACCATTTCATACTATTATTTCCACTTTCTATCTAGTAAATATAGTTTTTTGCTTACTTGATTCTTTCCACTGAAACTACCCTATATCCTTTGCAATCAAATTTCAAGACCCACTCATTTAAGCAATCTTGAAAGTAAAACCTTAATATATTATCCTAAATATCACCATATGTTGTAAATTTTATCACTTCCCTAATTTATTATTATTATTATTATTTTTGTTTTTTTTTTGTTTTTTTGAGGGCATACAATAGTCGGATAACAGGTACACATGCAGAGGTCAATCCAGTATAGTAATGAAACAGATCTAATAAGGAACAAACATATGGAAAAATCATTTTTTAATGATGATAAATATTAACATAACTTATATTTACCTTATATTGAGTAATAAATATTCAAACTTCATGGTAGGATGAAAATATTATATATGTTAAGTGACATTATTAACCCCTAAACTACTCACACAGAGGTTATCAATCATCTCAAAGGTTTCATAGAGATACAAATATTTATATCATCAACAAACAACCGATTTACTAAAAAAATCACACCAAAATGATAAATTATTTCTAAAACTAACATTCCATCGATTTATGAAGTTTTATTTAAATATTAAAATAGATTAGTAATGTATCCACACCCCATAAATAGTGTGTGTAGTTTCCTCACTATAATAATAAAGAATATGGTAAAGAAGGATAAAACCTGATGGGTGTCACTAGTAGGTTAATTATTGAAGGTGGAGTTCCTCTACGGGGAACTATGAAATGGTCTCATGAAAGTGCTTCACTCAATATCCATTAATAGTGATTTTTTTTTGTTTTTTTTAATTTTTCACCTATATATCACCAAATAGATAGAAATTAGTAATAGTATATGGGCTAAAATAGTGGGAACAAAACTTACACGGGTGTAACTTTATCCTTGCACTGTAAAGGAGGACCTTCTTCCCAATGAGAAATTGCTAATGAAGGATGAAGTGGTTATGGGAAGCCTTGGTTCTCTTCTTATAGATTTGGGAGTTCTCATATGAATATATTTGAATTTTCTCAAGCTCCTAAATCTTTAACTTCCTATGCCCACTTGTTTCTGAGAGTCTAAGATTACATTGTTTAACAACTTAATACAAATAGTTATCTACCTCCACAGGGAGGACACAAGACTTTCCAAACACAATATAATATAGAGAAATTCGAATTGGGGTTTTAAAAGTTGTATAGTATGCCAAAATTTCATCATCCAAGTGTAAAATACAATCATTTCTATTGGGTTGTACCATTTTTTTAATATTTTCTGAACTTACTGATTTTAAATTTCTTCTTTCCCATTAGTTTGGGGGTGATATAAAGTAGAGAATTTTTGTAAATTTCTATAATTATAGATAAAATTTTCTACATTTTGATTAAAAAAATATGAACCTTGATCACTAATGATGTATCTTGGAAAACTAAACCTATTGAAAATATGAGATCTCACAAAATCAAAAACCACTTGATAGTCATCAGTCTTAGTAGCCTTTATTTCCACCAATTTAGAGACATAGTCAACAAATAATAAGATGTAAACAAATAAAAATGAATTTGGAAAATGTCTTTTGAAGTCAATGCTTCATTCATTTAATATATCACAAAATAACATGTGTTGTTGGGGAATTTCATTCATCTTAGAGATATTACTAGTTAATTGACATTGTTTGCATGACTTACAAAACTGATGGGAATATCTATACAATATTTTCCAATAAATTCTAAAGTCAAGGAATATTTGAGTTGAACATTGAGATCCAAAGTGTCCCCTATAAGTGAAATTATGGTAGAAGCTCAAAATAGAGGTGAAATCATAGTCAGGGAAACACCGAGGTCACTAAAAATTATACACAATTATGAGTCATCCCAAATGTAAAATCATGAATCATGCTTAATTATTTGGGATTGTAAAATTCTAAAACATATGGGAACCCTAGGTGCTTCCAAAAAATTCAAAATTTCTACATAACAAGGCGTAAATTCCACTACATCACAAAAGTGTTCATTAGGGAATAATTATCCAATGGGGAGGGACAAGTTAACATGGTGGTTCAATGGTGGGACAATCCTACTAATATGGTATGATACCATATTATCTAATCCTTTTTATCCCTATTTTATGGATTTAATTCATGAAATAGGATCATCCAATGAATGATATGTGGTTTGGCTTTCGATTTCTTAAGGATATACTAGATATCTACATAGTATGAGAAAAAAATTACTTTGGAACCTTAAAGGTATGACCTGAATTTATTCAATGAAAACACAATGGAAAGGAATTATTTTTTAGTTATGGTGTTGTTTTCTTGGATTGGATCTAGTTTGTGTGAGGAATAGGCTATGACATGTGGATCTTGATCGACCCATTGTGATAAGACTTCCCCAACTGTATAGTTATTGGTGTCATACATGAGATCAAATAGGTAAATCCCACCAAGGTGGTTGGATTACCGGGGGTGATGTGAGACTCCATTTTAATTAGTTAAAATAATAATCATCTTCTTTATAAAAAAAATTATTTTTATTTTTGGATTAAGAGAGAAAGGGGGATTGAAATATTATTGAAGTCATGAATGAAATTATGATAAAATCCAACATGAACTAAGAAATACCACAAATCCCACACATTTTAGGGAATGGTAGGGAATAAATGATTTGTAATTTTTATTTATCCACTTTGATACCATCCCCATAAATGGAATTTCCAAGTAATACACCTTGGCGCACCATGAAATATCATTTCCCAAAATTTATTACAAGATTATTTTTAATATAAAAGTCTATGGTAGAACCAATACTACCCAAACACTCATAAAAAATGATCCATAGACAATGAAATAATCAATGAAATATTCCATGAAATTATCTAGGTAATCTGAAAAATACCAACCATGCATCGCTAGAATGTACTTAGAGAATTGCATAGACCAAACAGAATCCTTCCATCTAAAAATGTGATTAAGGGGTAAGTAAAGGTTGTCTTTTCATGATACTAGAGGAACATATATATCTAAAAGTATCCAAAATACCCATAAAGAAAGAAATTGTGGGACTTCCTCACTAGCCTATATAGAATATGATCAACGAGAGACAATGTTAAATGGTATTTCCTAGTGTAATGGTTTAGTAAATGATAGTCTATATAGACACGCCAACTATTCTGTACATGGGTTAGAACCAATTCATTGTTTTCATCTTTGATTATTGTAATACCAGTTTACTTAGGAACTACCTTCATTGGACTGGCCCATTGGCTATCATAGATGGGATAAATGGTTTTAGTAACTAATATTTTAGTTGCCACCTTTTTAACATCATCAAGGAGGTTTGGGTTCATTCGGCATTATTCCTTCCTCGTTGGTATAGTCTCATCATTTAATAATATACGATACATGAAAATTGATGGGATAATACCACAAATGTCATAAATTGTACATCCAAATGATTGTTTATATTCCTTCAAAAGTCAATGAAATCATAATTCATACTATAGAGGGATTAAACTAGAAATGATGACAAGAAAAATGTTTCCAATCTCAAGATATGAATATTTCAAGTTTTGAGGCTGTGATTTAAGTTCCAAGTCAGTGTGATTTTGGATTTATGGGAGTGAATTTGAAAGTGAGAGGTCAATGATATCATCTAACTTCTCAATGGTAACATCCCTAGACAAGGAATAATATTTTACAAGCTGATCAACATCATAGATGGTCATAGGAACCACAATGCTCAAGAAATCATTAACTAAAACATGATATTTAAACTTTTCCAAACCCACACAACACTTGAATAATGAATCAAAACCCAAATAATTTAAGAGTGAAGAATAGGAAAACAAATCAAACTATGGTTAGATGATAGAATGTTTTTTATGTTTCATTAGAGGGAACTTCCATCGAATAGGAAGTAATAGTGGAGTACTATTCAACATGGTGTTTCATAGAATCAAGGATATTGAAACTTACCTTTTCTCCCTAAAAAATCCCAAGACAACATACCATTGTAAATTTTGATTAATGTATTTATTATTTTAATTAATATTATTCCAATTATGATAGAAGTATTTCCTTGGGCTTAAGTTTCTTCCATCTCAATAACATAGAATTTTTTAAGGAAAATGAGATTCTTTACTCACATGAGGACATCATTGATCACTCCTATTGTGTGTGTGGTGCTATGGTTGGAAAGTTTTATGATGATTCCCATTGGTTGAATCTCTATAAATTGAAGATAAGTATACATGGAGTGAGGAATCACATTAATTGAATCACTTAAATCAAGCATTACATCAAAAAATAAATTCTCCACTATGGTTCAAGGTATTGTAAAATTTCCCAGAACCTTGATTTTTTTTGGAAACATTGGTTTTATCAAGGGAAAGACATTCCTTCTAAGGTCGAATCTCTCATTCCCCTTCCATCACTACCTATGGGTGTAATGTTCTTTAATAAATTTGGCCTAGAAAGGAATTTTTTAACTGCATCCAAGAGAGTAATGTTAACTTGTGCCTTTTTAAATGTATTAAAAATTTCACTATCAAAATTTTTCTTGGATTGAGAGAGTATTTAGGGAAAGGGGAGGGGAATGTATTTTTTAGTGGAATCCTCAATGATAACTTTTTTTCCTTTTTTATTTTTTATTCACTTGATTCTTTTAAGGGTAGAGAAAGAGAGTTTTTAGGAGGAAGACATACCTGATGTGTATAATCACTTTAAGGAGAAAGTTATTCACCACTAAAAAGTTTTATATGACATACATTACCTTTTTTCCTTTAGATTGGAAATAGGTTGGGATGGAAGACTTACAGACCCTTGACTTTGGATTTTAACCACTGAGTTGGTGAGTTAGACTAATTGAGTTTTTAGGTCTTGTATGGTTGCTTGTGTGTTTTTTTAGAATTGGAGATTATTTGAATCCATTTATTTCATCATGTATTCAAGGCTAGGATTAGGTGTTGGAGGGTTTTATTGGAATTAAATTTATGGTTTTTGAGTATTTCTAGGAAGTGGTGGAGTATGATTACTTTTCCCATATGGTTCTATGATTGTTGAGGTTGGTTTGAATACCTCCTTGCCCATATAATTGGTTACCCTTCCATCTAGAGTTGGATGGATAATATGGTTCCTTCCAAATAGTTTGTTTATAAGGGATTATTTGAAATATTACCTCACAACTCTTAGATTATCTCAATTGGGGGCATTGGTCAGAATAGTGGGTGTTGACGGCACAAATACCTCAATTAATTAGAGGTTGAGATTTCCCTTGGGAAAGAGAAAGTTGTTAGAGTAGGGTACTTACCTCTTCGAACTTTTTGTCTAGCTTCTTCTCAAATTCAAACCTTTTCACCTCATAGACACCTCTGATGGGTACAATGGACCTTGTACCAAACTATTGATCATTTTGTTCCATGTTTTTTATGAGAGTCCTTGAAGAAATTAGGGTCATGTCCACCATGGAAGAACCTTCAACAACATTAATCATGTTACAATCAATTGGAATTAAACCTTCATAAAAGTATTTTGTTAAAATTTTCTTCCTTATTTGGTGGTGTGGACACCTTGAATAAATATTTTTAAAACATTCCAAATATTCATGAAGAATTTCCCCATTATATTTTATTATTCCACAAATGTCTTTCTTTATTTTTTCATTTCAAGTGGTTGGGAAGTATTTTTCAAGAAAAATGCATTTCATGTCTACCTAACATCTAATTGGGGAGTTAACATAGTATATCCATTATTTTGTAGTGTATTATAATGATAAAGATAATTCTCTAAGATTAACCAATTCTTCAACCACATTAGAAATTTTTAACATTGAACTCACAATATGAAATTCCTATAAATTCATATGTGTTTATTCTCTAGATAGTCCATGAAATTTTGGTAATAAGTGAATTAAACCAGATTTTAGTTCAAATTTTTGTGCTTCACCTTGGGCTTGAATAAATTTAGGTTGGATATCAATATCAGGTGAATAAAGTTATTTTAGTGTTTGGTTATTTTCTTCCATGTTATATACATTAAGTTCATTTTCTATTTTAGTTCCATAATAAGAGGGGTATAGAAGATTCTCAAGGTATGGTGAATCCTCCTTCAATAGATCATCCTATGTGTCTTGGTGCCACTAATGTAGGATCCTCTCCGGTTCATGGTCCAAAGAAGGTATATCTCTCAAATTAGAACATTTCATGCACATAACATACAAATTAAATAAATCAGAACACAAAAATATAAGTAAAGTTATATGATAAAACATAACAAATATTAAAAAAATTCTAAAATATTCTATAAAAAATGTATACTAAAGACCAAAGTGATCCCCAAAAACAACCCCAAAATTAGACCATGTTATCATGAAATGAAAAATTGATTATGTTTTTAAAGTTTATTTATATCATAGGGTGGACCCTAGGTCATGTCTCAATGGTCATTTTAGGTTTAAAGTGTTCATCTTTAATAAAAAGGGCTAAGAGGGGGGGGGGTGGAGGGTAAAACACATTTTTAAAAATAAAATGACTTTATTTAACGAGTTTAATATTTAAAAGACAAGAAGATTTTGAAAAATATATAACAAGAATGTGATCATTTATAAGTTATTACACTACTTGAAAATTTCCTTGTTCTTAATTGATTATTATGTTTTGGTGTATTCTTTTGGTTGAGGGTTAACCAAGATCTTGGGTACCCACAAGCCTTTAAAACAATGTACATAAGACTAAAACTATACATAAAAATCATGTGGTAAAGTTCCATCCTATTATCATGATTTAAGGTCTGTCAAAGAAAACCAAAATTTATAATGTATGGGAAATAAGACAATTATTATGTTGTCCAATCAGAACAACACAAGACGCACACTTAAAATTACACACTGACCGGTTATGAAATAAAAATAATTTCAATTAAATGCCTACAAAAAGTTAAGATGAATATAAAAGAATAATTAAAAACCAAAATTTAAACCAAACTAGTAGATAATTATGTTCCAAAACTCTCTCTTCATATTTGTAGCTCCCTAGCAACGATCTCCCACCATTTAACCCACCATCGAGAGGAGGAGGAAGCTTGTAGGGAACTATGACTTCATCCTTGATCTCCCTATGAGGACAGGGGCCTCTAAAACTTATATGATGAGGATAAAAATTATTTAGTATCCAAAATGGAAGATATTTTCTCCTTGGTTGAGATTCAAATTGAGGTTCTCAAGGTTCCCTTTTATAGGCAAAGTGGAAGGTGGCTTTGGGCACCCAGATTTCGAGATACTAATTATAACCTGGTTTTGGATAGTTTGACAACCTTATCTATCTTTTTAAAAACTAAAAAGTTATTGAACAAACTTTTGAATATCTCCCTATCAATTTTAGTATCCATTTAATGTATGAAATGGAAGATATTTCCAAAATATATAACCCAAATTTTTACTTTGATAAGATTCTATTTCTTGGAAAGATAATTTCATTTGGGATCTTTTATAGATGACTTAAGATTGGGTGTCTTAAGAAGAGTTGTATCACACTAAATTATGGATCATCCCACAAAATTGCAGCCTAATTATATTTAAATATTATATTCAGTGTGTGTTTGAGTCTATATATGTGCTTGGAATTCTACACAATTTGACCCATTTTTCTTCAAATTCATCCTAGGTCCTCCAAATCACCTCCATCTACAATGAAAACATCAGAATAAGTGAAATCAAACCTTTTAACAGTGATAAAAATTAAATAATTGAATCCAATATGAAGTGAAATTTGTTATTATATTTGGAATTTATAATTTAAAGTCATTTTAATATATTGGTATAATGGTCAAAATGAATAGTGAATCACTATACGACTAGGATGAAACCCCTAGGTAATGATAGTATGGTAACTATTCTAGGGCTGGATGCACCCCCAAGGTTATGAAGAAATTTTTTTTCCTAGGGTGTGTGTTATCAAGAACTCGGTGGGATGTGGCCACTGAGTAATTATGGTTTGAAAACTATTTAGGGTAGGGGATGAAACCCCTCAGGTAGAAGATTTATGAAGTTCTTGGAAGGGGATTATACCCCATAGATGGATGACATATGATGGTTCTAGGTGTCTTTATAGAGAATGGATAGCTTAAAACTCAAGAGGGGGGGGGTGAATTGAGTCCCTAATGATTTTATTTACTTTAAACAACCCTCTTTGAGGTATTCAAGTTAAAATCTTTTTCCATAATGAAAATAGGTTGCAGAAATTTAAAAGATTAATAGAAAGATATTGAACACATGTGATTTATAGTGGTTTTTGAAACAAAAGTCCCCTATTACACTCCACCAAAACTTCACTCCATGATTTTGGTGATTTTCACAATGATAACTATTTTTCTAGGGGCTCCCAGCTGAGTACAAGAATCTGTTACTTATTAAAAAGGTACAAGAGATTTAAACAAGTTTATAATTTTACAAGAACTATCCACAGATTTAACATAATCCCTTAAAATGAGAGTAAAATCAAAGATATGAATAAAATTTTGAAGAACTATTATATCACATAGTTACAAGTAGGGACTGACAGTAGATGAAGATATGTCCTGAGAAGATGATAAACTTCCAAACTCAGCTCTAGATGATCTTCAATTACACTAATAGGATTTAAAGAGCAGTAAATGAGTGTATATGATCTTGTCTTTATACAAGAATTATTTTTTATTGATACCTAATTACATGTTAATGTTCATGACTATTGGTGTATAATACTGTATGCTATAACTAATTCTTCTTTTTTAAATCCCCTCTTTGATTTTGAACTTAAGTAGCGATATAATCACAAAATTTGAGTAGATAATCTATTGAAAAGTTGATGATATTGTATATTAATAAAACATATCCATTATTTCCAAATATGGAATAATTTTCCATAGTGATGATGTCATAGATCTTCTTCTTTGGATCTTTCCATTCCAAAAAAATGACAATTTACACAAATCGATATTTCCTTAAATGGATAATCCCTTCTTTGATATGATAAAAAGCATGAAGCGATATATAAAGTGATTATGAAAGTAATCATGAAATAATACATAAAATCAAATTATTCATAATATATCTAATAAGTATTACTATTTTGGTAAGACAACTTCCTGAGAGACTTCATGTAATGACCCATGTTTTGAACTAGTTTAAAATCCAAAGGAATTTAAATTTTTGCATTTACTAGAAGGGAAATTTTACAAACCAAGATTAAGAGTGAAATTTTGAGAGTTTCAACACTTCAATGTGTTATTTTTGGATGTGGTTCAAGTCCTGGGGGGTGCCTCGGGTGTTCTATCAAGTTTCAGGAGCATCGGGCTCTGAAACCTCAAGTTAGGAGGAGTTAGCAGGGGCACACAGTTAGTCTGAAACCATGAGGCTTTTAGCAGAAAAATATGTGATGTGTTTCATTTTAAATAAATAAATAATTAAACTAAAATTAAAATGAAAATAAATTAAATGAAAATAAATGGGGAATAAAAATAAATAAAAGTTTTAATAATAATAATAATAATAATCTTATTATTATGATGATTATTATGATTATTATTATTAGGTTATATTTTATTTTTATTTTTTAGAGACCCAAGGGGTATCTCCATTTTTATCCTTCCTCACACATGACTCACCCCTCTCCCCTTCCTCTATAGGCATTACGCACCCCTCCCTCTCCTGTGGTGCACCTCCCTCCTCCGGTTCCTCCTTAGTGAACTGATTTACACCTGATATTCTTCGGTTTTCTATTAAAATATTCAAGGTAAGACTCATAGATCCCTATTAAACCCTTTTCTGGTGATTTTCCCCTCTTTATACTTCCTGGTGATGTGCTTCCAAACCCTAGGGTTTGGGGATAATATGGATCTTCCAGTATTAGGGCGTGAAAAAGCTCCCTTGGGACTCCTTTGGTCATATTCCGACAACCACCTCCAGAGGCATAGTGGTTCAGATCATTTTGGGGTAATTTTTTCCACTATTCTTCATTTTCACTCAATTTAAATTTGGGTCTTTTATATTTTATGAGTTTCTGGTACTTTTTTAGTGCGTTTTGATTTTCCGTCTATGAGGAGGACTTACACGCATGTGAAAGGGTGATATATATATATATTCCCTCTTTTTACAAATTCCCTCATAGAAAGGGGAATACATGAAATGTAGCTAGGGGTATTATATATATATATATATATATATATAATTGCATGTGTTTGTAAGTGTAAGGACCATATTCAAGTGTCCGTCATCAAAGTCTTCAAGTGCTAAGTGTTCGGTTTGGTATACTTTTGAGGTAGGATCCCTTTCATTTCCCTTTAAATTAAAGAATTCATTTATTGAATACTTTATACACTTTCCATGCATTTAATTAATGTATCTTTATTTCTAGAATAAATTTTTAAATCATGCTTAATGGATTGCTTAAAAAATGTCATGTTTTTATAATCAAAACCTCTCCAATGGAGTCTCACTATCTTCTAAGATAAAAAGAAATGATTATAAATTTATTCTTTCTTGTCTTACTACTTTGGTTTTTCTTTATGTGTTGAGGTTATGATTGATATATGACATGTTTAGGATATGAATTCTACTATAATTAAAATACAGAGTTCCATTTTTAAAATTTTTAAATAACCAAGGCAATGTCTATGTGCTTGGACCATCTTATAAATTGATTAACTTTGAATGATTTATAAAATAGAATTACCATGTTGGAATTTTCCCTATTTTCCCATAGTACCTTCTAAGTACCAATTAAACCGTGATAAATGAATTTACTTGTTGTGATTAATTAAATTTAATGAATTGAATAAAATGGATTGACATGATGGCTTTCCTTCTGTGAAAGTTTTAAGTAAATTAATTTAAATAGAACTTATTAGGGTGGTACGACCACGCCTCTTGTTATGATTAAATAAAAATGGTTTATGTAAAATGTTTCAATGATATGACTTGAATATATTCAACAACATGGTTCATGGTAGTTGCATGTCTTGAAAGGAATTTATTTGGGTGGTCTAAGATAATTTTTTTATCTGATGCAATTATTTATAGTAATTGTGATATGTGTGATCATGCCGACATGTCGTGGGAATGACCAAATAAATTGGATAATCCCTATTAAACTATAATATTTTATTTTTAAACCACCATTAAATTACTTTGGGTCTATAGTCAGGGAGACTAAGACCTGTAACCACCCGATTGGTGTGTCAACCTTGGACATTATTAAGACTTGGTATGTTTGAATTTAAAGCCCTATAATAAATTGGATAAATTGTTTGATTGTTGGATTAGACTTTTGAACTAGAATAATAATAAATTTTGTGATTTCTTATGGTATAATCACATTGGATAAACTGGTTAATTAATATATTAATGACTTTAGGGTCAAATGATTAATTAAATAGATTTGATATAATTATGATGATAATTAGGAACCTGGATTAATGAAATGAATTGGTTTTATAGTTGGTAATTTTTATAAATTTATCACCATGCCTTATGGTGATAAATATGGTATGTTTGATACTATAATTCTGATTTTTATTACTTATATTTTGAGCTTATATGATATTGATGTGATTGATACCTAAGGGTTTAAAACTGATTGGCATGTTGAGTTTGTATGGATACAACTCATGTTTAATGTGCATGCCTAAGGGCTTGGTGGATGTTATTCTATACTGATTGAGGGAAAGGATCATTGGTACTTGATGTCTGAGGGTAGAGTATATAGTTATATGGGATATCTGGGGACTCATGGCTAGTGTTGATGCTTGAGGGTTTGGTGCATGTTTTTGTACCACCTAAGGGCTAGGCTCACTGATACTAAATGCCCGAGGGAATAATGTATGATTATGTAGGATGCTTGAGGGATAAATGCATAGTAACACGATGCATGAGGTAGAGATTGTAGTTATTCTTGAGGGAAAGATTTTTGGTTATCCCAAGGGAAGAGGATGTTTGTTTATGATATTTTGTTAGAGATTCATCCTCAGCATGAGAATATTCCACCGATTTGGGTGATCCATCCTGATGTATGAGGATCTACCCACATACATAGATACCTGACAGGGTGACAAAGAGGGTATAGACGCCAGGTGTCCTTTAGGAACCTAGGTGTTTTTTTGTTTATTTATTCAGCACTTGTTGTTTATTTTTCTACTTATACATGTTCACTGATTTACATTATATATTAAGTAATGGATTGGGAAAGACATCATGGGTGTTGAACTACTGAGATTGTTATCTCACACCCTGCTCATTCCATTATTTCACTGGGGTACCTGATTATACCTTATATTTTTAGGACCTCGGTTGTTTTTTTGTGCTGTTTAGATTATACTTTAGAATTAGGAGAATATGACTGAGCCCCAACTCAGGATGCTCATGGAGAGAGTTGTTGGGAACTTTTATTTTATTACATTGTATTATTATTGTAATTCATACTGCTTAAAATTTTAGCATCATATTTCATACATGAATTCTTATAAATTAGTGTTGACCATTTTTATTCACATATTATATTATTCTTCCACTACTTGTATTTATTTTATTAATACTTCCACATTTTTTCTATTATTTATTATCTGATAAAATTACATGATACTATAATCTAGAGGGTATAGTCTCCCCAACACACCATCAATACACCCTCACGTATTTTCTACATCCTCTGGCATACATAGAGGCATGCTTGAGGCTATGTGGTGACCGGTCCAGCTACCAGTTTAGTGGTTAGTAATTTTCGGACATTACAAAGTGGTGTGAAATATTTCTTTTCATTTGTCTTACTATTTTGTGCTGGTATATAGGAGACTAGGAATGTGTCAGTGCTTGGTAAATATCTGTGTTAGGGGCTGGTCACCCCACCCATGGGGAAATGACCAAGTGGCCCAGACTGGGATTGTTGTTCATGCTATTCAATATTATATTTGAATATGATTCCTCTTAGAATGATTGTTTTATTTTTCAACTTCTTATTAATTTATGAGATTTATGGTATTATACCCATGTTCTGGTATGGAAAGGATGAAGCATTAAATGCATCATATCTGGCACATAGTAAATTACCATGCCAAGAATATTCCATGCCATGTAGTTTCATATATAGGTTGTTTGTTGGTTCTGATTATGTACATTGAGTGATATACCATTCTTGTGTTTATACCGCATGCCATTCCTATTTATATTCCATGATTCAGTGTTCATGACATGTTTCTTGGTGTTAACTACATATGATAGCATACTATTTTTCTTTTTTAATGTGTATTTGGTTTCACAGGTTTGATATATATGGGTTATGAATAAATGGGAGCTGTAATTTAGTTTATAAAGTGTATAGGAACTTTATAGAATGGGGAAATGGAAACCCATATAATCTAACTATTGTATATGACCATGTTGTTTTCTTGAAATGGTTATAAATGTGAAATTTATTTAAATTTAACCTGAATGAAATTGGTTACCTTCTAAAATTTTCAACTATACCCAAGTAGGTTATTTGGGACATGTTTCTTATGAGATAAACCATTCAAGTGTTTTAAAATTTTAATAAATTAAGCAACTACTATTGGGTTGCTTTATAAATAACCAAGGTTGGATTATTGGGACCCTCTTAGGTAACCTTATCTGTTAAAAAGAAATTTATGTGATAAATTTCCTAATAATGATGTTCTGTTAATGAATTTTTAATGTTAAAAAAGAAATTTGATTTGACATTCTTGTTTTTCCCTTGGTGTGTTGGTTAAAATAAAGTGTCTAGTGTTTATATTTTAAAAATTTAACTTTATGTTTTGAATTAAATATTTTATATGTTTAAATATTTAAATTTGAATAAATGTAATGGCCTTAAAATGGAACCCTAGGTGATGTACTTTGTTTAAACCCTTGTGAAAGGGTATTGTAACACCCTAACCCTTCTAGACCAGAGCCAGTGCATAACTTATTACATTGGAATGATTAAAAGGAATGAAATCATGAAGGAAAGATCAGTTTAATAGTCTTAAAGAAACTAGATACATAGTTTTAACTCAAATTACATTGGTAAAGGTAACAAAATACAAAACATATCAAAAAACTAAAAACTGCATCCACAGAAACTCGATAAATGATCTCCTATTCATAACCTGTTGAAGGTAAACAAATGAAAGGGGTGATATCAAATGCTCAGTAAGAGTTAAAAATAGAATAATCATGAATCAATAATAACTTAATCATAAAAAACTTAGCATAGTCAATATGGCATGGTGAATAACTGAAAAACTAACACCATTAATAAATTGAGAATGAAACTGAATCCATAGATTTTTTCATAGTGAAAACCTCATTGATAGTAATAATTGATAATGAATAAAGGGAATTCTTATTAATTAGACTTCATGTATCTAGAACATGGTACCAATATACCATATAAATGGTTTATGTCTGTGGGTAGAAACTCATCTGATTTTTGGAAACAAACTTGAAGGGTTTGTCGCCAACTGATTGTCTCATGAGACCTGTCGATGCATCGAGGAACTATATCAAGCCCTTCCCATCACTACATGTCCAAATAATTCTTTATACATAGATTTAATACAATAGAAATATGCCTTTTCAATATTTATATAGAGTAGAGGATACATATTCATTAATATTTCCATAGTTAAAACAACATTCCAAATAAACACTGTATATAAAATGGTATAAGGTTTAGACAATAAAAATATCTATGATATGAGAATATGGATATTTAATAGAAATATAATTTCAAATTAAAGTGATCTAAAATGAAAATTAGGTACACCACATAATAATTATTAGGTGAAAAATCAAAGTAAGTCACAACGAAATGGAAAATTGAGACAAATCCCATTACCACATTGTAATCAATCATTTTGTGTGACTAAGAATTAATATCCATCAAATGAATAATTTAATACTATTAAAATAAATAGAGTCATTATATTATATATCAAATGGTAGTACACATACACCACATTCAAGAAATAAGTGGTGAGAAATGGAAATCACACAGAATTGAAAGTGAGATGAGAAAACCCATTACAAACATTTCGGTATGGTAACAGGTGTTCTTGTGGGGGATTAATGAGAGTTAAAGGGATATACCATCATTTATATATCATATAAAAATTATGGGGGAGGAGAAAAAACATATCCCATCATTAGGAATTAAATATAAAAGTACACAACATAGGAGGAATTCTTGAATAAAAGTTAAAGAGAGGATCCCTTACCTTATGCTCGAAGGTGTTCTTGATTATTCTTAATGACATAAATAATCAAATTTATCTTAATTAATTAATAATTAAATAAACTCATCAACATGTAATTTCTATGGTATAACCTTATTAGGTTCATTAATGGCCTTTTTTATGGGTTTAAGAGGATCAATTTTATTATTTTGGAAGCATTTTCTTCCTTGGTTTTCATGATCTATTGTGTATTCATGAATGGAATTCATTTAAAATGTGGTTAAAAATCATGAATTGTTAATATATATTATTAGTGAAATTAAATAGATATAAATTATCTTATAATTATTTTGGTTATATACCATGAGGATGACTGATTCGATAAGTTAATGATAAACGATTGGATTTAGCTTGACTGTTTTGTGCACAATGAACTTGTTTTGTATCATTATTCCTTATTATGAGTGTGTAAGGATAAAAGAACATTAAATAAGATAAAATAAAAATATTATGATCTGTTTCAACCATTAAAAGTGTTTCATGACCTGTATTGAAGATAGTAATGCAAATTGAAAACCCGTCTTCCTTGAGTGTGATAAATTAACACATCTCGGATGGTGTTTGCATTTATAGTATAAAATGAGGGTAAAAGGAGATATTATGATGGAATATTACATTATAATAATGAAAATTAAGTAAATATATGTTATATGAATTATCATTTTATTTGGATGAGGTGAGGAGAGAATAGAGAACAAAATAATGGAATTTGTAAAAGAAATTGAAATAAAAAGAGAGGTTCACCTCTTGAGTACTCCTCCTTGAGAATCTCCTTAAGGCCTTTGTTTTTGGACGTTTGGTGAGACCATAAGGCCTTATACATGGGGATAGGGATTGGGAAGAGTACTGGGCATAATTTAGGCAAGGATTGAAGCTTGAGTGATGTGGTAGGAAGAGGGGGCAAGGGGTGGTTTATATAGCGGAGGGGAGGAGGGATTTTACATTATTTTAATTATTATTTTAATATTTTTGATCAAGACTATGAATAGTACTGATTCATTTAATCCCAAATAGTAATAATGGTATGTGAGTTCAAAGCAAGTGAGCTTACATCATCCTCGCATCACCTATGATGCTGTAAATCAAGTATTTAGCATTTATCGTAATTTATTGTATTTTACTATTCATAAAAATTTAAGTATTTCAGAAAAATCCCAAAAATTCACCCTAACAATTTTTCATCATGTAGAATAAAAAAACGAACTATATTTTTCTAAAATAATTTTCTAAATATGATAAATTTAATTTTTAATTAAAATCATTATTTAATCAAAAAATATACACTTAAAATATTCATCTTCATTTTTAAGGTGCGTAAATTTATTTATACATTCATGGGTATAGATACCATTCATAAGAGTCATATTACTATTCATAAGGGTAAGTTACTATTCATAAGGGTAGGTTACTATTCATAAGTGTAGGTTACTATTCACTAAAAATTAAGTTAATTCTATCTGACTCTAAATGTCATCCTGATCACAACTGTGAATATCCGTTTTTCAAAATTCAAAACACAAAAGTGGGAAATTTAAGTTCAAAGGCTAGTTTATAACTATATCTTAAACAAACAAGTGTTTTTTCAAAGAAACTCAGTGCTTTATTAAATACAGGCTATCTAATGAATAGAATATATTTAATATAAACACACTATAAAATGTTTGGGGTGTTATATTATTCCCTCCTTTAGAAATTTTATCCTCAAAATTTTTCATTTATAAATCCCTTCAAAATGATGTGGGTGGTTCTTATTAATAACATCCTCAAGTTCCCATGTTTCTTCCTCCATATTATGGTTTCTCCAAAGAAAATTTACTAGACAAGTAGTCCAATTTCTCAATACCTTCTCCCTTGTGTCAAGAATCTTGATAGGATCTTCAGAGTATGAGAAATCAATTTCTAGTTATATTTCTGCATATGTGAGTACATGCATTGGGTCTGGCATGTATTTCTTCAATAATGGCACATGTAACACATCATGAACTTTGGAGATACTTGGTGGAATTTCTAAATGGTAAGATACAACTTTAATTATTTCCAAAATTTCAAATGGTCAGATGTACCTAGGGATTAGTTTCCCTTTATTACCTAACCTTAGGAATCCCTTCCATTGAGGCACTTTCAGAAAGAAATGATCTCCCATTTGGAATTCCAAATCATTTTTCCGATTGTCAGCATAACTCTTCTTCCTACTTTGGGTTGATTTAAAATGGGCTTGAATTTTCTTTACCTTTGCTGTGGTATCTTCAATAAGTTCTGGGCCTATAAGTTTCCTCTCACCAACTTCATCCTAACAAGTTGGAGCTCAACATCTCTTTCCATATAATGCTTCATATGGAGTAATTTTAATACTAGAATGGAAACTATTATTATAGGAAAATTCCACCAAAGGAAAGTATTGATCCAACATACATTGAAACTCAAGAGATAATGATCTCAACATTTCTTCCAGTGTTTGAATAGACCTTTTAGACTGTCTGTTGGTTTGGGGGTGATAAATAGTACTCATATAAAGCTCAGTATCTAAATCCTTCTGAAATTTTTTCCAGAATTTTGATGTAAACCAAGGATCTAGATCGGACACAATCAATATAGGTGCACCATGAAGTCTTATAACTTCGTTAATATAAATTATTTCCAGGCACTCAAGTGGTAAATCCTCTCTTATAACAAGGAAATGTGCTGATTTTGTGAGATGATTAACAATTAACCATATTTCATCATTCCTTCTAGGTGTCCTTGGTAGTCTGGTATTGTAATTTCATCCCACTTTCACATAGGAATAAGTAGAGTTTAAATCACCCCTCTAGGATTTTCTATCTCTACCTTTACTTCTTGACAAACTAGACACCTTGACACGTAGTCAACAATTTCTCTCTTAATATTATCCCACCAAAAATATTCCTTCAGATCTCTATACATATTTATTCTACCCTAGTGTATAAAGAAATTTGAGCTATGAGCATCATCTAATAGTTCCATCTTTAGCTCAGGTACCGATGGAACACATAACCTCTTCCAAAATTTCAGAACTCCTTCTTCATACATGAAGTCTACCAATCTCCCATCCTTAACAACATTAATTTTCTTATGTAGATTCTCATCATAAGATTAAGATATTTTTATCTTCTCTAGTAAATATTGTTTATAAATCATTTTAAAGAGGAAATATGTTCCCCCTTCCTTAATAATTACCATATCCATCTTTAGTAGATCCATGAATATAGGATCTCTCTTAATCCTCATTTCGGCCTGGAGTCCATTATCTTTCCTGCTTAATGCATCTGCCACCATATTTTACTTTCTGGGGTGGTGGTGTATTGAAAAATCATAATCTTTGAGTAAATCAAGCCATCCCCTTTTCCTCATGTTGAGTTATTTTTATGTAAAAATGTATTTCAAACTCTAGTGATCTGTGTATATCTCACATCTTTCACCGTAGAGATAATGTCTCCATATTTTCTGAGCAAAGATTACAAATTCTAACTCAAGATCATGAGTTGGGTAATTTTTCTCATGGGTCTTCAACTTCCTTGATGCATAAGAAATAAATTTATCATTTTTCATAAGGATGCTACCCATTCCATTCTTTGATGCATCACTGTATATCACAAATCCATCACTTCCAGACCGAAGAGTCAAAATTGTAGCATTGACCAGTCTTATTTTCAATTCTTCAAAGAATTATGTACATTATTTCTTCCATACAAACTTAACCTCTTTACATGTGAGCTTTGTTAGTAGGTTATCCAGTCGAGCAAAATTCTGAATGAAACACCGATAGTAACCTACTAAGATAATAAAACTACGTACCTCAGTTATGTTTGTTGGCATGAGATATTATTAGATTGCCTTTGTCTTCACAGGATCAACTAAGATTCCATCCTTAGAGACAATATGGCCAAGAAAACAAACTAATTTAAGCCAAAATTCACACTTTCTAAAATTCCCATATAATTAATTTCTACTAAGAGTTTTCAGAATAATCTACATGTGATTCTCATGGTCTTCATAGCTTTTGGAGTATACCAGGATATCATCGATAAATACCAAAAAAAAAGTTATCAATATATTCATTGAAAAATATATTCATTAAATCCATGAAAATAGAGGGTGCATTAGTCAGTCCAAAAGGAATTACTGTAAACTCGTAATGCCCATACCTGGTTTGAAATTCTATATTTGGAATATCTTCCTTCCTCACACATAGTTGATGATATCCAGATCAAAGTTCAATCTTCAAAAAGTATTGTTCTCCCTAAATTTGATCAAATAAATCATCAATTCTTGGTATATGATACTTATTCTTTATTGTAATAACATTGATTTCCTTATAATCAATTCATAGCCTCATGGATCCATCTTTCTTCTTGACAAAGAGGACAGGGGATCCCCATAGAGAAACACTAGGTCAAATAAATTCTTTGTCACTCAATTACTCTAGTTTTTTCTTTATCTACACTAATTAAATAGTGGCCATTATATAGGGAGTATTTGATATAGGTCTTGCACCAGGAATTAAATCTATAGAGAACTCAACTTCCCGCTCTGGAGGATATCCAGGTAAATCCTATATAAATACATCAATGTATTCTTGAACTATATTTACATATTCAAATTGAATATTTCTTTCCTCAACCATAGATATTGGGTTCTTTTCCTCTCCAATAATTGCATTCATTAGGGATACTGGGGGTGGATCTAGATATGAATCAGATGGTGATGTTTCTACTCTAAATATAAGGGATTCTAAACCATTTTAAAAAATTGTAACTTCCTTCTTCTTGTAATAGATATTTGCATCATAATTTTACAACCAATTATTACCAAGAATTATATCAAAGTCAATCCTTGGTATGATGATAAGGTTAGAAACTAAATCCCATTTATGTGTCATGAGGGGGACTGATCGACATGTCTTTATTGCAATGATACATCCCCTAGGATTTTTGACTGACATATCCTTTATTAAATCAAATTGGACATGTCTAATTTTCTTGGAAAACTGGGAAGATATAAATGAATGTGATGATCTAGAATCAAATAATTCATTGGCTAAGTTTGACAAAACAATTAAAGTACCTTCCACCACATCATTAGGAACTTCAACCTCCACAGTTGTAATCACATAAGCTTTCCATTTCTATCGTGTCCTTTTATAAGTCAAGTTTCCTTGGAACTTAGGAAAATCACTTGAATAATGTCCTCTATATATACAATTTTATCATTGAACATCATCTACTTGTTTTTCCCCTTGTATTCATTATACCGATGACCCTTTTCTATACACTTATAGCAACTCCCATGACTTTCAAGAATTTACCAGGATGATTCTTTCCAGAGTTCTCTCATAATGGGAATTGCTTTGTTCCCTTGTTCTTCTTTAGCGCTTCACCTTTTCCTTCATTACCAGAGCACCACTTCTTATCTTGGTTTCCCTTGAACAAATTTTATCTAGAAAATTTCTTCTCTATTTTGATGGGACTTGATACAATTTCATTATATGATGATTTTTTTTGAGAATCCAGTTCCCTTAAAAGACTTGTATTAAGACCTTCAAAGAAATTATCAATCTTATCTTCTGAGTCATGTATATAATCTATGGTATACCTGGCTAGCCTTGTGAAGGTAGACTTATACTCTATGACACTGTCTTCTTCCCTTTTCTTTAAGCCAAGGAATTTCCTCTTCATTTTGGTTCATTGCTCATGAGTAAAATATTTTTCAAAGAATATTTCCTTAAAAGTACTCCATTCTATATCTTCTATTTATTCTTCCTCTGTGGTATTCTAGATCAAGGACTAACATTGATCTACGTCTCCCTTGAGATAATATACTTCCAGAACTACCTTTTCATTTTCATTGCATCTTAATGCCATGGATATCTTTTCAAGGGACCTGATCCACTGGTCAGTTACCATAAGATTAGTAGTACCACTGAAATATGGGGGATTTTTCCACATGAAACAATCCAAAACATGTGTGGTATCATTATTTGTCACAACCTGAGTAAGTTTTCCTAATATGGTTATGATATGATCGTCTCCAACATTGACTATGTTGACTTGCTTAGTGGGTAAATCCCTACATTTCCCATGAGTATTGATTTAACTTCTTCCATTAGGTTCAATTTTTAAATAATTGCATACACTAGATTAGGTTATGAATCATAATTATAATATCAACTAGAAAAGTACTTAGCATAAATTAAAATTCTATGCATAGATAATCTCATAAACATGGTTTCTCTGAGGAAAAATTTATATTAAAATCCTTCATAATGTCTTGTAAATAAAATGTGAATTATACAAATCATATCCCCCAGGAGTGTCAAACCAAGAGTGCATAAAAGCCCATTGTCATGTACTAAGATACCTCAGGTCAAGCCCGAAACTCCTTGGCAGAGTTTTCACTCCCAGGTACATTTGTACCAGAGTAACCTCTATCTGTTTGTATCTAGATAGGGATTTATTTTCTAGAAATATCCACATAATCTATTCCTTACCAAAATTTCAGGACATTCTTGTATATTTTTCCTCAAATTATACCTTAGGTCTTTGTTCCCTAATATACATTTTCTAATCTAGTTTTCATGTTTTATACTAAAATTCCTTTGATACCAACTGTAACACCCCGAACCCTCTAGGCCGGAGCCAGTGCATCAATTATTAAATTGGAACTATTAAAAGTAATGAAATATAGAAGGAATGATCAATTTAGTATCCTTAAAGAAACTAGATACATAGATGTAACTAAAATTATATTGGGAAATATAACAAAATATAATACATATCAAAAAACTAAAAACTGCATCCACAGAAACTCAATAAATGATCTCCGCTTCATAACCTATTAAAGGTAAACAAATAAAAGGGATGATCTCAAATGATCAGTAAGGGTTAAAAATAGTAGAATCATGAATCAAAAATAACTGAATCATAAATAACTTGACATATTCAATATAGAATGGTGAATATATGAAACACTCACACCACTAATAAACTGAGAATGAAACTGCATCCATAGATTTTTTCATAGTGAAAACCTCATGGACAGTAACAACTGATAATGAATAAAGATAACAATTATTAATTAGAGGCCATGTATCTGGACCATGATACCACTATACTATAGAAATGATTTAAATCCGTGGGTAGAAACCAGTATGGTTTTTGGAAACAAACTCGAAGGGTTTGTCACCAAATGATTGTCTCATGAGACCTATCGATGCAGTGAGGGGTTATAGCAGGACCATCCCATAACTTAATATCCAAATAATTCTTTATACATAGATTTAATACAAGAGAAATATTCCTTTTAAATATCCGTATAGAGTAGAGGATACATATTCATCAATATTTCCACAGTTAAAACAACATTCCAAATAAACACCGTATGTAAAATGGTATACAATTTAGATAATAAACATATCCATGATATGAGAATATGGATATTTAATAGAAATATAATTTCAAATGAAAGTGATCTCAAATTTGAAGTAGATACACCACATAAGAATTATTAGGTGTAAAATACAAATTAAGTCACAACGAAATGGAAAATTGAGACAAATACCGTTACCACATTATAATCAATCATTTTGTGTGAACAAGAATTAATATTCATGAAATGAATAATTTAATACCCTGTACATATATAGAGTCATGATATTATATATCAAATGGAAGTACACATACTCCACATTCAAGAAATAAGTGGCGAGCAAGGGAAATCCCATGGAATTGAAAGTGAGATGAGAAATCCCCTTATAAAAATTTCAGCATGGTAACATGTGTTCTTGTGAGGGATTAATGATAGGTAAAAGAGTATCCCATCATTTATATGATGTAGAAATTTATTGTAATAAGAAGGAGGTTACAAATTTTGATGATAATAAAGAGTACCTTATCTTTAGAGAAGAAACATCACCACATGATTCTTATTTAGATCCACCCCCAGTAGATGAACAAGATTCAATTATTGGCGAGGAAGAGAATGAAATAAATATGGGTGAGGAAAGGAATGTTTAAATATAGGATGTACCTATTGTGAAAGAATATGATGATGTGTTTCTAGATGATTTACCTGGAAATCATCCAAAATGAGAAATTGAGTTTTCCATTGTTTTAATTCCTGGTTCAAGGCCCATATCAATGACCACTTATAAAATGGCCACTGTGTAATTAGTGGAACTAAATGAAAAACTAGAGGAATTGAGTAATAAAGAATTTATTATCCCTAGTGTTTCTCCATGGGGATCCCCTATTCTTTTTGTTAAGAAGAAATATGGATATATGAGGTTTTTCATTGACTATAGGGAGATCGATGATATAATAATAAAGAACAAGTATCCCCTACCTTGCAATGATTATTTATTCGATCAAATTCATGAATATCAATATTTTTAAAAGATTGAACTTTGATATAGATATCATTAGTTATTTGTGAAGAAGGAAGACATTTTGAAGACAACATTTCGTACTAGGTATGAGCATTATGAGTTTATTGTAATTCCTTTTGGACTAAATAATGCACCCTTTGATTTCATAGATATAATGAATATAGTTTTTAAGGAATATCTTTATGACTTTGCAGTAGAATTTATTGATGATATCTTGGTATACTCAAAAAGCTTTGAAGTTCATGAAAATCACTTGCGCACTATTCTAAAAATCCTCAGAAGAAATTAATTATATGGGAAGTTTAGAAAGTGTAAATTCTGGCTTTAGGAAATTTCTTTTCTTGGCCATATTGTATCTAATGATGGAATCTCTGTTGATCCTTCTAAGACAAGATAAATACAATAATGGAAAGCACCGATGAGTATAACTGAGGTACACTATTTATTCGTTTAGTAGGTTATTATCAGTGTTTCGTCTAGAATTTTTCTTGATTGGAAAACCCATTAACCAAGATCACACGTAAAGGGGTTAAATTTATTGGAAAAAATAGTGTGAAGAATGTTTTGAATAACTGAAGAGAAGATTAGTCAATGCTCCTATCTTGACTCTACCATCAGGGAATGATGAGTTTGTTATTTATAGTGATGCTTCAAATAAAGGACTTGGTTGTGTCCTTATGCAGAATGATAGAGTTATTGTATATGCATCACGACAACTAATGATTAATGAAAAAAATTATTCTACTCATGATATTGAGTTAGCAGCTGTAATATTTGCTTTGAAGATATGGAGACACTATCTATATGGTAAAAAATGTGAGATATATACCAATCACAAGAGTTTGAATTATATTTTCTCATAGAAAGAACCTAAAATGAGGCAAAGACAATGGCTTGAACCATTCAATGGCGATGATTCCACTATACAGTACCACTAGGGGAAGTCAAATAAAGTGGAAGATGATTTGACAAGAAAAGATCAAGGAGTTTTGAACAAGATGATATTTGAAAGGGATCCTATGTTCATGGATCTAGTAAATATGGATATGGGAATAATCATGGAAGGTGAAACATCAATACTTTTTCAAATCATTTCCAAACCATATTTACTAGAAAAGATAAAAAAATTTCAGACTGATGATGAGGAGTTTAAAAATAAAATTAAAGCTATGAATGATGGGAGATTGATTGACTTCGTATATGATGATGGAATTTTGAAATTTCATAAGATAATTTGTGTTCCAGATATACCTGATCTAAAAAGGGAATTGCTGGATGATGCTCATAGATCCAATTTCTCTATACACCCTGGTATCACTAAGATGCATAGAGATTTTAAGGAACATTTTTGGTGGGAAAACTTGAAGAGAGATATTTCTGATTATGTGTCAATATGTATGGTTTTTCAACAAGTGAAAAATGTAAGACAATATCCTAGAGGAGTCATGCAACCTCTTCCCATACAAGAGTGGAAATGGGATGACATTACAATGAACTTTGTCACATGGATACCAAAGACTATAAGAAATTATGAAATATGGGTCATTGTTGATCGTCTTACCAACTCAGCACATTTTCTTCTTATAAGAGAAGATTTACCACTTAAACATTTAGAAAGACTATATATTAAGGAAGTTTCCATACTTCATGGAACAACCCTATCGATTGTTTCTGATCGTGATCCCCATTTTACATCAAGATTCTGGAAAAGTCTTTAGAAGGCCTTGGATACGGAACATCTTTTGAGTACTGCCTACCAACCTCAAACTGATGGACAATCAGAATAGAATATTCAAACCTTAGAAGACATGTTGAGATCTTTATCACTATATTTTCAAGGTATGCGGGATCAATATTTAACTTTGGTAGAATTTTCCTATAACAATAGCTTCCATTCAAGTATTCATATGGCACCAATGAAGCATTATATGAGAAGAGATGTCGGACACCAACTTGTTAGGATGATGTTGGTGAAAGAAAACTCGTAGGCCCAAAACTTTTTGAAGAAACAATGGAAATGGTGAAGATTATCCAAACCCACATTAAATCATCTCAAAGTAGGGAAAAGAGCAATGCCGATAACGAAGGAAGGATTTGGAATTTCAAGTAGGAGATCATGTTTTATTGAAGGTATCTCCATGGAAGGGTGTTATACATTTCAGTAATAAGGGTAAATTAAATCCAAGATACATCGGACCTTTCAAAATTCTAGAATGAATTGGATTTGTAGCTTATCGTTTGGAAATTCCATCAAGTCTCTCTAAAGTTCATGATGTGTTCCATGTATCACTGTTGAGAAAATACATGCCTTACCCAATGCATGTACTCACCTATGAAGAAATTGAACTGGAACCCAACCTATCTTATTGTGAAGATCCTATCATAATTCTTGATACCATAGAACAAGTGTTGATAAACTGGACGACTCATCTATTGAAAGTTCTATGGAGAAATCATAAGATGGAAGAGGAAACGTGGGAACCCAAGGAACTTATGATGTAGAACCACCCAAATATTTTTATACAGTACTATTCTAGAAATTTCAAGGATGAAATTATTTGAAGGATGGGAGAATGTAACAACCCAAGCTTCCACGGTACGCTTCTCTTTGAATAGTACAATAGCTTGTGCTGTACACAAATTCGAGTTCTAACACACTACGACCAATCAAACTAGCCGTTAGAAATAGTAATACCCAATTTGTTAAATTTTTTAAATTTTATTTTAAAAAATGGACTTCATATTTGGATTCTGAATATCAAAATTATCTTAGGGTGATTTTTTTTGTATTTTTTTTGAAAACTTTCAATTTTTGATGAATAGTGAAAACATTGCGTTATTGTTTAAAACCAAATATTTATTTAAATAACTAGTTATTTTATTTAAATTTATATTAGGTAAAAATAGATACATAATACCTATATAAGTTCAATTTACTTCATTATATTAATTTTATAATAATATTATATATATAATTTTTTTTAACTTTTTTACCGTCTTTTACCAACCTTATAGGCGCATTTGAAAATTTTCATAAAAAGTAATTTTACCACTTCTGTGAATTGAATTTAAAAAATTTGATAGACATTGTTTACATCAGTAAGTAAAATGTGGTTCAATAAGATTAAAATAATTTTTGGTGAATATTAACTTTTGAATTTTATTTACCACGGTTAAAAGTAAATAGGGTAATTAAAGGTAAAAAATGATATTATAATTACCCTAACACATGTCATAATTCAATTGGATAAGTTTATTTTGAAAAAAATAAACCTTAGGAATAAATTATGATCCTTTTGGTCCACTTGGATTAGATTAGGACATTTATTATTATTTTATTTCACAAAGAGTTAAAAGTGTTAAATTTAATGTTTAATAACTAAAACATTTTTATTATAGGTTTATACATAAGATAAATTAGACTATAAATATTCATTATAAATATAATAATATTTCTTATATAACAGTATTTTATTTATAATTTTTAGAAATTAAATAATAAAATTTATTTATGATACAATGATGATGCAATAATTACCTTATTAATGAAAGATTAAAATAATTGGTAATATAAATATCCAAATAAATGTAAATTGAGACTTATAATGAATTACAATAATTTTATAGGTTTATATGAAATTTTATGGTTGATTAAATAATTTTTTTTCTAAGTAATAATTTTGTTATGACTTTCACAAAAACAAAATACCAAATAGTGTCAAAATTGACATAAATGAGTTTTTAAAACAAATACTATATTATTAACTAATATAATATTCCTAAAAATATAAGGTTTAAAAAAAGGACTTAGATAAGGTTATATATATTAATAATGAACCACTTGTGGTTATCTTGGATTTTTATAGTATGTTTATTAACCATTTATTATAATAATACAAGAATACATGGTAAAAGTTAAACTATTTAACTAATAGTTAAATCTAAAAGATAAGGTTAATATGGTGACCTAAAGCTATATAAAAACTATTGGTTATATGGTTTTGACCCATCCTAACCTTATCCTCTAAACAAATAATTTTTGATCCATTATAAACCGAATATGATTGTATAATAAAATAATATTTCAAGCTTTTCCTAAAGTGACCCTCACATTTCTTATAAAAGTGTACTTCCCCTTATCTCAAAAGCACACATATAAATCCATTTGTATTGGTTATAACCTACTTAAATATCCTCAAAACTACCCTAAATTCTAACTAGAGTCCTTACATTGATCATAAAGCCAACCTAAGGATCCCTTTTGATCAACTCAAAAGGAAACACCTGAAGAAGAGGTAATAATTTCACTGCCTCTTTCAAAGTTATTTTCTTCTTCCACTTCCTCTTTCATTGTAGTTTCCATACCAAAATAATAACTAAATTACCTTATAAATACTGTTATGTTATTATAAATATGGTATAACTATATTCATTATTCTATCCATCCTATGAATAACAAGTCACCATACGTGCATACGTACGACTTACTGTCTCCACATCGTGGAGTAGTTTTTTATTTAAACACTTAATTATTTGTATGGGTATAATAATGAGTATAACTTATGTAAATAATAAATATAAAATGTTAATTATTTTTTACATATGATATACCATCCAATTACATACAATTTTACCATAAATAGAATGATATTGTCATTCGTGCACATGTACGAATTACCGTCTCCACGAACACGATGAGATTCATTCCCCATCATAACCATTCAAGAATAATTTTCATTTTATGATTAAAAATAATGTTTAAGAACTTAATATAATTCGAGATATGAATAAAATACATCCTATCTATAACAAACATGGCTTACGTAACCAAGCATATAAAGGAAAACGAATCAGTTAACACCCGAAACAATAATACTACTGAAATATTATTAACAAAGAAATATGAGAAGATAATATATAATATCATATTTATGTATGTGGTTCTTTTATAATTTAGTAACAATTATTTAACTATTATAAAATAGGGTAATATACCCTTGATCAAGGAAAATTACAAGGTAAGGGTTAATTCTACAATCTCTTCATTATCTAAGGTTGTTTATACGTGAGTATCTACTATGACCTCTTTATCATCCACATCCATCTTTAATAAAAATGTATTTCAATTTTTTTACTATTTCCTATACTATGGGTTAAATTCATTTATATCATTATTTTATTTTTTTTAAATTTTTTTATAAAGGAATCTTTTTATCATTTTCCAAACAAGGTCCTTTACGACCTTTTCGACAAAATTAAGGAAAGAATTTTTTTTAACTTATACGGAGAGTGTGACTATTTTACACCATTATAACACCTTCAAAGATTCCCTTATAAGATTATAAGATTATTTTTAAAATAAATGATTTCTTTTATAATTATGTGACTTTTAAATTAATTCAAAATTTAAATAGATATTTCTCTCAAATAGTTTTGATTTCATCTATGTCAACATCCTTTGATGGATTTTACACTTGTTTGAAGTTGATTTATTATGATATAGTCTTCCATATTGTATTGAAGGTTTTGGGATATGTTTTAATGTCGATGTGCTATTTTTATACCATTCATGGTTTATTGTTAAAGTATTAAAATTTTGTATGCTAGTTTTAATATGAATGTTTATGTTATGTTTCAAACTTTTCATATGAGGAATGAATTGGACATAGTAAGTGATGGGTGGTGCCCACTATAGCTCCTCGATTCATCAGTAGGTCTAATGAGACAAACTAGTGTCTTGGAATAAGGCCTTGACAAAATCTTATTGTAGTCTTGGCACGAGGCCTTGACTATGTGGTTATGATGTCCAACATTATGCATTCCATCAATATGAAATTGGATATTGATATTACATGTGATTATTCGACTAGTAGAATATCAATGTTATTAAGTAAATGGAATTAATTGATTTATCCTTGCCATATTATGTTGAAGTTTATGTTTAAAAGGATTGTGTTTTATTCTTATACATTTCCTTAAATGTTTATGCTTATTTATGAAAGTTTCCTCTATATTGTTATCCTTATTGAGAACCTGAGCTCACACCTTTCTATGTTTTATTTTTCCCAGGATGCGAATAAGTATATTATGACTAACCTGTAGGGATAGTCTAAGGGAGATGAATGTGTTAAAAGGAGACATAATGTTGTTGTTTTTCATTTCATAATGTAATATAAAACTTATGTTTGTATCTATTACTCCCAAGGCTACTAAACTGATCGGTCTTTCGGGATTTTATCCCTTGTGATCATTCTAATGTTATGTAATAATGCACCGAATCTGGGTAACTAGGGTCAGGGAGTTACATAAATAATCCATACCACTTCCACTCTTTCACCTAAAGGGGTTGATTCAAACCTTCTGGAACCTGGTGCTAGGCCTTCACTTGCAGACAAGTAAGGCATCTAAAAACAAACTTTGCCACTAACTCTTCATCCCCATCCACCAAAAAATGACGCAAGTCCTAGTACATATTTTACACACCTAGATGTACCACTAAAGGGGATTTATGGAACTCCCTCAACACCTCCTCCCTTAACATCTCTCGTACAATTGTGAGTCCTCTGAAAATAATGAAGTTCTCCCCACCTTTCGAATATCCACAAAGGGCATGCCCTGTGGACATCTGAGCTTATCTAGTCTCGAAGCTGGCATATCTGAGTTGTGATACCCACACAAGATATAAGAGTGGAGGCTAAACCTCCATCGAATGGAGATGAGATACTTCATATCCATCCATAAAGGATATCTAAAGTGAGAAAAACTATGCTAAGGCCTAGTCTAGTAGTTGTGAACTCGATCTGTAGCTGAGAGAATCTTCCACCACATTCCCCTTACTAGAATTATAGACTATATTGTTTTCATAGTATTGGAGAAACTCTATCCAATTCCATTGTCTCAGTTTTAGATCCTTATGAGAAAATATATACTTGAGAATATTGTGCTCTGAGTATATGGTGAACTATTAGCCCATAAGGTAGTGTGTCCACATATTCAATGCGAATACTACTACTACAAACTCTAGATTGTGGGTCGTGTAGTTCTAATCATGTGGTTTCAACTTCTGTGAAATGTAATAAATCACTGATTTCCCCTACATTAGTACACAACCATGCTCGGTCCCTGATGCATCACAGAACACCACATACTCGACACCCTACTCTAGAAATATTAGGATGGGAGTGCACGTAAAACTCTATCTCAGCTGATGAAATCACTCCTAGCTCTTCTTCATCCATACAAAATGATTGCCTTTTCATGTCAAGTCTGTAATGGATGCTTCTACTCTAGAAAATTTGAGTGAAAACCTCATATAGTACCTATAAAACCTAAATAAACTTCGCACCTTGGTAAAATTCTTGGGTGGATCCCAAGAAATCACCGCTTCTATCTTTGCTGGATCTACTCCAACTCTAGCCTCTAAAATAATGTTTCCAAGAAAGTGGACCTCTCATATTCAGAACCGACACTTTGAGAGATTCCTGTGAATCTGGTTCTCCCGGAGTAAGTCCAGGTCTATCCTCATGTGTGTCACGAGCCCCTCATCGGACATTTAATACACCGGTATGTCATCAATGAAGACCACTATAAACTATTCCAAGTATGGTTGAAAGATCCTGTTCATGAGTCCCATGAACACAGTTAGGGAATTTGTTATGCCAAATGACATCACTAACTACTCGTTGTGGCCACCGAGACATCTAAAAACCATCTTTATGATGTCCTCATCCCACAACCAAAGGTGATGATAGCCTGATATGAAGTTTATCTTTAAGAACCATCACACTCCCTTGAGCTGATCGAAGAGCTCCTAAATCCTCGTTAGTAGATAATTATTCTTCACGGTGACCTGATTTAGCTGTCAGAAGTCCACACATAACCTCATGATCTCTTTATCCTTCATGGTAAATAATACATGGGATTCCCATGGTGAAACATTGGGTCCCCTGAAACCCTTCCTCTATTAGTCATCCGACTGTACCTCATTTCACGAAGCTTTATAGGAGCCATCCGATATGCCTCTATAGATATTAATGTCATCAGGGGGTATAGGTCAATGCATAATTATACCTCCATGTGATGAGTTATTCCTGGAACATCTTTCAGAAATATGTCTTGATACTCATCTACAACTACACTGAAGGTCATGCTAGCCAACTAATATGTGATCGGTTTCACCCTCCTACATATGAGTCCATCCCGCGCTTCTTGTGTCTCCCTTTCACAGAAAAAAGTTGAGTCCCATATCCAAATACACACCACAATGTGCACATAAAATAGTTGATTGAAGCATGAACTACAGATAACCAGGCCATATCCAGAATGACATCATAAGTCCTTAGCGCTGCCACCAAGAGATCCCAAGCAAAACTCTCACCCCAAAGAGTAAGAGAACACCGTCTAAACTAGTGTGTGATCATCAAATATCCTCCCATATAAGTCCCTAAGCATAGAGATTGAGTCAATAGTTCCACTTAAATATATGTTTCTTGAACAAGGTTCAGAGTGAGAAAAGAGTGACTGACACCCGTGTCTATCAAAAATACATCTAGGGAGGAAAAGGCATAGATCATAAATATGATCAATTTAAGAGTCTTAGGATCATAAGCCTCTATCACCTAGATCTAGCCTCACATCTATGCACCAACTCCCTAAGATCGGGGTGGACCACTTGGGGGTGGAGGTGGAAGTGCCTCGAACTTCCGTCCACCAGCTACTTCTCATCTTTCTCCTTTTCCACATTAGCCGCTAGGGGGATGCCCTTTTACTGCCTCTTATGTTGCCTCGGTGGTCCCTTGACTTTCTCCTAGTCAGTTGTACGACCGATCATACAATCTCTAGATATATTTCCCCGACCACCGCACAAGTAGCACATTTTGTCCTTTAGCTGACTCGCTCTGCCCTGGGAGGCTCGCGATGCTGACCCCATGTCTTAGGGTCATCCCCTAGACTGCTTGACCCACTTGGGTCCCTGCATCATTTGTTGACTACCCGCTACCGAAGACTTTGCTACCTATTTCCCGGTGGTAGCTCCCACTTTTAGTACGTAATCCTCCAGAAATATCTCAACTAGTATAGATCTCTCCAGAACCACAACATGTGTAGGGATGCTAAGGGATATCATCAATGCCCTAATCTCCTCGCATGGTAATTTCTTGAAGGTATGTTACCTAAATAATGGGTCATGCACCATGTTTGTTGAGTAGCGAGAAAGATCTGTGAATCTCTCCAAGTACTATGCTGCTGACTGGATGCCCTATTGCAGGAGTAGTAGATCCTGTATACACACAGAGTGTAACATCACTGGAAAGAACACCTCCCTAAATAGGTGCATAAAGTCTATCTAGGATAGTGTCCCCTCCTCATGCATCCGATTCATTAGGAATTACCATCACCCCACCAAGCCCTGAAGAAGACTCGTGACTATGAAAACCATATGGCCAGGAGGCTTCCTCACTAAGAGAAAGACTCGTGGAACCACCTCTAGTCAATACTCATCTATATGGGGATCTGTCTCACCTAGGAACTTGGGAGGTAATTGTCTATGGAACTCGTGCAATTACCTAATCCTGCATGAATCCTATACAGATAACATCGGTAGGAACTACTTCTCTCTGGGTGGTGGTATCGACAGTACACCACTGGGAGATTCTATCACTAGAAATAGTCCCCGCACCAATGCCTCATCACTCAGTAGACCATCCTCATGGTCATGCCCCAGAATCCTAGCTGGATACCTATGTAGAAGCATCCTGAAACAAAACAATATGTACAATGGTCAATAGAGTATACCTGATGAACTGACTCTAACTCAAGAAGAACATGAGAACACACCCAATTCCTACATGATGCAAGAACCATTAATTTCCAATGTAAAGAATGTTTTTATGTACCGAGTCAAAAATTAGAATTCAAGGTCATAGTGTATGGATATATCGACTGCCGCACCAACACTAGTTTCCCTATCCTAAAAGCCGAACATGAAACACTTAACACTATTTCCCCAAAACAAGAGTGAAACTAACTGCCCTCTGATACCAATCTATCACGACCCGTACCCCAGGGCCCATGCTGTGACTACCCCAGTCCCGCTTCCCATAGGCCAGGGGATGTCGATTAGTGCTGAGTAGGCATCTCTCACAAGTGGGAGGCATTTTACCTAATACCTTAACACATGCACCCATCTCCAAGAAAAAGTTGAAATTGAAAAAACAACATATACAAGGATGTAAAGCACTACGAAAACCCACTCAGTATAATAGTACAAAATAAAAAGTAAATGGCCCAAAATACAAGCCCAACTGAAATAGAAAACTAAAATCTCTTTGATCTTATTGTTAGAAAACCCTATCTAAAGGGTAGGTTCAATAAGCTATCTAAATGTTGTTGAAGCGTACAACGTCCATCGGGTTACCCTAAATCACCACCTATCTTAAGCCCACGATGGACTCTGTAAAAGCTACTGATAATCTTCACAAGACATGATGCAGGTGGGAATAGCCCGAGCATGGTGAGTAAAACAATACTTAGAAGGGAAACCAAACCAAAAAGGAATTACACAATAGAAACCATAAGGTATCACGAGAAGTATATCACAAATAAAATCACTAATAAATACACCAAGTAGACTACAACATAATAATGTGAAGTATAGCCTCTTTGAGGTACAGTCAAGAGAGTCACAAGAGTCATATCACACCAAGTATAGGTCAATGGTACATAGGTAAGATTTATATAAGAATCCACAATACCATTAATTAGTAACATAAAAAGTATCAGTGACACATAGAGTGTAGGTAACACATAGAGTATAGATAACACACAAATTATTGGCAACACATAGAGTGTAGGTAACACACAGAGTATCATCAAAGACTAGAAGACCTGCACCCTAGTGGGACAGGGAAGTACCGACTCAGTATTGGTAGGAAATAAATTCTAGATAAGACACATAGTCTTGGTAAGACACATAATCTAGGTAAGAATCATAGTCTAGGTAATCACATAGCTTCTAGGTCACTGCCAGCCGCATGATTTCATGCTTAGCACACTCGTTCTAGGTGAACCTAATTCTTGATCCAAATAACCATACAAAAACATCTACAAATATCACAAAGTATCTCAGAAGGACTACCTTAGTGTGAGGGTCCCAACACGAAAAATAGCTCATCAAACAGGCACACTGTTTGAGAGTTATGAGAATATAAGTAAAAAGGGGTATGTTGGGTCTAGGTCTGGTTCGACCCGGTCTGACTGACCCAACTCGACCCAACCTAGGTCCCACCTAACCCATCCCAACCTAGGTTCCACCTAACCTGACCCGCCAGGTCCAACCTGACCCACTGGGTCGACCCGATCCATTGGGTGGACTCAGCTCGACACAATCAAATGCGGGCATGTTCGCCCACTCAGGAAGCGGCAGGTACCACATCCCCACCTAGTCAACGCGGCTGACCACAACATTCACTGCCTTGTTACAGTTTCCTTAGGGTAACACCGTAGTCCCTTTGGACCAAATACCTGTGCCACATGATCTGTATTTGTGCCGCATCTGGTCAAGCCTACCGCAAGCCCTCAAGACGATGGACTTGTCCGCCACCAGCGTCCATCGAGAGGTAGGATCCTCCACCAGTGGCCATTGAAACAGTGGCCATTTACTACCGGGTGACCATGCCCCTGTGGGAATCCCACTTTTGGTGGGTCACTAGTTTCACTATGGTTCTCTGTTTTTTAAAATGTAGCCATCTATTCTATCCTCATATTGCGTTCTGCACTTACTTGGCATTTGTTCCTTCTCACCATCCCTTAGGGGTCAGAACAAGTTTCAGTCTTTATTTTTCCTATTTGAAAAAGAGAGTGACACAGTAATCACAAAGATTAATCTTCCTTCAATTCTATAATAATAATAACCAATCCCGCATGCACAATCAAACCACGTATCTACATGTTCATGGGTTGGTTTATGTTCTTCATTTTAAATAAGAATGGGGAAGGAAATCATGATGAAAATAAACCCCCTACCTATAAAGAGGATCATTTGGTGGAAATAATCTTTTGTTGATGGAAATACATCCATGAACATCCTTGATCCGTTGTTCGTCGGCGTTCACCGACACCAGCGAGAGACCTTCCTTCCCCTTTCTTAGAGAAATTTCAGACCTCTACAGAAAATTCTCCAGCATTATGAATTATAATGCTAGTCCTTGACTCCGATTAAAGGATGAAATTAATTAATGCATTAACACGTTTTAACATTACTATTTCTATTTGAAATTGTCCCACAATACTGTTTCATTTGTGAAATGAACCATCTTCTTTGTTGTTGCATCGCAATGCTGCTGCGTTGTTACGAAACGCTAAAATAAAAATAAAATAAACTTTTTATGTTTATTTTTATTCTTCTTAAATAAATCTAAAAATGGTTTTACACATTCGACCTACACCAGTCATAGTTAGGTACTGCATAAGCAAAACCTGCTTCTCTAAACACAATGATGCCCTCAGTTTTCAAATCTGAGCATTCATTTAAAAGTTACTAATACCTTACATGAGTGATATTTTTAATAAACTTAAAAATGTTCTGACATTTATTCTGGGAACCCCAGACCTCAAAATAAAGTTTCATATTAGTGTTTGGTGTCAAAATAATCCCATATAATTTTCAAAATATTTAGATGGAAAATCATAGACATTACACTAAGTGAAAGAATCCCCAAGAAGCCAAGAATATTTTTTGACCAAAAAATTTCCCATAACATTAGATTCTTGGACATAAAATCAAACAATGCTATGAATTCAAGGATTGAATCCGTGGCAAAGTTTATAATGGATTAGTCAAATTGGTAAATTTCCCAGAATAAGTGGCACACTTATAATTTCAGCCTGATAATGTTAGCGAAGGTGAATGAAAACTGGTTTCAAACCTTGGGATTCAGAAGAATGATGACTGGTTGGACCGATGGGTATTCACTCGCACCCACAGTGTCATAACTTCCTTATTAGTTTTTCCTAGACCTCTTAAAGTATTTTTCCCTCACCAACTAATGCTTCTGAATCCACCTCTCATCCTTCTACATCTCAAAAGTGTAGGCACTGATAGCACATAGGAAAGAAAATTTACACATTGTTAATGAAACTATCTCATAATTTTGGTGATTTCATGTATCCATATTTGGTAATATCTCCTAGGGTTATCCCAACATTGTAAAAATCATTTAATGATGAATAGTGGTATGCCATTATGAACACGGTTGAGTTGGTAGATCCATTCATGGTCCCCAATGGAAAGGAATGTAAGGAATGTTCTCCAAGTGATTTTGGTCGAAATTTCCAAATAGGAAGTTGAGGAAATGTGAACCACTAAAATAATCAATCCATTACTTAAATCTATTTCATTCATGCTTCTGAGAATAGGCAGAAAGTGTTGTGTAGATCTTATTTGGCCCAATCATTCCACCTCTTCTTTTTCAAACATACCTCCACACAAGATCATGATAATTGATATGGAATAACATCCATATAAACATCTTGATCAATCGCGTCTAGCTATATCCTAGACTCAACCAGCTGAAAGTCATCCAGTAGTGGTTTTGGGTGAGTTATATGATGACCAGTAGGATATTTCCATCACTATCCAGAACCCAATGGTTCATCTAGAAACCCCAGTTGTTCCTCCTTCCAAAGGGATAACTTCTACAGGTTTGAACATAAATTTTGAATGAAATTAATATTTATTGAAGCACCTTTCCATCATACTTGAATGTCCCTTGATACATGAGGCCCTTCAACAATTGTAAGGGATGTGTGAGGCTCCTGTAAAGGCTTTGAAAACGCCCATCCGGTTTGATGTAGGGGTAGTGGTAGAAGATACCTTCTATGATGAGGAGGTAAACCATGAATAATTCCAAGACATCGTCTAATTCTATAGAAAGGATGGGGGATCTATTGTTTTGGATAATATCCAATAGTTGTACATCATATGAAATTTCAATGGAATTGAAGTTCGTCGATGTCTGGTTGACACTGGTTCTAGGATCACTGTCATCCCAACATATATGATACATATGTTGGGGTTTACTTAAGAATATTTGATTCCCTCTAACCTGAATTTTCAAGGTTATGATAGGGATGATAAGAGCCTGTGTGACAGAATCTATTTGAAGACCCATTTTGGTGGCTTGATAGAAAACATTGAATTCATGGGGGTCTCATATGAAACTACCTAAAATGCATTGATGGGTAGATTGTGGCTCCATATTCATGCAGTAGTCCCCTAATCCTACCACCAATTTCTTATGTACTCCCTCAATGCTCGAGTAGGAATGATTCATGGTGACACATATCCCATAGAATCATATGAAGCCTGCAATCTGGATGTTGGATATTACAAGAGTAAGAAAAATCTATTTCATACCAATGAGGACGATCACCCCACCATTGAATCCCTTCCATGAATATACTTGGATGATGTTTTCATCCTCACAATTTACTAGATGGAAGCCACAACATAATAAATGGTATGTTGTTTCTTCCTATGGAGGATGAAGGGGTTTCACATCCCCAAGTACAATGAACATTGAAATATTACCTCTTACACCTACTCATTCCATGTTCGGGTGGTAATAGAATCTCATACCCATATGAGGTACTGAGATTCTATCCCCATGGCTACCATTGTATGTCATGCTCATCTATTCCTTAGAGTATGGTTTAATCACCAAAGGCCAACCCATCACCATTTCTTTGATATCAAGCATCAACCTCATGGTCGAAGGCCTGATGGGATTCGATTGATAGGTTTTTTAACCATGGTTACAACATTAAAGGAGTTCCCTAGTGGTAAATCCATTCATGGAGAATTCAGAACTATAATTCACCTAGAATTAGTTATCCGGGGTGAGTTGTGTCCTCCTACTGATTCCCCTAACTTGTGTGACAAAGTGGATTTAGAAGACGTTCCTCCCCCATTTGATGAAGTTGTCTCCTCCACTATTGATGAGTTGATTCAAGTGAACCATGGTACAAAGGAATATTTTAATCCAATGTTGATCACTACATCCATTCATGTCAAGGAACTATAGAAGTAAGTGGATTTTATGAAGCAACATCGTGATGTATTTTCCTAGAATCATGATGAGATTCCAACACTAGGTCTCCATCGACCATCTTGGTCATCCAATGAGTCATCATTGGTTGAAGAATCCACCCATTAAAATTTAAACTTTTATAGGTGAAATGGTTTAGGCCAATGTTGATAATATTATCAAAGAAAACTTAATCAAGGATGTTCAATACTCCAAGTGGCTATCCAAAATCATCCCAGTCATGAAGAAGAATGGGTAGATCATGGTTTGTATCAACTTCTGGGACATCAACTTCCATTTTCATAAGGATTATTTTCCCCTCCCAGTGACATAGTTTTTTATCAAATCCACAACAAGGTTCCATACTCTATCCATCTTAAGTGGATACTTGAGATACAACTAGATTAGGAAAGACCCCAACGATGAGGATTTTACCATCTTTAGAGTAATATAGGGAAAATTATTCTCTCAAGTAATTCCTTTTATTCTGAAGAATTATATATTCACTTATTTGTGATCCATGCACCACATATTCAAACCAATCCTTGGGATGTTAATAAAATTCCACATAGATAATTCGGCGGTCAATTATCACCAGTGTCAGGACCATCTCAAAGATCATGAGAAGGTGTTCTACTTCCTCCACTACATTCATTTAAAGATGAATCCCTTGAAGTGTGACTTTAGGGATATCTCTAGGAAGTTTCAAGGAATTATAATTAGATATATATAGGAATGAGATCAAACCAGAGAAGATCAAGTCCATCATCCATATTCCTCCTCAGAGAAATCTTCAGGAACTCTTAGTCCTTTAAGGCCACTTGGCCTACATAATTCAATTAATCATGAATCTAGGTGGAAAGTGTAATCCCATTTCCTAGATCATGATAAATGTTACCATTTACCAATGGGATAAAGGGTTAAAGAACACATTTGATGAAATCAAGAAACATTCGCTGTAGCCTCTAGTTTTGACTCCATCCATATTTGGGAAGACTTTGGTCCATTATGTGACCACCATAGAATGGTCCTTTGGTGCCCTTCTTTCCCAAAAGAACAATAATGGATGAGATAATAGTTTACACTATCTTAGTCTCATGCTCCATGATATAGATACTATATACTCCATTATCATGAAATGTCACTTTGAACATGTTTTCATAGTGCATAAGTTGTGGAATTATCTTGAGACTCATGAGATATAGTTGGTGTCATGTATAGACCCACTAAATTATATCCTAAATCTCTCTATGTTAATGTGATGGACAAAAAGTTTGGTGGTGATCATTTAGTAGTTCTAAATCAGGTTCATTCCATATAAATATGTCAAGTATCATGCATTGGAAGACTTCCTCACTTCTCATTCAACATGATAAGGGATGCCAATGGATATATACTTTTGAGATGAGGTAATCCTTTCAGTGGATCAGGATACACTGCACTAAAAGATTCATTTGGATGGTTACTCATAGATCCCAACCTAAAGTAGGTTAATAGCTACCAAGATCAATAGATTATCCCTGTGTATCATCATCATCACACTTGTGCATGCAGTCAGGTCATTCTCATTCAATCTATTAGAAATCTTCACCATTGATGAGGCATAGTATCAAGCCCTCATTACTTGTCTCAAACTGACCCTCAAAATTGATGTCCCCCATTTCTATCTAAAGGGAGACTCTGATTCGGTCATCAAATAGATCAATGGTTACAAAATCTTCAAAAGTTTATAACTCATTCCCTTACTGGAGGTCACTCTTCAATTCACGTCCCAATTCCTCTCTCATCCAAAGGTGACTCATGTTCCTTGATTGCAGAATGGTCAAACTAATGCCCTGGCCAGTATAGTTGCATCTTTTTCAGATCCTAACCTGGATGAACTATTTATTCACGTGTCTTAGAAGAGTGTCATGACTCTCATCATCTCAAATGATGACCACATCCAGTAGGTAAACCATTATTTTTCTTCCACATCAGGACCCCGAGTCCCCCCGTAAAATAAGAAACCTTTTAATGGAGAACTCATTTCCTTGAGTATATATATCATGGTGTTCCCTCATAGGGAAGAGCCTAATTTGAGTAAATCTATCGGAATTTAGCATAGTTTACCTTAAAAAGTGGGGATAACCTCAAATAGATACTCTACATACATGGGTTTTATTGTATTTTTGTTGTTGCATTCAAGGAAATATGATTCACTAGGTTATGATGGATGTTCAATCTAGATCATATAGTCCCCATCAGGTAGGGTTCGATATCCATCACCATATTCTAATTTTGTTATACTTCTAGACCACCATGGTCTACGACTCCATCAAGTATGCCAAACGGTTCAATATATGTCATATCCATGATAACATTGTGCATCTACCACCAGATCCCCTTTATACTACCAAGTATTCCTGGAACACTACATTACAGGGAATTGATGTCATGGGACCATACCCACCAACAATAGTTCTCCAATGAATGTTTATTTTTACCATGACATACTTCTTCTCAAAGTGGTAAGAATAAATTCTTCTTAAGGAATTCAAGGCCTGATCAGTGGTTGAGTTCGTGATATATCACATCATCCATCAATTCAAAGTCCCTCATTCCATTATCACTCACAAAGGCACCAACTTCAGGTGATTTGAGCTGAAAAATTTATTATCCAAGTATAGTATCTAATCCAACCATACATCTCACTATCATGCATAGAAAAATGTATTGATCAAGGCATTCAAAAAAACCCTCTAAAAAATCTTTCAAAAAGTGGTGGGCGAGAACAAATGAAGTTGGCCAGACAAGCTCCCCAGTGATCTCTGGGCATATCATATAATGAATTTAAATTATATGTAGATGACTAAATATTTCCTGGTGTATGGAATAGTGGTAGTCATACCCATCAAGATTTAATTTTCACCACCTTGAATACCTTTCTATGATCAGAAGATGCTATATAGAATGGAAAATGTCTATTGAGTAGAGATGGATTCTATAAAAAAAATAGTCTCTATGCCTTGGATTGTAATGAGATGCACCAAAACAATATAGAAATAGAATTAATTTTTTTGAATCTGATCATTCCTCTAGGGTGACATGATAGTGGATCTCAGAGCACCAATGATACCCAGCCGGAAGCCACAAAAGTTGGAGCCCAAGTTGGAAGGAACACATATCATTCACAAGGTCTATCCCAAATTTCAAATTCCATGTTTCTTAACATGTACATCGTGTGATGAGATCACATTGTATTTACTAAATCATGTTAAACATCATAGACTTGTCCATTCATAAGACTATAAATTACGGCATTGTCATCCTAGCCACAAATGATAAATAGTATCTTTCCAATGTCCTCAATGAATTATGTTAATCTGTTTAGAATTCCACATCTTCATTACATGAAGTCAAAACTAAATAACAATTTTCATCCTAGAATCATAAAAAGAAACTTTATAGCACAATACTCTTCTCACCGAAGAGGAAATCACCTTCAAAATCAGTCATCTACCATACATTATTCAATAACTTTGTTGATCTTGATTCCTTTCAAAACATCATACATTGTGATTCCTAGATTTTTACAACCTAGTCCATCCAACCCCAAAAATAAAATATTCCCTATTCCTGCATAAGGTTCATACTTACACTTGGGTATTTCCATAAATAACTATGTGTGGTATGATTTTTGACTTTTAAGATACATAGTTATTCCTGGATCCCTATTCATGGTCCCAACCATGATGATACTTATTTCAAGTCAGTTGATACCCATACTAGAAAATTTCTTAGCTGCACAATGTCAAACTACATAATAGTTTTGTTCCTCTCTGTATGACATTAAAAATAACATACCAATGTCTTGGTTGCGTGATGATAACCTACATAGCACTGACGTCCCAGGAACACAATGTGAAATTTTTACTTATTCCAAGAATCACGACATAAAAACTGTTTGCAGGATTCCTTATGAATGAGTATGTAGTGTTGGACCCCATTGACCCTAATTCACCTCAGGTTTGGTATTCCACCACATTACGCATGTCCCTTTTTTATTTCTTACCACATTTTTCTCAGAAACTAATAGCCACCCTATGGTGTATGAAACATAACTTTAATCTATTCAGTGTGGTCCAAACTCTATGAACATAAATAAGGAGACTAAGTTCAATAATCATGGATTTAAATTGTATGATGGTTTTATATGGTATGTGTTTTTTGGTGTTGGTCCCCCATGGACCACATTCACACCAGGTTTTTTATAACACCACACTACAAATACTTATTAGAGACATCCCCCATTATAATCCAAACTCTCTGACGTTAAACGAGGAGTCCACATTCTTAATAAATGACATTAAATTTTGATCTGACTCTAAACACGTTTAGGATGCCTTATGATAATCATGGTATTCTTTATTTCCCTATCAAGAGAGTATTTCCCCGATAAATGTTTGTCTCTCACCATGTTGTGTTTGAGAATGTTGTGTGGATATATTCTCAAACTCAATGAATATGTAGCGATGCATGGTAATTTTTTCTTCAGGACCAGTAGAAAATCAATCATCCTTTTGGCTTCTTGGACCCATCTATATTTTAGGTATTATAACATTAAAATATATGCATTAAATTATAGAGTGTGGTGTGGCATCTAGTTTGCTAGTCCCTCATTCATGTTTGGTTTGTCACTCTTCCATTCCACACATTCCCATTCTAGGAATCCTCCTTCTCTAGGTTAGAACTCTATTAAATTAAACTAATATCCTTTATTCCATGTGACATGACCTTAAACTATTGGAAAAAGGTCCCACATCCATGAACTTATACTAGGGATATTAGTCTGAGCATGAATAAGATAAACTATATAAAAGTTTTCTTCAGGATGTGTCATGTGGTGGGGAGCCTTCTTGGCCTCATTCACGATGGTTTATTTACTTCTTCTCTCTATGCACATTCCTCTAAATAAATTCCACTCTTGTTAAATCTCTATGACCCTAAACTCAGATATTATAATCTAAAAATTATGACTCTAAACTATTTGCATGTCCTCTACCAAATATGTAGTAGGATAGTGGGTCTTCATGGACTTATTTACATTGATTTTTTTATTCCATCATGTGGCACATGTCCATTTGGGATATTAAACCACTTTTCCTAGACATATGAATTTAAACTATGTGCAATGCATGGGTAACATGAAATTAAACTATGAGAATCAACCTGATCACACAACATTAAATTATAGCTTGCATTTTACCTATTTTGTTTCATTAAATTGTGTGTCCAATTTCATCACCATATGATGTAAAAATGTTTGTCTATCATCTTAATTTTCATGACATAAAACTAAAACACATACAAGGCCCTCACATGAGAGGTCCTATTCTTAAGTACTTTCTATCTTTAGCATCATTCAAATTTTCATCCATCTCTCATAATCTGAGATAGATATCCCCTATAAGATGATTTTGATCATTTTTAGATTAATTTTCTTACTCCGATGTTCTCTAAGACATTGAGTAATAATTCCATGAGAGTTGGAGTCTATTAGAACATTACATCACCCTATTCCCCTAATTTTCATGCCCTTATTTGCATCCTCATCCTCTTTCATATCTGAAGGGACCCATTAATGACTTAGTATCGTGCCATTTTGGATCACCTACCATCCTGGGCCAACATCTTGTAAGACTTCAGACGAAATTCTGAGATAGTTTCCATGTTTTGAACAAGGTCAGTGGTTGAAACATGCCTATTTATTCCAATTATAGGCTAACAATACTGATATAGTATTTTGAACATGGTCATTATTTTTCATGTATCCCATTCCACTCTCATTATATTTATGATTTTTGGAATTTTTAGTCACACATTACATTCCTTTTTGTCTGGATATAATTCAATACAACTAACATTATCTTGTTTGTGCTCTAGCACATAGTGAAAAACATGCCAGTTGTTCTAAGAGATCAATTCTGCACCCACAACCTCTCTCAGTTCAAACACTTTCTAGGATCAGCCAACAACAGGAGACCTTGAGTATTTGATAATTATATAAGACTCTCATACAAATGGGAAATAATTTGTTCTTTCATTTTTACTCACACCCAGCATTCCTCACACGAGCATAGGGATTGGTTAGTTTTTTTTCAAAAATATGATTAAATTGTAGTAATTTTTAGTGGGGAAAAAATGTTTCCATGCATAAGGAAATGTTCGGAAAGAAAAAAAATGAAAACTATGGAATTTTTGACAGTCATACACATGTTAGAACCACTCTTGAGTCCTAGAACACATTCCCCTATAGTTATGGTTCGGTGATCGAGTGATAGCTCTGCCGACCTTTGGCATGTGGAATCCAAGATCTAATGAATCCCCCCAATATATGATTCATCAACATTAGATTTTAGAAGAATCCTAGAATCTCTATTTTATGCACGGTCCCACTCAACATGGTGGTCAACTACTTAAGCAGTTACTAAATTCAGTTGATTATCGGCCTAATCCAGCTAAGCCCCCAATCTGGATAGGATCTTCCATTGAGTTTTGAGAAAAGAAATACACACATTCGTTAGTTCCTACAAATGCAAGATCAACTAGCCGACTTCTCATAAATATTGAATAAATTTAGACATATCCTGATGAAATTAAACATCGATATGTTGTCTTCCATCATGCACTTGGTTGGTGAGAATTTCATGGACTAGTGCATGAAGACTAATATAATCATCTCCTTTGGCACACAGGTTGTGCATAAAATAGAGAGGAGACCCCATCCGACCTAATAGTTTTGGTTCTGGAGTCTGGTTAATAAAGTGTTGTATGAATTAAAATTAAAAATGGTGTATTATGAAATTATCTTTGTCTGTGTAAGGATAGAAGTCTTACATATCTTTAGGTGGTTTAGTCTCACACTCAAGAAAACAAGAATAAAGGTCGGTAGCATGATCTTTCATTTCCATCCTCTCAGATGGTCTGGGCTCCTGATCATGAGGTCGATCTTACTAACTCAACTCTTCCACAACATCATTGCCGCTACCATACTCAAGTTCTTCCCCACCAATGGTTTCACTCACATCCACAACCGACTATATCTATGACCATGGATGGATCTGTAACACACAATTTTTTATTTAATATTTTCTATAAATAATATCAATTCATCAATTTCTTGAATTTCATGAAATTATGATTTTAAAAGAACTATGATACACCCTTAATATAAATTTAACATTATAACCTAGCTTATATATTAGTAAGAATAAATATAACTATCTTATAAAAATGTTTAGTGAATTCATTGACCTCCAATTATTTTCGAAAAATATAAACCAATTATATATTTGTATTTTTTATTAATAAATTAAGTGAATTGAAATTATTAATGAGATTAACGATGTATATATGTTATATATTTAATAAAATATTTTTTATTTCCATACAATTGATATTTTAGTAATAAGGTATGAATTAACCCTATATTATGTAAAAATACCCTATATTTTTGAAAAGGGAAAATTTACCACCTTTGAATGGAGAACCATATTTAAATTAAAATGTTAAAAAATTGATAATTTTATATGGAAATATAATACACTTATTTGGAAGTGGGATATAAAAATTTACTTTGGATTAATGTTTAATATTTTTTTGACAACTTTCTTGTTTAGATCAATATTAAAAATTAACTAAATTTTAATTAAAAATAACTTTTTTAATCAAAGTAATTTATACCATTAAATTATATTATTGAATTATTATAAGTATAAAAATAATATATTTTTATAAATTAAGATAATGTAGGTCATTTTCATTAATTTTACATTGAATTGAGATGTAAAAACATTTCAACTTTTTTCAATGTTTTATCTTTTAGAACTCATTCTCTCATTACAACAATGAGATTTGTTTTAAATTAATTACTAAAACTTCATTATTTTGATGTTTTTAAAAAAAATTCTATATCTGGAATCATTATTTCTAAATTCTGAAAATATTTTATTTTGTTTTTCAGCATTTTTTTTAATTCGATAAAAGACTAAATCGAGTAATTAAGGGTAAAAATAATATCATAAAAATACCCTAACACTTGTATTAATATAATTAGAGGAGTATTTTTCGACCTAAATTATCCTTGGGTTGAAATGGTATCCATTGGAATTCACTTGGATGAGATTATGAAATGTAATTTATTTTATTTAAAGAAAAGTTAAATGTGTCTTAATAAAATTTTAATAACTAAATAATTTTTTAACAGAAGGATATATAGAAGAAATATTTTTTTATAAATACTAATTTGAAATATAATTTTTTTTATTTATCGTGGTAATTTATTTTTATTTTTTATGAAATAAATAATTACCTTAAAGGATTATACTTTGATGATGTAAAAAATAATTAATTGATGAGAAATCAATTTTTTATTAAAATTATAATAACCATAAAAGTACCCAACCACTTGAAAAAATATTATTTTTTGAGTATATATCGACCATAATAATCCAATGGTCTAGTTATGGACTATTTGGAGACTTATAGAGTAGATTGTGACTTTTATATTATTTTATTTAAAGTGATGTTAATGTTGTCACAATAATAATTTAGTTAGTATAGCATTTTTAATGTTAGATTTTCTAGAAGATAAATTCTAATAAAAGTATTATTCTGAAATATAGTATATTTATGTTCATTATAGTATTTTATTTTTAATATTTATTCACAAATATTTATATTAAATTATGTAAAAAAATTAATGTAGTAATTATTTTGTTAATGAAGATACCAAGTAAATGTTATTAAAATATTAATATAAATATAATTTTGGATAAAATAAATTTTCCAATAAATTTAATAGATTACCTTGACCTATTAGTAATACAATAAAATAGTTGGTTTGAAAGTAAATTGTTATATTAATATTTTTTGAAAAATAAATGAATTGAATAGTGTCAAAATTAACACTATTGATTCTTTATCAAAATAATGTGTTATTAAATTAATTAAAACTCATAAAACTTGTAAAAAATAGAATAATTTTTATATATTTTAAAATTCACTAGCCTATTTATTTATAATCTAATTGACATAAACTAAGTAAATATTGAACCTTTTAATATTGAAATATTTGTTACGCAAGATAAAAATTAAATAGAACAACTAATAGTTAATTAAAATGGAAAGGTTTAAATTGATAGAAAAAATTTCTTTTTTTTATTATGATATTACAACCCTATATTATGTCATATTTAATTTTGGTACATTTTGGAGGTTTGTTGGATGGGGTTTCATTTTATTATAAATTAATATTTTTAGAGATATGAAAAGTGCCTATCACCTAAATTATAAAATGACACCTCATCCCTCACCTCTTCACTTAACTTTAAGCCTTCATGATCATCCATCTCCAACCTATATCCCTTATAAACTTATTTGGTTACATTATAGAGGTTATTTGCTTCTATAAAGACCAACTCTAGTGCTTTTAGAGGAGATTTAGAGGGAGCACGTTGAATAAGAGGTAACCTCCTCTACCGATTCTTTCAAACTTGTTTCTTCTTATAATTCCACTTCATGTGTTATTTAATTATAAAGTATTAACTACAGTATCAATTGTATACTGATATTTTTTTATAATTATTAAATAACCATATTCCATCTTTAATCCATCCAACGAAAAACGAAGTCATTGCGCGTGTGTACGTACGACTTACTGTCTCCATGCCATGGTGTAATCTATTTTTCCCTACAACCTTACTTGAATGTGTCTAATGATGTAAATAATAACTATATATGATTATTATAACATTATATTAATTCTTGAATAATATACACCATCTAATTTAATACCATTCAAAAATTATGGGAATGATATCGTCACTCGTGGGTATGCACAGCCTACCGTCTCCACCATATGATGTGATTAATTATACATGATCTTCATTAAAGAATGATTATATAAATATAAATAATGAAAATTTATTGTATATAATATGTTAATAACATTTTTTAATGACATAACTATTATCTAAGAAGGATAACCAGAACTTATTTGACAAAACATTCATAAGAATAGAAAGAAGTTAATAAACGAATAACGAGTAACAATGAAATGTTACTAACAAAAATATGGTAATATGATCATATATGATATCATAAAAATTAATATCATTATATAATAAGTCAATAAAATTATATAAATTATTGTTCATGATTTTCAGATATATACAAATGGTTTTAGACCTAAGGTAAGGGAAAATTTTATAATCTCATTATTATCCAAGATTGTTTATATGTAAGTATTTACTGGGTTATATTTATCATCCAAATCCATGTTTCCAAAATATGTATTCCAAAATATTATTTCTATGCTTATAAAATGTTTTAATGTCAATTTTAACCATTGGTGAATTTTTATTAAATTGTATGAATGTAATCTTTTATCAGTTTTGGTACTAGGTGATTTTTGACTTTTTGACAAGAGTATGAGAATAATGTTTTCTTTTAAAATATACAACATGAATAAATTTTTACATTTTCACAACACCTTATTACATGAATATTCCTTTACATTATTTAATGTTTATTTTAAAATAAATTATTTTCTTTAAAAATTGTCTGGCATCTTGAGAAATGAAAATGTTTTTGAAGAATAAAGGATATTTTCCTCAAGACATAATTTCAAGTGTTTTATCAAAATCATTTTCCATATAATATTACATTCTGTAAATTGGGTTATTTTTCTATCCATTTTATTACTATGATTTTATTGTGTTTATTATGGAATTATATTTATAAAACCCATTTATTTATATGGATTATGATGGAATGATGCTTAAGAAACCCATTTTATTTATTATGTTATGCTATGAGGAATGACTTATGTTTTTGTGGAACAAGAAAATAATAATTTCATTATGAGATAAGAGGGACCTATATCTCCCACCAATTCATTGGTTAAAGATGTATATCTCATGAGATAGACATAATTGGAATGGGAAATGATCTTGGTCCAGTAATACAGGGTGGGAACAATGAGTGATCTCAGTTCAGTAGTGGACATTGTCCGCTATGATGGTAATAGAAATGAGTCTTGGATAATATAAAATTATTTTCTATGCTAATGTTTATGCCAAAAACATTCAATTATTATGCTATTACTTTTGGGATTACATTGAACTTTTATGATTTATCCCATTACATGATATCATGATCTTTTATATAGAGGATATGATTTTAAAATATTATGTTCTTATGTCTTATGATTATGATATGATTGATGTCTCACTCGTTTACCCTTACTAAGCATCTATGCTTGCCCATTATTATATTTATTTTCCCCAAGATGTGAAGCAATGTATTAAGTAAGAAATGTCAAAAAGGAGTATAATTATGAAGGAATAAGGGGGAGAAACTGTATATTTATTATGAACTAGTTGTTTATGTTTCCTAGTTTCTAAAGACAATAAACCTACACAGTCCTAGTGTGGTTTTGTTTTATTTTTTAAAGAATATTATTAATTTTGAACTAATATATATGTATGTAATGTATGGGCCATTATATTTGGTATCAAAGTGAAGGTATAATTATCCTTTTGAAAATCGGATGAGAAAACCTTAGTAAAAAAACCTAAGGATATTTCGAAGTATAGGTTACAATCATAGTGTTTTATAAATGATCACGAATAACCTAGAATAAAACCCAAAGTATCCTAAATTGATATTCTATTATTGATTATTTGGTTTTCCCATTATGATTAATATTGATCACACTGTTCTTCTTGGTTTTAGTCAATATATATAACCCAAAAGAACTGTATTAATGATAACTGTGAAGGAAAATGAAATTATTTTCAACCTGAGAAACCAAATTTTATGGGAGATATAATGAAAAATCTTATAGTTATTCTCACATAATGTTCTCATGATCCGAATCATGCATGACTTCCAAACAAGAAAAGAAGGTAACGACACTCTGTTGAGTCCTTCATGAGGAAGCATCCACCTTCCTTCAGTGAGTCTTTTAAACCCTTAGTGGAAGAAAAATGGATTAGTACCACTGAAAATATATTCCATGTCCTCCAATATTATGAACATGATAAAGACATCTTGGTAGTTTATCATATGAAATGTGAATATGATCAATGATTGAATCTTATCATGAATATGAGGAAAGGATATAAAATTTACACTATGGAAAGGGATGAGTTCAAGAACTTATTTGTCAACAAGTACTTTCCTTATATTATTTGAACAATGATGGATAATGAGTTACCTATTCCAAAGAAAAAGGAATATGAATCCATTGGTACCTATAAAGAAAACTTTTTAGACATTCGAGGTAGGATTATAGAATTATTATCTATACTAAGAGTAAAATTGATCGATTATTTAGTTGATTAAAACCAAGTATTTTAAGGGTATTAGTAATAAGGGAATACAATATGTATGAATAAATCATTCGATGTTCTCTCAAGGTTGATATGGATATTGGATTAACCCACGAGTCCTATGTGTTTGATAAGAAGAGAAAATTCGAATTCAAGGAAAAATCTAAAGACCACACTGAAAAGAAGATGAGTTTTACCCTATGCTCAATGTATTGAAATAACCATGGAGGGAATTGTCTTAATGGGACAAGTAAATGTTTTAAGTGTGGGAGATAAGGTCATTAGGTATTTTAATGCCAATGTGATGGAAAAAGGATGTCTACTGATGCGAATAGATAAAAGACTATGCAGAATGCACACCCTACACTTCAATGCTATAAATATAAAGAATAGGTGCAATATGCCAATAAATTACCTAATCCAAGGGTTATTGATAATGGTCGATGTCAGTAAACTCTTAATTCCAAAGACAACGGCAAGTCATATGAGATCACTATCTGGGATTTGAAGTATAATAATAAAGTGGTGAAAGGTACACTTACCCTCCACTCTAAAGAAGAAAATGTTTTATCTAATTCTGGATCGACCCACTCTTTAATTTATAAGGAATTTTATAAGGGTATCACCATTTTACCTTAATAATTATATGTTGATTTAGTTTTAACAAATCCTAATGGATCAAAATTTTCATTAAAAAGTTTATAATTTTTCTACAGTTGAAGTTTGTAGAAATTTACTTCCTACAAATATTGCAATCCTTCCTATAGTAGAATTTTATGTGATACTTGACATGGATTATATTTCTCTATATGGATCTCATATCAATTTCCAAGTAAGTAGAGACAAATTTCATATTTCAGATAAATCTATGAACATCTATAGATACTGTGGTGAGTATAAACATCTAGTATAAAATTCTTCCATTTTATTGGTCGTAATTCTTATAATTTAACGTTATCTATCTCAAATGACTGGGTAGAAACTCACCCTTAAGTATAATAATATTTTATAGGAGTTTTGTGATGTATTTCTGGAAGAATTTATAGGTTTTACACTGAATTTTGAGGTTTAGTTTTCAATATAACTCATACCGGGTGCTATGCCTATCTAAAAGACACCTTATAGAATGGCCCCAATTGAGTTGTAGTAACTGAAGAAGAAATATCAAGAGAATCATAACAAGGGATTCATATTCATTAGTGTGTGACCTTATGGCGCACCAATTCTGTTTGTTAAGAAGAATGATGAATCAATGAGACTCTTCATTGATTATCAAGAACTTAACAAGAACATTATCATGAAAAAATATCATCTTCCCCTCATTGATGACATATTATAAAAACTACACGGAGCTCAATACTTTTATAGGATTTATCTTTATTCATCATATCATTAATTAAGGGTCAATAAATAGGATATAATAAAGATATAATTCCATGAAATGTATGAACACTATGAATTTAAAGTGATGACTTTTGGTCTTATAAATTCCCCTGCTATCTTCTTATATCCAATGAATAGAGTATTTAGAGCCTATCATGATCAGTTTGTGGTAGTTTTTATAGATGTTATTCTTTTTTATTCAATGAGAAAGGTATAACATGAAGATATCTTGATAATTTTATTGAAAAATTTAGAAAAGTAAAACTTTACAGAAAATATACCAAGTGTTAATTTTGGATTCATAATTTTTTTTGGTTCAGATAATCTCAAGAGAGGAGAAATCTATGGATCTCACAAAAATAGAATTCATTGAAAGTTGGCTGAGACCAACAATGGTAATTGAGATCCAATGTTTTCTTGGTTTGTTTAGATAATATCGACATTTTTTAAATGAGTTTTCATGATTATATATTCCACTCACCATGTTGACTCAGAAAGGATTTAAGTTCATGTGTACAGAGGAATGTGAAGAGAATTTCAAAGATCTAAAAGGAATGTTATCCAGTGCACCTATTCACACACTTCCTTGTAGTGGAGAACGGTTTGTGATCTACAGTGATGAATCCAATAAGGGGTTGGGATGTGTTCTCATGAAAAATGATATGGTTACATCTTATGACTCTCTATAACTGAAAATACATGAACAAAATTACCCAACTCATGATTTGGAATTAGTTGTGATAATATTTGCATTAAAGATATGGTGGAATTATATTTATGGTGAAAGGAGTGGTATTTATACTGATCTTAAAAGTATAATGTAAATTTTTACACAAAAATAATTAAACATGCTCTCAAGAATATGGTTGGAGTTGATTAAATATTATGACTTCTCAATACATTACCACCCTAAGAAAGCGAACAAGGTGGATGGCGCTTCGAGTCAAAAGGACCAGGCCAACCTATCCATGTTAAGGATCAAAAAATATCCAATATTTACGGATTTAGAAAGGATAGATCTTGAAATTTTAATATAATGGGAGAAATATTATCTTTCTCAAATAAATTATAAACCATATATACAAGTGAAGATTAATGTGGAACATAAGAAAGACGTAGAGCTATAAAAGATGATGAGAAATGTATCTAAATTCAACCTTGATTGTGATGTAATAATAATATTCATGAGCTGGGTTTGTATTCCTATCATACTATAATCAAAGAAGGAGTTTTTGGATGAGGCTCATAGTTCTTTATTCTCTATTAATATTAGAAGCACAAGGATTCACAAGGACCTGAAGGAGTATTTCTAGTAGGATGGAATGAAAAGAGATTTTTCCAAATATGTATCTCAGTGCTTGGTTTCCCAACAATTTATGTCTAGGATAAAGAAGTATAATGGGATGTTACAACCATTACCCATACCTGAATTGAAATAGGAAAACAACACTATATAATTTATCATAGTAATTCCTAAAAAATTTAAAATCCATAATGCTATACGAGTTCTAGTTGATCGCCTTATGAATTCAGGAGACTTAATTTCTATTAGAGAGGATTTCTCTCTTGATCCTCTTTCTAGGATATATGTAAAGGAAGTGGTAAGATTTCATAGAGTAACACTTCCCATTATATCTGATCAGGATCCAAGGTATAGCTTGATGTTCTAGTGAAGTCATCAGTAGGCTCTAGATATAGAGTTAATTTTCAACACTACTTATCATCCTTAGACAGATGGTCATTATGAGAGAGGAAAATTCAAACTCTAAAAGACGTGTTGAGAGGTTTCTCTATGGATTTCATATGTGTTTGGTATCAACACCTACCTTTGGTGGAATTTTCTTACAACAATATCTTATAGTCCATTATTTAGATGGATCCTTTTGAATCCCTCTCTAGAAAGAAGTGTAGAACTCCAACTTTCTGGGATTTTTTTGGGTAAATAAAGTTATTAGGACCTTATCGTATTGATGAAATGGAAAAAAGGGCCAGATCTATTCAACAACACATAAGATAAGCTTAGAGTTGAAAAAAAAGTTATGATGACAACTAATGAAAATACCTAGATTTTCTAGTGGGTGAAAAGTTGTTTCTAATAACATTTACCTAAAATAGAGAAATTATATTTGGATAGAATAGAAAGATGATCCCTAGGTATATCGGGCCATTTGAAATTTTGTATCATGTTGGGAAGGTAGCTTACCAATTGGATCTTCCACTGAATCTCTCTCAATTTCATGATGTGTTCCATGTTTATCTCTGAATAAATTACATACCTAATCCTTAATTGTACTAAAATCATAATTCGTACCACTAGAGTGAGATATTTCTTTTAAAGAACAATCGATAGAGATTCAGGATCACAGAAAAAAAAGTTCAACCAAACTAGACCACTCGATTGGTTAATGTTTTATGGATGAACCACCAATTTGAAGAAACTATGTGGGAACATGATCATGTAATGGGGTAGGGGTATCCTCATCTTATTGTATCAAAGGGACAATTTCTGTGGGAGAAATCAAGTTTAAGGGGGGTATAATGTAACACCCGGATGTTTTTATAAAATATTTTCTTTAAATACTTTTAATTCTTAAATAGCTTGAATTGAACGCAATCACGAGTTTAAATACACCATGAAACACCCATAGTATAAAATTACAATTATAAACTATTTTTTAGGTTAGTGGGAATAAATATATCTAACTTATGAAAATTCATGGTTATTTTATTGGCCACCAATTATTTATGAAAAACATAAACCAATTATATATTGGTATTCTTTTTAAAAAATCAACTGAATTGAAATTATTAAATGAAAATAATGAAATATATATTGTATATATTTAATAAAATATTTTTATATTTATCCAATAGATATTTTAGTCATAGTGTATTAATAAACCTTATTTTATGTATGAAAACCTATATTATTAAAAAGGAAAATTTTACTACCTTTTAATGGCGAATAATTTTTAAATAAAATTTTATCACATTGATAATTTTTATATAAAAATATAAAACTCTTATTTTTATGAGGGATATAAAACTTTACTTGGGAATATTTTTTCATATTTTTCTGATAACATTCATGTTTTGATGAATAGTAAAAATATACTAAATATTAATTGAAAGAAACTTTTTCTTCAAAATAATTTATATAGTTAAATTATATTATTGAATGGATTTAGAGTATAAATATAATATATTGTTATCATTTATTATAATTTATGTCATTGTAATTAATTTTACATTGATTTTAGATGTAAAAAAATTTCATTATTTTGCAATGTTTTAACTTTTAAAACATGTTCTCTCTTTCTAACAACGGGATTGATTTTAAATTAATTACTGAAAGATTAGTGTTTTGAATTTTTAAAAATTGATTGTATATTTATAATCATTAGGTACAAATTATTTAAATTTTTTTATTTTATTTTTGGTCATTTTGAATACTAACTTCAGTAATTTTTATTAATTCAGTAAAAAGGTAAATAAGGTAATTAAGGGTAATAATAATATTATAAAATTACCCTATCATTTGTCTTAATATCATTGGATGCATAGGTTTCTACCTATATCATCCTTGGGTCAAAATTGTTTCCATTTTAATTCACTTGGATGACATTAGGACATGTAATTTATTTTATTGATAGAAAAATTAAATATTTCTTGCTCAAAATTTAATAACTAAATAATTTTTTAATATGGGGATATAAAAAAGTAAAATATGATTATAAATACACATTTTAAATATAAAATGTTTTTATTTATCATGTTAATTTATTTTGAATTTTTAGGATATAAATAATTACATTAACTACTTATACTTTGATGATAAAAATAATAATTAATTGATGAGATATCAATAAAACAATTTTTATTAAAATGACAATAAGTATAAAATGACCCAAAAAATCGATAAATTCTTATTTTTTGAGTATATATAGACTATAATCATCCAATGGTCTAATTAATTTCCATTTTTATCCTTTTAGAGGAGATTTTTACACTAATAATATTTTATTTAATGTGATGTTAAAGTTGCCGCATTCATAATTTAATAAGTATAACATTTTTAACATTAGATTTTATGGAAGATAAATTCAACTAAAAGTATTATTATGAAATATAGTATAATTATATTCATCTTAGAACTTTTTTTGAAATTTCTTATTCGACAATAGGTATATTAAATAATTACAAAAAATTGATATGGTAATTATTTTATTAATGGAGGTATCAAATAAATGTTATTAAAAATATTAAAATAAATATACATTTGGATAATTAATATGTAAAATTAATTTCCTAGATTACCTTAACCTATTAGTAGTATAATAAATAAATTTGATCAATGTTAAATTAATAACTTAATATTTTTAAAAAATCAATGAATTGAATAGTGTTAAAATTGACAGTATTGATTATTTATCAAAATAATGATTTATTAAATTATTTTAAAATAATAATACATTTTAAAAAATATAGAATAATTAATATATGGTATATAATGTTAAAATTTATTTATTTATGAACTAATTGACACTATTTAATTAAATATTAACCCTTTAAAAAATTAAATATTTGTTACTCTAGATACAAAATAATAGAACAACAAATAATTAATTAAGATGATAAGGTATAAATTGACAAAAATACTTGTCTAAAATTTATTGGTTAATTATATTACAACCCTATCTCATCTATTATTAAAAATTTGGACATTTTTTAGGTTTTTTTGATGGGTCTTGATTTTATTATAAATTAATATATTTATAGATCCCAAAAATGCCTCTCATCTCAATTATAAAAGGGAACCACCTCCCTCACCTCTTCACTTCACATTGAGCCTTAAATATCAAAAATCCCATAAAATAATTTGTTATAAACATCCCTACTAACATTTTAGTGGTTCTAGTCTTCTTCAAAGACGAACTAATGTTTTTCAAGAGGATATTTAAAGTGATCACGTCAAAGAAGAGGTACTCTCCTCTGCCGATTCTTTCAAACTTATTTCTTCTTATACTTCCACTTCACGAGTTCTTTCATCATAAAGTAAAAAATATAGTATAAATGATATACTAATATGTTATTATAATTATGAAACAAATGTATTCCAACTTATATCCATCCTATGAAAAACGAAATCATCACACGTGCGTACGTGCGTACGTACGACTTACCCTCTCCACACCGTGGTGTAATCTGTTTTTCACCACCACCTAACTTGGATGGTTATAATGATGGAAATAATAAATATATATGATTATTATAACCTTTTATTAATTATGATATATTATATACCATCCAATTCAATACCATTTATCAATTATGGGAATGATATTGCTGCTCATGCGTACATACGGTCTACCGTCTCCACGATGCGATGTGATTCATTCTACATGATATTCATTAAAGAATGAATATATAAATTTACATAATGAATAAATATGGTATATAATATTTTAATATAATTCTTTAATGATTTAACTATGACCTAATAAGGATAACCAGAATTTATTCAACAAAACATGCATAAGAACATAAAGTATTTAATATTTAAATAACGAGTAACAATGAAATGTTACTAAAAAACGGATTAAAATATGATCATATATGATATCATAAGAATTAATATTATTATATAATTAGTCAATAAAATTATTAAAATTATTATAGAGGAGGTTCAAATACATACAATGGATATCAGACCTATAATAATGGATAATTTTGTAATCTCATTATTATATTTTATTTTTTTATACATAAGTATTTATTTGGTAATATTTATCATCCACATCCATGTTTCCTAAATATGTATTCTAAAATATTCTATCTAACATTATAAAATGTTTGAAGGGAAATTTTACCCATTGGTGAATCATTATTAAATAGTATGAAAGGAATCTGTTTTGATTTTTTGTATGAGGTACTTCTTGACTTTCCGATAAGAGTATGAGAAAAATGTTTTATTTTAACTTATATTACATGAAAGAATTTTTTCCATTTTTATAACACAATATTTCCACGAAGTTTAATTTATATGATTTAATTTTTATTTTTAAATATATTAGTTTATTTTTAAAATTTCTCTGAATTTTTGGAAGAGAAAATGTTTTTAAAGAATAAAGGATATTTTCCTCAAGAATTAATTTCATGCATTTTATCAAAATTATTTTCCATCAAAGATGAAATTATTTAAATAGGGTTATGTTTCTATCCCTATTAGTACTATAATTTTATTGTTTTTATGATGTAATTAAATTAATAAAAAATTGTTTTATATGGATTATGATGGAATGATTCTGTAGAAAATCATTCTATGTCTGGGGTTATGCTATGATGAATGATTTATTTTTTTGTGGAACACATAAGAATTATTAAATTATGGGATGATTGAGAAATATATATACCACCAATTAATTGGGTGAATATTTATATCTCATGAGAGACATTTATGGAATGGGAAATGATATCAGTTCAGTAATATAAGGAAGGAACGAGGAGTGAACTCAGTTCAATAATGAACTTTGTCAGCTATGATGGTCTTGGAAAGGAGCCTTGACTAATATTAAATGATTTTCTATGCTTATGTGTAACCGAGAAAATTTCATTTCTTATGTTATGAATTTGGGGATTACATTTAACTTTTACGATTTATCTCATGAAATTATATCATGATCCATTATATGCAATATATCATTTTCAAAAGCTATGTTCTTATGTCTTATGATTGAGATACAATTAATATATCCCTTATTTACCATTACTGAGAATCTGAGATAACCCTTTTTTATGTTTCTTTTTCCCATTTTTTGATGAAGTGTATTAAGTAAGATATTTCAACAAGGTGTATAGTTATGAAGGAATACGGGGGAGATAATGGAAATGTATTATGAACCAGTTGCTTATGTTTTCTAGTTTCCAAAGAAACTAAACCTATAATGTCCTAGAATGGGGTTTTTTAATGAATATAATTCAATTTTGATGTAGTATCAATGTATATAAAGTATGGGAAATTGTAGTATCATCTTGGATGACCAACTCTTTAAGAACAGACATGACTGTCAAAAAAGGTCCCTCAAATGTCAAGGATTCATCCTCTCACAAGGTGAGAAATCATTCAAGAACTTATTTAAATGAGAACACATCAGTTATTCTAACAAGAAAATGACATGTATGAATCTGTGAATGAAAATGACTCAAAGGAGCCAATTATCTCAAAATTGACCTCTTGAGTCATAGTAGGGTCATCCACAATAGGAGACCCTTCAACACAAGGTATTTCAAAAATTGGTATTGTTTATTATTATATTGTTCGGGTAGGATTTTTAGGAAATAAGAATACATTTTTATGCCATTTAAATATGAAAATATGATTATAGTTGAATAATTGGAGATTGAATCTTTAATTAAGGATGATTCATTTTGATGATGAGTTGTCTTGGTCACACCACCTCTCCAGATATGGGTGTCACTGTGGGTATTCAAGTACCCTGTCCCCTATAGATTTCAAAGAGGACCTTAGGCTTCAAAGATGTCACCCCAACCTCCTCAGAATTGATTGGATCACCAACTGCTTTAGCCCCAGGAATAGGCCCTATAACATACTCCTTCACACCCATCAGTGTACATTTTCCCCCTTCAGTAGGGAATACATTCCCATTATTAAGATTATTATGTATAATAATATTTTTAGGTACAAAATTTGGATATTTAAAGGGAAGGGATATAGAAATATTCATTTAAGTCAATCCATACCTCAAGGTATTCATAAATGAATTCTTTGGATATTGTGATCTCATCAATTTCATGGGGAATCCCTCAATGATAAGACATTCCCCATGATTTTATATCACAAGGTCTTTGTTCTTCATATTTTTCCATTTCTTCTTCTTATGATGGGATATAAACAATTGGCGCCTCCTTCAGATCTACTTCACCATAAATAATTACCTACAATGGGGTATAAAGAGGTTCATACATCCCATGCACTGATGTGTAGTTGTCCATAGTAGTTAAATATAAAATTATATGGTAGAATATCACTTTGGAGATGATCTGAATGGGACTGACTACCAGTAACTTGATCCTATCCTACTTCAGCATCCACCAAAGGTTTTATTTCTACTATGAAGTTTGAATCACCTTCCAGGACATCTAGTGTAAGGGAAAGATGGATTCAGCAACTATATATAGTTGGAACCTCTATTTCTTTGTAATATCCTCCCTTGTTTTCCCCTAATGTCACTAATGAGACCATTCCCCTTTAGAAGGTTAGGGTCGGAACATTCCTCGAAACATCCATGTTGCGGCAGTTCCAGCCCGAGTTTCCCCGAATTCCTAGATATCCCCTCAAGGAGTAGCTCTCCCGATTACTCACTACTTCAGATCCTTTATTAATTATTCAACCATCCAAATATGTTTTCTTAAAAGTTCCTCAGGATATAGCTCCACCCAGTTTGGAGCATATTCCATTGATAGGCTATTTTCAGCATTGGTTAGCAGTAGAACAATGGATTCACTAGAGCCCGTATTCACTACCATGGGCTATAGTTGATGAAGGATACATTGGTTTCTTTCTTCATAGAACCCCATGTATAATCTCATCATCACTCACTAAAGGCACCAAAACTTCATGGAGAATCTAGACTGTGTTTATGTCTCACTGTAGAAAAGTATGTTGATCAAGGACACCAACACTCCACCTATGAAACTATGTGGATAATCCATTTGTTCCCATGTTCCATGCAGGCGGTCCACCATTTTACCAACCAAGGTTGAGAATAGGATTATGTTCAAGTTTGGATGGTTACTGATCTGATCTATGATAATATCCTCGTCAAGTGTCATAACACTATAAATGTTCAGCTGCGATGGATATAGAATGGAATTTGGATGGGTAATGACATTAGTGAATTTATAACCCATGAGGTGAGATGAGATAAATCTATCTAAGAACATTAACGGTATGAAGATATTACTTGGTGTGTTTCCCTTCATAGTGTGGCCAAATATGTTGTAGATTCAGACCAGCATGGGTACCCCCAAGGTAACACTATTGTTATATGCTAGAGTTTCTGCCATCACTAATATCCCTATGTTTATTCTGATTCACATTTTCTTGACTAGTAGAATCCAACCACTGATAATTTTGGTAAGAAAATAGGTATAGAGGAACAATGGATCCTAGCTTCCCACCATGTTGTACCCCCACTTATGGTATTATCCTTCTTCTGGGAAAAATAAATCTAATCCTAGATTCCTCCTCTATGATTATGTTGAGAACTATATTCTATGACTAATCATCATTACTTTCATTTCATTCTTCATAATCATGATGAACCATGCCTAAAAAGAATGTACTTTTGAAAAAAGGGAGTGTATTTTAGCTTCTTCTTCAGTGGATCAAAAAGATATTTCATTGGGAGAAAAGTCTACTACCTATAATTTTGGGTGTTATCTAATAGAAGAAACTATTAATGTTGGAATTCCTCTAGTGGAATACCACTGATGCAGTGTATGTTCCACAAATATATTTAACTTCCCCATAATGAATATGCAACGTGTTCTTCTCCAGGGATCATCAACCAAGGATTTCTAGAACAAACTATTGTTGATGGTAAAAGTGTAATAGTGACGTACACACCACCTCATACATCTAAATATGTCATAGTTCTACTATGTACTCTTGGAATGTGCAATGTACCAAACACACCCATCCCCATTCAATAGTAAAATTGTTTCTAGAACCTAGGTCCTAATCCTTGTTCATACCTAGGTTTTTGTCCCTCATAATTCTTTGTAAAATGGTGGTGTAATTTTCGAGTAATTATTCTAACTTTGAATAATCCCCAATAATCATCTCGTTATGGACATTAAGTAAAAAAATAGAAATGGACCCATGCTCCCTTGCAAAACATACATGAATAGTTATGTTCCCAGAATTAAGATCATCTTCATGTGTAAACCATGATCACAGTGTGTCAACCTTGAAGGTTGGGATGGTCACCTCATCCATCAACATGAAGTTACACAATGTATGATAGTATCTCAATAGATATCTCTTCTATGACTCTTTCCACACATCCTAAAGCATCTTTTTTTCTGAATTGGTCCTCCTAACATGAGGGATATAAGGATTTCCGATCATCTAAGCTCTTTGAGAAGTATTAGTATCTTCAATCTTGGTTGGTATTTATTTGTTTTCCATTTTAGATGGGTTTGAAAAGAATAATCTAAATTCATATAGGAAGGGATAATTGGTGTACAATAGTAGTTCATTAATTTATGTAAGAATGCAGGAAAAATTATAGTATAATCACAAATTATGTTGCACAGAAGAAGGGGGTTTTCAGAAAAGAGGTGGATGAAATGAGTTTTTTTGTGAAAAAGGAAGACTTATGGGCAAGAGAGAAAAAATTGTTATCATGAAAAAAGTCAAATGTTCCATGTAACCCCCACCCTCGTATATATATATCTATGGAACTGGTATTTCATTCATGTGGAAGTGTCTTACACACCCAACAATGAATTTTCTACTCACCCATGGAGGAAAATACCTCTTATTGGCATTTGCCTTTGAACCCAACCTTTTGGTCCCCTTTCAACTCAGATTCTAAGGTAGGGGGTGTCAATAATAGTCCACTTGAAGTTGTACACATCCATCTATAAGAAAGATGAATCCATCATCAAACTCAATGAAAAATTCCTAGACCATAAAGTATGGCATACAAAAGTTTCACCATGTGTGTGCATGATCTAAGTTTGCAAGAGTTAGTCTTGTGAACAAAATTTAATGACATTTATCTTTAATTATGTGAAAGAAACAATAATGGTCAAGGTAACTACCTAAAATATTTTGGGATTTTGAAAAAATTAACCATAAGTTTTCAAGAATCTTACATTCCAAAGGCGATGTTAAACATTGCCTTCTGCAATCATTTTATAGGGATAAGGATGAAGAATTCTGGAAGAACCCTTCCTCTGTTGAATTCATGCACTCCCATCGCCATATAATTTAGCTAAAAAGATAAGTCCCCCCTTCTTCAGGGTGATCTTGTAGAAGTCAAAGCATCACACTGATGTACAAAATAGCAATCTTCAGTGACATCGTAAAATCATTGAACTTTTAAGGGAGAACATATTGTGTGACATGTTCCTGATCGGTCTTCCTCCGGCTAGTCCCATAGTTGAGTAATCCTCTCCCAACCTTTTTCATCCTATGTTAGTTTTGTGCAAGGATTCATCCTGTAAGGATCCTTATCCATTCTACCAAAATCCAATCTCGCATCCACATCCCCTCTTTTTATCATTGTTCTACCCTTGTCCTAGAGCCCCTAGCTCATGAAATTATTTCACAAAACACTCCAAAAATGAATGCAACATATTCTGAGTCCACTCAATGATGACCCATATTCCTCCACAGACCCTTTTTCTAAACTTAGGAACTTTAAACCCAACTTATTATAATAATGGAGAAACTAATGTAGACCTCATTATTGACCACTCCTCCCCATAATTACCCCTGTATTCTTTAAATCAATGCCCCTCCAAAAGGAAAATGAGCTATAGTTATGTATTCTTATGGAGTAAGTACTAAGTACTCACATTCGAGTCACATGATGTAAAACGTCCTAGTACTATTTCCTTATCATATGATGTTAAAATACGTGAAAATTTCCACATAACATTATGTAAAAGTGAATTCTTACCCCATGCAATGAAAATTGGATGCCCCATGTATGATCATCATTAGATTCCACCTCCTCCTCGACCACCATATATGAATCCCATAGAAGGAAGTTTCCATACATTATACCCACAAAAAATGTACCACAAGAACATGATGATCCATGTATGAGTCATAGGGAATGAGATCCTCCTCATAGGGAATGGGATCCTCCTGACATGGAATGATATCCTCATTAAGTAGCTTCCATTTTTAATCCCCACACCATATCACTTGGATGATTCTTTCACGACATGAGCATCGCGACTTCAACTTACTATTGTTTCTCACACAAATCATGAATCATGTGGGATTAAAGGATATTAGTGAAAATGAAATCCATATCCATACCCACCCTTTGTCCACTTCCATACACAAATCGTAATAACACCTCTACCACATGGGCCTACTCCTTATGTATAATCCCCAACATATTCCATATAATGTTGACTTTGATTCCAAACCAATTGGGATTCATAAGAATCCACCTTGATGTCTAAACACAACATACACATCTATCTTGATTTTCTCCAGGCAACATCCCTTGTAATGTAATTACCCTCACCTATAATATCAAACCACCTCCAAGTCCATTGAGAAACTTCCATGTTTCAGTCTGAGACCAAATCCATCCTAGAGGAACCCCCCTTCAAAGTGCAACTTCCATATGTAAGATTCACACGATCCCTCACCAAAGATACATTCACATTGTGAGAATTCCTACTGTATGAAGTAAAACTAAATGGTATAGTCTTATTACATGAACATAAAATGTGGAATCAAAATATGTGGGTTTTGATCCCTATTCTCTGATTCATTTTTATGGTTGAATGTAGAATAATAGTAAACCTAGGTGACCCTTACTAGGGATGAAACTCCCATATCCACATCATAGTGTGTTTCGATCATCCTTTGTGGTGTGAAATTTTCTCTTTATGGAACAATCCTCCCAGGTTTGCCTCTATATAGAGTTTGGAGCATTGGTAAACTTCTAGGTCTGTCATCTTCCCTACTAGGGACACACCTTCTCGATATTCGTCCATGGGGTTTAATGATAAATATCTTCCCATCTCTATAAGACATAAAACTCACTTACAATATCATCATTGTACCTCATAAAAAACATGGGATTCTTGAGGTCAAATCCTTATAAGATCTGTTCCTATGGTGTGAACTGCCTCATCCAACGCATGGGATTCCTGAGGTGAAATACATGGAAGATATTCTCACATAGCATCATCTACCTCATTAAACATGGGATGATCGATGTGAAATACTTGGAAGATATACACATTTTAAATTACACACCTCATGACTTCATGGTATTTCTTAGTTTCCATGCCCAATATTCTTCCATGAGACTCCCTCATCAGAGGAAGAATTATGGTGACCAGTGTTCCAAACATCCACATATGACTCTAATTCCCAACATTGATTACTCACCTAGTTGAAGGTTTTATTCATATTTATTCCAATTGGAATGTTAATATATAATTAGTTATATTTATCAGTTTCCACAAATAGATGTAACTAGGAATGAGTTCAATGAACATGATTTAACTCTATTGGGGAGGCCCAAACTAGGAAACAAGTTCCATGTAGTAATCCATGGAATGAGGAACCAACATACCATCATCCCATTTTGATAAAGATGAATACAAAATAGATGAAAGTTATTAAAACCTCACTCCTCATGAAAGTGATAATATTGGGTAATAATGCATGCTAACACACATTAACACGCACATAGGCATTACCTAATTAAAACACCTGAAACAACATTATTTTTCTAAGTCTATATAGTTATCATGAGTCTTGGATAAATAAATCAAGTTATTCTTTTCACTCAACCAATAATTGGAAAATTATATGGAAATTTACATATATAAGATTTGGGAAGTTTAATTTTTATGTTATGTAACTGTTGATATTTTTAAGAATGTTTATGTTATTATTTAGACTCAAAATGGAGGCTTGTTGGAATTATAATGAGTGTGACATATGACAAGGATAATAAAAATGATATTTAATTATAATAACTAGAAGATGTTTCCATATATAATAATTTTTTTTATAGATAATAAAAAATTTAACAGGTTTCCATGGTGGTGGAAAAAGGAGTGAAAGAATGAACATTGTTACTAATGATATTTTAATAAGGTGAAATTCATTCCAAATAAAAAACCTTTGAATTCTAAAATTTATGGAATTAACATCATGGATGGTTAAGTTTGAAAGGGATTAAAATCATTTTTAATAATGGTATTCCAAATCATGGATGCATGGATTACAAATAATGATAAAATTGTATTTTTTGGAAGGCGTGGATGGTGTTTTTCAAGATATAATTTAAGGCACCCATTGATCAGAATATATATATTATTTATATGGATGTAGGGTATATTATGTGGTCCATTATCATAAAATATAAATTTACTATGTTAACTTATAAATGATGTGACATAGATTATATGGTTGTTATTTCTCAACTAAATGTCTTATGTTTTCAAAATAATCATTCAATAGAGATCCCCTGTGGAAAATGAGATTGGAAGTAAACTAAACTATTTGATGTTAAAAAAAGTGGTGAATATAGATGTATGGAGTTATAAAAGTTATAATTGTGGAATGGAATAGTTTTAAATAATACTATAAAATGAAATCCAGAAAAAATAGAGTTTTATTGTGAAACAATTATACTTTATTTAAAAAATTAATAATTACAAGGATACACATTGGTTCCCCCGAAGGTGGTTTTAAAAGAGGATTTGAAATGTGTTTTGTTAATTGGTGAATAAAATTAATAATCCATTCATGGATAAAAATCTATAATCCCGATGAACTAGAAATAAGGTTTATATTTCACATCTTAAAGGTTTTGGATCATTTTCCTATGTCCACATTACTGCTAAAAAATACAAATGTTAGATAATATGTCAGGATCATGATTCCTTATAGGGTATAATGATGAATACTTAGAATTTTGAATATTATAAAAGGACATATAGAAGGATTATAGAACCCAAAAACTTCAATTTAATTATTTGACCATATAGAAATATCAAAATAATGAATAATTTTATGATGAGATGCAAGAATCATTTCAAGATCAGATTTTTTTGAATGGAAGTCCAGTAGATCTTGATATTTTAGAGAGTATAAAAATAAAAGAAACAAAAAGTAATTAAAAATATTTTTTGGATAGATATCAAGTTCAAATGGTGATTTTAAGTCTATAAGTACAATATAACTTAGAGACTATAGGATATTTTGATAGAGCTATAAAATAATATGTTCTAGAAGTATTTATTATAGAGAGAGATAATACATACCATTAACTATATAAGAAATCTAGGATTTTTTATTTGTTTAGAGATATAAAAGTGTATTTAATTAATTTCCATAAACATATAACAAATAACCTTAAACTCTTGAATATTATACTTGTCTATGTGACTTGAGTTAGTGGGTGTTAACCAATATGGATGAAATGGATTATTTAAATGTCTATGGGACATGGGAGATGATCAAATGGACGTTTTAGAGGATAATTCATTATAATAAGTGTGTTTTTTGGAAAAATTATTATGTGGATGATATAAATTCGTACATGCTGGTGCTCATTAGGAATTTATTCCATCAAATTAATGGTATATATTTTTCATAAATTTTTTATATGCTTGTTATTTATATAATTATTTATAAATAACTTGTAATGGTAATCATGGAAGTGTAACATCTTGAGTGGATAGATATTAAAACCTATTTCCATTATGGATAATTAGATGAAGTTATCTACATAAAATATATTTTTTCCCTTTTTATAAATTTAGTGACCAACTAGTGTGTGACATTTAATGCAGTTTATATGGGTTGAAACATGAATCTATGTATTAAAACCCAAATTACAATGCCTTCATAGTGGATTCTATGTTCATTTAAAATAATATAGATCATTAATTTTACCAAATGTTTTTTTGGTGATTTTATCTTTATTATCCTTCTAACTTACATCGATGGTAAACTCATAATAGAATTGGTGATGGAAAGGCTTAAGATGGGGAAGGTTAAACTCTATGGATATTTCTAGATGAAGGATCTGAGTCTAGAAAAATTTATTCTGGGGATAAGGGTCCTTCTATTCTTGTTTTTAAATACCAAACCCCATTTAAATGTTGAAGGATACCCTTCAAGGAATTAAACCTTATCTTTCTATTGTAACAGAGGATGTGGGCCTTAAATCCCCCAAGTTAGTTCATACCAAAGACTAAATAAAAAACATCCATCTCCATGGTTGTAATCTCTTAAAAAACTATACTTCAACAACATTAACGAACCAAGATAGTCATTTAAAACATATTATATCCTCTTTCTAAGGGATTTTTTATATACTCATGACATGAGGAATTATTTCAATATATAGTTTAAATTATTTAATCATGGATAGGGAATAGAAATAATGAGATGCACCAGTATAAAAAAAGACATTTTAAAAAGTGGATTGTATAAGAATTGTACATCACGCCATAGTGGGACCTGGTTTTTTATCATAGTAGTTGGTTATGGTCCACATAACTATCTCTCAACTAATACGTTATAGGTTTTTCTTCCTTTCTAGGGTATCAATTTAACTATTAATGTGTTCATTAAAATACATCTGTTCACTAGTGTTTTTGGGATACATGAAAGTATAATGGTTAAGCTCCATATGAGCATACTAAATATGAGACTAAAACGATCATGTTCTATCTATTGATCTCTAACACTTAAGAAAGAAATTCTTAATATGGACTCCCCTAAAATAGTTGTGGAAATTTATCAATGGTGTAGTATGTTATCTCTTCTTGTGTGTTAAAAACCCACATTAAAATGAACCTTGTTTGGTTTCTCATATTATAGGAAGATTTAATAATTTTTTAGCCTCATTCTATGGTGCCTAAACTTTTTAAGAGTGTGTATACTTATTTATTTTATTTTCATCACTATATTTGGTTCCTACCCCTATGGGAAAAAATAGAATACATACCCAATTTAAAGGGTAAAATTCTCTTTAATAGTGTAAATAGTTTTACTCCTAATACTCTTCCTACCTCTTATAATGTGGAAAATTTACATCATAAAACCATAATTTAAACTACTCATGTAATATCACTAGAATCCAGTATTTTGGATCACCTCAATCCATGGGTTTTACATTCTCCATGTATTTTGGATTTCCATCTTGGGGAAGCTGGATATCAACATTTCTTATGAACAAGTCTGGAAATTGATCTTGCAAAACATTTTCTTGTTACCATGTTTCCACTTGAGCCAAAAAATTCTACCATAGTAATCACTCTAAGAATATAGGTCTCCCTTGAAGGGTATTTTCAAATATTTCTAAACCCTATACTAGTTAGTGGAATAAATCCACATCTGACTCAAGAGTGACATGATCCCAATTGATCACATGTCATGGATCAAGATGATACTTATTCAATTAAGAAACATAGATGATGTTATTAACTATATTAAATCTTGGAATTAACACTAACTAGTATACAACAGTGTAAATCCATTCCATAACCTTGAACTATACCATATAACATGGAACTAGATTCCCTTTCCTACCCATTCGTTGATGACCATTTTTTGGTAACACTTTCTAGAAGATATGGTCACTCATATCAAAATATTATGGTTGGTGGTGATTATATATATATGATTTATTTATTAATTTTTTAATAGCCATTACTTTCTAGATAAATTTTATTTTCTAAGTGGTCTCACGGGAAAGACACATTTTGATTGAATATGTCTCCCCAGTCTCTACCGAACATAATGTATAATAATAAGGAGGGTCATACAAACCCATAAATGGTGGCATGTATATTATATTGTGATATATTTTTATAGGATTATTCAACTAAGGGAATATAATCCTCCCATGAAACAAAATATTCAATGAGACATGATCTAAGAATTGGATCCAATTCCCAAATCGTGTGTTCCAAATATCCATATGTCTTTGGATGACATGTCGTTATGATTATAAATTGAATTCCAGGGGAATATGGAAACTATTAACAAAATCAATAAGTAAAAGGGGGTCTTGGTCAGATACAATTGAATAAGGAACTCGATTTAATCTTAAAGATTTAAATATATTCATTTTTACCAAGACCCATATCATGTTGGATTCTCTAATAAGGATTTAGTATGATGAAATGGTAAGTCGATCCACTACTACTCATATTTCAACATTTTTCTTTAACATTCTAGGTAGGTCTATGAAAATATCCATCATATTTTTATCCTGAATCTATATAGTTATAAGAATATACTCCATTATATCAAATAGTCTTTGATGTTAATCCTTTACCTACTAATATATCATACATTTTATCACATAGTCTACAATATTTCATTTCACACCTACCAACTAGAAATGAGCCTTCATCACCTTATTCATTCTATGAACACCTTGATTAATAGCCCATTTTTATGGGTGGTTTTCCAAAATGAGATATTCTATACATTATTGAGAACTAAAATTTCATTATTAAATCATAAAAAATAATTTTAATTCTCCTTCCAGTATTCATAAATCTTATAACCAATTTAGTTTTAACTAATGCTGATACAATCAAAACATTATATCCAAGCTTCTTTTTCCAACATTATCAAATTCAAAACAAGAATATCTAGAAAGAAATCAAGATTCATAAAAATTATATAATAGAAAAAATTAATATCATTATTCAGGATAATTAACTTTCATTTTTCACAAGAATCTTAGAAAACTTCACTATTCAATTTTATACTCAACACATCATCTATAGAATTCTATTTACCGATTATGTATACAAAGTAAAAAACCAAACATATGGAGGTATTCTATCCATATTCATTTCAAAATATCATGTATCCCTGAGAGATACGTATTTTAAACTCTTCTATTCATTGAAAACTGTGATGTTTTCACCAATGGGGTAATTCCAACAAGTATTTATGGAATGGAAAGCCGAAGCTAATCACATGTATTATTTTGGATATTTATTCTCAAACACTCAAAATTTCATAAAATTTTAGGATAGGTGTACAGGTGACAAGAATTTTAAGTTAAAAATGGAATTTATGACATTCATAATTCCATATGAATGCATCAACTTTCTTTATCAAAGAAATTATACAAGAATCTAGTCATGAGAAATACCAAAAAAAGAAGCTATAATAGCATGTTAGTTGTAGATAACCCTGTACCTCAAAAACTTATTTTAGGGTCTTTCAAGAGGATATTTCTTATATATTCTTTGGGTAAACTAATATTCATTCATAAGGAATGGCATGAAAAAGTAAATGTACTTCATTAATACAAAATTCAATATTAGAAAACAACTCATACATGCGATGTTTTGTAAATTTACTCATTACAATTTCCAAGTGCTCCTGATGGTCATTCATGTTTCGAAAGTATACTATAATATTATTAAAAAATAAAAAAAGGAATCATGGTACATATGGTTGATATGGTTTATAAAATCTATAAAAACTAATAGAGAATTTGTCAGACCAAAAGGCATGAGTCCATATTCACAATGGCTATAATGACTCCAAAATGTTGTCTTTGGAATATTATCTCTTCCAACTGTATGATGATGATATATTGAACATAAATAATTTTTAATAACCACTTAAATACCATTAATTGATCAAATAGATTCCCTATTGAAGAAAGAGGATATCAATGATCAATAATTTCTTGATTCAATTTACGATTATCAACACATAAGTGGAGAGTACCTTATACTTATTTATGACTAAAATTGATGCAACCCATGGTGATATACTTGGTCTGATTTATACATAACTTTATAACTCTTCCAGATGAACATATAATTACAAAAACTCAGTTGGAGTCATTCTATAATATAGTAGTTAAATATAAATCATTCTTAGTAATATATAAATATTACATTTGATTTTATATTTAGTTGGTAACCAAGATAAATCATTTAAAAAAACATATGGGAGTATATCCTATATTTCAGAATGAGACCCGTTCCATGTTTCTTCAGCTTCACTTAAGGACATTGCAGCTAAATGGCTATAAATGGTTCTATTATCTATCACCAAATGACCTAATATTCCAACATTTATATCCCAATCCCCCTTAAAAAGGTGAAGGATTACCTATGTGGTTGTAAATATCCCCTTGCGAATATAACAGTCGATATGACCTTAAATATTACCATCTCATCAATTCTAATGCCTAAATAAAAAATATCAATCTCCCATATAATAAACTCCCATTAAAATTGAACTACTTCAATTTTAATGTAAAAATATATCAGTTTCAAACCAATACACTCTAGCTATCCAAGGGGTGTCTTAATACTCATGGAAGAAGTCATCATTTCGATGTGTAGTCAATTTTTTTTACTATATAAAAATAATGGAATGAATATAACACACCATTATCAAACAATACGTGAAAAATAAGGGATTTTAAAATAATGGTAACATTCACCATATAGGTAATTGGTTTTTATCTTTTAAAATCCAATTCTTCTCTATATAAATATCCCTTAGTAGCCATGGGATAGTGCTTACTTCGCAATTGAGGTGTCTAAAAAACAAATGAATTTTTATGGATACAACTTGGGTTACCTTTGTTTGTGGATGAGAATAAGTATAATGCGACTATTATATCTGATTATATGAAATATGAGGTTAAATTTATCATATTCCACGTATTGATCTCTAATGAATAAGAAAAAACTTCTTGATATGACCTCTATTTCCAGAGTGTTGAAGTAAATTGTCTCTTCTTTTTTGATCACGAACCATACTGGAAAAAATTTATATGGTATCAGACCATTTAGGAAAAATTATCTGATTATAAAGTATGAGTATGAGGTTTACTACCTCTATGATAGTATACATCCATATTTCTCTTATTTAAAAAACTTGAGTTGAAACCTATCCCATTAGTAACCAATATACTACAACCTTGAAAATTCCCAACAAGGTCCCTTTTTTACATTGTATTCCTATTGTATATCTCCATATAATATGAAATACATAAAATAGTAATCATTGATCCAATATCTGGTCACAATCTATACTAAAAAATATAATCTTTCATGGATTCACTAGAAACTACATCCTCAGAGAAATGAACAATGCTTACAAACATAACCGCATAATATATCATAGAATATTTTTTTCTTAATGATGAATAAATATATTATTATATATATTTTTAATGTGTGAAAAAATAATTTCATGATGGAAATTCCCTGAAAATCATCCCACATAATTTTTTGTATAGATTTTTCATGGAGAGCTAAATCCCACCATTGGTGTGCATGATCTTCCAAAATATAATTTTCAAACATAATCATTATCTATAGTAGTGTTCTTAGAAAATCAAAGATTCAATTAATTTATTTTACCCACATTTAGACATAATTATGTTCAAAATAAAATTAAAGAAAAGGTGTATTTTTTTGAAACTGTACCAAATAATCTACCTTCCTTGGATCATGTAACAACTTTTGTTTTGAATGTGTTGAAATTTTCATGGGGAATTGTGTTGTCCCATTTGGTGGATGAGTTAAATCCTTAACTAATATTAAGTACATAATTTTGAGGGTCATAACACTTAAATATATTTTTTTAATGAGGTTTAAGTCATGGGATGAGTCTTGGGATTTTGGATAGGTTTTATAAGAACTGGGGTTTGGAAACCTGTATTTTAGAAAAACATGGGACTCATAGTATTAATGCATGGTTAGTTATAACCATACACCTAAACTATGTGGCCCTATAGTGGTGTTACACAGTTTTCCGAACAATGCACTCAAGGACATATATCCATGTTAATGGTATGTAGAATGTTATAGAGGTTGTCTCACGGGCAAATTATGGTTTGATAAACCATGCACCTTGTCCACAATATTAATGTGAATTTACAATTATTAAATCAGGGTTAGGAACACTGTTTAGAAAACCATGTGGCCAAACCATGTGCCCATTAAAAATGGGTGATTTTACCTTTTTAATCATAAATACTTTAAGAGTTCTTCCACCTTTTTCTTCTCCCATTAACTCACATCACCTCCCACTTTCACATAAGATATTACTTCTCCTACAAGGTATGTATTGAGATACCACCCACATTCAAAATCTGATTTCATTATTGGTTTTCATTTTTGGTCAACCTAAGTATGTGATTAAATCCAATTTCGTTCATTTTTCATTTATCTTCCCACATCGAATTATAAATACATGCAAGCTCTTTCTTCATATTTTTAGTGAATTTTATTTTCTCCTAATTTAATTTATTTTTTCTTGAATAAAATCCCAATATTGGATGACTGAACCTTATTTGGTATATGGTAGATAGAAAAAATGAATTCCCCATTAAGTTTCAGTGATTATAAAATGTGTAATTGTATCTCATGTTGAACATCTTGTTCCTTTCCCTTAAATTGTAAAATTACTTAAATTAAGTCCTTAGAGAAAAACCTTGATGTTCCTTAGACTCATTACATGACTAGAGGTTGGAAACCCCATCCTAAAACTCCACTTATGATGATTTTGATGGAATTATTTTTGTAATATCCTTTATTAGTGATTAAACAACACAATAAGTATTCCCTTTAGTTTCCATTGAAGGTTTTTAATTTCCTCAATTATATAAATGGTCTTGATAACCTATTGCTATTTAAAAATTCACATTATTCATGATGTTGTGAATTGATAAATTTTATTATTTGAATTTAATTAGAATCTATTTAATTCAATGAAACCCAATGGATTTTATTATGTAATGGTTATTTGTTATGGATTTTGAAATTATTATAATTGAAATGCATAATGTCATTGTTAAATTTATAATGATATAGTGTATCCCTCATCCCTATTTTATAATAAATCACCTCATCAATGTGGTGTTTTATCTAATGAAAAAGGGTGATTATTTTATGATAATTGAATAGTGTTATGGCGTGGGTTATTTCTATGGACTTCTTATATATTGTACATGAATTGGCCTAATTTTATAGATTTAAAGTTATAATGGAATTTTTAACCTCATTAACTATTTTTTGTAATATTAAATGAATTATGATAATGAAGGTAAACTGCACCTTGAGTAATGTTTGGATCATCTTTATGGAATGCCTTAGCTAAGGGAGAACATGGAAATTGAGATTACCTTTTATAATGTTATTACTAAAGAGACATTGTTAGGGATACTGAAATGGGGTTTCAAAGCCCATTTCTGGTGGATGTTTGACACAGACCATCAGATAACTTGTGTTGCTGGACATGAGGTTTTCCACCCTTGATTAGGATGTTGGGCATGATTGTTTTGATTAGAATTCATGATACTCATGTATGGAATACCTTATTACTTTTGATACTCAGACATGTAATCCATTACTAAATATGATACTTGGGAATGGAATCCCACATTATTCAATTATAAATATGGGAACAATGACCTTCATTTCAAATATAATACACTTATAATTATACATTTATTCTTGCATTATGCCTCATAACATGGATAATATTGAGTATATTTATATCTATATATGTTTCCATGTATATTAACACACACACACACACACATATATAAATATGTATATTTGTATTCATGGTGATACTTGTTCAGACTAATTTATAGCTTAGGACAAAAAAGGTATAGATGGCCAGTTGTCCTTTAAAAACCTGATCTTGACTTTATTTCAATAAACATTTAGTACACTGATTTACATATGTTATACTTACAAATTTCTTATTTTATATTAATCGGATAGATTGTATTAGATGATAGTTTCAGTGTCCTATTATGTAAATAAACTACATTATTTAGGATGTCATTTAGTACATAGATAGAACTCATGGTTACAGGTTCATGATTGTGGATTATATTATGTGTTTTTACTGATGTAAAATGGAGCTTAAGATCATGGGATATAGATATTAGTCGGGATTATCATATTTATATCCTTATTATTCATTCTTATTAATTATGAATGTTTATATATTATTATTGTATACCTATTTTTGAATGGTGTATCATCTTAAAGCACAATTATTCATTCATTTATTATTATATATATCCATTTGTTATTATATTATCCTACTCAGTTAATCACATTACTTATGTTGTTGTTTTTATTTCAAAAAACTATTAAACCATGATAATAGGGGTTTAATATCCCTACTATACCACCTCCAGAACCTATCTAGTAGTTAGAAACATCTGGTATATGGTTACGTTCTATTGAGTCCATGAAACCAACTGACTTGAGGTACCCTTTTTGTGGATCTCGGGTTTGTATAATACTAAGTGGTGTCAGATATTTATTTTCCTTTTTTATTACTATTTTCTCTAGGAGATACGAGACTAGAAACATTTTAGAACTTGGTTTATAGATCATGTTTGGTTCTGGACTTCCCATTCATGGGGGGAGATCAAGTATCCATGGATGGGACTGATGTTCATGAAATTAGTTTTCATATTTGATTATTATTTCACCTTCAATGATTGATATATTTCCACTACTTAGTGATTTATGAATTTTTAGTCATGGTATGGTATGGAAAGTAATTATTGCTACATGCATCAATTTAAGTAAATATATATTCACATGCCATGTGTATGTCCTTCCATGTACACTACATTTTCTATCATCTTGATATTTTATGGATGTTCCTCACATTATTAATTAGTATTATTTCCCATATAAAATTATTTCTTTTATACATTTTTGGGTGATTTTTTCCTTGTTATCCTATATTATCTAAATATTTAGTAGGTTTTGCTGAGTATTTCAATATTTTATATCATTAATATTATGATATTTTTTTTGTATTATTATAAATTAGTTATTTCGTAATGTAATTCAATAACCTAAATGGTGTTTTACCATAAAACTTGATGGTGGAACATTGGTTAACCAATTTATGTTTGTATCTGACTTGACTATTCCCCCTTAAATTGATAAAATACTTCTTATTAATTTTTTTTATCATTATTACTATGAGGAGCCAATTAAATAAAATTTCAATTATGACCTAAATATTATTTCATAACATATATTGGAATTGATATTTTCTTTTATCTAACCCAATTGTGAGAAACTTGTAGATATATGAAGTGGTTAAAAATAAAATTTTGAGATAATTTTCCTAGTGATGTATAGAATCAGGTAAATAAAGTGATTAGTGAAGTTGATCTTAAAAATTGTTCTTGATAACCCTATCTTGTTATCATCCATAAATATTGTGATAAATGATCATCGACTAAATTTCCTAAACCTAAATCCTTAATGTAGTTTCCTAAGTTTCAAAAATCGAGTAAGGGTAGTCTAAAAAATGTTACCTTGAACAGGAATGCGAGTCTTGTCTATAGATATCAGTTTACTTCATTTATTATTTTTATTTAATCTAATTGATAGGAGTTAGATCCTACTATCATTTTATATGTGACCTTTTTTAATGGTCAATTCCTTACATTAAAAGGAATGATTAAATAATGTAGTATTACCCTTGGAAATTTGAAATTGGTAGATATTTGAGTCAATCAATAGGAACAATAAGTATTATTCATTAAACAATTGAGTTATGTATGAATCTTAGATAAAGAAACAATACCAAAAGTTAGTGGGTGCTTGTTTGATACATTGAACTTTGATGGTGTATTATCGTAAGAGGATACCCAATCATTGTCATCACTTTATCTCTTTTATATTGACATTCTAACCATTGTCGATCAAAGGTCGTCCTTCCTATTTTAGTGTTACCTCTTTTATAGAATATTTATAGGTATGTTAGATATCATGTAATTGTGGTCCTTAAATGTGATATGGTTCAAATGAGAGATATCATAGGGATAGGTGGAGAACATGATGCCCTTAATTTTGAGATGAACCCTAGTAGGTTAGTTGTGTTTCATTGATTAAGGGAAACATGTGATAGAGGTTGGAATATGTTTTTTGATTTCCTTACAAAAATTATCTTTTATTAATGATTTTTTCAAGGTAGACGCATGGAAGGTTCTCAGGTATTTACTTATAGGATCAGTGATTCCATAGTATTCTAAGACACTCTTATGGTGCTTGGATCTAAAAAATGGCTTCAATTGAAAGGACCATTCATCCGCCTAGCCTCATTGAATAAAATTTATGCTATATATACATTATATTTTTAATGGGTCACATTGATGATGGTGGATTTTTATTAAATTATGGCATAACTAGGCTGTCGATTTTGAATAATAGTTTCATGTTAGTTCCTTTGATATTTAAAACTAACATTCCATATAGCATGGTCAGAATGACCTTGTTTATGAAAATCCCTTAGGTGTGAGTGTTAGGTCTCAATCTAGGAAATATGTGTTTGTACACACACTGTAAACGATATGTTTGGTCGCACCACTAGCACAAAATAAATATATGAAATTGTTTATCAAGGAATGGTTGGGAATGAGCCAAGTAATGATGGTTTCAATGAATTTACACTTACGGGTGTGGTGACCTGGAGCCTAAGTGTAAATTAAATGAAGTTCCCTATAAAAAGGGATAATTCTGAAATATCTTTGTGACATTAGATAGTTCACCACTAGGATGACCCTGAAATATATCATCTGGAGATGTGGGGTCATGTGTTTATAATGGAAAAATTATCCTTGTTTTATGTGAACCTAGACAAGAGGGAGGTATACATGCTTATTGATAAAATATTAGTGTAATCATAATCAAGAGCCGATCATTGCCCTTATGTTGACATCATCTTGAGTATGTAGAGAGTGTGCCAGCTATAATACAAGAAGTATAACCTAATAGATTTTATGTGTTGATGGAAGAACTCCAAGGGAGCTACACTCAAGGAGCTATTTAAAATAATCCATTGGGTGAGTAGTATTATATTGTCCCTATAAGGGTGGTGTATCTCATTGTTACTTGAAATTCGATGAACATTATAGAAACTAATCTCTGGTAGTAGGAAAGATTCATGTGCCCTATTTTCATTAGTGCTCAAGATGAGATGGTTCTTTACCTAACCATGTCAGTCATCATATTTGGAAATGGGAAGTGATAACTAGGATCGCTTTTATTTGGACAAATGAAAGGGATGATCATAATTTGGGTAGTGAGACGTTAGTCACTGGTGGGTGAACCTCATGTGATAAAGGTCTTAGGATCTTGGGACCTTTCATTAGACTATCATTTTCTCTCTCATATCCTAATTAATAAATTAATCCATGTTCCACTGGAATCCATATTAAATCCCATGTACATATTTTAAAATGGGTTTGGGAGATATCCAAATATAGTCATTAGCCTTATTGTAGCTTATGACATTCCATGGTTGTTGGATTGAGACAGTGTCACTAATAGTTCCATTGAAAGATAATGATTTGGATTGTGAGATGGTTCAACAAGAAGATTTCACCAAAAGTATATTGTGTTATTTAGGGAGAGTGCTTGATATAATTTAATTATTCTTTATGAGGAGGTATTTTAATTTTATTTGGATACTTATCATCTTCTAAAGCTAAGATATTTTTAAAATAGTTGTTTGGAGGTGGTTTAACTTGATTTTTCTAAATTATCTCCATGGGTATAAAGTAATGTTTGGTCTTGGATTTTTATTGATGAGATGTCTTGAACAATTAACCAATGTAATCTCAATTTTGACTATTTCAATCAAATCTTGGATTTTGGGAAGTCTCCTCGTGTTTAATTTGATAAATGCACTAGGAATGTCGGTAGGAAACTAGAGACTTGCTTAAATATTAAATTTTGATGGTGTAAATAACATGACGCAAAATTGGCCCTTGAAAAATTGATTTTATGGTTGGGAGATCCATAGCAATGATGATGAAAGATACAATTATGTGATTAATTCTTGGGAAATATAATCTTGGGTAAGTGTCATCATAGTTTCTCATTGGTAGTTAGAATCCATGTCTCCAGTTTTAGTGGTTTATGTTGGAAGTGTATAAGTTATCTCTTATATGTGTGTTGGTAATGAGAAACATAACACAAAAATTCAATAAAGAGTTACTAACCCATGTAGTTAGGGTGATGTTCTATTTTTTCCCCAACACATCACAGGAACAAATAGTTCTATGGTGGGGAGATTTTAATGTATCATCATTTGAATAGTTTGAAATTTTCTTGTGAGATTGATTTTTTCAATACGGTGGACCATTAAATTCCTAAAATGATAATCAAAACACAATTACAAGATTTTTCACATTTAAATTATTTTTTGATTGAGTATTAAGGACTCGGAGTTTTATTGGGAGTTTGGATGAGTTCTAGGAGCACTGGCCTCTGGAAGCCTGATTTTTGGAAAGATAGGTGGAGGAACAGAGTTTGAGCATGGTTAGTGATAACTATGAATCTCAATTGTTCATCCCTGTAAGATTTTTATATGGTTTTTCATACCATGAACCCAAGGATATTTTACCCTGATAATGGTCTATAGAAATTAGTAGAGGAGGGAATAAGAAATGTGGAAGGTTTGAAAAACTACACACCTTGCCTATGTGGTTGGTGCCACATAACTTGTAGTCATTCAAGGTTAGGTACATGATTTTGAAAATTTTGTGAAATTTAAAAATGGAAGATTTTATCTTTTATACCCTACCTCATTTAATTTTTCTTACTCATTTTAAATCTCTCATTGATAAAAAATACCCCCACTTACCATAAGATCTCCTCCTCCTTCATGGTTGGCTTTGAGCTACCTCCCACATTTTCTATCTGATTCCTTCATTGCTTTTCATGTTTGATCATCTTCAGTAAGTGAATAAATACCATTTATTTAATTTTTAGTTTAACATTCCAAATTTAATTGAAAATCAATGTGTGATCCTTTCCCCTATTTTTGGGTATTTTTCTATTCTTCTGATTTATCTTGTTTCGACTGAAATAAAAACTTGGTAATGAAAATGTGAAGATTAATTCCTAAAAGGTATGGGGTCTATATGATTTTAGAATAATTTTATTTATATTATAAAATAATTCATTATGTCTCACTCTATAATTATAGAGTGTTTCCCTTATATGGGTAAATACGTTAAATTAAATTATTAGTGAACCTAGATGATGTTCCTTATACCCTTTACATGTGTGGAGGTTGATGACCCACACAAACAACCTCTTATAGTGGGTTTGATGTAAATATTTGTCTACTATCCTTGAATATTAATTTAATAATACCTTTGATGTGTTATATTAATTCCATTTATCATTTATAATTTCCTTAATGAAGTAATTTTTTTAGATAACCACTTGGACATTCTTGATTTACATTATTATCGATCTTGTGAATCAGTCAATCTCATTTATTGAATTGAATTAGAATCTACTTATGGAATTTGTACTGATGAATTATATTTTGTAATCCTTGTTTATCATGGCCTTTATTGTGTTTATAAATTTAATGTATAATTTCATATTTAAATTTATAATTATATCAATTTCATCCCTCATCACAGTTTCATGTTAAAACTACATTTTGGTGTGATTTTTATCTAATGAATAAGGGATTATTATTTAAAAATAATTGATTTGTGATATATCATGGAAAAATCCTATAGACTTATTTATTTTTGTACATGGACTTACCTAATTTAATAGTTTTAAATAAAAAATGGCATTTTGACCTTGTTTCTTCTTGCTATAATATTAATTGAATTATAGTAATGAAGGAACACTATGCCTTGAGCGATGTCGGGTACCACTTTAAAGAACACCTTGGAAATGGGATCATAAGGCTAGTGAGATTAACATATAATATATTATTACTAATTTATGTTGGTTAGGATTTTAGAAATAGAGTTTCCAACACCCTTTTGAGAAATTTGGACATGGTTCTTCGCATCAATTAAGATACTAGACATGATGTTCCACACCCCCTCCACTAGGATGTTAGTCATAACCCTTGTTGTTACTATTCATGATACTCAAGTATGAAATCATTTATTACTTGTGATACATGGTAATGTAATACCTTTCTATTCATGATAATTGGTAATGGAATCCCCTATTAATCCATGAGACTTATGGGATTTGATACCCTTATTTCAATTATAAGATTCCTATAATTTTACATGGACACTTGAGTTATGATTCAAGTCAATTATAGTAAAACATATTTATATATATTATTATACATATATATTATATATACAAACAATAGTTTATATATAAATATATATTTATATTCATGGTGATACTTGTTCAGTGTCATTTTCATATTATACTGAAATAGGTATAGTCGGTAGGTGTCCATGAGGAAATTTATCCTGACTTGATATCATTTATATTTACTCCACTACTTTAGTTATTTTATACATCAACAATTCTTATTTTATATTAATAGACTATATTTTATTAGAAACTTTTGGTGGTGGAATACTGATTATATCTTAGACTCTCTTCACATTATCAGTTAGTACCCAAACAAATCTCATGATTACATGTTTAGAATTGTGGATTATACATTGTGATGTTACTTATGTACATGGGAGATTAGGAGAACATGACTGATCGATCTCTTAGGATTCTCATGGATTTGGATTGGGGATTTTCTATTTTAATTATACATGTTTACATATTCCTAATGTACGTCTATTATTGTTTATTGTAGAATGTTCATGCATTATTTTTCATTCATTTATTTTTGATTATCAGTTATTATATTATTATACCTAGTTGTCTATATTTCTTCCACTATTGATTATATTTTATAGAAATTTTAGACTATAATCATGGGGATATAGTCTCCCCACTATACCACCTGTATTCCCTCATTAATAATTAGTATTAGTGGGTGTATGGGGAGGCACTCTTAATACCAAATAACCAACCAGATTGACGAACTATTTGTGTGGATTCCTAATCAAGATATTATAGTTAGACATTTTTATTTCTTATTTAAATGTATTGAAACACATACCTAATAATTTTCATAATTTTGGGTTCACATATGGATCAAGTACCACCACATTTTCAATAGAATCTTCCGAATGCTTTCTACAATGACTTCCTAGTGGAATCTTCTATAAGTAGAACAATACACCATTTAAACCATTTCACAACATTAATAGATGTTTGGAAAAATATTCAAAACAATATAATTAATTATCATTACAATGAGGATCAACCAATCATACATTCATTCTAAGGATTACCGATTTTAGATGTTTTCCACAAAATATTTGAATGATATATGAAAAATGAAGTCCTTGAGGGAATTCTCAAAACAAATGAATGATATAAAACACTCATTGGATAAATCTATGATAAGAAGATACAAATTCTCCAAGAAGTCTCATAGAACAATGTTGTACCCAGAAAACCTAGTAACATGATTTTTGTAATAAAAACTTTAGTTACATATTTTTAGGTTATATATTAGAAGTTCTAACAGTCCTATCACCTTGCTAACAACCCAACTCAAGGAATGATAAAAAATGATACCATTATCCCAAATATAATGATAGAATAACCATAATTGAATACATTTTTAACACCCAATCCCTTCTAATTGTATTGATAGGAGGATAAGTGATATATAACTTAGGTGACATCCCCAGGGAACCAAAGGCTCTAAATAAAAACCATGGGATTAAGAAAACATTGTAGGATGGTTTTCTCTATGATTTCATACAACACAAAAAACAATAAACATCCAATTATATGAATTATCAATTAATAAACAATATCATAACTCAAAGAAATACCTATATTGAACAATGAAAAAGAAATTTTTTAAAATAAATAAATGTTCAAGGCTAAGACTACAAATAGATAGACCTTGGTAGAATAGTGGAACCATCCTAGATAATGATATAGACACTCCCCAACTCCAGGTTTAGAAACCAACCCATGATTTCATGAATTACCATAGGATAAGTGTGAAACTTGAACAATACCATTATCTCTGTAGATTCCATATTAAAAAAAATGTTCCCTAGAAGAGGGTGATTATATCTCTAAATATTTTTTCACAATTTCTTCCCAACACATTACACTAGGAAATAATAAAGTCATCACATTTTATATAAAATAAAGGGATTTAATATTTAAAAAAATTTATAATCGGAAAAATATATTAACCACTATATTTTATCAAATCAATACTTCCACAATCTATTTCTATTACCCCTTGGAATACCCTTTCCATGTTTCATACTCACAAACAAAAATCATTCCAATGAAATTACCAACACACATGAGACTAAATCCATATTTCACCAACTCATTACAAGGTGATATCCACTTTTTTAATCCTATATGGAATTTATCATAAACTTTGTTCCTTTAGTTACTTATAAAAAGAAATATGATCTCACTTTACTATGTATTACAAGACCATATTCCTTAAAAAAATTATTTATATATACATTTCTTCCTTCAAAATGAACCCTTTTGAAATCATCTAGAACAGGGATTTTCTAACTCAATTTCACAAATGATTTTCATCAATACAGAACAAAAATTTAGAAATACTCATACCAACATGTTACATGAAAATATTTTAGTAGATAATCCACCTATCACTGTTATTTTTTCAAAAAGGATCTCAAATGATTCTAGTGAACAAACGATTTCTTCCATTACTCTATCAAATCATAATAATATATCATCCCCACAAATATAGACCCATATATTTGGGTATCACAAATTGATCTATGGTTTTGACCAATCTAACAAAAAGCAAATCCAAAATGATAAGTAAAAACAAAAACCTAACCATTAATTAAAAAAAACCACTCAAAGATTCATTTCTAAAAGATTCTGGGCAACAAATTTCACCTAAAATCACCTAGGTTAATCCATAAAGCCAAGAGAAAAATAAATAAATGGAAAGAGGAAATTAAAAACTATAGTAGATTTAATATATATCAGAATTTGATGATTTATGAAATTAATCAAGAGTTTACATAATAATTTAAATAAAGGTCACTTATTCTGAAAAACCCATCACCTAGATTCTTTTATAATGTAAAACTCAATTTATAGAATAAAATTAAACTTTATTGTGTAAATAATTTTATACCCTAAACATTACCTATGACATTTGGTCTGAAAAATTATATTCATAAAACAATAATTTATAGAAATTCCCTTCTTATAATTATGTCATATAATCACATGAAATCACAACTCAATGAACTACTAAGTATTATGTGACCTTTAAACATATTATTTTCACTTTTGTGATTTGAATTTTGAAAATCTAACACACACAGTTGCGATAAGTAAAATGTTTGGAGTTCGATAAGAAAAGATTAATTTTTTGGTGACTAGTAAATGACCCTTATAAATAGTAATGTTATGATTATGAATAGTAATATGACCCTTATGAATATTAAATAATCAAAGTAAATAGTAATCTTACCAATGAAAGTATAAAATATTTCCATCTTATATGGGACAATATAATTGTGTTGGTATTTTTACAAGTAATAAATATTTAATTAAAAACTTATGATTAATTTAAAAATTAAAAATAAAAATTAATTTTCATAAAATATATTAAAAAATTATTGTTTCGATATCTTATGATTATAGGATAATTTTATGATACCTTAGTTAAATTTTCAAAGTATTAAAAAATATGTTATAATTTTTAAATATGTATTTTTCAAGTAAAAGTTAATTTTATTTAAAATATAAATTTACTATATCTAGAATGTTATTTTCATAAAATAGAGTTCATTTTTTTATTCTACACATTTATAAATGGTTAGGGTGGTTTTTTGGGATTTTTCTGAAATACTAGAATTTTTTATGAATAGTAAAATATGATAATTTACGATTAGTGAAAAAACCTAAATTTCTACATCATGATTGAGTCATGGATGATGTAAAAGGACTTTGGATTGAACTCTCATATACTTATTACTATTTTGGGTCATTTAATCATCACTATTTCTTATCTTATGTAGAAATAATAAACTAATGAGTAAAATATTAAGAAAACCCTCCTCCCCTCCACTATAAAAACCACCCACATTCACCTATTCTCTTCACTCCTTTCAAGCCTGGTGCCTTGACTAAATTCTAATAAAATATATCCCCATAATCTTACCCCACATCCATCATTCTTTGGTCATTTCAAAATACCAAATCCTCTCCACTTAAGAGGTTCTCAAGGAAGATTAATTTAAGAGGTAAATTCCTCTTTTCAATTATTTTACTTTCCTTTCAACTCCTTCTTTTTTATTTTCTATCCTTACCACTCCTTATACAAATGTTATGAAAACTGTAGTACCTTAAATTTACTATAATTTGTTTATGATAATGGAATAAGTTATTAGATTCTCTCCTTTACCCTTTTATTATACTAGTAGTAAAAACACCATATGAGATGTGTTAATTTACCACATTCAAGGACGATGGGTTTTCAATTTCCATTACCTTATTCAATTATATTCATGAAACAATTATTATGGTTGAAAAAAATATAATATATTTATTATTTCTCATCTATTGTTCTATAATATTTTTTTATATATTGTTTTTATTTATAAAACAAAATGTGTTCGTTTTGATCAAAAACCACCAATTAACCCAAAAGGTTATCAGTAATGTTTTATATAATGATTCATATTCACTCCAAGTAAAAAAATTAAATTTACAACCATGTAACCTGATGGGTATTAAATAATAAAATATAACTTCAATTATAGACATCCATCCTCATTTCACATGATTATCCATCCGTGTATATAAGTAAACTGATCATGAAACAAACAAACCCGAACAATGAAATTAAACCTCACACTCAATCAAAAATGTTATGAATGAACTCATAAAGGTTAAAAAAAATAAATTACATATAAAATAGGTTATATAATTATAATTAATTAACCTAATTTGATTATTAAGGTCATTAATATCAAGTGGAGAACACCATCGGACTTAAGGCAAGGGATTCTACCCGAACCTCCATTATTTCGTTGGGTTATTCTTACTCTCTTTTTACCCAAATGAAATCCTATGTTATATTTATGTAAATCTTATAATTTATTTTTATATCCAATTTTTTTCCAAGATACATTAATAATTCTTTTTTGGGGATATATATGCTCTTAAGTGATTCCCTCTTCAATACATCTTGAAAAGAAAACCCGTTTTAAAGAAATATCCTGAATTTTTACCCAATTTAAAGTGCACTACTCTCTATTTTAAGCCACCATTGTTTTTATAAAATAAGTATTTTTATTATGAAAATATTATTGTTTAAATTCTTAGTTTTTATAAAATATTCCACCCTTTTCTATTTTAAATTCTCTTTATTATTATCCTTAAAACTGCACTAAATTGTTTTAATGAAAAAAAATCATTAAATACTCTTTTTACATGTTATCACTTCAGTTCGAAATCACTTACCATATTATATTCTTATTTTACCTTATGAATGTCCATGAATATTTAAATTCTGTTCTTTCATGGACACTTTTATGATACACTCATTCATTATTCTTTATGAAATGATTATGATACCCATTTCTTTCCATGGGTACCCTTATGGTTATGTGTGATTGATTATGTATGATCCCTAATGTGGAAAAAATAATTATGAACATGTTGATATGGGTTTCCCTAGATATCACTCCAATTTATTGGGTAATGTTGAGTCTCATGATACGTTATGTGTAACAGTCCTGGAGGTTAGACTTGACTTGTGCTACCATGTACAACGATCTTGGTGGTTAACATTGACTTGTGATACTCTACGTGCAACGGGCCTTGAATCATTATAAACTCATGTTTTATGTTGCTTCCACCTTACTATGATTACATGTGTATATGATCCCATGTAACACATTTTATGGTTCCATATGTTCAATTACATTTTATGCCTTTTCATATCACTATGTCATGCTTCCTAACCAATGTTCTAAAGATTTATTCTTATGCTTAATCCATAACAGGGATTTTAGCTCATCCCTTAGTTCATGTTATCCCCAGGTTATCCTATGAATATGTATAATCACAATGGAAGTTCAGATATCCTTATGTAGATAAAGTAAAAAGCTGGTTTTATGATGTTTGATTGTGTACATAGTCTTCCAAGAAACTAGACATCACGATCCTTGGCTTGTAATTTGATGTTCAATTATACTTAAAATCATGTAATGATATATGTAATGGCTAGGGTCACTATATTTGGTATAAAATAATGGTCTAGTTACTTTTGGAGATCATGAATAGTGACTTTAGTAATAACCATAAGGATGAGACTAAGTATAAGAAAAAATCTGTAAATTTTGGTTAGTATAGATTAAGTGGCTTATCAATGAAATACATCCTTGTCTAGATAAAAACATGTAGATCTGACTCTGGAACAGATATATCTAGGGGTAGAACCTAAAAACACCAATTTGATCTAGACTCGAATGTGAACTGGTGCACGATAATGGGAATTGATTCACACTTGGTTCGAAAATCCTGGGGGATATTATTTGGTAAATTAATAAGCTTAGTATGAACCATTATTAAGGGAACAAAAAATAAAACCCCATAATAATATAAGTAGGGGAATAGATCAAGGATAACCTAGATTTAAACCTAGTGAATCACAAGTTAGGATATATATCTCCTTTTAAAGATTATGCTTTTATATTCATCGATTCCTTTTTATGTTTAATAGATAAGTATTAAATCCCTCTAATTGTATGTTATTTTTAATTGTTAATGGATAGAAATAGATGAACATGTTATAATAATAAATATGACAGGGAATGTGAATATTTCCCTAATGATATTCCAAATATGATTGGAATGTGTGCTCAAAACATCATAAAGGTACTTCATCAGTTGGCTTAAGTTATGCATGTTAACTGGAATCATGTGGAATGCCCTCCTCCTCCAAGGAAAGAGAAAGTTGTAATCAAATCCTTTATACGTCAAAGGCCTCCTATGTTTAGTAAATATTCGAACCCCTCCTTGTGTAATAGTGGGTAAACTCCACTGAAAAGTTATTCTCTATCCTCCAGTGCTCAGAAGAAGGGAAATCCGTACTGGTGGTCTATCATTTTGATGGGGAAGCTAATAAGTGGTGGACACTGATCAATAATATGAATTCACAAGAGGAAATTAATTCCATTGATTGGAAGGAATTCAAGAAAATGTTTTCCAATACATATTTTCCCCAAACCCTCCGTCTTAAGATGGAGAGAGAGTTCCTCAAACTCCAGTAGAAGGAAGATATGTCCATCAGGGTGTAAGAAGAAAACTTCACAGGGATTTCATGATACGCCTCTAGAATTTTCATGAACTCCAAAAGCAAGATGGATCACTTCTTTAGAGGAATAATGTGGGGTCTATGAAAAGTATTGGTGATTCATGACTTCGACAGTTATGAAGAGATTTTCCATTGTTACCTCTAGGTTGAAATGGAGATTGGAGACTCCTAGTGGTCTCATGGGCCCAGTTACAAAAAACATAAGAAGGTGTCTTATATGGGTGGTTTGGTAAATAAATCCCATGATGGAAAGAAGATTGAACATCCCACCTATCAAAATTGTGTGAAGAAACATCCTATAAACTGTCTAAAGGGGACCACGAATTGCTTCAAATTTGGAAAGATGGGACATCTTGAAAAGAACTACTGATGGTATATGAAGAATTCTACTAATGTGGATGAAGAAAGGAAGGTTCATATCAACACTCATCCTATAGTGCAGTGTTAAAAATTTAAGGAGCATGGGCATTATATGGACAATTTTCCTAAGCCAAGGGTTGTTAGAGACATTCAACAACAACCTCTAGGGAAACAAGGAATGAATTATGCTATCACTATGGCTAAGGTTGAGCTAGACAATGATGTGGTGACATGTAAAATAGTTATTTATTCAAGAATTGAAAATTTAATATTCGATTCTAGTTTTATACATTCATTCATATCTTTAAAGTTTACTAGAACTATTCAAAAACCACCTCAAAATTTGGAGGTTAAGTTACCTGTGAGAAAAACGAATGGAGGCATTATTGAATCCATGGTTTATAACTACTACCGAGAAAGTGTTTGTGGACTGAACCTCCCGAAAAATCTTGTCATACTTATTTTAGTGGATTTAGATGTTATCTTATGCCTGGATTGAATATCTTTATACAAATCCAACATCAACTATTGGGAAAGGGATATCACTCTTTCCATCTTGAAGCACCCTCCCTTTCTTTAAAAGTGTAAGGAGGAAGATGAATCTCCTTTAGAATCATTATATCAATTGTGAATATTAATACCTTATGGTAAAGAATGTCTATCTCAAATGATTGCGACAAAGGATATGATACTTCTCGAAGATATGCTCATCATGAGGGATTACACTGATGTATTCCCAGAAGAATTTACTAGCCTTCCTCCTGATCAAGAGGTTTATTTCTAAATTTAACTTATTCATGGATACCTACCTATATCAAATACCCCTTATAGAATGACCACTATAGAGATGGAAGAGAAAAAGAAGTAGTTATAAGATAATCTGGATAAGGGTTTTATACGCTCGAGTGCTTCACCATGGCGTGTGCTAGTCCTTTTTGTCAAGAAGAAGGATGGATCAATGCGAATTTACATTGATTATCATGAGATCAATAAAATCATGTTAAAGAAAAAGAATCCCCTATCACAGATATAAGACTTGTTCAATCAGCTTTGTGGGGCTAATTATTTCTCTATGGTGGACCTTTAGTCAGTATATCACCAATTAATGGTGAGGAAGGAAGATATTCCCAAGACTACCTTTTGAATGAGGCATGGACACTATGAGTTCATAGTGATACCCTTTGAACTAACTAATGCTCAAGAAATTTTCATAGATCTAATGAATAGATTCTTTATATATCACCTCAAAAAATTTGTGGTAGTCTTTATTAATGATATTATGATATACTCCAAGAGTAAGGAGGAACATGATGATCATTTTAATACTGTTCTAAATACTTTGAAAAGGGTGAATATGTATGCAAACTATAGTAAATGTGAGTTTTGGATAGAGGAAGTATAATTCTTGGGTCAGGTAATCACCATCAAAGGGATATCTATAGATCCTTCTAAGATAAAGGTAATTGAAGAGTGGCCCAGTCCAACATCTATAATGGAGATACATAGCTTCCTTGGTCTAGCTAGGTATTACTGAAGATTTGTGGAGAAATTTTCACGATTGTCAAACATAATGACCAAGATGACACTGAATGGGGTGATTTTTTCAGGACTCAAGAATGTGAAGACAACTTTAAGGAATTGAAAGAGACTTATCACTACGCCAATACTTACACTCCTAAAAAGTGGATAACACTTTGTGGTGAAAAATGATGCTTTATATAAGGGATTTTGTTTTTTCCCATGAAAAATGATAAAGTGATAGAATATGCCTCAATATAGCTGAAAATACATGATAAAAAATATCATACACATGATCGGGAGTTGGCGGCAGTGATCATTGCATTGAAAATCTAGAGGCATTATCTTTATGTGCAGAAGTGTGAGTTATATACTGACTAAAAGAGTCTCAAATATATATTCACATAGAAAGAGATTAATATGCACCAGAGAAGATGGTTAGAGCTCATTAAAGATTATGACAGATCAATCCACTACCATCCTAGTAAGGAAAATAAGGTGCCAGATGCTCTAAGTAGAAAGGATCCTGCATCTTTATCAATGTTGATAATTGAAAAGAATCCAACCTTCTTAGATTTGAAGAGGATGAAAATGGAAATCATTATGGGAGGAACATAATCTATCATTTTTAAATTTTTTTTATCAACCATCCCTCATGGAGAAAATAAAGGATGCTAAAAGAAAAGTTATAGAAATTTAGAAAAGGGTGGAAGCTATTAGAAATTGGAAATCCTATGAGTTTGAGATTGATGAGAAAAGAGTTATATGATTTGGGTTAAAATTTTGTCTACCATCCAATCCAAAGATAAATATGGTTAATTTGAATGACACACATACCTAAACCTTATCTATCTACCTAGGGAGCACAACGGTTTATTAGGGTCTCCGAGAGAACTTTTTGTGGGAAAATATGAAGAAGGAGATTGGTGAATATACAGTAAAGTGCCTACAATGTCAACAAGTGAAGGCTGAAAGACAAAATTCTAAAAGTATTATGAAACCAATACCCATACAAACATGGAAGTGGGATAACATCACCATAGAATTTGTCACTAGATATCAAAAGACATTAATAGGAAACAATGATATATGGGTCATTGTGGACTGTCTTACAAAGATATCTCACTTTATCACAATTCAAGAGGACTTCTCATTGAATAAAATGTCATGGATATATATCAAAGAGGTGTTAAGGATTAATGGAGTACCACTATATATTGTATTTGATCAATATCCAAGATTCACCATGACATTATAGAAATGTCTCCAACATGCTCTATGAACTGAGTTGAACTTCAGCATGGCCTATCATCCTAAAACTAATGGATAATATGAGTGAACTATTCAGACCTTGGAATATATGTTGAGGGAAAGTTATATGGACATCCAAGGAGAATGGGACCAATATCTCCCACTCATAGAATTCTCCTATAACAACAGTTTCTACTCGAGCATCTGAATGGAACCCTATGAAGCCCTTTTGGGAAAACATGTAGTACCCCAACATGTTGGGATGAAGTCGGTGATTGTAAGCAGCTAGGACCGAAAATGGTTGAATAAATGGTGGAGAAGGTGAAACCATCCAGCATCAAATCACAGAATCCCATAGTCAATAAAAGAGTTATGTGGACAATTACTGATGAGGCCTTGAGTTCAAATTTAGAGACATGTTATTCCTCTTCATATCTCCATGGAAGAAGGTCATGAGATTTGGGAAGAGAGGAAAGACATATCATAGGTACATTGTCCCCTTTTAGATTCTTGACTGTGTTGGAGATGTGACCTATTTTTTAGGACCTCCACATATAATTTCTAAAGTGTGTGATATATTCCATGTATCTATATTAAGGAAGTGCATACCAGATCCTTCACATGTACTGTCTCTAGAGGTGGTATAGTTGGAGAATGATCTTTCTTATGAGGAGAATCCAATAAAGATCTTGGATTTTAGAGATAATGTATTATGTAATAAGACTACTCACCTAGTAAAATTACTATAGCGGAACCATTAGTATGAAGAGGTGATATGGGAACCGGAGGAGGAAATAAAGGAAAAGTACCCACACCTGTTTACAGCTTAGAATGTAAAACGAAATTTTAAGGGAGAGATTTAATAAGGGGGGAAATAATGTAATGACCCAAAGTTTAATCAATGGAAATTACATTCGTATAATTATGTCATATAATCACATGAAATAACAACATAATGAAATAATATATACTATGTTACCATTAAACAAGATATTGTCACTTTTTTGATTTGAATTTTGAAAATCTGACATACACCGTTGTGACCAGTAAGATATTTGGAGTCTGATAAGACAAACTTAATTTTTTGGTAATGGTAGCTAACCCTTATGAATAGTAATGTTACCCTTATGAATAGAAACATTACCGATATGAATAGTAAATTGGACAAGTAAGTTGTAACCTTTCCAATGAAAGTATAAAATTTTTCCATCTTATAAGTGACAATATGACAATGTTGATATTTTTTAAGTCATAAATATTTAACTAAAAAATTATGAATAATTTAATAATTAAAAAATAAAATGTATTTTAATAAAATATATTCATAAATTATTGTTTTGTTTTCTTACAATTATATGATAATTTTATGAGACTTCCAATTAAGTTTTCAAAGTATTATAAAATCAGTTAAAATTTTAAAATATGTATTTTTAAAGTAAATGATGATTTTATTTATAAATTTTATTTCCCATATTTTGATTTTTTTTATAAAATTGAATTTATTTTTGGATTCTAAACATTTAAAAATGGTTAGGGTTAATTTTTGGGATTCTTTTGAAATACATGATTTTTTATGAATAGTTAAATACGATAATTTAGGATAAGTGCCAAAACTAGAATTTATACATCATGCTTGAGTCATGGATGATGTATCTGTCCTTTGGTTCGAACTCAAATGCACTTATTACTATTTTTTTCATTGAATAATCACTATTTATTTTATTATGAATAAATAATAATCTAAGTATTAAAATATTAATAAAACCCTCCTCCCCTCCACTATAAACACCACCCACACTCCCCTCTTCTCATTACTCCTATAAAGCCTTGTTAATTGACTAAATTCTTCTCAAATCTATCCCCAAAATCCTCCCCCACGTCCAAAATCCCTATTTCACTTTATAATACTAAATAATATCTCCTTAAGAGGCTCTCAAGGAAGATTAATTTAAGAGGTAAATTCCTCTTTTCAATTCTTTTACATTCCTTTAAAGTTCATTTGTCTTCTTTTCTATCCTTACCTCTCCTCATCAAAATGTTGTGACAATTCCCTTACCTTACATGTAATATAATTTATTTATTATAATGGAATAATTTATTATCATCTCTCATTTACCCTTATTTTATACTAGTAGTAAAATTTTCATCCGATATGTGTTAATTTATCATATTCAAGGATGATGGGTTTTCAATTTCCATTATCATATTCAACTCTGTTCATGAAACCATTATTATGGTTCAAACATAATATAATATTTTTATTATGTCTACTATATGGTTCTTTATGATTTTTGTAAACATATTTTTGATTTATAAAATATAATGTGTTCACTGTGAATAAAAAATGCTAATTAACCCAAAAGGTTATCACTAAATCTTTATATAATGAGTCATCTTCACTCCAAGTAAAAAAAATGAAATTTAAAACAATGTAACATAATGGATGTAAAATAATAAAATATAATGTAAATTCTAGAAAACAACATCATTTTACATGATTATCTCTTCATGTATATAAGTAAATTGATCATGAAACAAACAGACCCTAACAATGAAATTGAACCTCATACCCAATCAAAAAGGTTATGAATGAAATAAAATAGGTTATAATAAATAAATTACATGTAAAAGAGGTTCTGAAATTATTAATTAATGAACCTAATTTTATTATTCTTATCATTAATATCATGTGAATAACACCACTGGACTTAAGGTAAGGGATTCTACCCAAACCTCCATTATTCATTCGGGTTGTTCTTACTACCTTCTTACCCAATTGAAATCCTGTATTATGTATATATATATCTTATAATTTCTTTTTATATTTCCAAAATAGTGTATCAAGATCCATTAATCATTATCTTTTGGGATATACATGCTTTTAAGTGATTCCATCCTCAATACCTCCTAACAAGGAAACTTGTTTTAAGGGAACATCCTGAATTTTTACCCAATTTCAAGTGTACTCTACTATATTTTTTAAGCCAAAATTGTTTTTATAAAATAAGAAATTTTATTGTGAAAATATCATTGTTCCACTTCTGGTTTTATATAAAATATTATAACCTTTTCATTTTAAATACTCTTTAGTATTATCCTTAAACCACACTAAAATGTTTTAATGCTAAAATTTCTTAAAAACTCTTTTTACAAGTTATCAATTATGTTTGGAATCACATAACATGATAATTTATTATTTTACCATAAGAATGTCCATGCATGTTTTAATTCCATTATTTCATGGACACTTGTATGATATGCCCATTTATTATTCTTTATGGCATGATTATGATACCCATTTCTTTCCATGTGTACCCTTATGCTTATGTATGATTGATTATGTATGATCCTTAATGTGGGAAACATATTCATTATAATTTTAACTTGAATTGCGATCCTCTAATTCCAATGATCCTTAACTCATGCTAAATTCATGTTTTACATTTATACCATATTACTATGATTCCTTGTTTATATGATCCCAAGTTATACATGTTATGGGTCCAAATGTTCAATTACATTTTATGTCTTTTTATTTCACTATGTAATGCTTACTAACTAGTGTGATAAAGAATTATTCTTATGATTAATCCCCTAATGGGATTTTATCTCATCCTTTTGTTCATGTTATCCCTAGTTTATCCTATGATGATGTATGAGCACAATGGAAGTTAGGAAATCATTATGGAAATTAAATAAAAAGTTGTTTTTATGATGTTTTATTATGTACCTATTATTCAATGACATTAGAATTTAAGACCCCTGGATTTTAATTTGATGTTTAATTTTTCTTAAAATCATGAAATGTTATATTTAAAGATGAGGTTTACTATAGAAATTTCTTAATAAAGGCACAAGATATACCATTTATGTTCCCTAAAATATAGATGATATCAAATTCATATTCCTATACGAACTCTATCAATAGAATATTCATTAGGTTGTGATTTCCATGAGAATAGATATATCTAAGTCTCTTGTAGTCTATATAGACCATAAATCATTGAAAAATAATATAGTCTATCAAGGTCTTTATGGAAAAAAAGAATCACGGAAAAAATTATTCATGGGTTACATAATTTACAACATATTGTATCCTCTTACTAGACCCATATACAATCATATCTCACCTCTGGATCAGTACAAAACCCAATCCCATATGTAAAAGCATCACAATATAACTCATGCTCAACACCTCCCTCAAGAAAATGTAATACTTATGCAGCGTTTAACCTCTAATTTAGTTCTATAAATTCTTTTTACCAACACATGGATAGGATACAAGGATTCCATTTTTAGGAAAGGATTATCACATGATCTATAATTCAAGATAATTCCACTAAAAATCTTTAATAATAGTCCACTCACAAGAGGGAAACATTCACATAAAACACCATATTGAGTGGAACCCATATTATCATTCCCTTTAACTTTAAATGATTTATAGTGTAACCACTATTTGATATTCTATTCCATATGAAATAATGATACTGGGTCAAAAAATTACACTCTGGCATCTTTCCATAAATCCTATGCTCCTAGAGTATGTGTAGGAAAATCTATAGTTTTTTAACATGCTCATATTATATTAAGGAATTAATTAGAATTTTATCAATGAAAACCAAAATGAACCAGTCCATGTATGAATGTAAAATTCAACTCAGAATCCCCATGAACATTACACAGGAATAATTCATTCCAAATAGAATCCCTAAGAAATCATAGTGGTCATAGTAATGTCTGAATGGTAATTTTGAGATAACCTTAAATTGAATTAAAATAAGGTGATACCCATACCTAAGATCAATATTCAAGAACCTATTTTATTCTTTTATTATATCAAATAAAACATCAATTTTTGAAGAAGTTATTTTTTCATGTCTTCCACTAAATCACGAACTAATAGTCAATAAAAAGCCTCAATAAATTTTTAATTTTATGAGTTAAAAAAATAGAAGTTTCCATATGTGAGATAATGGATTTAGTAATAAAATTCACTAATAATACCTATAGATACACCATTATCTCCCTGACCATGAACAAGTTTGTCTGATAATATTATTTCGATATTGATACAACCTCAAAGTGTGATTCGATGCCAAATTAAACTACCTGATAAGGAAAACACCTACTAAATTATTCTAGGATGATATTGATCAACTAATTTACCACTACATTATGTTTTCCCCCACAAAATCAGTGTCACAAATAAATAATTCTTACCAAATATTATATTATCGGTTGTAATCTCTTCAAGGTTAGACCTAATATTATATATGATGGTCTCACTCACTGGTGAAGATTAATGTCAACACATATTTAGAATGTCATATCACCCTACAATGATAAAAATATACAAAATAATTAAATATGGATACCCAATACAGACCGATGAAAGCATTATAGGGTTCAATATTTTCTACCTTAAGATCCAAGGAAAACGTCTTTTACAGAGACAAATAATGAATAAAATCTCTCTATATTGAATGGAAGACCATATTAATGACATATATGACTAAAATTATGATCACCACTAGTAAGAATCTATAGACAATAGAATTGGGATAAAAGATATAATGGAATATATATATTATAAATGAAAGATACATTAAGAAAAGAATATATCACATAAATTTCAATATGTAATATTTACAAAGTATATAATACATTTATTATGAACTATACCATATTAGGAATGGGTTCATAATAACCATCCATAACATTCATCTAATAAATACCCTAACCACCACCATTATGTTTCTATATGGAGAACATGGGGTGGTGGTGGCAGAAGTGGATAAGCAAATCATCTACCACTACCTACTCATATACTATCAAATCCTATTCTATAACCATCTCTAAAGGAGACAAAAACCTAGTTCAACAGTACCTTCATATATTTGGCACCTCTTACTTAGTTATAAATCCATGATGTCACCCAAAAAATCCCCTTGAACATGGATGCTGGAAAGAACACGTGTCAGGTATCATATGCTACCAAAATCCCAACTTGATCTATCTACTAACTAGTTGGAAGTAATATGGTATCCCTTTTATAACACTATATAATTCTAGGATAAATAATGTTCTTATGTCCATTGATATTCCTTTTCCTTTTTCATTGGTCAACTATCATTGAATACTCTACTCTAGGAAAACCCAAACCTACTCCAGCAACTAATTGCGATCTTCTAAAAAAATTATAATCACCAAATCATGATTCATAATTATACTATATTTGGTAATATGAAAAATTGTTGTCCCAGATCAAGTATCCCATCAAATAATATGATTTAGTTTTTTATCATAAGGATATTCATTTTGAATCATATATTACCAGTTCCTCATGAGGTTTGGTATCCTCAGATATTACAAAGGCTCTGTCATTCTACTTTAGAAGAGACCTATTTTCTCTTGGATTCATACCTTAATTAATGTTATTTTATAATACACCTCACTAAAGAGGTTTTCAAACCCTATTTAAGGAGATGTACCTTCATCGTGGGTCTATGTGATCAAAACTATAATCATCATACTATTCCTTGAAAGAAACTCATTTAAAGAACCACCATATTGTTATTGAATTTTTGGACAAAAAAAACATGATACAAAAACTCCATTCACCCCTAATTATATAGTGTGTGGATAAATATGGAACATTGGATTCATCTATATCTATAACATTTAAAATTCACTTAAGATGCACATAATATCTTCTTCTATTATAGGGAATACAGTCACATATATATGAATATCTATAATTTATTCAACTAGTGGGGATCAATAATAAACTCCAGATGTTGGGGAAACACCTAAGTATCTTGTCCCTATAGTAAATACCTTTAATTAAACATGTTAGTAACTATAGTATAAATCATTTTCATAGGTTCATCATATCAATTTCACTAAATTCAAGCTACCAATTTAGGTGGAGGAATCCTATATTTGAAAACATGAACTAATAGTCATTAAGGAATAAATGTAAGAGATGAATCAAAAAAAAGGAATGGATTAAATTCTATATGAAAATATATATAACACATATACATTAATGGTAAACATTATAAATTATTTCATAGAGGTTTATATATACTAACAAGTTATCATAGTCCAAATGGATGGATACATCAGTAAACCATTCCAATCCTGGGGGTTCCCAAGTATATTAACAAAACTCAAGACACCTTCAACACTATTTTTCTATGTTTCTCAAACCAATAATCATAATACTTATAACTATAGTATTTATTACAAGGACACAAAACACTCCAATACCATTATCATATTTCCCAATCCACTGATATCCTACATGGGTTATCAATATGTTAAATTTTCTAATTTTATCCCCCTCCAATATTCTTTATTCTAGTGATTGGAACTAAGAAGTTATATCAATCACATGGGGGGATTAGCAAATAATTTTTCATAATACCAATAGCCTCTAGACAAATATATAACAATAAAAACCATAAATATAAAAAAATAGTGTTATATTTATGTAACTTAAGTTAAATATCCCAATAATGCTTCATATAAAATTCCAAAAAAATAATGGAATTGTTTGTGGCCAAACATCATATAATAATGATAACCCATTATAAATAATAAAAATGATATCCTTATTTTATTCCCCTATTGACATTAATATTGATTGAAATTTACATCACTGATTAACACTAGGAATCATCTATACATAAACCACATCTCTCAAGGTCATAACCAAAGTGCACATCATATAAAAATTCATAATATGTGTTGAAATGAGGCCCATTATAGGGTGAGTATAAACATATCTAATTAGATTACATAGAAACAAAAATGTAATATATAATAATGTATAAGACGAATATTTGAGAAACTCATACAAACTAGATATCATTTAATTAAATGAGTTAAATAATGGTAATAAGTCTCAATCTTTCTAGATATTTTTCATATAATTTTTACATGAAATGGAACATAAGATATCAATAAAATTAAAATAACAATATAACATGAATTTACTATATTCCATTAAATCCAAATCATCCCTATATATTAGTAGTGGTGGTAGGGGACCCACCCCTCACCTAATAGTGAATGTTATTGGAGGGGGTACTAACAACTATGGAAGGCCCACAACACATCTTATGGTATAAGTATTTATGAAGGGTGTTACTATATCCATATGTTGAGGACTAATTCCCTATAAAAAAGTTATTTTAACTTATCTAGAATGATTATAGGGTATCTACTCCATGGAATTAGTATATATTTAAAGGGGTTACTGATGTTGTGTCTGTTTCATCTGTATTTTACTCCCTTTATCATTATCCTTATGAATATAAGTGGCCACATCAAGTGAAACAATTTGAAATAGTCTTTAAATGATAAATATTTATTCAAATTCACATTTTTTTTGAAAATATTCAAAAAACTGAATAATCATATATCCAATCCTAATTACACAATTTGTAGTCCTCTAGTATCAATTAGACATGTACTTCCATATCCCGATTTAGGTAATGTAAAACCACGAATAATTTATATATATTAAATTGTTTTTTAGAATTTTATAATGGTCAAGTGTGTACTATGATGAGAATTATTTTCATGTAACTAAAGTAAATAATATATTTTACAGGATAAGAGACATGTGAGTCTTATAATAGTTGCTAAAGTTTATATGAGTACAAAACATGTTGGTTAGTCCTATACACCTGATATGTTATGTGAATTCACTCCATGTGTGATATTTAATAACATTTGTAAGTCATAGAATGTTATTTGGACATTTGATAATATTTTTTTTCAAAAAAAATATGTAGTGTAATAAATAACTCTCTATATAATGGAACTATAACTCATATTTCATTTATTTAACTTCCATCACTGACTCCACTGCCTAAACCATGCATCTTATGTTAACCAAAAAAAAATCCCATGAGGATCACTGACATAAAATTCTCAAGACTTCATTGTCATTATTTTTCATCAGTTTATATTCAATAGTCATTGTCATATCCTTCTGTTAAATACAAATCCTAGACCAACCAAAATCAAGTCACACATCCATATAACTATATGAAAAAAATAATTTTACACCACTTATCATTACACTATATTAGGATATTTCATTTTATATATTCATATTTCATTTCTTCCCATTGTTTTGAACCTTTATGGTCAAATTTAAATCCATTTGAGAGACCTTTGGTTGAAATTAGACATGAAATAGTAGTTATTAATGGAAAGGGAAAATTATTTAGTGGATAGATAATATCTTTTAATCACTATATTTATTGATTGTGATGAAAAATAACTCGCTTTGAATATATGACTATTGAATTAGAAAATAAATAAATATAATTTACTATAATAATTCACCAATATTAACTACCTAATAATGAATATAGTAATATTAAAAAAATTGAGACATAAAAAATGGATAGAATAATAAATAATTTATTAATTAATATTTATTTTCCTAATCATTTTTATTGTTCATACCATTTTTCTTAAAGAAAATCAATTTTTAATCGAATAATAACAATATAAAATATTCAAGGACTTTGATCATTCCATCATTTCAATAATTTAGAGAATTAAAACATAATAAAAATATAAAGTTTAATTAAATAAGAATAGGGGTACACTTACTATAAATTAATTATATCTAGGAATAAATATAAATGATTTAATAATATAATTACATATTCCTTTTACTACAATCCACAAAGAACTCCAATGGAATTATCAATTTTGTCCACTAAGGAAAATAGAGATGATGTTTGGGAATAAATAAAGAACATTTTTTTATCAGTGGAATTAACCAACAAAAATTTCACCATTTAATTACCCCTATAAAAATATGATATAATTCCCACCATTAATTATCATAAATAATCCCCCTCATAAATCCACCTTTTATTTCACATAACAATCTTGTTAAACAGTATCAAAATAAGCATTATTTGAAACTCTAAAATATACCTTTACATTTTCACATGACTATCACAAATCCAAATTAACAATCTTAATAAACATAAATTATTTTTTATATTGTAATATTTTTATTACTCAGTGAGTTACAAAAACTCGAGTTAAATATTCATTCTAGTCCTAAATCCCAAACATATATATTATAAATCTCATAAGAAAACACTCTCATTTTGGTCAAAATCGCATAATCAATGATCCTATTTAGGAAACATTTTAAATAATAGTAATAATTTTCACTCATATTAATAATAATGATATATTTAATATATTATATATTCTAAGGAGGCCTGAATTTTAGTTGAAAACAATCCATCTTTGTGACCACATCCTTAAATATTATTTAAAATATTCAAAAAAATATTTACCAAAAATATGAATGCACTAATAAATTTTTTATATACCTTGTATGTGCCCTATGTACTATCATGAATTAGGATAACATTCAAATATTTTAGTTCAAAATAATTTACATTATTTGAACAACAAATTATGTAACATGATATAGTTGATAAATACATTTTTAAGGACAAATGATTGTACTCAACCTTCTTTCTACTCTATATATTTTAAGTGTCATCTTGTTGAAAGATTCATGCCTCGTGAAATAGAATGAAAACAACTATTTAATTATCCATATTTTATTTTTAATAACATATAAATTTATATAATTTGAAATAGTAGAGGAAACTTCATTTATTTTTTAATAAATATCTTGATTTATAAAATAATGATAGATTCATTATGTACTTCATATAGAACCACATATTTTACCAAGTCTTAATTGAATGTAGGAATTGTATTTGTTTACCATATTATATGATATATATCATCTAGAAAATAATATAAATCTTATTAACCTTTTATATTAATATAGGTTTATATTATTTTAAATGAAACTAAATTCTCATTGAAACTCAACAAAATCAACATTCTATGACCTCAATTCTAGAATTATTCCAAAAATATTATATATATGTTGCATAATTTATCTTTTGTATTTCTATTTCACAAACCCTTTTATTTTAATCAAAAATACAATTTCATGAAGATTCCAATTCAATAATATGATTATGAAAACTATATATAAAATTAAATAATCATCGAAAGGTTCTATTTACTAATTAATTATAGGAAATGAGATCATCATTGTCTAATAATAACATTCCATATTTCATTGTAACATAGAATCTATATCTTTCAATTTATTTGACATTCCTATCAATATTTTATAGTACTTATATCTCTATAATAACTTTATTTAGATCTTATGGATTTTTTTCTCTGAAAAATATATGGGATCCTAAACATATTAAGTCTACACATTAGTGAATATCATATTTTGATATATTATATACTTTTTTCATATTCTATATTTATTAACTGTAAAATTTTTATTTAGGAAAATATATATGTAATATCATTTTAATTTTAAGGATAACTTGAAATGATGTAATTCTTACTTCTTGATGATTGTGTGTATTTAGTATTATCCCTAATTACTTTTTTACACCCCCATATATGAATATATATATTTCATTTATATTATAACTCATATGGTATTCCATTTTTCATCATGGTTAGTATGAATAATAGTGATTATTGCAATATTTGTGGTGAATAATCATATTTATAATTTTGGATGAATTTAACAACTTTTTATTAATATCTAGATATTTAATAAAATTCAAATTATATTGAGATATCATACCACACCCTATAAAATATGTAATACATTATTGGTTAATATATTATTCACCATGATCTAATTTAATTTCTTTATCATTATACTAAGTTGATTCTAAACATCACTTTTTTATTCATTAAATCTATTAAAGGAACCAAATTTTTTCCTTATCAAGTAGAAATATAATTATAAATAGATAATATTATTTAATGTGAAAATTTATAAGAAAATTATATCATTTGTTCTATGTGGTGTTGTCCAAAAATAATTAAATGAACTATTTTTTGACACATTATAGCATAATAACCAGTATTATTAAAATGTTCCTCTCTCATATTACCAAATAAACAAGGATCTATTGGTTAACTTAAAGGAGGAAAAATACCGATGTTAATATAACTTTGCGAAACATTTATAGTTTACATTACAAATCCAAAATAATCACTATAAATTTTAATATCATTCATTTTATTTATAATTCATCAAGTATTCACAATAAGATTTTTATGATTTATGTATTTATATATAAAATAATATTTATATATTTTAATCCATAAACGAAAAACATTTGTTTCTGGAATTGAAATCTTAATAATATATTAATGTTAGGAATAATATAATATTTAAAAATTATTGGAACTAATCCATTAAAAAAATGAGATGATAATATCTTCTACCCAATGTAGTATGTTAGGATTTGTCAACCAGTCAAGGATCTATTTCATCTCTTGAAATATTCCTGATTCTATTTAATTCATGTATTTGACTAAAAATCCACAATCCACAAGATATATATAATTAAATATACAATTAAATATATTGATTATATACAATGATGAATATACCTAAAGTTGATGTTTTTTCATTACTTCATCTTTAATTCATTTAAATTCCTTTTACAATGGCCTTTCTTTCTACATTCAAAGTAGATAACCAATATTATTTATACAACTCTAAGTGTTTTTCTCCATAAAGAATGTTTCATTAATACATTTGGTTTTGATCTTGTAATTGAAATCTTTATCTATCCTTCATTCTCATACACCATAAGAAATGATGATATTCACTTCTTGATGGAATATTATTCTCAACAAACCATATCTAAAAAACATAAAAACATATTCTTTATATTATTCATTTGCCAAAAATCAATGAAAATGGGTAAAAGTTATGATAATGATATAATAATGTTATTAATGAATAAATATTTATTTATTTTCTATCCTGACACGTCAAATAAAATTATTTTTTCAATCTTAATTAGTATATAAGGATCAAGATAGATTCCTTCATTTAATTTTCACATGAGAATTATCATAAATACATTTTTTATTTAATAAATCTCCATATTTATCCTAGTGAAGTTCTTTAATATTTGAAAACATGTTAATTGGGATAGAGTTAGTTCCCTTAATCCATCTAACATAATAATTTTTGATAACCATAATATTAATATAATTATTCTTAGATAGTTATTATTATTTCGTGTAATGAGATCCTGTAGATACTATTAAAACTTTCATAAATAAATATTTCATATGATCTAGATATATCAATGTGACTTGATATATATGATACCTAACTATGTATTGTTGGGATATCATAAGCACTGATACTTTTTCTTAAGAAAATGTCACATAGTGATCTCTATGAAGGGGATTACATGGAAAGGGAGGATAATAGGAATTAAATAAGTTCTATCTGTCGTTGGATAATATTATAAATGAATGTGTTCCTTTTTTATTATTTTTTATATAAGTATTAATATATATAATTAATCATTTATGTAACGACCCAAAGTTTCATTAATGGAAAATCCCTCTTGATCCATTTAAATGTCTCTTTATAAAAAAATGTTTTTTATAATATGTCAACTTCTTTGGTTTTGTGATAAGAGTTGTGACCGTTACTTTTATAGCTGTTGAACAGTGATCACATGAGTAGTATAAATATAAGGCTTTAATGAACCCAATTTTACTCAGACAAAGGAAGCGATGGCCTCATCTAGTAGAATTAACCCTTACGAAGCCCATTTTTCGGAGCTCGGAAAATAGGTGGCGTCTTTAGGCTTCACCCTTGACCAAGCCCAAGCTGAGCTTCATTATGTCAAGCTCGAACTTGATCGTCTACGGGAAAAGTGGAAGTTGATAGAGATTACCACTCGAGCGATGTTATCCGAGCCAACCCAAGAGTCTGTCACCATCACACACCTTACCCTTAGGTCTTTTGCGGCTATTTTAAGGGGTTATGTAACAAATAAGTCGTACTATGTTCATGTACATTATTTTTGTATATAATAATGAATATAATTTCTAGTCATTTTTGATACATTGTAAATAGTTTTTAAAGTACAAATGGTGTTTTTAGTTATTATTTAATTAAGAATTATATTTTATTAAATTAAGGGATTTTTGAATCTAATAATATTTTAATAAAATATTATTATTAATATTAAATTAATTTTTATTAAATATAAATGATATTATAATTTTATGAATGCAATTAAAATTTTTATTAAGGTTTGAAAGCCATTTCTGTCAAAACCCGTGAATTTTTGATAAATGTCAGTTTTTATTTTAAAAGTGAAAATTCAAATATTTAGAAAATTATTTAGATAAAATAAATATTATTTTTGGAATCAGGACGTCAAAATTTTCCAACGGTAAATTTTTCATAATTTTCTGAGACAGTCAAATTTTTGGGTAAAAATTAAATACCGTTTAAATATATAATGTGTTTTATGACATCATAATGACCCAATGGTGATGCAATAAAATACCACAATCCTTATGTTAGGCCAATATATGTTTTATCATTAAAATAATGTGATTTTGGGTTTGTTTTACTTACTTTTCAAAGCATTAATGGAGCCCTCAAGACTTATTCAACACTTTTCCTTTTTAAATTAATTTCCATGGGAGTGTGACTCACCTCCACATAAGAAACCCTAATTTTTTAATAAGTTATAACCTTGTCCTTGTAAAATATTTTTTTCCTCTTTCCTTTTCCAGAAACCATGGGCAAATACCATGGGATGGTTTGTGGTTTGGATTATTTTAATATAAGGGGTCCCAAACCTAAATAATAAAGAATTCTCTCACCTTTCTTATATAAACCCACCCAAGCTCCCACTTACTCCTCACTAAAAGCCCTTGGAGTTCGTCCAACCTCTTCCCAAATCTCTCTAGTATCCTCTCAAGGTGCCCCGAGCTCCCAAGAAGCCTCTCACAAGCCTCTCTCTAGCCTTTGGAAGCACAATTCCATGAAAGGGTTTTTTCTTCCTTTCTCATTTTCGTCAATTTTCACTAAGTTGTATTGCCCTTTTAATTTAAATTATGAATGTTGGGGTATGGTTTCACACATCCCACATACTGCCCTATTATTGTTTGAATTTTGGGAGACCCCTTTCTCTCTCATTAAATTCCTCCCATGTACACCCGTTACCATGCCGAAATTCCGAAAGTAACTTCTCTCTCCTCTTTTATATTCAAGCAATACTTTTGTATCATGAATATAAATTCCATTACAATTTTTGGGACATGTATCTATATGAACTACTTACTTTCCATTAAATTTCAATATGATGAGGAACCCCTTTCTCTCTCATCAACCTTTTTTTATGAATTCTTATGTCACGCCGTTACGCTGCCGAAATCGCACCGATTTTCTAAGCCAATGTCATTGTGTAGTGAATACCATGTCCATTTCTCCACCAAGGGTATTCACCTTTATGCACTTTTACTTATTGATTGTAAAGTTTCATGTATGAATTCCACATTCATTTATCATGTAATAAATGATTATGTTTTATGAATCCATGTTTTATAATCCATGTGGCACACTTATGCATGAAATGAAATGTTTAAGAAGGGTGTGCCCTTATAGCGCTCCAATGCATTGGGTAAAGTATAGTATGATGATACGTCATGTGCAATGAGTGTTGACTCATGCTAATTCAAGTGCAACGAGGGTTTACTTGTGCTTCATGTGCAATGAGGGTTTACTCATGCTTTATGTGCAATGAGCCTTGGTTCATGCTAAATCCATGTTAAGTGTTGTTGCCACATTTCCATGTTATGATTATCATGCTTTATCATGCCTTTATGTTCATGTTTCTCTTATGCTCTATTTATATGCCTATTGCATAACATGTATTGTAGTCCACATGTTATTCCATGTGTACTCCCTTACTGGGCTTTATAGCTCACCCTTTTCTTATGCATGTCCTCAGGTTATCCCATGCAATGCTAAGTACGAAGGAATGTAGTGGTCATGTAAAGGAAGTTTTCAATAAAGATGTTGTATTTCAAGTTTTAAGTTTTTATGTAATGATCCTAAGCCCCAAATACACTAAACCTCTCGATCTTCTTTGTTGTATCAAGTGAAGTTTTATGTAATAAATCATTTTTAAGTTGTAATAAAAAGCAGGGTTGTCATAGTTGGTATCAAAGGCTAGGTTTAGTTATTTTTGGGATTATGAAAACCCTAGTAAAGCCTTAGATACAAGACTAAGTATAAAAAAAACATCCCTATGTTTTGGTAAGTATTGAGTAAGTGGTTGATCAAGCAAATACATCCCTGTCTGGATACGAGCAGGTAGAGGCGGCTCTGGCACAAATGTATCCTAGGGGTAAAACCCAAAAACATCGCTTTGAGCTAGACTTGAACGGGAACTGGTGCACGACAACGGGCCTTGCTGCACTATTGGTTACGACACTCCTGGGGGATATGCTTTGATAAATTAACAAGCTTATTATGAACCCTTATTAAGGGAATTAAAAATAAATGCCCCTATGAATATATGTTAGAAAGTAGATCATGAAAAGCCGAGATTTAAGCCTATAGACTCATGAGTTAAGGAAATGAAAGTTTATTTTTGAGTCATCAAAATTTATCTTTGGATTACCCTTTATGTGTTACCCCTAATTTTCCTTTTATTCCAGCTAATGACCGGTAATAGGAGGACTCGGGCTAACAACCGTTGTGAAGATCAGTGTGATGATTGTACTAATGAGATGCCCAATCCAATGGGAGTGGGAATCGCGAACTTTGTCACGCTTCTCTCTCAGCTAACTCAAGTTTTGAATAGAAACACGGGTCAAGAGGAACGTTCAACCCCCCCTAAGAAAGAACAAGTCCCTATTGAATGCTTAATGAGAAAAAGGACTCCTAATTTTAGTGGATCATCCGATCCCACGATCACTGAATAATGGATCAACTCCATTGAAAAGATCTTCTCTATCCTCCAATGTTCTGAACAAGAGAAGGTTCTCCTGGCTACTTATCGTATGGAGGGTGAAGCTAATCAATGGTGGACGTTGATCAAAAATACGAAGCCTGAGGAGGAGATCCAGGCTTTAGAATGGAAGTAATTCCAGAAGATGTTTTTCGATAAATATTTTCCACGCACCCTTCGGCTTAAGATGGAAAGGTACTTCCTTTCCCTCAAGCAAAAATATGAAGAATATATTGGAGAGTACGAGGAAAACTTCACAAGGCTTGAACGATACGCTTCCAGCTTTGTCGTTACCCCCGAATGCAAGGTTGACCGCTTCTTTCGTGGCCTGAATCCTAGCTTGCGGAGAGAATTAGCGATCCGTGACTTCGACAACTATGAGGAGATTGTCCGATGTGCCCTCAAGGTTGAAATGGAGATCGGAGAATCACATGGGTATCATGGGGATAAGAAGCATAAGGTGGAATTCAATGCTGGTGGTCCGATGGATAAATCCAACGGTGCTAAGAAGTTCCATCACCCCACTTGCCAAAAGTGCAGAAAGAAGCACCCTGGAAATTGCCTTAGAGGGGACGAGAAAATGCTTCAGGTGTGGAAGAGAAGGGCACCTAGCTATTAACTGTCGGCAAGAAGGACCCGCGGCTGCGACATAGGAGAGGAACATTCCGTTCGAACCTAAACGCGTTGTTCAATGCTACAAATGCAAAGAACTGAGTCATTTTGAAAATCAGTTCCCTAATCCAAGGGTTATCGAAGGCAACCAACAACCTCCAGGACATCAAGGAAGAGATTTTGCCATCACTTCTGCTGAAGTGAACCCCGACAACGAAGTGGTGACAGCTACGCTAGTTATTCATTCAAGAATAGTGAATGTACTTTTTGATTCAGGTTCTACGCATTATTTTATATCTCAAAAGTTTAGTAGAACAATCTCAACACCACCACAAATCATGCAAGTAAAGATGTCGGTGAGTACGGAAAATGGGGCAATCATTGCATCCCATGAGTATAAGTCCTCCCCTGTTATAATCTGTGGATTGAATTTCCCGGAAAACCTCGTCATACTCCCTTTGGTGGAATTTGATGCAATTCTTGGCATGGATTGGCTTTCCTTATATAGAACCAACACAAATTGTCGGGAGAGGGAAATCACACTCCATATGGAGAATCGACCCCTGATTCTTTACAAGTGTCAGGAGGAAGATGAATCTTCTTTAGCTCCATCATATCAAGCATGGATATTACTACCCTATGAGCATGTGTATCTGGCTCAGATGATTGTGTCCAAAGAAGAAACCATCCTTGAAGAAATGCCTATTGTGAGGGAATTCGCAGAAGTGTTTCCCGAGGAACTGCCTGGTCTTTCTCCAAGAAGAGATGTTGAGTTCTAAATTGAACTTATACTTGGGGTGATACCAATATCCAAGACTCCATATAGAATGGATGTTGTTGAGCTTGAAGATCTGAAGAAACAACTATAGGAGAATCTGGATAAAGTCTTTATAGGCCCAAGTGCTTCCCCATGGGGTGCACCAGTCCTCTTCGTCAAGAAGAAGGATGGGTCAATGCGGCTTTGCATCGATTATCGTGAACTTAACAAAATCATGATAAAGAACAAGTATCCACTCCCAAAAATTGATGACTTGTTCGATGAGTTGCGTGGAACACAATACTTCTCCAAGGTGGACTTGCGGTCGGGATATTATCAAGTAAGGGTGAAGAAGGAAGATATCCCCAAGATTGCTTTTCGTACAAGGTACGGGAACTATGAATTCATATTAATGCCTTTTGGACTCACCAATGCTCCAGAAATATTCATGGACTTGATGAATAGAGTCTTTAGAGATTACCTTGACAAATTTGTGGTAGTCTTTATAGATGATATTCTAATATACTACAAAACCAAGGAGGACCATGAGGAGCATTTAAGAACTGTACAAGAGACTTTGCGCAAGGATAATCTCTATGCAAAGTACAGAAAGTGTGAGTTCTGGTTGAAGGAAGTCTCATTCTTGGGCCATATCATCACAAGAAATGGGATATATGTGGATCCCTCCAAAACAGATTCAATTGAGGGATGACCGAGGCCAACATCAGTATTGAATATCCGTAGCTTCCTGGGGTTAGCTGGATATTATCGACGATTTGTGAGAAATTTCTCACGATTGTCCAACCCTCTTACCAAGATAACTCGAAAGTGAGTAAAGTTTGATTGGAGTGATGAATGTGAAGAAATATTCAATGAGTTGAAAAGGAGGCTTATCACTGTGCCTGTGCTCTCTTTACCCACAAGTGGGGAACTTTTCGTGGTATTCAGTGATGCCTCAAAGAAGGGCTTAGGATGTGTGCTGATTCATAATGATAAAGTGATATCCTATGCCTCAAGGCAGTTGAAAATCCATGAGAAAAACTATCCAACGCATGATATGGAGTTGGCGGCGGTGATCTTTGCCTTGAAAATCTGGCAGAATTATCTCTATGGAGAGAAATGTGAGATATATACTGACCACAAGAGTATTAAATATATATTCACACAGAAAGAGCTTAATATGTGCCAGAGAAGATGGATAGAGCTCATAAAGGATTATGACTGTTCAATACATTACCACCCTGGGAAAGCGAACAAGGTGGAAGATTCCCTAAGTAGAAAGGATCCAGAGATTCTATCAATGATGAGAATTGAGAAGGATCGAATCTTCTTAGACTTGATGAAGATGGATGTGGAAATCATAAAGAAGGGAACATCATCAATCCTTTCACAAATGATTGCTCAACCATCTCTTTTGGAAAGGTTAAAGTATGATCAAAAGAATGATGTGGGAATTCAAGAAAAAGTGAAAGCTATCAAAAAGGGAAAATCCTCGGATTTTAATGTTAATGAGGAAGGAATTGTGTGGTTTGGGAAAAGACTATGTGTTCCATCAAGTCTGGAGCTAAAGAAGGAACTTTTGGATGATGCACATAGTTCAAATTTATTTATTCACCCAGGGAGCACAAAGATGTATCGAGATCTCCGAGAAAACTTTTGGTGGGATAATATGAATAAGGAGATCGCTGAATATACATCAAAGTGCCTGGTGTTTCAGCAAGTGAAGGCAGAGAGGCAGAAGTCTAAAGGGATGATGCAACCATTGCCCATACCAGAATGGAAATGGGAGAACATCACCATGGACTTTGTCACCAGACTTCCAAGGACATCCAAAGGCAACAATGCAATCTGGGTTTTTGTGGATCGTCTTACAAAGATTGCGCACTTCATTTCTATTCGAGAGGATTTCTCATTGGGTCAAATGGCGCGAATATATATCAGGGAAGTGGTAAGGTTGCATGGAGTACCACTATCTATTATGTCCAACCGAGATCCAAGATTTACCTCTAAGTTTTGGAAGAGTCTTAAACATGCTCTGAATACTAAACTGAACTTCAGTACAACCTATCATCCTCAAACTGATGGCCAATCCGAGCGGACTATCCAAACACTTGAGGATATGTTGAGAGCATGCTCAATGGACTTTAAAGGAGGATGGGATCAACATCTTCCTATGGTTGAGTTCTCTTATAATAACAGTTTCCACTCGAGCATCCAAATGGCACCATATGAAGCCCTTTATGGGAAAAGGTGCAGAACATCGGCATGTTGGGATGAGGTCAGTGAACGTAAGCTGCATGGACTAGAAATGGTCGAAGAAATGGTGGAGAATGTGAAAACCATTCAGCAGCATATCAAGGCAGTCCAAAGTCGACAGAAGAGTTATACGGATAATCGTCGACGAGACCTTGAGTTTAAAGTTGGAGACATGGTTTTTTTATTCATATCTCCGTGGAAGAAGGTCATGAGGTTTGGAAAGAAAGGGAAGTTAAGTCTAAGGTACATCAGCCCCTTCGAGATTCTTGATCGTGTTGGGGTTGTGGCCTATCGACTAGCACTTCCACCTACTATGGCCAAGGTGCATGATGTCTTTCATGTATCCCTATTAAGGAAGTAGATACCAGACCCTTCACATGTACTCTTTTCCGAGGTGGTACAATTGGAAGATGATTTTTCTTATGAGGAGAAACCAGTGAAGATCTTAGATCGTAGAGAAAAATTTCTACGAAATAAGACAATTCCCCTTGTCAAGGTGTTGTGGAGAAACCACAAGTTTGAAGAAGAAACTTGGGAGTCGGAGGATATGATAAAGCTGAGTTACCCACATTTTTTTTAGTGTGGGAAAAGGAAAATTTCGAGGGTGAAATTTCTTAAGGTGGGAATATTGTAACGACCCAAAGTTTCATTAATGGAAAATCCCTCTTGATCCAGTTAAATGTCTCTTTATAAAAAAATGTTTTTTATAAGATGTCAACTTCTTTGGTTTTATGATAAGAGTTGTGACCGTTACTTTTATAGCCATTGAATAGTGATTACATGAGTATTATAAATATAAGGCTTTAACGAACCCAATTTTACTCAGACAAAGGAAGCGATGGCCTCATCCAGTAGAATTAACACTTACGAAGCCCATTTGTCAGAGCTCAGAAAAGAGGTGGCATCTTTAGGCTTCATCCTTGACCAAGCCCAAGCTGAGCTTCATTATGTCAAGCTCGAACATGATCGTCTACGAGAAAAGTGGAAGTTTATAGAGATTACCACTCGAGCGATGTTATCCGAGCCACCCCAAGAGTCTGTCACCATCGTAAACCTTACCCTTAGGTCTTATGCGGATATTTTAAGCGGTTACGTAACAAATAAGTAGTACTATGTTCATGTACATTATTTTTGTATATAATAATGAATATAATTTCTAGTAATTTTTGATACATTGTAAATAGTTTTTAAAGTACAAATGGTGTTTTTAGTTACTATTTAATTAAGAATTATATTTTTTTAAATTAAGGGATTTTTGAATAAAATAATATTTTAATAAAATATTATTATTAATATTAAATTAATTTTTATTAAATATAAATGATCTTATAATTTTATGAATGCAATTAAAATTTTTATTAAGGTTTGAAAGCCATTTCTGTCAAAACCCGTGAATTTTTTTATAAATGTCAATTTTTATTTTAAAAGTGAAAATTCACATATTTAGAAAATTATTTAGATAAAATAAATTTTATTTGTGGAATCAGGATGTCGAAATTATCCAACGGTGAATTTTTCATAATTTTCTAAGACAGTCAAATTTTTGGGTAAAAATTAAATATCGTTTAAATATATAATGTGTTTTATGACATCATAAGGACCCAATGGCGATGCAATAAAATACCATAATCCTTATGTTCGGCCAATATATGTTTTATCATTAAAATAATGTGATTTTTTATTTGTTTTACTTACTTTTCAAAGCATTAAATGAGCCCTCAAGACTTATTCAACACTTTGCCTTTTTAAATTAATTTCCATGGGAGTGTGACTCACCTCCACATAAGAAACCCTAATTTTTTAATAAGTTCGGACCTTGGCCTTGTAAAATATTGTTTTCCTCTTTCCTTTTCCATAAACCATGGGCAAATACCATGGGATGGTTTGTGGTTTGGATTATTTTAATATAAGGGGTCCTAAACCTAAATAATAAAGAATTATCTCACCTTTCCTATATAAACCCACCCAAGCTCCCACTTCCTCCTCACTCAAATCCCTTGGAGTTCGTCCAACCTCTGCCCAAATCTCTCTAGTATCCTCTCAAGGTGCCCCAATCTCCCAATAATCCTCTCACAAGCCTCTCTCTAGCCTTTGGAATCACACTTCCATGTAAGGGTTTTTTCTTCCTTTCTCATTTTTGTCAATTTTCATTAAGTTGTATTGTCCTTTTAATTTAAATTTTTAATGTTGGGGTATGGTTTTTCACCTCCCCCATACTTCCCTCTTATTGTTTGAATGTTGGGAGACCCCTTTCTCTCTCATTAAATTCCTCCCATGTACATCCGTTACCATGCCGGAATTCCGAAAGGAACTTCTCTCTCCTCTTTTATATTCAAGCAATACTTTTGTATCATGAATCTAAATTACATTACAATTGTTGGGACATGTATCTATATGACCTCCTTACCATGCATTACATGTAAATATGATGAGGAACCCCTTTCTCTCTCATCAACCTTTTTTTATGAATTCTTATGTCACGCCGTTACACTGCCGAAATCCCACCTATTTTCTAAGCCAATGTCATTGTGTAGTGAATACCATGCCCATTTCTCCATCAAGGGTATTCACCTTTATTCACTTTTACTTATTGATTGTAAAGTTTCATGTATGAATTCCACATTCCTTTATCGTGGAATAAATGATTATGTTTTATGAATCCATGTTTTATGATCCATGTGGCACACTTATGCATGAAATGAAATGTTTAAGAAGGGTGCGCCCTTATAGCGCTCCAATGCATTGGGTAAAGTATAGTATCATGATACGTCATGTGCAATGAGTTTTGAATCATGCTAATTTAAGTGAAATTAGGGTTTACTCGTGCTTCATGTGAAACGAGAGTTTACTCATGCTTTATGTGCAATGAGCCTTGGCTCATGCTAAATCCATGTTAAGTGTTGTTGCCACATTTCCATGTTATGATTATCATGCTTTATCATGCCTTTATGTTCATGTTTCTCTTATGCTCTATTTATATGCCTATTGCCTAACATGTATTGTACTCTTCATGTTATTCCATGTGTACTCCCTTACTAGGCTTGATAGATCACCCTTTTCTTATGCATGTCCTCAGGTTATCCCATGCAATGCTAAGTACGAAGGAATGTAGTGGTCATGTAAATTAAGTTTTCAATAAAGATGTTGTATTTCAAGTTTTAAGTTTTTATGTAATGGTCCTAAGCCCCAAAAAAACTAAACCTTTCAATATTCTTTGTTGTATCAAGTGAAGTTTTATGTAATAAACCATGTTTAAGTTGTAATAAAAAACAGGATTGTCATAATTTATCTAGATCACTTAATGAAAACCATAGCAGTATATGCATGCAGTGAGGTTGTATGTGTCAGGTATTCAATAAGTGATATCAAAATAATTAAATGGACAAGAAAGTCTATATCCATTCCACATTAATTTAATAAGATATTTCTAGAAATTTGATTGAAATATAACTCCCTAAGAAATAAATTTCTATAGTAGCCTATAAAATGGTTTATTTTAGAAAGAGAAATAATGATAAAATTACAAATATTCATTGATGAAAAATGTATACATCCTTCTTGATGAGATATCTTAATAAGGGGATTATATCACATAGTGGATTAATTTGGACGGATTTTTTAGTTGCAACACATATTTATTTCTTTATAGTTTCATTTCTATATGTTAATGATTAAAATTATGTAAGTTTAAAAAATTTATATTTATAAAATTGTTTAGATGGTCACACACTAAGTGTATTAAAAATCTCACTAAATTATATTAAATTAATAATTAGGAATAAAGATTCTTCTTTGTGTAATAGTTTTTATTCAAGTTAATTAGCATTAGATAAATTCAATAACCATATATTTGAGCATAGAATATTTGAATTATATTTTTTAATCATTTTAAATATTCATAAGTTAATAAATAATTTTCTTTAATCAAGATTATACTGAATGGATTAAAATAAATATTTATTCTAGTTAAATGAATATTAAAAAATATTTATTAAAATTATAATGAATATAATATTTATTTTATTTTATTGGGTGAATATTTTTCAATATTCAATGTTTTTTAAATTCTACATATGAATATGGTTCAAGTTTAATGATCTTATGGGAAAGATATATTTTATTTTAGATTATTTTAATAAATAAATAAATATTTATTTATTTAATGATTGTAGATTTAAATCATGTCCTGAGAAATAATAATAATATTATAATTATTTTTGTGTGAATTATAACTAATGTAAAATAAAAGGCTATGGTCCTCAATGAGATTACATAAACTATAACTAATATATAATCTATAATTTTGTTATTTTCACTATAATCATGAATCAAGATGAAACAAGATAACATTGTTGATATTAGTGGGGAATGTTAAAAATCACTAGATTATTCCTCACCATCACAAGAGATATAATTAATATTTTCTTAGATATATAAGGATCATGAATGGATACATATTTAGGAATCCATATATGGATTTTCTATAAAAAACCATTAGAACAAGTGAAACAGTAAAAATTTAATCATGAATAATTCCATGAATGGAGTAATTCTGGGATTAATTGAACTAAAAATTAACTTTTTATGATCCTATATTAGAAATTATATGGTTTATTTTTCTAGTTTTTAATATTTATACATTTATTTTTATGGGAAAAACTGATACACCCCCAAACACATCTTTAGTGCCTTGAAACCTTCATTATGAATTAATATCCCCTTTCTTTACTTATATCCCATTAGAAATTTCTGAAAACATGATGTAGTAAACATGAGATTAAAATTTAGGTGTCTCTTATAGACTTATTCCTTAACCATGAATGTTTCTATATTTTTTTTAGTGACCAAGGATTTTCTTACACAAATATTAAATATATTTTGAAGAATATTCAATATATTTCACAAAAACTCACTTGAAAACCATAAAGGTTTAGTGACTTCAGATACCAGGTACTCAATCTTATTATTTCATTAAATATTAAAAAATCTCATAAAAATTTCAACCCATATAGTAATACTAATAGAAAAAACCTTCATAAACCCATTCTTCACAACCTAGGAAAAGTAAACATTATAAATGGTGTGCTGAGATGCTCTATTAGGTTAAAGATGGTAGAAATAATCTGATAATCATATGTAAGAATTAGATAAGAATATGGGTATGAGATACTGAAAAATCATTCAAATCTCATACCCAGTCTATCATAGATCACAATCATGAGTCATGGAATAAAATTATCCTTTCAAAATATATGGACCATAAGAGTGTTAAATCATCATAAATAAATCATGATCCATAAGTTTAGGTCATTTAATTTCAATACCATCATAAATATAGAAACTATTTCATATGTTAAGGTTATCTATCAAGGAAATAAAATCATAGTGGATAAAGTATCCCCACCTATTTCCTATATCATAATGAATCGGAAATAATCATCTATTTCCTGTAGTAGATCAACCACATTGACTTTTTCCCATAAAAGATCAACCACATCAACTTGTTTACCACATAAAATCAAGCACATAAACTTTTTTACCATAGTTATCTCATGAGATATAAATAATTATGCAATGCATTGTAGGGATATATAATTTTGTTCCCACCCATTACATAATGAAAACCATACATATGTCTTCCATAAAATAATTAAACATTATTAATGTCATCATATCATATCCTATTCAATGAAAACGTCTTTCATCCATATTTCATTAGGTCACATTCTATAAAAAATAATTGGGTTTCAAAATCATTTCATTATCTCATCATAGTATAACTTAAGAAAAAATAAAAGATATTTATAAACATATTTGAATCCTTATTATAAACTATCTTCATAATGAATTTGAAATCTGTAATCATATCATATCCCCAATAAAATATAAGAAACACCAAATCTTCTGTTATTTGATGAATAAAAAATACAATGAAACATTCTTGAGGAAAATATATTTTCCACTTTAAAATCAATTCATTAAAATATAAAAATATTACAAATATTAAAGAAAAAAATTTCATTTCAAATAACCATGGAAGACTAAAAAAAATAATTAATTTTTTTAGTTTTTAGGGTAGTGGATAATATTTTTCATTTAGTACAAGTTAAAAAATGATTCCTTCGTTATTTTTTATAAAAAGTAAGAAGTACCTCATTAGGGAAACAATAAGAAGATTAATTTTAAACCATTTTTTAAAAATTAAAAAATTGTTCAAAAATAAAATTAAAAATCATTGGATAATATTAAAAATAATTATTTAACTTTTTTTAAAAAACATATACATGGAAGAAAAATAACTTATTCTCGATGAGAAAAATAAATTCAAATTTTCATTAAAATATTATTTCTTTTTCCTGAGTACAAAAAAGAGAGAAAAATGGAGGGGAAAATTTTATTCTACAAAAATGACCATAGGAGAAGAAAATTCAGAAGTTTTTTGGGAGATAGATAAAAAAATTTCATCCTTAGAAACATAATCATAAACAATTCCAATAAACAATGATACTATAACATAACATAATTACAACTTTGGTAGATTTTTATTCATAAGACCCATTAAATAAATAAAAATATATGGTTCTAAAAATACACATAATTTTCATATGAATCATCATAAATTAAATCATAGAAATTATATAAACCACATAAAATAAACAAGTTGTGTGTATGGAATATTTCTCATGGAAATGAAAGTGTGACAAAAATCCCTTACCTAATGACTTGAAATTATTCATACACATTTAAACCTCATGTATAATAAATATGGGTTTATTATAGATATATTATTTAAAAATACTAATATATATCATACCGTATATTCTTTACATATAACCTTTTACAACTTATTTATCAATGATTCTTTACTAATATCATTATCTTGAATGAAAACTAATTCATTTTTCATGTATGTTATCCTTCAGTGGTTTTGTTCCTGATACATTAATTTTGGTAACATAATAAAAATAATATTAATCATTCTATATGTACCATTTATATTAATTATAAAAAAATTATTTTCATTTATAAAAGTTTGATATAGTAAAATTAATTTCACTGTTAATGGACATAGTAGGCCCTATGTATGCGTGAACATTGTTTCTATTTTTTCATTTAATGAATTAAAAAAGGTAAATATTAATTATTATTTTATAGAATAATTTTTATAGAATATATAATATGCATATTTACTGAATCATACATTATTATAATTTATTTAATAATAAAATGAAAAATGTATTACATATCTTCATGGAGGTTGTAGTCCACACCTACTCACAATTGTTGTTTTTATTTTCTAATGGATTTGATGGTATGAAGTAAGATGTGATATTAAAAATAATTAATTACAATTATGTAATGAAAACCATATTCACATGTTAAATAAATAATTATATCTATTAGTGATGGGTTGTAATGGAAAATAAATTACATCGGTCCGCAAGACGGTAGTCCGTCGTACACATAATTGATAGTTTCATTTCCCATTAAATAGAAGTCGATATGGATTTATGTTTTTATAGTACAAAAATAACATAACAAATATATTATATAATTATTTTATTATGTCATCATTTTGTAAGAAGATTTTAAGTAGGTGGAATAATTAAAAAAAATTAGAAAGCATGGTTTTGGACTATTCATTTTCGTTGGAGAACCTCTTTAGGATTACAACTAAAGCCGACATAGGATGGTTTTATAATAAAAAACAGGAATCTATGGAATGGGTATAGAAGTAAATAAGGAATTTTAGAATTTATTTAGTAAAAAAACAATTTGGTAGTTTGAAGAGGAGACAAGAGGGAGTTCCTTTTATAAGTGGGAGAGAGCTCACACTTGCAATTTTAGAAAAAGAAAAGATGTACCCACATTTTACACACTCAAAAAGGTTCCAAAACGATCATTATAGAGAATTATATGAGATAAGATCTAAATATATATTGATAATAGGAATTTGAGAAGATTTAGGCTGTATTAACAATTGTAATTTTGTTTTAACCCCCTAATAGACCTGTTTTAAACATAACCATGATAATTAATGATTCCAATTTATACTATTCATTATAACCCAAAATTATTTTTCCTTATAATATAATGTTAATTATTCTTTTTAAAAATATGGAATCACTTTTACCAAATTTAATTAATATATGTGAATGAATTTAATTCAAATTTTAACTCATATACGTGATGAAAAAGTTGTTTTCCAAATAATATATTTTCATAACTATAAAATTATTTACATCATAATTGAATATATAACTGATTTAAATGTCAAAAATTGGATTAATAATAATATAATTGAAAAATATTTAAATTTTAAAACAATATTAAAATATAATTTAACCTTTAATATAGTTTAATCTAAAATGTGGTTTAATAAAAAATTGTTTTCCTTCATTCATAAAAAAATTCAACATTTCAAAAAATTCTCCAAAATTCACTATAAGATTTTTTGGACATGATAATTTTAAAATTATAATTAAATTTTTCCAATAGATATTATGAAATTAAAAAATATTTAATTTTATTAATTTTCATAAAATTTAATGAGAACCATTTTGTAGGTAAAATTTATTTTCGATGTATATAATGACTTTACAGAAAATTAAATATTTATTTTTCAATATATTTTCAGTTTCTAAACAAAATTATAATTAATTATATAAATGTTTTTATTCCTATTCATATTACCAGGTTTAATGGATTTTTTATGATTATTTTTTTAAATGAAAATATTAATATTAAATTTTGGTTCATTCAAATTATTTGTTGTGTACAAAAAAAATTTGATAAAATTGAATTTATTTTAAAACAACTCATAAAATATTGGGTTTTTAGATTATAACACCCTTAAAATTGTATTTTCATAAAAAATTATTCCGATTTGAAACAAAATACTTCTTTCACATTATATCCTTGGGTAACTATATAGCTTTTTCAAATATCTGATTCCTTCAATTAACATTAACCAAATCAGTAGTATTGTTCAACAACACCTTATATCTATGATCCAGTATTTCAACATGTTTTTCTTTATGGGATATTACAGTTTCCTATAGTATGAAATCTAAGTTATATACATGTGGTGGATTAGGTATGTAATTCCTCAAGAGAGGTGTATAAAAAATAAAACTAAGAGAGGTTCAGTGGAATATACATGTGAAAAGAAACCATATCTAACAAATCATGAATATTAAAAAGGTGATATATATACCTTGGTATTATCTTTACTTTCTTCTCAAGTATTATAACCTTATAACTTGGAGAAATTTTTATAAAGTCTTTCGCACCAACTTCAACTCCAGATCAAGCTGATGATTGGAAGAATTATTTTTTTTAACTCTAAGCTACATTTATGTTTCTCTGAATAGATCAAAATCCCTCTAACATTTTATCGTCAATATGAGGTCCCAATATATTTATTTCGGCAAATTCATCGAAGAACATTGTATTTATATACATCATTACGTATAGGGATTCTTTAGGATCCATCTGAATGATCAAGTGAATGATATTTTTATAAGATCCTTGACTAGATAGAGCTGTTGATCACAACCACTATTTAAATACATATAAAAAGATCTCATAATAAACTCTATGGTTGAACATTTTCTCTTCGACTGACTATTTATCTAAGGTTTATTCATAAAGTTGAAACAACACTATTTATCAATACCTTGTTAATTAATTCACTAAAACATTGAGGGAAAACAAGGATTATGATCAAGTATAATAGAATGTGGTAGTCCATGTAAATTTACCACTTCCTTAATTTATATTCTGCTAAGATGATCAAGAGAGAGATCTTCTATAATAAAAATGAAGTTTTTTAAATTTTTGTGGTGGTCGACTATAACCATTATTTCATTGTTATTTTATATTTATTTGGGAGTGTAATAACAAAATATATGGTTATGCTTTCCAAGATTCATTTTGGTATGTGTAATTGCTATAACATCCACTTAGAAATCATTCTCTTATCCATAACATTCGAACATAAAAATCATAGAGATACATACTCATAAATATTTCTCTTCATTTTCCCCACTATAAATACTATTTTATATCTCTATAAATCTTTGAAATTCTAGGATGAATAGATAACGAAGAACAGTGACCCTCATCCCACATCTCCTTCTATAAATCATGATTTTTTGAAAGATATACACGATTCTAAAACCATATAATTACATCCAAATTAATATAAAATTAAAGAAAATTTCTCATCTTCATTTGTAGCTATACATATTCATTTTGGACATATTTAGTCATTACATGGATTGATGGTTAAATAATCAATTGAGAAAGATAATAATTATACCCTGAATTAAATATTTCAATATCCAACCTTTGAAAATCAAGAAATATTGAATCTTTTTTGATCTTCATAATAGATATTCTTTTATAATCCTTTTCACATAAAGCATCATCAGCCTTGATTGTATTCCCAAGGTGGTAATTTATTGAGAAGTCATGATGTTTAATCAGTTCAAACCATCCTCCCAAGTGTATATTCAACTCCTTATATGTGTTTATATACTTTAATAATTTATGATCTAAAAATATACATATCATATATTTCCCTATAATTATAGTTACACTATATCTTTAATGAAAAAATTACCATAGAAAACTCCAAATCACAAGTTATTAATTTTTCTTATGAATCTTAAATTTTTATGGGCCATAAACTATAGCCATGCCATTATATATAAGAATATATCCCAGTAACAAAATTATTAAATCAATACAGATTAAAAAACCTTCTCCACTATAGGGAAAGGTAATCATGAGTAATCTAACTAACCTTCTCATTAGTTCCTTTAAATTCTCTTCACACACTTGTGCTTAATGGAATATGGATCCATTTCTAGTTAACATGATTACTGAATTTTACAACAATTAGAAACATTCTATAAATTATTGATAATACCCATCAAAACAAAAGAAAATATGGATCTCAGTCACTATGGTTGGTCTATTCTAGCATTAAATAGACTTATTCTTTGATGGATCAATTGATATACCCTCACCTGATATTATATTACCATAAATTAATCCTTTTGTTAAAAAAATTCAAACATTGTAAATTTTTCATTCATTTTCTCCTTTAATAAGGTCTAGTAAAATTCTCATGTTATCTTCACACTCTTTATAAATCATTGGATGGATAAGAATATTTTATATAATGACTTCTAAAAACTGATAAAGGTAGCCTCTAAGGGATATATTCATTAAATACATGAATATATATGGGGAATTATAAATACCTAACAACATCAATATATATTCATGGTGTTCATTCATTGTATATAATGTTATCTTGTGAATATCATCCCTATTAACCCTAAATTTATGATATCTATAATAAAGGTTAGGCTTGGAAAAGTATTGGGCTATGTAAATATTTTCAAACATGTCATCAATACATGGTATGAGATACTTTTTGTTGATTACGATCTTGTTTCATTCCTGATAATCAATGTAGATTATCATTGACCCATATTTCTTCTTATAAAAACATATGTTCCCCCGAAGGTGACACAGTTGGCCAAATGAATCCATTTTCATGATTCCCAAAGGGGTTCTCTTTCAATTCATGAAAATATATCGAGTCTATTCTATAGGGACTCTTTGAAATTGGTGTAGTATCATGTATGAGTTCAATTGAAAACTCAACTTCACGACTTGGTAGAAGACTCAACCACTCTTCCAAAAAAAATCAAACCTCCTCACAATAGGTATATCATAAATGTTGAGTTTCTCCCAATCCATATTAGAGAAAAAAACATTGAATAATATTTAGGACCTATACAATGCATGTGATCTCTATCACAATTTCATAATTTTTTTCGCATTGATAGAAGATCAAAGGATAGTTTGGAATTCCAAACACAACTTCTATTCTATGAAAGAAGATGCATTATTTATCTATATAAATCAAATCCATGCCTAAGATAACATCAAATTCATCCTAATGAAGAATAATAAGATTTTTAGGAATGAAATTACAACAAACATCAACTATATAAGAATAGTAGATGTGGGATGTGATCATCATACCATTAGGGGTTGTCACAACTTATTCAACATATAATCATTGGGGTGGAATTTCAATACACTTATAAAATTTTTATATATAATATAGAGGGTATATCCATAGTCATATATTATATTATAAGTTATAAAGTGTATGGTATGTGTTCCTTTCACCATTTCATTTTCATGAACATCATTAGAAATACTGATCGGAAAGAGATTTCCATTTTTTCATCATCTTAAGAGGTTTCTATCAAATATCATTTTCATTAACCTTCATATTTGAGAACTGGTAATAATAATTCCCATACTCATTACATTTTAAGCATTAGAGCATGGGTAAGGAATTATTGGGAATATTCTTCTCATCCAATGTATTGACTGGACCATTCAGTGCCTTTATATTTTTATAGGATTTAAACCTACCCTTCCACATTTAAAATACCTCATAATTCCATTTAGTTAGTTCCCATAATGTTGTGTCCCTCATTTATTTAGTTTATATGGATTAATTCCTTTCCACTATGTCATTTATTGAAGTTCTTATTGGAATCGATCATCCAATTCCTATCAAAACCACAGAAGTGGTGGGAATATTTAATTTTCATTTCTTCCATGAGTGTACGTAGAATGATTTATTCGTAGCTACTAAATTATCATATATAAATTTCATTTCAGACATTTGGTTTCAATCCACCAATTAATCAACCAACCTTGAATTTATTTTGGTTAATAATACCAAAATATTACCTAAAAATTCTTTTAAAAGTTTCCTCATAAATAAAAATGGATTTATTTTCCTTTAACCAGACATCAAGTAATTCCTTCAAAAAAATTTTCTGAATAATGCGGTGAAATTACTTATTGAAAAATATTATTTTAAACTCATCCCATTCTATAACACGAATTTCTTTTTATTCCCCTATATTACTAATAAAAGTCCACCACATATATTATTTTTCATCCAAATGATAAATGTGACATGTCCGGAATCCACACTTCTATATATAGTGTCAAACACATAAAAATTATAAATGTGAGTTTTTTAATTCAAAATATACATCATCAAAAGAAAATAAAGGATCACTTAAATACATAAGGGACATTTTTGATTACATATTTGAAGAATCATGACAAAATCTTAACAACTTTAGTTCATAAATATCTGGTTCATATATATCAACAATATCTCCCACTATACCCATATTTTTCTATTTCAAAAAATTTCATAAATATCATCCAAGAAATATAATTCTAGAAAAAAACATTTAACATTATTCCTCATAATATGGTTAAAAAAATAAGAAAAGGGTATGCTCATATGCTCAGTGAGGGTAAACATAGGATATATCAATCCATGATCATAAGGAAACATATGGTAACAATAAAATAATGTGATCATGAACATAACTTAACAATATTATATATAACTTTTAATTGAACATAAGCATGAGTCTTATCATAAAGCCTTACCACTTCTCAAAACTTGGTCCATGAGAGTAAAATAACATCATAAATCAATCTTGAACCATAATATCATGTCATAAAATTATGGCATCCTCATAAATATAAAAAACCATTTCATATGTCAAGGTTAACTACCAACATCATCAACATAGTGGACTAGGACACATCAGTTTCCCATAGTGGTTCAAGCACATTTACATCAAACACTTCAACTTGTTTCCCATAGTGGAAGGAGTGCATCAAATTTTTTCCCATAGTGGATAAAGACTATTAACTTATTTCCAGTAACTATATCATGATATATAATTCATTACCCATTTCATTGGCAGGGGATATAGGTCCCACCTATAACATAATACGAACCATACAGATGTGTACCACAAGAATATAAATCATTTCATCATATTAGATCATGTGAAAATAAATGGTTTTTAAAAATATTTCATCATTTTATAACCTATACAAACATAATATGATTCATAAATATCATTTAATCATAAAAATAAAGAAAAAAACTAATGAAAAAGTATTTTATACTAGGATAATAAACCTTGTAAAGCATAAGTAACATACAAAAATATTTCCTTAGATAAAAATTATTTTGAAAATTACCTGAAATAATTATTTAGGAAAATATATTTACTATTTTTAAAAACATTTTTAAGTCACACAATTAAAAGATAAAATATTTATTAAATGATTTTTTTAGATTATATAATAATATTCAATGAATTAAGGTTCCATATAAGTTTTAAATCTCTTTATTATTTATAATTATTAATAAAATAAATTTCCATCAATATTTTTTTGGAAAAGATGCAATATACCTTGTTTGGGAAATGATAAAAACATTAATTTGGTACCATTTTGTAATAAGTAAAACATGGATAAAATTAAATTAAATATTAATATTAGAATATTAAAAACATTTTTGAAATAATTTTTAGTAAATATGGACATGGAAGATAAATATTCCCCAATGGATACATAAATACGATCAATATCTAATAATAATTAAATTGTGAAATAAACCCTTGCAACATTGTAATCAGTTGAATCACATGCCCCATGAAATAATAAAATTTAATATAAAATTAAATATTATTATAATAAATAAATTAGTGATATAAAATGTCAAATTGGTTTTATATACATATCATAAATGAATATAGGTTTATAACATCAAAATTTGTCTCAATGAAAGAAAATTGAGACGAATCCCCTTATAAAGATCATAACACTAATGTGAGAACAAAAAAAAGAGAGTTGATTATGTGTATTCAATGTGAATAAAAAAAATATTTCCAAATAAAAAATAAGAAAAACAAAATTCATTTGAAAAAAAAACATAGCATCAATAAAGTAGAAGATAAACCTAATTTATGGAAATTGAGTTAAGGATTATCTTACCTCAAGTCTATCCTTTCATTGTTCAAATTAAGACCTCATATATAATAAATTTTAATTTATTATAAATTTATTCCATAATCATAATTCTATCAGACCATGTATTATTTATTTATAAAATCTTATCACCTGGTTATTAATTTTTTTTTCTGAAAATCACAGTTTGTGTGATAGTTGCTTCGTTTTTCGTGCTGGTTTTTGTTTGGAAGTCCTAGTGCTTATTATTTGACCATGACCCCATAATTTACTTAATATTATTCTTTGTATAAAAATACTATATATTCATAATATAAATATCTAATGTAATTCAAAAAGAGTAGATATAGAAAGTGAATTACATAGTTCATAGAGATGGTAGGCCATATGTACCCATGAACACTATTTTCATTTTTCAATTTATCGATTGAAATAATCATAAATAATAATTCATATTTATAGATTAATTAATATATAAAATATATTATATATATTAATTAATCACATCATAATACCCATCCATAAAATGTGGTGATGAAAATGAATTTTATCGCTACATGGAGACGGTAAGTGGTATGTGTGCACCTGTCAAACATTCATTTCTTGTTTGAGGAGAAATAGGGTTTATAATGGTATTTTATATAATAATAATGAAGTTTAATAATATTTATTATTATAAATATATTAATTTATGATAAAAAACACAGATTTACTGGAGGATTGAAAGATTAGAAATAAGAAGGTGATTGGTTATAATGATTACCTCTTCTTTGAATCATTTCATTTGGATATCCTCTAAAGGGATTTGGAGTTAGTCGTTGGATATATAAATAACCTATATAATGTGTCTAGGATTACAGATAAATGAAATTGGTATGGTAAAGTCAAGCTAAAATGATCACGGTGGTGAAATGAATTGATGGAATGGGTACCATTTTATAATTGAGATGAGGGGAACTTTTGGAATTCTATAAAATATTGATATATAATAAGACCATTATTGATCCAAAAGCATCCAAATAGACTCTAAATGTATATAGTATTAAATGTTATAAAATTTCCAATACCATTTTCCTTATTTAAATTTTTATTATTCATAAATAATTTAATAAAATATTTTATTCATGAAATATCATTATTGTCTAATTTAGTAGGATTCGTTACTATGACTTTGAAAACATCGAAAAAATAGTGAAATTAAAAAAAACTATTTTATTATATTATATAAATGTAATAGTACTCAATATAATTCATTTATAACCTAAATAATATCAAAATATATATTTTTTCATATGTTTAATATCATTTATTTGATTTTCCATTAATTTAATCATTACTACGTCATCATTGTGTAAGTTTTTATGGTGTTTATATCTTTAATTTATATTAAAAATGAATTTACATGAATAATATAATTATTTTACCATTAATAATACAATTTATGGTTTACTATCTTTTCTGTAAAACCATATATTAAAAGTGATATACTTATTAAAAACAATAGTGTGAGTTGTTTGACTTTCTTTTAAATAAAATATTAGAAGGGACCTAATGTCAACTAAGTGGATCTGGAATGTCCTACATTAGACCCAAGTATGATTATAGGGAAAATATAATAATTCTGTAATATTAATTCTAATTTTGGACTCATTTAATGGTTCTTATAATTTTAATTAACATATTTTATTAATTTTTTTCTATCAATTAAATAATTATTTCATCATTGTTCAAGAATTTAAGGTAATTATTTCTTCACTATTTTTTTAAAAATAAATTACCCTGATGAAGTAACATATATAATATATCAAAATAATATTTAGGGTCAAAAATAACTTCTTTATGACAATATATTAAAATTTATATTCTTATTAAAACGATAGTGTGACAAGTTTGACTTTTCTTAAAATAAAATACTATAAAGTACTTAATGTCATCCTTGTTCTATAAAAGGGTCACAAATTAGACCCATGGATTATTTTTTTGAAATATTATATCAAAATAAAATTATTACAAGTGTTAGGCTAATTTTTCAATATTTATATTATTATTCTTAACCATAATTACCTAATTTTACAGTAACTTTGGTAACACAAATTACTATATTTACTATTTATATTGTTCAAAAACAAAAGGTAACAATTTGAAAAATTTAGGACATAACATTCCAAATATTGAATCAAATTTTCAAATTAAAAAACATAGAATTAGTATAGTTTAATTTAAAATTAAACTGGAAAAATGAAATGAAAAATTGTTTTCTTAGAAAAATTCCCTTAAAAAATAAATGATTTTATAATTATTTAAAATATGAAAACAATTACAAAAACCATAATTTTTTTATTTTAATTCATAATTAACTAATTACAATAAAAAATCCAAATCATAATTTTACATTGAATATAAAAGAACATTTTTTATCAAAAGTCCGTATTTTTCACTATTAATTGAAAAATCAATCTCTTTAGAAAATTATCAAAATTTCACAATAAGAAAATTTTGATATGATAATTTCAATAATTAATTTAAATTTTATAATTAAATTTAATAAAATTTTCTAAATATAATTATATCATTTTCACCAAAAAATCAATGAAAATCATTTTTGATGGATATATGATTTTGATGAATAAAATTACTTTACTAAAAATCCAATAGAATATCATTACTAAAAATATATAACATGTTTAAAAATAATTAACTAATACATTATCAATGAGTATTACTGTTATAAATTTCATAATGTTGTTAATATTGTTCAGTCCTACCAATTTAATCAATAGGTTATAATTGTCACATTTAAATAATAAGATCATGTTGTCTATTACAGATCGATGTGATGCATCTTGTATTCTACAAAATATTGTATTTTTTTTAAAACATGATGTTACATCCCCCCATTAATAAATTTCATCCTTGTAATATGAAATTTAGATAAAAAAACTATGGGTTTCACTTTTCAAAATATCATTAAGGAAATATCACATCATAAAAAGGATTAATAATACTTCCACTAGAAAGGAAAGTAAGGGAATTATGAAGGTGACCTTAGATAGAATATACTACAATTTTATGTAGGACAACAAAATTGGTATGTGAAAAAATACATGTAAGATAAATATAAATTCATAATATTAATGGAGAGTGATAAATAATGTATTCATGATAAATTTAACCACCAAGAAACTGTATTCCTTTGATATGTCAAATGGACATTGATTGCTATGTTTTAAAAGTAAAATGATTAAATTTCGAATTTCAATAATAATTTACTACTCAGTCTAACAACATGAGGAAATTTAGTTTATTTTCAATAATAATTTCTTCCAAAAACTCATCTTTTGATCCAAATAATGAGTATGAATTTTTTCACGCATGAATCTCTAAAATAACCTTCTATGGATCAAAAAATAAAAAAATCAAAAAATAATTCTTACTATATTTAAACATTAAAAAAACAAAAATGGTTAGGATAAAATAATATAATTTCCCAAAAAAAGTTATTCTCTAAAATTCAATACTATTACACAATGATATACATAGATCACTCAAAAAATAACTTTCCTCAAAATTACTAATAAATATTCTAGACTAAGATTGAAACCCCTACATCAGAAGGATTTCATCACATAACCTTCCAAGGAAAATTTAATATTTATATCTATGTCATATTAATCAATTTTAATGTTACAAACAAAACATTAATTTATTTTAATATTTTCAAGTTATACTAACAATTTTAATAAATAATATGAATCACCATAAATTCTCAATAAAATCATGTACTCCCCCAAATATAAATTAAATTTTTTTTCCTTAAGTAAAATTACATAATCATAGAGGGTTCCCAAAATGAAATTATACTTCCTCCAAAAACGTATATAACTAAAAATAAAATTTCACACTTACTAGGACATCACGAAGGTTAGTGGTAGGCGTTTCACCATTATTATCATTTAATTTTGGAATGATGCTATGTGACCTTTCCAGACATGGTGGTTTATCACCTGAACTACAGGTTGTCGAATTTTTTAAAATGAAAATTCTTATAAAATTTCTATAAATGTGCGAAACAATCTCAAAACAAAAATGATATATTCAATAGTTAAAAAATTTTGTAACCTAAAAAATTATATTATAGATTTCATTTCTCATCCCAAAATGTTATAACCCATATTTACCTTAGAAATAAATCTCTCTAATAATGTCAATAATCTTCTTAAAATTTTCTAAAATTAATCCTATAAAGGTGTTTCTAAGATATTGGTAAACAATAAAATTATAAACCCATTATTTTACCCCTGACTCTTAAGATAACCTCACAAGAAAAAATCCCAATCTAAAAAGTTTTCAATACCCTTACCTGATACCAAATATAACAGACCTAGATTTCTCACTTTTGAATCTAGTGCTAAACACATGAACTCAAAAAATGCGACCCATTTTTTATTCCAAACATACAACTTCAAAAGTAAATATTAAATCACTTACATACTCAAATACCTTTCTAATTTAGTGTTTCAAAGAATTAGGAAAAACTCTTAAAAAACTTGGGTTTATATAAAATTACTTCATAAATATCTAAATTATCTCCCAATATACCTATTACTTACTATTTAAAAATAGGTTATTAAAATAATACAAGTGAAATCATTTTAGAAAAAATTCATTTGACATCATTCCTCATGACCTGGAAAAAATAATCCTAGGAAAATAGTGATCGTAGTTGTTCTGTATGGGAAAACATATAGTATATCAATATATGATCATATGAAAGCAATATATAAGAATGTGGTTATGTGATCATGAAACTAAATTAATAATTTCATTCCTAAACAATAATATATCAAAAACATTAGTATTTTAATAATTAAATTTCACTTCCAAAAACATGGGACATAATAGTAAGAAAATATAATAAATCAATCATGAACAATAAGATCATGTTATAAAATTGTGAAATCATCATAAATATAGAAAACCATTTCATACGTCATGGTTAACTACCAATACCATTAACATATTATATTAAGACACACATTTTTCCCATAGTGGATAAAAAATATTGACTTGTTTCCTATAATGAATCATGTACTTCGACTTGCATCCCATAGTTTATCATGACCATCAACTTGTTTGAAATAAATATCTATTGAGATGTAATTAATTACCCAATGCACTAGAGGTACATATAGGTCCCCCCAATTCAAAATGAAAACCATATATAGGTGTTTCACAAGAACATAAATCATTTATCATATCAAAACCTATAAAAAATAGGTTTCATACACATTTCATCATTTCATAACCCATATAAAAGTAAAAGGATTCATAAATATCATGTCATCATAAACATAAGTCACCCATAGAATGAGTAAGGATGTTATCCATGGATAATGTCCCTAGAAAAGCATAAGTAACAAAAAATAATACATTATTAGATAGAAAATTATTTTAAATTTTACTATAATTATTTTTTTGCTTAGAACTTCCTTTATATTTTGAAAACATTTTTTTAATCTGTGATAAAAATAAAAATATTTTATTTGATATTAAACTTATAATATTGTATATGAATATTCAATGTATTAATGTTTTATAAAATAGGTAAAACATATTAATGCAGTATAATTTTAAAAGAAAACATTTTATTTTGTATTTTTTTTATAAAATTAAAAAGTACCTCATTTGGAAAATAATTTAATTATTCTCTTAAAACCATTTTCTAATAACTAAAACACGGGTAAAAATTAATTTAATTATTCATATATAAATATTAAAAAATATTTTGAAATATTTTTTATGAAGAATGGAAATGGTAGGTAAATATTCCCCATATGATACATAAACATAAAAAATCTTAAATAATAATGATATTTTGAAATAAAACCTTACAACTTTGTAATCAGTTCAATTGAATTACCATTGAAATCATAAAATTTAATTGAACTATAAATATCATGTGATTATATAAATTCATGATATAACCTATCAAGTGTGTGATATATACACCTCATAAAAAATATATTTGTATAATATTAAAATATGTCTCAATAAAAGTAAATTAAGACGAAGTCCCTTACAAAGACCATATCATTGAAGTAGACAAAAATAAAATGTATAGATTATGTGTATTAGATATAAATACACATAAAATAAGTTCAAATACTAAATACTATCAAAAAAATTCATTTCATAAATAATATTGGCATTGATGATGTAAATGTTTATCCAAAAGCATGAAAATTGAATTAAGAATAACCATACATCAAGTATTTCATTTCATTGTTCACATTCAAACATATTATATATTATATATGGATTTATTATAAATTTATTAAATATAAATAATTATATTATACAATTTATTATTTATTTATGACATATTATCATCATCTTATCAATATTTTTTTTATGAAAATCAATGTTTTGATGACAAATGATTCATTTTCCAAGCATGTTTTAGTTTGGAAGTACCATTCCTTATACATTTATAATGGTCCTATAATTTCCTAACTGTTAATAATGGTATGAAAATAATATATATTCATTATATACGAATTTATTACAATTAATAACATTTAGATATAGAAAATTAATTACATCGTTTATGGAGACAACAAGTCGTACTTATGCATGGATGTTGTTTTAATTTTTCAATTTATGGAATTATTTAATTAAAAATAATAATTTATATTTTCAAAAATCAGTATTATACAAGTTATATCATATATAATCATTAAACTCATCATAAAAACCATCCATAGAATATGGTGATGAAAAATAATTATATCGCTACGTTGAGACAATAAGCTATATATGTGGACGACCGATACTTTCACTTCTTGTTTGATGGGAAAGAGGGTGTATAATAGTATTTTAAAGATAATAATAACATTTCAGAATATTTTTATAATGAAATTATTATTTGTTTATAAACATCATTGTTTTATAAGAGGTATGAAAGAGTATAAAAATAAATTGATTCGTTAGAGTGATTGCCTCTTCTTCAAAAAGTCTCATTTGGATCTCCTCTAAAGGGGTCTATGGTTTGTCTTTAGAGAATAAAAGAACCTCTAGTGTGTATATAAGGAAATGGAGAAGATAAATTTTCATGTTAATGTGGATATAATAGGATCATGGTGATGAAATGAAGTGAAGGAAGGGGAACACTTTTATAATTGATATGAGGGGTACTTTTGGAATTCTATAAAATATTAAAATTTAATAAGACTATTCTAGACCAAAAATATTTAAAATAGCCTATAAATGTACATTTTATTACATATTATAATTATATTATCATGTTTACTTTAATTAATCATTTAATTTAGTTTAAAAAATCTAATAATATATTATATTCTTGAAATACCATTATTGTCAAATTTAATTTTATTCATTAGAATGATATTGAAAATAACAAAAAAAGAGTAAAATAAAAAAAATTATATCCTAGATATTAAATAAGACTCTGGAAAATTTATTTATTATCATAATTATCAAAAATTATATTTATTTTAATATTTTATTATCATTTATTTTATTTTTCCATTAATTTAATAATTTATGCATCAACTTTATGTAAGAATTTTTGTTTTTCTAACTTCCCTAAAAATTAAATATAAATTTTCATAATAAATATTAATATTTTAGTTTTGAAAATACTATTTATGGTAAAAGAATCTCTTCTAGAAAAAATATATTAAAAATATTATACTTATTAAAAACCATAGTGTGAACAGTATGACTTTCTTTTAAATAAAATACTATATGGGACCTAAGTTCATCTAAATAGATCCAAAATTTCTTAAATTATAACCATGAGTTATTATAGTAAAAAAATACATATAAAATAATATTTATTAAAAAATTTGTGTCATTTAACGGTTCTTAAAATTTTAGTTAAAATTATTTTATTGATTTTTTCTATTAATTAAATAATTATTTCATAATCACTGTGAAAGACATTAAGTTAAATATTTTTCTATAAAAATTAAGATTAATTAAACATGGTGAATATAAATATTTTATATTTAAAAATTCTCTTTAGGGTCGAACATAGACTCTATATGAACCTATATTAAAAATGTTATACATGTAAAAACCATAGTGCGATGAGTTTGAATTTTCATTAACTGTGATACTAGAATGTATTTAATTTCATCCATGTGGCTATAAAGGCTCATAAATTTGACCCATATATTATTTTGGAAGAAAAATAATCATACAATAAAATTATTATAAGTGATAGGACAATTTAAAAATAAATAAATATATTTTTACCATTAATTACTTGATTTAACCTTAACCATGGTAAACAAAATTACTATGTTCACTATTTTTTTTGTAAAAAATTAAAGGGTTCAATTTAATAAATGTGGTACATATTATTAAAAATAAGGAATTAATTTTTCAAAACATAATCAAAAAATTTGATGAATATTATTTAAAATCAAATCGAAAAATGAAAAAAAAACACTTTTTCGCAAAAATGTTCTTTTTAAAAATAAAATGTTTTTATATTATATTCAAGTATAAAATCCATTAAAACCCCATAATTATATTATTTTGATTAAAAATTAACTAATTAAAATTTATAATGCATAAAAATAATAATTTCACTTTTTAAATAAAATATAGATTTTAATAACAACCAATATCTTCCTCACTATTCAATTAAAAATTGAAATTTTCATAAAATCATCAAAATTTCACCAAGGGGAAATTTTGATATGATGATTTCAAAAATGATGTTAACTATATCAATTAAATTTTATAGATTTTCCAAAAAATTAATTATATAATTTTTTTTATAAAAAAACAATAGCATCTTTTTTTGAAGAAATTTTTTTTATGATTAAAATTCCTTTAATAAAAGTATAATAGAATGAATTTAATAATAAATAATTATTATTTAAAAGAATTAATTAATAAATTATCAATGAGTATAACCATTATAAATTTTATAATTTCATTCATACTATTCATTCTTTTTAATTTAATGGAAAGGTTATAATGGTCACATTTATATAATAAGATGTCGTTGTTCATTTAAGCTAGATATGTAATATATTATTTCCTATTGAACATTTCATTTCTTTTTAAAAACTCTTGATGTTACATAAACTGCCAAAATTTCTTTTTCATTCTACAAACGCTAGAAAATGGATAATTTGTTTTCAATAGTAATGATCAAATTCTCAGTAATTAGTGGATATTTGGGATAACTAAAGGAATGTGGTCTTTTCCTAATGACTTACTCAACAAAACATTGTTCCCTCATTTAATCATTTATATATTTTTTATGATTCATATCATGATAATTTTTTTGAACATATAAATAAATTTTTCCATTCAAGTTCACAAAGAATTTTTTTTTTCAAAAAAGAATTTCATTTTCCAATGAATTCATTATTGACATCATTCCTTTGGGTTTCATACATTCACTAAAACAAAAAATCATAGTATGAGAAAAAAAAATCATATTTGTCACGACCCGACCCTACCAGGGCTCGAGCCGCAACTACCCCAAGCCCGCCTCCATAGGCTAGGGGCTGGCGACCAGCACCGAAGGCACAAAAACTTGGGGAGGCCTTTGCGCACACACACAACACACTCAATAACAAACTGCAGAGTAAAAGAAAAGGCAAGAAAAGTAAAGGGAAACTGTTATATATAAACCATAGAGTGCATCGACCTCTACAAGATACAAGTAAAGTGCTGAAAAAGGAAAAGGGAAAAAACACGTGCCCAACCAGAAAAGGTGCCACAACCCGGAAATAGGTAAACAAAAAGGAACAGCTGACGGGTCTCCCAGCTGGATCCTGGCCACGACCACCACACGCGGTCCAAGCTCCAAAGCTCCTACGCTCCACTGAGGTCACAACCTACCTATCTGTCGTCTGCAAGGGCACACCAAGTGCGGGCAAAGCCCAAGCAGGGGTGAGTATAAAAATACTCAGTAGGATACCCCGAAGGCTTGAGGGAGCAACAAAGGAGGTACCGAAGGGTGAGCAATAGAGCGAACAGGAAAAGTAAAGGAGTACAACTGAAGGTGCAGTAAAGAGTACAGTAAGAGTCCAGCTCAATCCAACAAAAGAAAGAAGGTAGACTCGTCCAGGAACAATGAGCTGGAAACAGTGAGAAGATGAACTTCCCGTCGAGTCTTCGCTACCTATAGCAAGAGAGTAGACTAATCCAACCACGAGAAGCTAGACACCGAAAGCACGTGGCATACCACACACGTCTTCACCTCTCCTAGAAAGAGAGTAACCAAAACCCAAGGAGTGGGTACTCGTATGAGGTATATACATATGTATGCTCTGTCAAGAAGCTCGAACAAACTCGTAAGGGGATCTCCGTCCCGTAGCTCAGCCCAAGAAAGAGTAGCCAACAGTCCCAGAAGTAACACCATCGATGCCCAACATCCCGCACGTCGGCCCCGAACCGCAAGCCAATGGGCTCAATCACCACACTTCGACACTATCTGCTTTGGGCAGCACTGACTCGCCCGCACGGTTTTAGATCGCGTCACAAGAACGCATCTCGGTGGGGAAAGTGCCCCTCCTACTGGAGAGTTCTAGGGAAAGTCAAACCACACCTCATCATTTCCCTGCAGTCGAGAGGTCTCCTCAACGTCAAGGTCGTCACAACACTAAACCGTAACCAGGGGTCCCGCTCTGGTGATCACGGAGGAAAACCACAGGCTAGCCTAGTAGAAAGGACTGAGCTTGGAATGCCAACAGGTGTCCCACTGCCCAGCCCTGCTGGAGGGTAATTCATAATAGGATATCGGGTGACCCCCTGCCCAGCCCTGCTAGAGGGTAAACCATAACACATCATCAGGCGACCCACTGCCCAGCCCCGCTCGAGGGTAAACCATAACACATCATATGCGACCCACTACCCAGCCCCGCTGGAGGGTAAACCATAACACATCATCAGGCGACCCACTGCCCAGCCCCGCTGGAGGGTAAACCATAACACATCATCAGAAGACCCACTGCCCAGCCCCACTGGAGGGTAAACCATAACACATCATCAGGCGACCCACTGCCCAGCCCCGCTAGAGGGTAGACCTAGAATAAGTCCACAGGCGACCCACTGCTTAGCCTTGCTAGAGGGTAGACCTGGAAATGAACGATGGGTGACCCACTGCCCAGCCTTGCTGGAGGGTAGGCCCTAAGAGGTCGTCAGGTGACCCACTACTCAGTCTCTGCTAGAGGGTAGACCCTAAGTGCATCGGGGGACCCACTGCCCAGTCTCTGCTGGAGGGTAAACCCTAGAAGCTGATGAGTAACCCACTGCCCAGCCCCGCTGGAGGGTAAAACTCAGAACTGCCCTGGCCATCTCTACTGGAGGGTACAACACTAGCCAATCGAACACAGAGTGGGTATCGTGCAACCACCCAACTCCAGAACAACCCACCCAAAAGAGGTTCAGTGCCTGCTCAATCACTGGGTGTCACTAGCACTGCTACCGGCCAATCCATAGAGAACGAAACCAGGGGGAGACCACTCAACCCTGCTGGTCAAACAAACGAGTACAGAGCCAGGGGAAAAATTCCACCCTTTCTGCAGTACTTATAGACACAGGAGCGAGTCACTCTTTCATAGCCACTGCCCTTGTTCGGAGTTCGGAGATTCCGACAGAGCCGTTGGCTCGATCCTTACGGATAGAGACTCCTACGGTAGAAGACTCGATGATTACGCACTGGTGCCGGCAGTGTGAGCTTACTCTAGGAGGCGAGAGCTTTGGCTGTGATCTTCTTGTAGCGGTGTCGAGGCCTTACGACATCATCTTGGGCATGGATTGGTTGTCTACATTTCATGCACAGATTGACTGTATTAGGAGCAAGGTGCGATGTGTACGCACCGACGGGAGCAGGTTCACCTTCACCGGTGAGAAGGGAGCCTTTGCAGCACATGATGGACTCTCACAGAGGAGAGGACAGCCCATCACTCATCAGTTGGCTAGTCTCATCCTAGGAGCAGTTGACGTGCGGAGTCCTGGTTTTCCTGCAGTGGTGGATCAGTATGCGGACGTTTTCCCTGACGATGTTCCAGGGCTACCTCCCCGCAGAGAGGTAGACTTTTATATTAACCTGTACCCCGGGACAACCCCGATATCGACTCTAGCATATCAGATGGCCCCCGCCGATCTTCGAGAGCTGCAGGTACAGTTGGAGGACTTACAGGGCAAGGGATTCATCTGACCCAGTGTTTCACCTTGGGTTTCCCCGATTTTGTTCGCCAAGAAGGCGGACAAGAGCTTGCGACTCTGTGTCGACTATCATCGCCTGAACCAGGTGACAGTGAGGAACAAGTATCTGCTACCGAGGATTGATGACCTCTTTGATCAGCTCAAGGGAGAATGATGGTTCTCAAAGATAGACCTCAGGTCAGGCTATCATCAGCTCAGAGTTCGAGACGAGGACATGCAGAAGATGGCCTTTAGATGTCGGTATGGCCACTATGAGTTCTTGGTTATGCCTTTCGGCATAACCAATGCTCCAGAAGTGTTCATGGACCTCATGAACATGATCTTTCAGCCATGCCTCGATCGATTTGTCATGGTCTTCATTGATGGCATTTTGATTTACTCGACGACTGAGGAGGAGCACGCCTAACACTTGCGGGTTGTGGTAGACACACTCCGAGAGCACCATCTTTATGGTAAGCTCTCGAAGTGTCAGTTCTAGATACGTGAGGTCCACTTCTTGGGTATCGTCATCTCTGAGGCGGGAGTTTCAGTGGATCCTGTGAAGATCAATGCAGTGCTAGCTTGGGAGCCACCCAGGAGCGTGATGGAGGTGCGGAGTTTCTTGGGAATAGGTGGATACTACCAGAGATTTGTGCCAGACTTCTACAGAGTTGCGACACCACTCTCATCTTTGACGAAGAAGGGGAAACCCTTAGTGTGGTCAGACAGATGTCAGCAGAGCTTCCAGGAGTTGAGACAGAGATTGACCAGCGCACCTATCTTGAGGTTGCTTGAGGAGGGAGTATGGTACGTAGTCTACTGCGATGCATCAGGGACCAGACTTGGATGTGTCCTGCTGTGGGAGCGGGCAGTGATCGCCTATGGATCACGTCAGTTGAGGCTACATGAGAAGAACTACACTACCCATGACCCGGAGTTAGCAACAGTGGTCTTCGCTCTGAAGACATGGGGACACTATCTGATGGGCGAGTGCTTTACTGTCTATTCTGATCATCAGAGTCTCAGGTACATATTCTCTCAGAAGGACCTGAACCTGAGACAGCAGCGATGGCTCGAGTTCCTCTAGGACTATGACTTTGAGATAGTCTATACTCCTAGGAAGGGGAACGTGGTAGCCGATGCCCTCAGCAGGAGGTCGGGCATTTAGCTACTTGAGGAGGCGACAGAGCAGCTAGCCTCTTTGCAGATATCCTTCGTGGATAGAGATGAGGCAACCTTCCTTTAGTCTCTCATAGTCACTCCTGCACTACTACAGCGTGTCAAAGAGGCACAGCGTGGGGACACTGACTGTGAGACACGACGTATACAGATATCCTCAGGACAGGCACCTGATGGTTTCTCCTTTGGAGCAGAGCACGACGTCCTTTTCAGAGGACGTACCTTGGTGCCAGTTTCTTTGCGAGAGGAGGTGCTGAGAGAGTTTCACACTTCCCCTTTGGCGGTACATCCTGGAGTGGCGAAGATGTACCAGGATATCAAACGACAACACTGGTGGCCGGGCATGAAGAAGGATATGGCGGAGTTCGTTTCTCGATGCCTCACCTTCCACCAAGTGAAGGCTGAGAACCAGGTACCAGCAGGCTTGGTACAGCCCTTGGAGGTCCTAGAGTGGAAGTGTGACGGGATATCTATGGACTTCGTGACTGGACTTCCACGCACCTCCAGAGGTCATGACTCCATTTAGGTGTTTGTTGACCGACTCACCAAGTCGTCACACTTCTTACCCATCAGAGAGTAGGGCTCAGTGGAGAGCTTGGGACGTCTTTACATTTAGGAGATTGTGCAGCTTCACTGTGTGCCATCATCTATCGTCTCCGATTGATATTATCTCTTTACTTCCCGGCTTTGGAAGGGGTTGCAAGAGGCGTTCAGGACGCAGCTACGTCTGAGTACCGCCTTTCACCCTCAGACGGATGGTCAGACGGAGAGGACCATTCAGACTCTCGAGGACATGCTCCATGCATGCGTCCTCGACCTTGGTCGCAGCTGGGAGGACCACCTACCCTTGGTGGAGTTCGCGTACAACAATAGCTACCACTCCACCATCGGGATGGAACCATACGAGGCATTGTATGGCCAACCTTGCAGATCTCCTTTGTGCTGGACAAACCCTGGGGAGTCAGCACTTGTGGGACCAGAGATGGTCCAGGCCATGACAGAGAAGGTCCAGGTCATCCAGAAGCAGATGAGGACAGCTCAGAGCCGGCAGAAGTCATACGCTGATAGGAGGTGGAGGCCACTTGAGTTCGAGGATGGCGACCACATCTTCTTGCGTGTCTCACCTCGACGTGGATTACGGAGATTTGGCCGAGGCGGCAAGTTATGTCCATGCTTCATTGGACCCTTCTAGTTCCTCAGTAGGATTGGCGAGGTGTCTTATCGCCTGGCTCTACCACCTCAGTTGCACCGGGTGCACAACATCTTCCACGTGTCTCAGCCGAGGAGATACGTGCACGACCCGACACATATCATTGACCATGGGGAGCTTGACGTTGATGATGGAGAGACTTTTACGGAGGTCCCAGTGGAGATTGAGGATCGACAGGAGTAGGTCCTATATGGATGGTCGATTCCTCTGGTGCACATCAGGTGGCAGCACGAGAACCTCCAGGAGAGAACTTGGGAGCGGGAGGCTCAGATGCGTGCTCAGTACCCTCATTTGTTTCCCTTGTTATGATGTATCTTTACGGGGACGTAAAGCCCTGAGGTGGGAGTAATGTAAAGACCCGTAAAATTCAAGGGAAATTTTTTCTTAATTTTTTTTGTAATTTTACAAGAACGCGGTTTATGACGGCACCAGATTTCGAGGCCCGGTGTGCCCGAAATCAATTTCCGATGTTTGGCTCAGGTACGTTTAGTGAACGAACGAGCATGAATTTCTAACTTTTGAATCGGTGCTCCGAATTGAATTCCGAGGGCACCGATGAACTCGCAACACCGGTAATCGCTTAAGGGAACCTTTACCGTAGTTGTATTTGTGCAGGTGAAGAAGTTAATTTTTGAGGTTTAGTTAAAAAGTAAATAAAATTGTTGAATCAATTTTATTTCATATCATGGTGGTTATTTTCTCCCATGGGAAGTTGGTGGTGGGGACCACATCCACCCAACTTCCCATGTGTGGATAATTGAAATAGTGGGGCCCACACAAGCCCCCCCACCTTTTCAAATCCCTAACTCCTCTTAACTCTTCACTTTCCTAACTCCCCATTAACTCACTTTCATTAATTTTTGACAACTTGTTATAATTAATAAAGTGAGTTAATTATTTTCAAACTCTTGAAAATTCAAATGGTTTGGTGGTGTTAATAAATTAAGACTTAGTCTTATTTTGTTATTGTTAGAGTTTTTTCCACCTTGAGAGGATTGGGAAGCGTGAAGTCTTCTTCCTCTTCTTCTTCTTCTTCAACCTTGACGAAGAACGCGAAGAACACCGTTCCTCAACGAGGAACATCTCCGCCGAAGAACGCGACGTCTTCTTCCTATGACGTTCCTCTTTGAACGCACCTCGACGACAATAGAATCGACGTTCGTTTTCCGCGACGCCTGACCTCCGCGACACTCGACTTCCGCGGATTGATTGACGTGCACCGTTCCTGAACCGAGGTAGGGGATTATTTTATTTAATTATTTACGTTCATGATTTTATTATGTCGAACATCGTGGTTAATCGACTAAATGTTATCGTTTAACGAGAGGGGGCCGGACCGCACAAACACGGCCGAACCCCCCTCTTATGTTCATGATTGTTTCTTTGTGAATGGAACGGGATGGCGTGGTGTCGTCGCACCACGCGGGAATCACTCGGCAAGTATTACGCGACGCCGTCGCGCCACGCCGAGAAGTTGAACGAGGACGCGACGCCGTCGCACCGCGTCGAAGAAAACCGAAGACACCGCGGCCGGAGCGGGGCCGCGGTGGAAGGGAGCGGTGTCGTCGCACCGCGCCGGAAAAAATAGACCATGGCCGGAGCGGGGCCGCGGCGGTGGGGCGCGATGTCGTCGCACCGCGCTGGACGACAAGGGCCGCGACCAGTTCCGGGCCGCGGCGGAGCAAGGTGACCGGCGGCCGGAATGGGCGGCCGACGTCGGAGCTGGAAGGGGACTAGCCATCGCCGGTCCCGTTGAGCAGGAACCGGCCGGCCAGGTCGGGCCGGCCAGAAGGGGAGGCGCCGGGGGAATTAAATTCCCTGGGCAGGACTTCAAACGGCCCCCATAAATGGGGGGGGGGGGGGGGCATGGTTACACAAGGGGGGCAGGCGCCCCCCTTTCTAAATGGCTCGGCCTTCGGCAAATCCGGGCCGACCCTGGCCTGGGTCAGGTCGACCCGTTTCGGGCCGACCGGGGGGGGGTCTCAGGCCGGGTCGGTCCGGGCCCGAAACCCCCATTTCCGGATCGTTTGGGTTCAAAAGCCCATAACTCGGGCTACGGACCTCCGATCGATGAGCCGTTACAGGAAAAGCGATCCCTGGATTGAGACGGTCGTTTCGGTATATCACACTCAAGGTTTTGGAATACTTTGAGTTCGGCCGGGTTGGTTCGTACACGAAACCAATCGGGCCCTCAGAGCGAAAACGCTCATATCTTGAGCTCCGGACGTCTGATTGATGTGCCATCGACTTGGTTGAGTTTCTCTTAGTGAGATGTACTTTTGGAATACTACGCCCGAGGTTTGGATGCATGAGGAGTATGGTCGGGTTGGTTTCGCCTTAAAAACCAACCGGGCCCCTAGAACGAAAAAGCCAATAACTCTCAGACCGGCCGTCCGATTGACGCGCCGTCTGTTGTGTTGAGTTCCTGTTGACGATACAGAACTTTTGGATACATCAACTCTGGAATAAGTGACAGTTGATGTATCAGCCTCTCGGCTCGTGGAGCGGACCCTCCTGAATGAGCTTGCTATGTGCGGGAACCCTAGTGTTGGCTGCGTTTGCTACTGTGACTGCGACGACGACTGTGCAGAGATCCTCAGTGGATTCGACGACGACGACTACAACAATCCGCGATCCTATGTGGATCAGTGCTACCGATCCTGTGTGGGTCCGATGCTGTGTGGGTCAGCGCTCAGCGGTTCTGTGTTAGCTAGCGCCTACAGATCCTGTGTGGGTCCGATCCTGTGTGGGTCTTTGCGGGGGTTAGTACCTATCGATCCTTTGTGGGTCCGACGACTTAGATGGATCAGTGATCATCTCTATCGTCTTCGAAGAAGTATACCTATGTGAGCTGAATCCTGTGTTTCTCTCCTTTGTGGATTGTGTTGAGCTATCCTATGTGGATTTACTGTTTACTCTCCTGTGTGGATTACGTTTTGTTTCCTGTGTGGAATACGTTTCGCTTTCCTGTGTGGACTGGGTTGTACTTGGGCTCGGAGGTTGGAGCGTACTGGAAGTGATGACTTAGGTATATGTATGGGCATATACCTAAGCAGTGTCAGATGTTACTTCGTGATTTATCTTTCCTTTGTGGTTTATCCTTTGTGGATTTTGGGAGACCTTCAGGGGTCTCAGGGTCCCTACTGAGTAGCTTATACTCACCCCTGCATGGGCTATGCCCGCACTACGTTGTGTTGGTTGCAGACGACGGACAACGCTGATCGTGGTTGAGGTTTGCGGAGCAAGATGGTACCTAGAGGTGGACCACTGGGCGGGGTGTACTCGGAGCGGACGGCGGGACCGGGGAGCTGTGGAGGCTATCTGTACCCATCCTTCAGGTGGGACTTCCAGAGGACGGCTCGACGCTGCGACTTTTCTTTTTAGTTGTTGTTTTTCTTTCAGTTGTACTTTATAGTTGGGCTTGTATTTCTGGCCCCTTTTACTTTCCCCACTTACTGTAGTACTCAGTTTTTACTTAGTGTTTACTTCTTCCACTTGTACTCTATGGTGTTTGTTTACTCTTTAAGGAAATGCCTTCCCAGATATCGGGATTTACGCCTTTGGTACTAGTCACCAGCCCCTGGCCTATGGAAGGCGGGCTTGGGGTAGTCACGGCACGAGCCCTGAGGACGGGTCGTGAGAATATTGCCCATGATCATAAAATTCATTAATATAAAGTCTTGATTAATTATTCATTCTTTTTAATCTATGAAACCATTGGTTTAACCTATGAAATCCATGTTAATATATTCAAATCATTTATGATGGCCCAAAAAAGAGTTTTTTAATTTTCAAAACATATCCTCCGGAGTGTCAAAAAAGGCGTTATATAAGGCCTATTATCATTCACTAGGTGATGTTTGAGTAAAATAAAAATGAACCATTTTTAGAGTTATTACACATAGTTATTAGTTTTCAAGATCCACATCCTCATGTAACATCCATACATAGATGTAATTTCTTAGATACCACTTTATCTATCATTTAATGAAATTACATCACACTTCTAATTCTTTTAAATACCCCTAGTGTTCTCACTAACGTTATCATATCTTAGTTTTGAATGGTTAACCAAACCTTGGCACCAATACCAACTCTAGAAACCTAGGCTTTTCAAGTATAAATATTCAATCTATCTAAATGAATATTCAATAAATTCAACAAAAACTCACCCAAATCTAAAAACGTTTACTACCATTGAAGACTAGATACTTAATGTTATTAGTTTATTAAATAAATTAAACATCACCAACAAAGTTATTCCCTTTTAGTAATCCTAATTAACATAATCTACTAAAAATATTTCTTAATAACTTGGGGAAAGAAAACAGAAGAAAGAGTGAACTCAGAAGCTCAGTAAGGGTAAAGAGGGGTGATACCGATCGATGATAATATGAATGCATAAGAAAAGAATAAATGGATGAGATACTGAAGATAACATACAAAGTTCATACCCAATATTTAATGGACCATACATATGAGTAATGTAATATCATGATCAATTCATAATACAAGGGTTATAGGAGTTGGAAATCATCATAAATCAGTTAGGAATAATAATTTCATGTTCCATAATTGTGGTACCATCATAAAGAGAGAAATTTTTTTACATTTCGATGTTAATTGATAGGAAAATGAAATCATTGTGGATTAGGCATCCCTAAATGTTTAATATATCATAATGGATCAATATATATCAACAATTTCTTATTGTAGATCAATCACATTATCTTGTTTCCCATAATAGATCAAGAACATTGACATGTTTCCCATAGTGGATCTAGAAAATTCCCTTCTTTCCAAAAATTATCTCATGAGATAAACAACATTACACAATGCATTATAGTTCCATATGATTCCAGGACCCCCAAAACAATAATTAATATCATTTGTATGTGTGCCATAAATTCATTAAACATTTATCATATCATTATATCATAGCCCATGTAATGAAAATAAGTTTCATTATAATCTCATAAAAACATAAACAAATTGAAATGAAAAATATATTATAATAATATAATCAATTCATCATAAAATAAACCATTAATAAATTAAAAAGATTAAAAAATATCTTGTGTAACAACACATGAATTTAGAATACATTTCTATTAGAATAAATTTAATATTTTGTGATACATACAACAATGAGTTTAAACAAAACACAATTTAGTCACACATTGAAAAGAAAAAATAAAATTTGTGTTTAAAGATTTTATAAAATGTATTTGGAAAAATCAATTTCATTTTTTGAATCATAACATTAAAATTATCTTATTTAGAATTTTTGGTATTTTTTCTGAGATTTTTCATTGTTTATGAATAGTAAAAAATATTGAAGTTTAATCGATAACTTCCTTTTCATTTATAATATCTATTTTCCTTATTTATAATTGGTTTAAGAGTAAAATTAATAAGATTTTATATCAAATAATTAAATTTAGGTCATTATAATAATTTTAATAATGATTTTCTATAGAAAAAATTACAAAGGTTAGAAAATTTTCAATTTGAAAACCTATTTTCCCTCTATGCCTGCATGATTAATTCAAAATTAAATTCTTCTAGTTGTGTGAATAGAATTTATATATTTTTTCTAATATTTTAATTTTAATAAACTATAATTTCTAATAATAAAAACTAATTGTTTGTCCAAATTAATATTTAATGTAAGAAACAATAATTACATCAGCTAAGGTAAAAATGGGTTTACAGGGGTTAAACTAAAAATACAAGGTAAAATGAAAATATAATTCTTAAAAAACTATTTAATGTCCCTATTATTTCCATTATTCCTATCAAGATCATTAATTAACCATTTGGACCTTTTTTCTACATGAAAAAACATAGGAGTGTTCAATAATTTTCAAATATACCGTGTTTTTTGCCTTTCCAACTTATAAAAGGCCGCACTATCTCCTCTATTCCTAACACAATAAAACCCATATGGATTAGAAAATACCTATCTAAATATAAACCAAAATTATCTTCCCTAATCCTATAATAATTATTGTTTGTATAAATTTATTTCTAGAGGGATTTAATGAATTCCTAAGAAGGATATCCAAAGAATTGGTAATGTTCTTTAATGAGCGCCATTATATTACTTCTTTCCTCGTATCCTTCAATTGTTGTTAAAACATAATTATATAATAAACTTAGTATAGTTAGTATAGTTAAAAAATTTATAATATTTTCATGACCTAAAACCCTCATCACTTCCATCATATGGGTTATGAAATCATCATTCATGTGTAGGGTAGATTACCGTCTCGCAAAACGATGTCGCTCGTTTTCCCATTTCCGCATATCATGGTTGGGTATGCTGATATATATGAAGTAAATATACAATATTTATAACATATTTAAACATTATGATTCAATATATCATATATTTCTTTTCAATTTCTTTTTCGTAGGATATGTGATAACGTCGCTCGTTTGTACGGTAGACTACCGCCTCATGAAGCGATGTGATTCGTCCTTCATTAATGCTTCACATGGAAGGTGATATAGATAATGTTAATTATTATTTGTGTTATAAATTAAATTATTATTATATTTATGATGTATTTATATATCTATAAATATAATACTAATAACATTTTCTTTCTATCTTTTTTACTCATGTAAAGACGATAACATCATTCATGTACGATTAGACTACCACCACCACGAAGCGATGTGACTCTCTATTCATCACCATACCAAATTTCTAATATAAATAAGTATTTAAAATGGTATTAATGAAATTATTATTATTATTTAAAGTTAAATTATTACCTTCCTTATTTCCACAATGATCAATGAAAAATGGAAACGTTACTCATGCATACGTACGACTTACCATCTCCATCATCGTAACATACTTCATTTATCATAACCAAAATTTATTATTGTTACTAAAAGTAAAATTGATGAAAAAATATGATAATTATGTAATTATTATTATTATGTTTATGATTAAACTATCTAATATGTGCACGAATCAGACCATTAGTGGAAAACAAACATAAGAAAACAACACAATTACCACCCAGAATAAGAAAAATAATGAAATATTTGTAATTAATAGGTGATAAGATGATATGAAAGGATAAAATATGATATTATAAATATTAAAATGGTTTTTTATTGACTTTATAACATGATTATAACAATTATATAGTATTTTAAAGCATATTCATCCAAAAACAAGTGTTAGGTAGGGGGCTTCATCTCAATTTAAATTCAATTAAAACTAATGTTTTTATTACTAACCAATTCACTTTTTTGTTGTTTATATACTACCAATTTAACATGAAATACCATGAATACTCCATTCATCTTGGTATATCATGTTTTAATTTGATTTTTCTCATTCAAGTGGATTTGACTTGAAAATTACCTAATACAAAGAGTAATTGTCCAATATCACTTTCTTTTATTATTGTTAACATTCTATAGAGACAATAAAATTCTTCCAATATTTTTTATTTAGAAATTAAATTTCTTCTAAATATCTATATTCTTGTGTTATGGATATTATTTTTTATCTAAACCATCTTCAAATTTTACATACGATCATTACTTTGAATGTTATTTCATTAAATGTGGAAATATTGATAAATCTATATCCCTTTGTCAATATTTATATTTGATATGTCATATATATGAATTAACATGCATATTTGATATGTGAGGAATTATTTTTAAATTCAATACATGGGTTGGGGACTATTTAATGCAATCCCCTCGATGCATCAGTGGTCTCATGAGATAAATCATTTGGCTAAACCCTATGTGTTTGTAACTATTATGATTTAAAAAATATTTTGAAAGGTATTGATTGTTTTATGTTATAAACCATATTGTGAAATGTATTAGTGATAAAGGTATCATGTTCCAATGAAATATGATGTCCCATAATTAAGTATTTCCATAATTCAGTATTCACTTATTATTATCCATGAGATTTTCTCTATGATATTATCTATAGATGAATTTCATTCTCAACATTTTGATTAAATGGAACATGTTCTCAGTTATATAGAATTCCATATTTATTATTATGTATCTTATAAATATGGTCAAATTTTTTAAATGGTACATGTTGTTAGTTATTTACCATTCCATGTTTATTATTCTTATTGATTCATAATAGCTTCCGCAATACTCAATCCTTACAGAGTATTTGAGCTCAGGCTTATTTTTTTAAATTTCAGTAGGTTATTAAGATGAATCCATTGACTGATTTTTCATGGATACTTATCTATTTACTTTTTTATGTAATATTATTGATTTTCTTTCCCCAATGTAAAATCAGTATCATGTTTGTATCTAGTTGTCTAAAAATTTTAAAATTAGGAGTCATTCGGGATGCAATCAATTGTATTTGTTTTATTTTAGAATAATAAGGTATTGACTCTAGGTTACTGAGGTCAATATTTTTACTGTTGGTATCCGATGAATATTATTAGAATCCTTGGGAATTATATTTAAGAGAATATATATTGGGGATCATAACACTATGATATATTTTGAGGATAATCATAATAGAATATCCAAAACATTTCTTCAAGTATAGATTACATGGTCCTTCCAATAAATAAATCCCTGACAGGATGTAATAGGTGGATAGGGTTTTAAAAAAGATGTATCTATTAGTAATAACTCAAAAAAATTATTACTATGATTGGAATGAGAATTATTTGGTATAAGAAAATGATCTCTACAACACACCTGATTTCACAATCCTAGGGGATATGCTTATGACAATTCACATTTTCATTACAAAACACTATGATGGATTTTAATTTTAGTATATACCTAAGAAACCAAGTTTGTGATTCTATGATTAAAAATGAATATATTATTAATTTATGTTTAAGTGTTATGAAATATTTGGAATTATACATTGTTTTATGAGAAAATCCAACATATGTCATTGTTTAGAAATGGTTCACAAAAGAAAGAAGTGTATCAATACTCATGGCCAATGTATATATATCCCTATTGATGAAACCAATACATATGGAATTATATTGAATACAATTATGGCTATTTAAGGGAATCCTAATTAGAGTATAAAAAAATAAATATTCCTAGATGGGGAAATGTATTCCGTAGTGAGATTATTCAATGTTTGATCTCTTAATTTAGTAGAAGACCCTTCATTTACTGGGACTAAAAAATTCATTTTTAGCTGATAAATGGATCAATTTGATTCATAATATATTTATGGTTTTAGAATTTGGTGAAAAGGAAAATGTTACACTTATAGTGTACTGTCTCAAAGGAAAAGATGATCAATGGTTTTTATTGATCCAGAATAGTAGGGATTAATATGAAATATATCTCATGGAATGGAATGATTTTAAAGAGACATTCTTCAAAAAATATTTCCATCCTAATAAAAAAATTAATAGAATGTTACTTAGCTTAAAGGAAAAGGAATAAAAAAGTGTTGTTGATTAAGATTATACCTTTACAAGGTCATACATTAATGATATGGATTTGATATACGACATATATTGAAAGATCAACAATTTCATGAAGGGATTATGCTAGGTATCTAAAGGGAACTGGTCTCTCAAACATTTCTATCAAATGATGAAATAGTTTTATATACCATCAAAATCAAAAAGGAATTATCTAATTCTTAAATATTCAAGGGAAACAATTCGAAGAAGAGGTCATATGATAACCAAGAGAAAGGTAATACATTAATGAAAAATAAAATGATGAATCAATTTACATTTTTTGAGAACTGTGGAATGAATCACCTTGGGAAATAATTTCATGGGATATTATTTTATTATAAGTGTGGATAATATAGTAACTGGGATAATGATTTCAAGAGGAAGAGGGAAAACCCTTTTATTAAGTGTTTAAACTATATGGATATGAGGAACTAGGAAAAACTAGACCCCAAAAATCTAGGGAATATACCAAAGAATAATCCAAGGGGAGAAGTCCAAGATTATACACTCACTACAGCTAAGGTGTAAGTACCTAGTTATGTAGTGTATGGAACTTTAATATTATTATTATATTTATAAAGCACATTATTTAATTTTATATCCTTGAAATATTTTATATCTACCCAATTTTTAATGAAAATCTTACATTTTTCTTTTAATTTAAGAATGGATTGGTCAGTCAAAAAAACCTAAGGAAAGTCTAATTAAAAAAAAAGATATGAATGGTAGTCCCCATTATGACACCCAAACATGATTTATTTTCTCATGTTATCATTATTAATATGGTTTAATTTGATATAATCCATGGTATAAACTATCTTTAAAAACATTTTTCAAAAAATTATTGCAAGAAGAAGAAAATAATGATTTTTGAGGAAGTGTAGAATTACCCATATTTAGAGTAGAGCCATTATCATCTGATCCATATCAAGATCTGCCCCAAGTAGAACTACTAAATGATATTATTGGGGAAGTGGAGTAGACACAATATAAGGTTTGATAAGGTAATATTAAAATTGATTATGTAAATATTTTATTGGAATAAATTGATATGTTTCCTAAAGAAATTTCTAGATTTACCCAAGATCTTGATGTTGAGGTTTCTATTGATTTAATGTTTGATGTAAGACCAATATCAGTGAATCCCTATAGAATGGACTCTGTTGAATTAGTGGAGTGGAAGAAAAACCTGAGGAGTTGGGGGATAAGGGATTTATTTCCCTAGTTGTTTTCCATGGGGATCCCCTATTCTCTTTATTAAAAAGAAAGAGATCATTGAAGTTATTCATTGATTATAGGGAAATCAGTGGTATATAATAATGAATAATTACCCTTCCCCTCACATTGACAAATTTTTTGAGCAACTGCATAAATTAAAATATTTTTCAAAGATTAACCTTCTTTATAGGTATCATAAATTGTTAGTAAAGAATGAGTAAATAATTAAGATAGATTTTTCAACAAGTAATGGACATTATGAATTTTAGTAATTATATTTTGACTAATTAATTCTCCCTCTATCATTCTGTATCTAATAAATGTGGTGTTCAAGGAAAATCATGATTATTTTTTTTGTAGTATTCATTGATGATATTTTGGTATATTTTAAAAACTATGAGGACCATGAGAATAACTTTAGGATAATTCTTACGAATATTAAAAGGAGATGTTATATGGGAAATTTAGTAAGTGAAATATCTTGATTCTTGAAGTTCATTTTGTTCTCCATATTATCTCAAAGGATAGAATCCCATTTGACCCTAAAAAGAAAAAGAAAATCAGAGAATGGACTATACTCACAAACATAATCATGGTATATAGTTTCATTGGTTTTATAGGTTACAATCAATAATTAGGTCAGAACTTTCCTTTATTGGATAACCTATTAATGAAGATTACACACAAAGAGGCCAATTTTTTGGACAATGGAATTTCAAGAATTATTTGATTAACTAAATAAAAGAATGATAAATGATATAATTTTGATTATAACAGCTAGAAATTATGGGTTTGTGATATATAACGATGCCTAGAATAAGGGAAATGGATGTTTCCTAATTAAAAATGAAAAAGTTATTACATATTAGTACTATAAAATCAGCCTTTAACAGTGCTAGAAAAGGCATTTATTAGCACTCAAAAAGTTATGATAACTGATGCATGACTAAAAGCCCAAAAAATTTATCATTTATTTTTTTGGCACTATTACATGCCCACTTAAATCAATGCTTTTTTTAGCGTTGTTTAAGGGATCCTTTAACAATGTTCAAAAACGCTGATAATGGATCTTTTGATAAAGGGTATTTAAAAAATTAACACCCCACCCACACACCCCTTTATCAACACTCCCCACCCACATACCCCTTTATCAGTACTTTAGGTAATCTCAGCCTCCCACCCACACCCCTATCTCCAGTGAGTTTCGAACCCTAGACCTTCAGTATATACATCAAAGCCTTTTCCACTTCCCTATACTACTTTTTTTTTTTCGTATTTTATGATATATCTATATATTTATATATATTTCATTACATTTTTTTTATCCATATATTTATATATTTTCTTATATATATGTTTACATATATGTATATAAATTAATAAATATATATTATATGTAAATATATTAAATTTATTTATTTTTAAAATTAAAATTTTATGCATTAATATATAAAAAAATACATATATATTATTATATATTTGATTAAAAAATGGGTCTTTAACATCATTTTTAGCTAGCACTGTTAAAGACCTATCATTGGATAAACCCAATTTTGTAGTAGTGTATTCATCAAAGAAATATAAGACTCATGTATAGAACCATCCAACCCATGATATTGAGATGATATATTTTATAATTGATTTGATGATATGTATACATTATTTCATGACCCACCCTTCCTGGACCATGAACCAAGTCATCTGACCCCATTAATATCCAATAATACCTTAGTTGTCTTCCCAGCACACTATAGGCTATTAAACACTAGGATCACTTATCAGACTAATGAATCTCCCTACATGCCAACACATTTTATTTTTGTGTGATTTCTCATCATTCTTACACATCCTAGGAAATATCCTAGAATGTCACCCATCCTTACCACTACTCCAGGCTAGGAATTCTTAACTGTTGAGTTCCAATCGGCCATGATCCTAAAAAGAAAAGTTCACCTTGTTGAAATGATTCAAATAATTTAATCTTTTAAACCTTTAACATTATGGGGTGTGATATTAACCCCCTCCACCTAGAGAAAAAACGTCCACATTATGGACTCTACATCTCAAACCAGGTAGTGCCACTGCACATAAAGATGTGTTCCTTCTCTAATATCATCATGAAAATACCTTCCCTAAACCACAAACTAAGTCATATTACCCCATGGGTAACCTGTAAAACATTGGTTTCATTCCTAGTGTTCCACCATCTATTACAAATTGGGATCCCTTATCATACTAATGATAATTACTATAGGCCAACACATGTTCTATCATTTTGTATTTTCCTCACTCACAGACACCTTAGGAAAAATTCCTGAAAGAACTCAATATGAGAAAAAACGATGGATCGATATACTAAATGATTATTACTGGATAATAAAAAACCACCATTTTAAAGAAAATAAGGTACATATTCATTTAGTAAAGATCATAAAGTTATAACCCACATGTAGATTGAGAGGGACAAAATTTTCACAGATATAATAAATATAGATATGGGAATTGTTAAGTAATAGTATACATCATTTATTTATTAAATTATTATAAAAAAATATTTATTGGAAAAATACATCATTATAATTATGAGAACTTTTAGAATAAAATTAAATCGGTGAATGATAGAAAATTAACCGACTTCGTATGAAAAGATGGTGTTCTGAAATTTGGAAGGACATTATCTGTTCCATATATACCTGATATAAAAAGGGAATTTTTATATTATTCTCATGGATCTAATTTCTCTGTACACTATGATATCATGAATCTATCTATGGATTTGTGGTAACATTTTTGGTGGGATAAAAAAGATGGAAATAGATGGTTATGTTTCAAGTTGTTTCATTTTTCACTTTGTAAATTTGGTGAGCCAACATCCTAGAGGAGTCATGAAATTACTACATATTCCTATGTGAAAATGGGATTAAATTATTGTGGACTTTTTCAAAGGACTACCAAATACTTCTAGATTGAATGATTTAATATGGGTTATCATTGATCTCCTAAACTAATCTAAACATTTACTCACTATAATAAAAGTTTTACCTCTTGAGATCCTTGTAAGGATCTATATTAGTTTATGTTTTAATACATAATGTTGCACCTCTATGAATGTTTTCTATTATAAATCCCCATTTTAAATATCCATTCTGGAAGATTCTTCGGAAGTCTCATGATACTGAGATTCATTTGAGAACCACCTACCATCTTCAAATTGCTAAATAGTTCAAAAAGGATGATTCAAACATGGAAAACAAGTTTAGGTCATTATCACTTGACATTCAAGGTATATTGGATCAGTATATAACTTTTTTTGTGTTTTATAATAACAATAGTTTTCATTAAAGTATTCAAATGGTGTCTTATGAATCATTATATGGAAAGGGATACCACACTCCAACTTTTTGGGATGAAGTCAGTGAAAGGAAACTTATAGGCCAATAAATTTTTGAATAAATAATAATAACGTTAACAGTTATTATGAATCCCAATAAATAGGCCCAAAGTAGGAAAAATATTTATGCTGATAATCATAGGAAGGATTTGGAATTCTATGTGGGAGATCACATTTTCTAGAAATTATTTCCCTATAAGGGAATTATAAGATTTTGTAATGAAGAGAAGTAGATCCCTAGGTAAATCAAATACTTTGAAATTTATTAAATAATTTGATTTTTCACTTATTGTTTGATAATGCTTCCAATTATCTCAAAAATACATGATGTATTCCATATATCATTGTTATGGAAGTACATGGAAGACCCAATGCAAGTTTTGACCCCTTATGAAATAGATTTATAATAAATTCTATAATAATATGAATAAAACTTCTATATTTTTGATACTAGAGATATATTGTTGATGGAATTGACCACTCATCTGGTATAAGTACTTTTGAGAAATAACAAAATTCTGGAATCAGCATGGGAACCAGAAGGTATTTTGAAGAAAAACAATACTAATATGTTTTTAATATAATATTAATAAAATTTCAAGGATAAATTTTTTACAAGGGTGAATAATTTAACATCTTAAGACTTTAAAATATAATTCTATTATAACAAATTTAATAGTTTCTCATACATGAACCACCAAGTTTATACAAAACACGATTTATTTATGCTATGAACACATAGATTAAAATTATTTTTAACACTTTGAGGAAACTAATTTTGCCATTTTAATTTTTTTTTGAAATAATCATATCAAAAGTATATTATAGTAATTTTTTTTGTATTTTTCTGACAAGTTTAATTTTTTTTATGAATACTGAAATATGATGAATTTTCATTGAAAACATTATTTTATTTTAAATATTTAATATAGTTAAATTAGAATTATAATTTTTTAAAATTTAAATTAGTTAAATTTTATAACAATTAATCCAATTGAGGTAATTTTAATCATTTTTATATTGAAATTTGATATAAACACACTTTAAAAATATGAACATTTCACTATAAAAACTCAATTTACAATCATGTATGTGGGATTAATTTTAAATTCAGATTTTCCACTTATGTGAATTGAATTTGGGAAAATTTATTCCATATTTTGAATGATCAGGAATTATAATTTCTAATAAGCTCAATTTAAATTTTTACTAAAATGAATATTGGTTATAATATGAAATATTTACTATGGTTAAGGTAAAAATGGGTTTATTAAAATAAAAATAAAAAGGTATAGGTAAAAATGTCTTATACAAATGTCCAAATAATATTATATAGAAATATTTAAACCATTTCACCTATAAGTTTTCTTAATGTCCCATATTGGATCCATGTTCTATAAGATTAATGTGGGAGAAATCAATTCTTTTCAAATTTAGAAAAAGTGTCCTCTCTCCTACTTATAAAAGGCCACCCCTCCCCTCTCTTATTCCAACATTCAACCCACCTTGCATTAAAAAACACCTAACTCAATAACTTAAAAAATTACATACTGTCCTAGAAGCCTTAGTTTGTGAATAAATCCCATCTTTTATGGATTTAGTGAAATCTTAAGGAGGATACCCAAAGAAGTGGTAATGTTATGCAATGATAATATTTATTTGAATTCTTTGTCTGCCTCCTTAAATTTATATTGAACTATTATGATAAAATAACTTCACTATATTCCATATACTATGATGTTTATATAGTATTTCAATTTAATGAAACTATCTATACTTCCATCAAGTGGGCTGTGAAATCATCATTTGTGTGTACAATGGACTACCGCCTCATGAACCGATGTTGTTTGTTATTCTATTCCCCCAATCAAGGTTGGGTATGATGAATGAACTAAGGAAAATATATGATATTTAAAAAATATTTATTCCTATTTAGTCACTATATCATATATATATTTTTACCTTCCATTCTGTTGGCAATTTGATAACATAACTCCTATTACGGCAGACTATCACCTCATGATGCAATGTGATTCGTCTCTCACTAACGCTTCACAAGAAATGTGATAAACATAAAATTAATAATTATATGTTATATAAATGAAATTATTATTCTATAAATGAAATAATTATCAAGATTTAAGGATAATATATATATATATATCATTTTCATTCATTCCTTTTTCACTCATGAGAAGATGATGACATCGTTCGTGTACATGTGGACTACCACCTTCATGAACTGATGTGACCCTTTATCATTAACAAACCCCATGAATGATATAAATAAGTATATTTTATAGTATTAATGATATTATTATCATTCTATAATGTTAAAATATTACTTACCTTTTTCATAATGATCTGTGAAAATGGTAATGTTACTCTGGAATACATATGGGATGTCATCTCCATTATTAGATTATACTTCATTTTCGATAAACATCATTCATGATATATTTAAAAAGTAAACTTGATGTAAAAAATGATAATTATTTAATGATTATTATTTTTTGGATGATTAAACTATGTAATATGTGCAAGTATTAGACCATTATTGACAAAATAAGAATAATAAAACAATGTAATTAACACCCAAAATGATTAAAATAAAGAATAATTATTAATGAATAGGTGATAAGATGTAATAGAATTATTATATATGATTTTATAAATACCAATAGGGTTATATATTAAATTAATAACATGATTAGTACCATTATAATAGAGGGAGAAGCAAGTTCATCCAAAATGAAATATGAGGTAAGGGATTTCACCTCAATTTACATTCCATTGAGACTGATTTGCTATTATAAACCAATTCAATTTTATGTGATGTATATACTTCTCCTTTGACATGTAATATCATTATTACTCCATTAATAATGGTATTTTAATTTTCAATTTTTATTAATTCATTTTAGTTGATTTGAGATGAAAATTAACAAATGGTTTGAGTTATTGTGAAATCTAGTATTCTTTTGTGATTCTTAAACATATATTTTAAAAAATTATTTATTGTAATAATTTTTCAATATACATAAAATTTCTCTTAAATATTTATATTCTTTTATGATGGATATGATTATTTCCTAAACTATATACCATTTTTACATATGGTCTTTACTTTGAAAGTAATATGATAAATTGTGGAAATATAGATAATTTAGTATCCTTTACTCCATATGGATATTTCATAAGGCCCTTTTTTCAATAATTAATTAAATTATTAAATATATGATCAATTCTATGGAAATTAAATAAACAGGATGGGGACTAGTTAATGGAATCCCATCGATGCATTGGTAGTCTCATAAGACAAAATAAGTTGGTAAAACCATATGTGTTTTAAACCAATATGTTTTAAACTATCCTATCAATGGTATTAACCGAAGTATGTTCTAAATCATCTTGTTAAAGGACATTAAGGTAATGTTATCATGTTACAAGGAAACAAGAACACCAATAATTAAGCTTTTATTAATTCATAATTCAATTATTATTATCTTGATGTTTTCTCTATGATATTATATACTATTTCATTTCATTCTCATCTTATTGATTAAATGGAACATGTACTCAATTATTTACCTTTTCATATTTATTCAACATTATCTTATAATGATACTATTTTTTTTAAATGTAATGTTTTTCAATTTATTTACAATTCCTTATTGATTATTCATATTGATTTGTAATAGCTTTTTTTGTACTTACCCCTTATAGAGAATTTAGCCTCACCATTATTCGGTTTCCCTTTCCCCAGATTATGAAGGTAAACCCTTTTAATGACATTACAAGGATATATTAATTTTATTTGGTTATTTTATATTTTTTATTTTATATTTACAATTTAAAATTGATTTCATGTATGTTTTTGGTTCTCTAAAACTCCTAAACATATCGGTCCTTCTAGATTCGACCAATTGTATTTATGCCATTGTAATACAGTAAGTCATTATCTCCACTTTATGAGGGTCAGGGTTGTTACATACATTAATCATAATCATAAACTAACCCTTGAAAAAATATGGATGGTTAAATTGGATTATTTCCCCAGTAAAACCTAAGAAACACCAAAGGTTGTTGTCTTTGATGAATAAAAATTCCATTAAACCATTCTTAAGAAAAACAACCTTTCAATTATAAAATCACTTAAACAGAATATAATAATTTACCAAATATTAGAGAAAAAAATTTATTTTTAAATAATTATAGAATAATTTAAAGTAATATTTAATTAATTTATAATTTATGAGGGTGGGAAATACAATTAAATATTTACACATTAAAATAATGATTCCTTTTACATTTTGTGTAAAAAGTAAAAATTACCTCATTAAGAAAAAGAAAAGAACATTCAATTTAAACCATTTATAAAAAAATTAAAAATATAGTAAAAATGAAATTAAAAAAATCATTGGATAATAGTAAAAACTATCTTGGAAAACATTTTTATAAAACATGGACATCAATGCAAAATGTTTTTTGACCGAAGATAGAAATGGAGATGAATTTTATTAAAAATATTCTTTGCATCTCTTCATTGTATAAGTATAGGAAAATTAAATTGAAAATATTTTGATAAAAAATAACCATATGATAAGACAATTCAGTATTTTCTTTATATATAGATCAAAACATTTCATCATCATAAACATAATCATAAACAATTCCGATAAACAATGAGACCATAAAATAAAATCATTACCTCATTAATAGATTTTGAAAAATAATACACATGACATAAATAAACATATATAGCTATTTTAATACACATTATTTTCATATTAATCATCAAAAATTAATTCATGGTTAGTATATACAATAAATAAAATAAAACAGTGTTGAATATATAATGTGTTTTATAGAAAGAAAAGTGAGATGAAAATCCCTTACCTCAAGTATTGACATTATTCATACACATTGGAACTTCATATATAATAAATATAAGATGATTAATTTTTTTAAAGATCTATAATATTATCTTCCATACCATATACGATTTAATTATAAACTTTTTTCATTGTTTTATCAGAAATTATTTACTAAAAGCATTGTTTCAGCTAATAACTACTTCATTTTTCAAGTATTTTTTGGTTCAATAATTTTTGTCATTATACATTGATTATTGATCTATAATATTTATAATATTAATACTGATATAAATATAATATATATAAATATAATATATTTTTATATTCATCGATAAAATATAGAGATATGAAAATAAATTACATCGTTTTAGAAGATGGTGAGCTGTTCATACTAATAACATTATTTCCACTTTTAGATAAATGGAATAAAATAATGGTAAATATTAATTCAACTTTATAGAAAAAAATTCTATTATTGATATCATATATTTTTATTATATCCATCCTTATTACCATCCATGTAAAATTAAAATGAAAAACATATCACATCGCTTCATGGAGGTGATAGTCCACATATACGCATGAGAGATTTCAACATTTTCCAACGGTTTTATGAATGGAAAATGTGGATGAAATATTATAATTCAATAAGTTTAATTATTTCATAAATATAATATAAATATGTTAAATATATCATTAAATATTGATACGGGAGGTGAAAATGGGAAACAAATTACATCGGTTTGTGACGTGGTAGTCCGTTGTAGACACAATCAATTGTTTTATTTAACATTTGATGGATTAGTAAATGGATGTAGGTTTTCCAACTAAAAAATAGAATCATAGTGTATGGGAGATACATATGCTATTATATCATAAAATTTGAAGAATATTTGAAGTAGGTGTAAGAATAAATAATAATAAAATGATTAATCTAGGATTATATCTCTCATCCAGAGAACATCTTTAGGTTTACACCTAAAGACTTATTGAGAGGTTTTCCTTAAAAAGGAATCTAAGACATGTCGATGGAATTATATAAATTATTTGATCATGTATTTTTTAAACCAGAAGTATTTTGAAGTGTGAATAGAAGAGGAGAGGGGGTTCCCAATTAGAAGTGGGGGAGAGGACAAACATGCACTACCACAAAACTGGTCAAGGCCAGCGCCAGCCTTTATCAGCGCTAATGAAAAAGCACTGATAAAGGGGGATACATTTATTAGCACTGATAAAGGTACCCCCTTTAACAATGCTTTTTTTAGTACTGTTAAAGGGTACCACTTTATCAGCGCTTTTTTAGTAGCGCTGATAAATGGGGGTCTTTATCAGTTCTTTTTTTTAAAAGCGCTGATAAAGGGTCTAATTCAGAAAAAATCATTAAAAAATATAGTAATATTTAAATATATAGATATAGTTATATTGATATAAATATATTATATATTTTTTAAATATAATTTTAAATATATTTTAGATAAGTATAAATATAAAATTACACTTAATATATAAGATATTCAGTGAAAATAGCTTATAAAAAAATTTAAAAAAATATTTTTAATAAATAATTTTCTAATTATTAGGGAGTAATAGTCATTTAATAACAATTTGAAGACAAAAAAATAAAATAAAAATTAAAAAAGATCCAAAATATGTTGAAAACACGACTTGAAGTTCAAACGACCATAAATTTTGATCCGGGTGTCCGTTTGAGCTCTACAACACATCAAATCAAAGCTTGCGATGATCTCTACATGCTGGTGACCAAATAATAGCCTCAGTCACATTTTTAGAGGACAAAAAGGCCCAGAAGACCTCCAAAACTGAGTTTTTAGTCGGGATACCCCGATTTTTTAACATTTTGTGGATTTTCAGCCTCATTTAAGGGGGGGTATTATTGGCTTTTTTTGGTAGGGAATGAATTTATTCCAAGGTATTACATTCATATTGATATTATGTATTTTAAATTTTATCATTTTTTATAATGCACTGCTATTTATAATCAAATATATAACAATATATACATATTTTTGGTATATTCACACATAAAAATTGAATTATAAATATAAATAATAAAAAATATTTACATATAAAATATATTAGCTTTATCTAAATAATAACTAATATCCATTTTATTTGAAATAAAAATATATGAATATTTTTATACCAATATATTAATCTAACTATATACATATATTAATATAACTATATATATATATATATATATTCATATAACTATAAATATATATATTAATATCACTATAAATAAATATATTAATATAACTATATATATAAATATATTAATATAACTATATATATATATATATATTAATATAAATATATATTACTATACAAATAAATATAACTAAATATATATACATATATAAATAGAGATATCATGAAATGGAAAACAAATCAAAATAGAGGAGTGGTAAGGGCTTAGGCGCGCAGGAGGGAGGTCTCTAGTTCAAATCCTGGTGGAGGTAGGGGCGTGTGCATGGGGGTGGATTGGTGGGCTAGCAATGATAAAGGGTGAAGGCGGTGCATGCGGGAACTGGAGTGGCTAGAAAAGTGTTATTAAAAGGGGGGTCGAGCGCTATAAACGCCCCCCCCGATTGGCAGGATTTTTTTAATTTTTTTTTAATTTTTTAACTTTTATCAGCGCTAAAAAAAGTGCGGATAAAAGGGATCTTTTATCAGTGCTAAAAAGAAAGCACTCATAAAGGACTCATTTATCAGTGCTTTTTTTAGCACTGATAAAAGGGGTCTTTTTTAACGCTTTTTGGAGCACTGATAAAGTGGACCCCCTTTATCTTCTCCGGCTTTAACAGTGCTTTTCTAGTGCTGTTAAAGGACATTTTTAGCGTTGATAAAAGACATATTTGTAGCAGTGATGGAATTTTTAAAATGAAATTGATATACAAATGATTTACACACACCAAATGGCTCCAAACTGGAGAATTCAAAAACCTTATAAGAGGTAATGTCAATATATGGCCATCAGATGTGTATTGGATATATTTCTATTTAATTATAACCCTTATCATTTTATTTTAACCCCCGATAACCTAATTTTAACCATAAATGTGGTAATTGATATTTATTGTTTTTAATATTAATTATGACCAAAAAATAAGTTTTAATTATTATTTAATATCAATTATCTTGATTATGAATATGTAACCCATTTAAAAAAAATTAAATTTTTATAATTTTAAGAATTTAATTTAAAATTAATCCTTAAAATGTTAGGAAAAATGTGTTTTCTAGAGAAATAGCTTTCAAAAGTATAAAACGTTTTTATACCATAATAAAACATAAAATTGATTTAAATAACCCAGTTTTGAATATAAAATATATAATTTAGCTAATTTATCTTTTACAAAATAATTATAACATAATTTATCATTTTTAATTCTTTTAGTTAAAAAAGTAGTTTTCAATAAAAATTAGTATTTTTCAATATTCATCGTAAAATAAATCTTTTCATAAAAGTATCCAAAACTCACCCTAAGATAATTTCTAAATTATTATTTCAAAAATTAAATTCCATTTTTAAATTAAAAATTAAAAAGTTTAAATTTTTTAATTTATTATATGTTAAGAAAAAAAAATAAAAAAAATTTCTGAGGAATGTTTTATTTTTTGAAACATATAATGAATTTAATAAATATCAAGTAATTATTTATCAATATATATATTTTTATTTTAAAAATTTATACTTATTATTCAAAAATTGGTTATTCCTATTAATATATCCATTTCTAACAACTATGTTATAATAGTAATGTTTAAATAACAATATTAATATTATATTGTGGTTTGTTAAAATTCGGTTTTCTGTGTAACACAAGCTATCAAAAAAATTAAAATTATTTGAATAAAAATATTTCACATAATCTGGATATGGTATATGATTTAATTTTTAGAGGTAACTCATACACAATAACTTTTATCTCGTTCCATAGTATTATGTACATGTTCCTATAAAAATCATATAAATTTAAACCTATAAGTACATTGTACCTGTATGTTATTGATTGTAATAGTAGTGAGTTTGTTATGTTATCAATGATTTTATATTTCTAACTACCATAACTCATGGCACATGTATTGGTTTAGAGGACACCCAAATATATAATTCCTATACTCTAATTTACATAACACTTGCTTGTGTATTACACGAATAATAATAAGTAAACATCTCTTGATGCCAATTTCATTTTTTCAATCAATAAATATCACAATAATATACTAATAGAAACATTTACTCTTGAATACACCAAGATGAGAACATAAAAATATTTTTATTTTCATATTAAATGTAATGGAAGGAATTCAGTGATTATATTCTCCTTGAGGTATCTTTATTAGTTTACACAATATATCATGTTTTATATTGTATTTATTATCATTCTATTAAATATTAGTGCTTAAGTAAATAAATAGTATTGCAACATATAAAATATATTATATATAATAATATATTTTTATCAAATAATTCTTTTTAATTATCATATTTTTTGGGATATTAATTATATAACTAGTCAACACTAAAATAATAAAATAAACGTGACATGATTTTGATACCATTAATGACTATTTGGTTTATCAATTTGTAACAAATCAACTTAGACCCATGGAGTATAAATTCAATAATTCAAGTATTACTCAAGTTCAATATTATCATTCTCAAATGATCCTACTTTTTTTGGATTTAATTTGGTTCATATATTAAACAACCTCCACATGATATCTCATTCGTTTATAATTTTACTCATATATAACTGAGTTGAAATTGGGTGATGGATTTAATAAAATATTCATTCACATGTAGTTCCATTAATCATTGAAGATATATGGATAATGTGCTGATACTCTATATTTAATTTAATAATAATTATTTCTACTGTAGACACATATAATATTTAGATTTAAATAAATAGTATTAAAAAAATACAAGGGTTGGTATAGATCATGATCATTTACAATGAAATTAAAAATGAAAAAAATATAATACTAAAATATAATCTAAATAGTCCCAATAAACTAATTATTTTTTCATTAATATATTTAATTTAATTATATTTTTGGCCATTTTTATCACCATTTAAAATTCATAAATTTATTTTACCTTTTTCAAAATTGATATATATATATATATATATATATATTCATTAGTGAGGTTGTAGTGTCCACAACCTGAGTAGCCTAGATCCAATGTCTCTTATATTACATTAGCATAAGATACAATGAATCACATCCTGAAGGAATGAATAATTTTTTAGTCTTGGTAAATTAGATATATACTTGAATCACATTAACATTTGAAAAATAAACCACAAAATTGTATTTTATTGAGAAAAATAGTATACCCCTTATCATATTACTGCATATCAATCATAAAATACTTCATGGTATCCTATAGAGAATAAAACATAAGAATGGGGTGAACTCATATGCTTAGTAAGGGTAATATTACATTGTAAGCTATAAATAAATAAGGCATAATCAACACGGAAAGTTAAATCACTGATAAAAATTTCATTTAATCAATATCTTGAGGATAAAATAGAAGTATTAAATGGAGATCAAGTAATTACATATAAATAATCAAATGTGAAGAACACTTAACTATGGATATTAAATTTAATTAAATAATCAAATGGAATATCAATAACTAAATTCATAGTGATGGAATGCATGATGATAGAAATCTAAAACATATCATCAAGGCTTCATTCCAAGAAATATAATACCATATAGGCTTCTTGATAAGAAATCTAAAATTATTAAGGCCTTAGGAAAAGACATCTATATACATGGGAAATGTCTCGTCCAAAACCCTATCTAAATTGTCTTGTGAAACTAACTAATGCATCGAAGAGCTATAGAGGTCCCCTCCCATCACATACTAGGCCTAATTCACTCTTCATATGAAAGGGGTGAAACATAATGCACACAAAAATTTGTATTTATAATTGAATTTGAAATATAAATAAATCCAAAAACCAATAGAAACAATCATGAATCATCTAGAAAAATGTTGATGATTTCAACATAGTACACCCCCAATAAAACTTATTATAAACCAATCATAGAGATAATAAGGATAGTATCCTTCCAACCTATACACATTAGAGTAAGAGTAAAGTGTGGTTTTCCTTGATGAATAGAAATACCATAAAAATATATTTGAATGAATTATTGAAAAAAAACGTCTATTTCATTTTTAAAATCACTTTTTAAAACATAAAATAATTTGAAAATACTTTTATTTTAAAAAACACATTTACAAATCTATTAATTAATCAAATATTAAGAAAAAATATTCTTTAAAAATATCCTTTTAAAAATGAAATGGAAACTTAAATGAAATAAATATCATAATGGTGGGTAATTATATACATTATTTACAAGTTAAAAGTAACATTCATTTTTTAATGTAAAAATTATATAACAGTTCCTTGTTATGAAAACAACAAGACTATTCATCTCACTTTTCTAGTAAAATCCTATCAAGAATTATTTTAAAAAAGACAAAAGATCACTTTGAAAATTTTTTCACTAATTCAATATTTGAGAAAAAATATTTAATAAATCATTTTTAAAAGGTAAAAAAAAAGTTTGAATTTTTTTTTGAAAACATGGATTTGGAATAAAACAAATTTCTAACCATGGAGTGAAATGAAGTAGGGTTTTCAAAAAAAACTATATCAATTATTTTAAGTAACCAAGACTATTAAATAGTTACATTACATGAAAAAATCATGAATAAAAATTGGAGGATAAAATCATATATGTTTATTATAAAGGGTCTAAATAATTTCATCAACAAAACATCAAGAATAAACAATCTTGATTTTTATTAGATTGTGCAATAATCCCTTACAATGATCATAACAGTGAAGTGAGAATTAATCAATAAATAAATATGTTTTTCAAAAATAAATCCACATAATTTTTTTAAATAAAACATAATCCAATAAAAATTTATCATACATATAATCTTAGAATGAAATTATCGATGAATTTTAAGTTTGACCCAATGATGGTAAATTGAGTTATAAAATCCCTTACCTCACGTTTACTTTTAGTTGAATATTTATTAACCTCTTATATAGTTTTTTAAAACATTATATTAACTTATTATATAACCATATTAAAATTTATAATATCATATATTATCCTATTATAACATCTTATCACATTTTCTTTAATAATATTCCATTATTTTCATTATTTTTGGTATTAATTTCCTTGTTTATGCATGTGTGATTCATACTAATATTATATAGATATAACATATTGTAACACCCCAGGTAAATAAAGAATGTGACATTTTTATATTTATCCATATTTTTGAATAAAATAATAATGTGACTTTAAAGGGGACGCAATGCTTGATGGCGTACCCAACACGCAACAACAAGTTTCTTGGGAATCTTACGTTGCACTCTAATAATAAAATAATATTATTTTAAATGGTAGTTAACATGCAACCGTTGTATTGGAGGGAATTGATATAAATAACTAAAATATGATTATATATGTTTTTAATTTTTTTTACATTTATCCAATAAAAGATAAAGGCTTAAAATACAGAAAGAATTCAATTTTAGGCGTATATGCCCTAGTTTTCACTAAAGGTTCACTTATCGCCTTTTGATGGAGAACCATCATTAAATATAGTTTTGTTCACTCTTATATATTCTATTGGACCAAATAAAACTCTTCTTAAGAATTGGGACATCAAAATTTACTTTGTGTAAATTTTTGGTATCTTTCCGATAAAGTTCATTTTTTAATGAATAGTGTAAAATGTTGTATTTTAATTCAAAACCTCTTTTTAATATAATTTATTTATATGATTAGATTATCTTTTGAATTGGTTTTAAAGTGAAATTAGAATATATTTTTACCATTAAATCCAATAGTGGTCATTGGAATTAATTTCACTTTGAAATTAGACTTAAACTAGTGTCAATCTTTTGATACTTATTGTTTCATAAAAACACGCTATTTGCTCAGACAGCGGGAATTAATTATTAAATTAATTAATGTGACTTATATGTTTTGAATTTTGTAAAATAGACTTCATTTTTGAATTCGGAATATCAAATATAGATTAGGGTGAAGTTTTGGGATTTTTCTGAAAAACTTCAATTTTTGATGAATAGTGAAACCACTAAGTGGTACTTATAAAAACTGATTTTTCCATTTAAATGAAAATTTTCCATATTTGTGTTTTGAATTTCAAAAATCCGGCATATATGGTTGTTATTAAGAAGTAAAATGTGGTTCAATGGGATAAAAATAATTTTTTTGTGAATAGTAACTTATTAAGTTTTTAATCGCGATTAGAGGTAATTAGTGTAGTTTATGGTAAGAATAATGTTTTAATAAAATTAAATGACCTAGAAACATGTCTTACCCTAATTGGATGTGTCATGGCCGACCAAGAAAATCCATGGGTCAACTTGGGGACCCCATGGAGCCACTTTGGTTAGAAAATGACATAAATATCTTTTTATTTAATGTTAAAGTAAAAATGACACAAACATGAGATGTTTTACTAAAACAATTTTTATATAGGGTTATACAAGTCATATTTTTGACTATAAATATTCATTGGAAAGATAAAAAGATTTACTACATCATATTAGTTTTTTTATAATTTTTAGACATTAAATAAATTAATTTATTTATGACATCATGATGATGCAGCGATGACCTCATTATTTAACGATTTAAAAAAATGGAAAGATAATGTAATATCTAAGACCTAAACATGTACAAAACCTATTGGATGAGTGGATTTAGAACCCTTATCACCTTATCCTATAAATACATCAATTTTGGACCTTTAATATCCAAAACTCTTTTGAAAATAAAGTAACATTTTGTAACTTTACAAGAGTGCCCCTCCTCTCCTCTTATAAAAGGCCCCCCACCTCTACCTCCTTACCCACACTCCCAAAGCCTTTGGCTCGGCCAAACCCTGACCATTTTGTCTCTCCACTTCCATATATTACTCCTTGAAGCCTCACTTTGGGCAGAAGTCTTCCCAAGGAATCCTTTGAGATCAAACCAAAGGGAGTTACCCGATTTTAAGGTAATGTCTTCACTTGTGTCCTTTTGTTTTATTTTGCTTCTCCAACCCCCTAAACTCTTTTATTCATTTATTTTGTAACAAATCCAGTATCTTAAATATACTAGTATGTTTTTATAAGAATATTTCGAGCTACACTTACACACACCTACATCCAATGGTTAAAGAACATACTGTTTCCGTGGATGGCGAATTTATGCCTCCCGAAACGATGATTGTTCAACATTCTTCTAACACCTTCAAAGGTGGCCATTAATATGAAACTATATTTATATATGATATCTAATATGTTTATGTTTTACTTAACCTTCTGTATTTTTCATTTATGGAATAACTTTATGGTTTCCATTATGGGTAAATGCGATATCTTCATTTAAGGAAGTGCGGACTACCGCCCCCTCAAAGTGATTTGATTCGTTAATACCATATGTGGTACGTATAAAGGATATATTTAATGATATTATATATGATACCATACTGTAATTAAAATACTATTATGTATCATTATGTTTTAATTCCATTAAATATGAAATAGAAATGGAAGAAGCGTTCATGCGTACGTACGGCTTACCGTCTCCATGAACGGTACATTTCATTTCTTACCACAAAATGTTATGTAATATTATAAGTACATATATTTAATGGATATATATGTAATATATTACATCTAAATTATGGATATAATTCTGTAATTATAACATATATATATATCTCTCTCATTTTGTTTTAATTCCATTAATACGAAAAAATGAAAGTAGCGTTCATGCGTACGTACGACCTACCATCTCCATGAACGGTGCTTTTCGTTTTTTATCTCCAAATGATATGGAATAGTATAAAATGAATATTTACTGGATATATATGATATTTTAATCATTAATACTATTCTGGAAATTATTTACTTATAACTACATGGGCAATCGTTTTTCAAACAAGTTCATTTTTGACTCATGTAACAAACATCGGCAAAAACGTCTGATATGCACTAACATTATTAAACAATTATTATAACATTATAATATGAACTGAATAATAATCTCTAAATGAGGTACTTAGGCAATTATTAATTGAACAAAGTTTATTATTCAGGAATATAAAGAAACGAACAAGACAAGTTGGACTTGAGGTAAGGGATCCTACTTCTCTCTTTCTTTTTATGTACGCTCTTTTATGTCATTCCTTTTAGGGCTCATATTTATTGTTCTTGGGATGTTCTTTTATATTAATCATACTGTACTTATTATGTTCATATGATGAGAGACCCTATTTTCTCTCATCAATCCATTTTGGAAGTTTTGAGTGGCACCGTTAGGCTGCCGAATTTTCGTAAGAGATCTAACTTCTCTCTTTCTTTTTAAGTACTCTCTTTTATGTAATTTATTTTAAGCTCATCTTTCTTAAGTTTGGGGATGTTCTTTTATATTCCTAATACTTTACATTTTATGGTCATGTTATGAGAGACCTTATTTGATCTCATAAATCCATTTTTGGATGTTTTAAGTGGCGTCGTTAGGCTGCAGAGTTTTTGTAAGGGATTTTTCATCTCACTTTTATTCCCGTGAAATTTATTCTACGTTTGCCACTATTTACTTTGAGTGGTGTATGTAATACCCATTTTTATACACTTTGTGTAGCATAATTTCATTTATGGGTATTTACATCTTCATTGTATGACCCTTCTTCCATAGGGTGTACTTTTCGAAAGTTACCCAACTCGGTAAGGGGACCTTTCACCCTCCTTTTTTTTAAAAGACTTCTTTTGTTATGTCTTTTAATTCACATACTATTATGTTGGGATATGTTCTTCTATATCCTTATTTATGTAACTTTTATGTCCAAGTGATGAGATCCCCTTTATCTCTCTCATCAACCCTTTTTGTAAAATTTTATGTGACGCCGTTAGGCTGTCAAATTTTACCAAGGGAACTTCTTAACCCAATTTCGATTTCTTTGGGTTCAACATGTAGTTATTGAATATGTCATCCTTTGAATATGTGTGAATGACCTTTGATTGTTTTACACTTAATATCCACTTATATTGGGTGTATTTATATTTGTCACGCATAATTATGAGATTGATCTATCCTTAATTTAAGGATACCTTCTTTATAATGGATTTCATCTCATTTTATATTTCTTTTGAGACTACATTGTTGTTATGCACCAACTCACTCTAATATGGTGTGTATGCTGTCCTTTGACATATTATATCATTAATCCCTTTATTCTCATGATATTATAAAGTTCGGATTAAATTTTATTACGCAATTATTTGTATTCAAGAGTCTCTCATTTTGTTAAAAACTCTTTAACAAAAATATCGTTTTAAATGTTTTAAAGATTTATTATTATAAATATTTATCTTTAATATCCATGTTTTCAAAATGGTTTTCAATATTTATTTATATGGACATTAATTTTTTAAAATTATAATTCCAATAAAAGCTTCAAAGTTGTATGGGACACTTTTATTTAAAAATATCTTTTAAATGATTTTTGAAAATAGATTGATTAATTCAATTTCTTGGAATTACTTATTTTGATTGAAAATATGTTATTGAATTGTTTATATTTTCAATATTTTATTTGTAATGATGTTACTTGGACATTTTACGGGTGGTTACATGATAAACCATATGACGGGTGGTGCCCTGAATACCAGGACGGGTGGTTACGTTATAACCTCCAATGCATTGGGTATGGAAGTCGGCCGTATGGCTATTCCATTAAGTATGTATGGAAGTTGGCCGAATGGATATTCCATTAAGTGATATATGTGGAAATAGACCTTATGGTTCTTCCACTTAAGTATGTTTATGTCCCAAGTTACCTTTATATGTTATGTGATCTTTATATGGGTTTTATGGTAATATTTTGGTTACAGAAGGGTAAGTAACGAAATTTTATTCAGCGAAGAGTTTTTACTACTTCGAAAATGTGAAAAGTATTACTTTGTTGAATTATACATGGTTTACTTGTTGTTTTGAAAAACTAACAGTTTTCATTCTTTGTGTATTCCTTACTGAGCTTTTTATGCTCACCCCATGTTTTTGAAATGTTTTTCACAGGACTTAGCATGGAATAGGGTCAAGGATGGGTTCAAGGGAAAGTCATGCTACCTAAAACATGGAACTAGACATGTTTCTTTTTAAGAGTTTTTATATTATGGAAATTTTAGTAGAAGCGACTACTTTGTAATCTTTTGAGATGTAATAGTTATTTCCTAATTCTCTAAAACTCTAAACCTGAAAATATCCTCAATGTGAATTACTCATTTAATTCAATATTATGTAAGGTTTAAGGCTGATGCCTTATAGTAGGTATCAGAGGTCGGTTTAGATAACTTTAGAGGTTAGGGTATTCTCTAAGCATAAGTGACAGTACCATAATGGTTAGGATTTCAGAAAGAGTCATAGTTTTTAGATAAAGTGAATGAGTAAGTATATCTTCCTCATTAGTACATGATGGTTTTGTTGTTATACTTACACTGACCATTTTTGGTTTTAGTAAATGATGGATCTAGCAGGCACCAAAGAGACAACAGGTTTGAAGGAAACTGTGGTGGTTCTCTGATTAAGGGACTGGATGAAATGGGGGATTCAATGAGGAATCTCATGGTTGTTCTAATCCAACTATCAAGTAGTCATGATCAACCACTTGAACCTTGGTATGTTCTATAATGCATCATGTACGAGATGACCAAATCGATGTGGAAGTTTAGGTAATAATTATAAAGGTAACAATTAGAGTTTATATGATCCTTACTTTTGAGGTAATTATGGGTTATTATATGATATGATGGAATAAGAAGGCATGAGATAAACTTGAGGAATATGTTATATTTATTTTTGATGTATTTATCTCTTTTTGAGGAATGTTATAAAATTATATAGTTTTTGAAAAGGGACAACACGCAGACCGTGTGACAACCCGTCCCGTCAGACGAAGCTGCGGGAATCAAACTCACAACCAAAGTGCAACTGGTATTTATCGCCTACCACTGGACTACGTGAAGTCCCTGGTTAGTTTGACCGATTCTTTTTAGTTAGATGATTTTATGAATTAAGAGTAAGTATATTTTGGGTTATTTATGAAAATGATTAACCTATCATGGAGGATATGTGATTAGGTTAATTACTTTTCAATACGAGACTTTAGGAGCAACTGATGTTGTTTGGAGATAAATGTTACGATTTAACTTGGAAGACTATGTGACTAAATCCTTCAAATATTTGGGTTTCAATATTATATTGGTTTAATTTGAAGAATTTTATGGACAAATTGGTTATCGAATGGTCCTCATTGAACTTTGGGTTTTGTTGGACAAATTTTGAGATTAAGAATAGATTTTCTTTTTATAAAGGGTTATCCTTTTCTGGATTATCTGATCTTGTAGTAACCTTTTTGGTTTTAGTTTTGGTTAAGGTTTGAAGACATGGGAAATGTATAGTTTTTGTGTGTGGATTAGGTGCTCCTCTAGAAGTTGTTTATAGTACTCTTAATGCGAACAAGTCTTCCTAAATACTCTTCTTTTGGAGAAAGTATGAGTCTGTGTAAGAAATCTAGTAAAAGTTGAAAGTCAACATGGCAAGTAAATATGTTTCCTTATGTTTTTGTTAAGCTCAAAAATAAATTCCTCAATAAAAAGTAACTTAAAACAAAAATTTTGCCTATTAACTTTTCCTACTGGGGAACCCAACACCGTTTAACCCATCACAAGTTTGTGATTTTCTTATTGTTAACTTTCTCCTAAACATGTTTTCTATCACTCTCCATCAGAACATGACCCTATGTTTTCTCCTCCATGTCCATGTTTTCCTACATGGAATCCTAGTATGGGTTAACTTGGGTGACCTCTGTACTTATCTTTCTTTATTTTAAAATGATTGTTTTACCGACTCTTGTTTCGATGTAGGATTTTCAATGAAGTTTCTGAGCCCAATTTTAAAATTGAGAGGACGCAATTCCCAAAAGGGGGGAAGGATGTAACACCCCAGGTAAATAAAGAATATGAAATTTTTATATTTATCCATATTTGTGAATAAAATATTAATATGACTTTAAAGGGGATGCTATGCTCGACGGCGTACCCAACACGCAACAACGAGTTTCTTGGGAATCTTACTTTGCACTCTAATAATAAAATAATATTATTTTAAATGGTAGTTAACATGAAGTCGTTGTATTGGAGGGAATGGATAGAAATAACTAAAATATGATTATATATGTTTTTAATTTTTTTTACATTTATCCAATAAAAGATAAAGGCTTAAAATATGGAAAGAATTCAATTTTAGGCGTATATGCCCTAGTTTTCACTAAAGGTTCACTTATCGCCTTTTGATGGAGAAAAATCATTAAATATAGTTTTGTTCACTCTTATAAATTCTATTGGACCAAATAAAACTCTTCTTAAGAATTGGGACATCAAAATTTACTTTGTGTAAATTTTTGGTATCTTTCCGATAAAGTTCATTTTTTAATGAATAGTGTAAAATGTTGTATTTTTATTCAAAACCTCTTTTTAATCTAATTTATTTATATGATTATATTATCTTTTGAATTGGTTTTAAAGTGAAATTATAATATATTTTTACCATTAAATCCAATAGTGGTCGTAGGAAATAATTTCACTTTGAAATCAGACTTAAACTAGTGTCAATCTTTTGATACTTATTGTTTCATAAAAACACGCTATTTGCTCTAACAGCGGGAATTAATTATTAAATTAATTAATGTGACTTATATGTTTTTAATTTTTTAAAATAGACTTCATTTTTGAATTTGGAATATCAAATATAGATTAGGGTGAATTTTTGGGATTTTTCTGAAAAACGTAAATTTTTGATGAATAGTGAAACCACTAAGTGGTGCTTATAAAAACTGATTTTTCCATTTAAATGAAAATTTTCCATCTTTGTGTTTTTAATTTCAAAAATCCGACATACATGGTTGTCATTAAGAAGTAAAATGTGGTTCAATGGGGTAAAAATAATTTTTTTTGTGAATAGTAACTTATTAAGTTTTTAATCGCGATTAGAGGTAATTAGTGTAGTTTATGGTAAGAATAATGTTTTAATAAAATTAAATGACTTAGAAACATGTCCTACCCTGATTGGATGTGTCATGGCCGACCAAGACAATCCATGGGTCAACTTGGGGACCCCATGTAGCCACTTTGGTTGGAAAATGACATAAATATCTTTTTATTTAATGTTAAAGTAAAAATGACACAAACATGAGATGTTTTACTAAAACAATTTTTACATGGGGTTATACAAGTCAGATTTTTGACTATAAATAGTCATTGGAAATATAAAAATATTTCCTACATCATAGTATTTTATTTTATAATTTTTAGACATTAAATAAATTAAATTATTTATGACATCATGATGATGCAGCGATGACCTCATTATTTAACGATTTAAAAAAATGGAAAGATAATGTAATATCCAAGACCTACACATGTCCACAACCTATTTTATGAGTGGATTTCGAACCCTTATCACCTTATCCTCTAAATACATCAATGTGGGACTTTTAATATCCGAAACTCTTTTGAAAATAAAGTAACATTTTGTAACTTTACAAGAGTTCCCCTCCTCTCCTCTTATAAAAGGCCCCCACCTCTACCTCCTTACCCACACTCCCAAAGCCTTTGTCTCGGCAAACCCCTGCCCATTTTTTCTCTCCACTTCCCTTTATTACTCCTTGAAGCCTCACTTTGGGCAGAATTCTTCCCAAGGAATCTTTTGAGCTCAAACCAAAGGGAGTTACCCGATTTTAAGGTAATGTCTTCACTTGTGTGCTTTTGTTTTATTTTGCTTCTCCAACCACCTAAACTCTTTTATTCATTTATTTTGTAACAAATACAGTATATTAAATATACTAGGATGTTTTTATAAGAAGTATTCGAGCTACACTTACACACACCTACATCTAATGGTTAAAGAACATACTGTTTCCGTGGATGGCGAATTTCTGCCTCCCGAAACGATGATTGTTCAACATTCCTGTAACACTTTCAAAGGTGTCCATTAAGATGACACTGTATTTATATATTATATCTAATATGTTTATGTTTTACTTAAGCTTCTGTATTTTTCATTTATGGCATACCTTTATGGTTTCCATTATGGGTAAACGCGATATCTTCACTTAAGGAAGTGCGGACTACCGCCCCCTCAAAGTGATTTGATTCGTTAATACCATATGTGGTATGTATAAATGATATATTTGATGATATTATATATGATACCATACTGGAATTAAAATAATATTATTTATCATTATTTTTTAATTCCATTAAATATGAAATAGAAATGGAAGTAGCGTTCATGCGTACGTACGGCTTACCGTCTCCATGAACGGTACATTTCATTTCTTATCACAAAATGTTATGTAATATTATAAGTACATATATATAATGGATATATATGTATTATATTACATATAAATTATGGATATGATTCTGTAATTATAACATATATATATCTCTATCATTTTGTTTTAATTCCATTAATACGACAAAAAATGAAAGTAGCGTTCATGCGTACGTACGACCTACCATCTCTATGAACGGTGCTTTTCGTTTTTTATCTCCAAATGATATGGAATAGTATAAAATGAATATTTAATAGATATATATGATATTTTAATCATTAATACTATTCTGGAAATTATTTACTTATAACTACATGGGCAATCTTTTTTCAAACAAGTTAATTTTTGACTCATGTACCAAACATCGGAAAAAACGTATGATATGCACTAACATTATTAAACAATTATTATAACATTATAATATGAAATGAATAATAATCTCTAAAGGAGGTACTTAGGCAATTATTAATTGACCAAAGTTTATTATTCAGGAATATAAAGAAACGAACAAGACAAGTTGGACTTGAGGTAAGGGATCCTACTTCTCTATTTCTTTTTATGTACGCTCTTTTATGTCATTCCTTTTAGGGATCATATTTCTTGTTCTTGGGATGTTCTTTTATATTACTCCTGCTATAATTATTATGTTCATATGATGAGAGACCCTATTTTCTCTCATCAATCCATTTTGGAAGTTTTGAGTGGCACCGTTAGGCTGCCGAATTTTTGTAAGAGATCTAACTTCTATCTTTCTTTTTAAGTACTCTGTTTTATGTCATTTATTTTAAGGTCATCTTTCTTATGTTTGGAGATGTTATTTTATATTAATCATACTATACTTTTTATGTTCATATTATGAGAGACCTTATTTGATCTCATAAATCCATTTTTGGATGTTTTAAGTGGCGCCGTTAGGCTGCCGAGTTTTCGTAAGGGATTTTTCATCTCACTTTTATTCCCGTGACATTTATGCTACATTTGCCACAATTTCCTTTGAGTGGTGTATGTACTGACCATTTCTATACACTTTGTGTAGCATAATTTCATTTATGGGTATTTAAATCTTCATTGTATGACCCTTCTTCTATAGGGTGTACTTTTTGAAAGTTACCCAACTCGGTAAGGGGACCTTTCACCCTCCTTTTTTTAAAAGACTTCTTTTGTTATGTCTTTTAATTCACATACTATTATGTTGGGATATGTTCTTATATATCCTTATTTATGTAACTTTTATGTCCAAGTGATGAGATCCCCTTTATCTCTCTCATCTACCCTTTTTGTAAAATTTTATGTGACTCCGTTAGGCTGTCGAATTTTACCAAGGGAACTTCTTAACCCAATTTCGATTTCTTTGGGTTCAACATGTAGTTATTGAATATGTCATCCTTTGAATATGTGTGAATGACCTTTGATTGTTTTACACTTAATATCCACTTATATTGGGTGTATTTATATTTGTCACAGATAATTATGAGATTGATATATCCTTAATTTAAGGATACCTTCTTTATAATGGATTTCATCTCATTTTATATTTCTTTTGAGACTACATTGTTGTTATACAAAAACTCACTCTTATATGGTGTGTATACTGTCATTTGACATATTATATCATGAATCTCTTTATTCTCATGATATTATAAAGTTCGGATTAAATTTTATTACGCAATTATTTGTATTCAAGAGTCTCTCATTTTGTTAAAAAATCTTTAACAAAAATATCGTTTTAAATGTTTTAATGATTTATTAGTCTAAATATTTATGTTTAATGTCAATGTTTTCAAAATGGTTTTCAATATTTATTTATATGGACATTAATGTTTTAAAATTATAATTACAATAAAAGTTTCAAAGTGGTATGGGACACTTTGATTCAAAAATCTCTTTTAAATGATTTTTGAAAATAGATTGATTAATTCAATATCTTGGAAATACTTATTTTGATTGAAAATACGTTATTGAAATGTTTATATTTTCAATATTTTTTTTGTAATGATGGTACTTGGACATTTTACGGGTGGTTATGTGATAAACCATATGACGGGTGGTGCCGTGAATACCAGGACAGGTGGTTACGTTATAACCTCCAATGCAATGGGTATGGAAGTCGGCCGTATGGCTATTCCTTTAAGTATGTATGGAAGTTGGCCGAATGGATATTCCATTAAGTGATATGTGTGGAAATCGACCTTATGGTTCTTCCACTTAAGTATGTTTATGTCCCAAGTTACCTTTATATGTTATGTGATCTTTATATGGGTTTTATGGTAATCTTTTGGTTACAGAAGGGTAAGTAACGAACTTTTATTCAGTGAAGAGTTTTTACTACTTTGAAAAGGTGAAAAGTATTACTTTGTTGAAGTATTCATGGTTTACTTTTTTTTAAAAAAACTAACAGTTTTCATTCTTTGTGTATTCCTTACTGAGCTTTTTATGCTCACCCCAAGTTTTTGAAATGTTTTTCACAGGACTTAGCATGGAATAGGGTTAAGGATGGGTTCAAGGGAAAGTCATGCTACCTTAAACATGGAACTAGACATGTTTCTTTTTAAGAGTTTTTATTTTATCTAAATTTAAGTAGAAGCGACTACTTTGTAATCTTTTGAGATGTAATAGTTATGTCCTAATTCTCTACAACTCTAAACCTGAAAAGATCCTCAATGTGAATTACTCATTTAATTCAATATTAAGTAAGGTTTAAGGCTGTGGCCTTATACATATAGAGAATAATAATCACTATATAATTATTATATTTTTACATCAATTATACTTTTACAACCAATCATGAAATTTGGTTATGAAAAATTAAGTATGTTGCGATCGTGGAGAAGAAGGTCATATGTAGCATGAGTGACATTTCTATCTTTAAAAGGTGATTGGGGAAGTGGGATAACTAAAATTTTACCTTCCCACAATGATAATAATATCATTTATAATATATTATTAATTTAAATTCACATATATACATCATACATATGTTTAGGTGATGAAACAAGAGTCACATCACTTTATAGAGGTGGTAGTCCACACGTACAAGAACGATGTTATCATCTTTAAGTGACATAAAATGTAAAAAAGACTATTGTATTTTAATAATGATAAATATTTCATTAATATAATAATTATTTCACTATATCAAATATATTTATCAATATTTACCTTATTACATTCCATGTAAATCTTTAGTGAAAGATAAGTCAGATGGCTTTATGAGGCTACAGTTCGCCATACACACGAGGGGAATTATAATATCCCCTAAGATATGTAAAGGAGGAAGATATATATTATATAAGGACTTCATAGGTATAAATATATTATAAATTTAATGTATATAATGTACATCCATTATCATACCCAATCATTAAAGGAGGTAATGGAAGGAAAAATGACATTGTTTTGTGAGGTGGTGGATTGTCCTACACACGAATGATGATTTCATAACCCATTTTATATAAGTGGAAATGGTTTTAGGTAATGAAATTATAATAAAAAATCCCATTATATGGATTATACTTAAGACAACCCTTCTTTTTAATACAACTTAAGCATGTTTTATTACATAAAACTTCACTTGATACAACAAAGAAGATCAAGAGGTTTAGTGTCTTTGGGGCTTAGGATCATTACATAAAAACTTTAAACTTTAAATACAACATCTTTATTGAAAACTTCCTTTACATGACCACTACATTCCTTCGTACTTAGCATTGTATGGGATAACCTGAGGACATGCATAAGAAAAGGGTGAGCTATAAAGCCCAGTAAGGGAGTACACATTGAATAACATGAGGAGTACAATACATGTTAGGAAATAGGAACATCAATAGAGCATAAGAGTAACATGAACATAAAGGCATGATAAAGCATGATAATCATAACATGGAAATGTGGCAACAATACTTAACATTGAATTAGCATGATCCAAGGCTCATTGCACATGGAGCATGAGTAAACCCTCATTACACTTGAAGCACGAGTAAACCCTCATTTCACTTGAATTAGAATGAGTCAACACTCATTTCACATGACGTATCATGATAATATACTTTACCCAATGCATTGGAGCGCTATAAAGGGTGCACCCTTCTTAAACATTTCATTTCATGCATAAGTGTGCCACATGGATCATAAAGCATGGATTCATAAAACATAATCATTTCTTCCACGATAAAGGAATGTGGAATTAATACATGAAACTTTATAATCAATAAGTAAATGTGAATAAAGGTGAATACCCTTAATGGAGAAATGGGCATGGTATTCACTACACAATGATATTGGCTTAGAAAATCAGTGTGATTTCGGCAGCGTCGGCGTGACATAAGAATTCATAAAAATGGTTGATGAGAGAGAAAGGGGTTCCTCATCATATTTACATGTAATGGACAGTAAGTAGGTCATATAGATACATGTCCCAACAATTGAAAAGGAATTTAGATTCATGATACAAAAGTATTTCTTGAATATAAAAGAGGAGAAAAAGGTTCCTTTCGGAATTTCGGCATAGTAACGGGTGTACATGGGAGGAATTTAATGAGAGAGAAAGGGGTATCCAATCATTAAAACAATAATAGGGAATTATGGGAGATGTTCGAAACCATACCCCAACATTCATAATTGAAATTAAAAGGGCAATACAACTTAAAGAAAATTGACAAAAATGAGAAAGGAAGAAAAAACCCTTACTTGGAAGTGTGCTTCCAAAGGATAGAGAGAGGCTTGTGAGAGGATTCTTGGGAGATTGGGGCACCTTGAGAGGATTCTAGAGAGAGTAGGGCAGAGGTTGGACGAACTCCATGGGCTTTGAGTGAGGAGGAAGTGGGAGCTTGGGTGGGTTTATATAGGAAAGGTGAGGGAATTCTTTATTATTTAGGTTTGGGACCCCTTATATTAAAATAATCAAAACCACAAACCATCCCATGGTATTTTCCCATGGTTTCTGGAAAAGGAAAGAGGAAAACAATATTTTACAAGGCCAAGGTCCGAACCTATTAAAAAATTAGGGTTACTTATGTGGAGGTGAGTCACACTCCCATGGAAATTTATTTAAAAAGGCAAAGTGTTGAATAAGTCTTGAGGGCTCCATTAATGCTTTGAAAAGTAAGTCAAAAAAACCCAAAACCTCATTATTTTAATGATAAAACACATATTGGACGAACATAAGGATTATGGTATTTTATTACATCACCATTGGGTCATTATGATGTCATAAAACACATTATATATTTAAATGGTATTTAATTTTTACCCAAAAATTTGACTGTCTCAGAAAATTATGAAAAATTCACCGTTGGATAATTTAGACGTCCTGATTCCAAAAATAATATTTATTTTATCTAAATAATTTTCTAAATATGTGAATTTTCAATTTTAAAATAAAAACCGACATTTATAAAAAATTCACGGGTTTTGACAGAAATGGCTTTCAAACCTTAATAAAAATTTTAATTGCATTCATAAAATTATAAGATCATTTATATTTAATAAAAATTAATTTAATATTAATAATAATATTTTATTAAAATATTATTTAATTCAAAAATCCTTTAATTTAATAAAATATAATTCTTAATTAAATAATAACTAAAAACACCATTTGTACTTTAAAAACTAATTACAATGTATCAAAAATGACTAGAAATTATATTCATTATTATATACAGAAATAATGTACATGAACATGGTTCTACTTAGTTATTACATAACCCCTTAAAATAGCCGCATAAGACCTAAGGGTAAGGTGTGCGATGGTGACAGACTCTTGGGGTGGCTCGGATAACATCGCTCGAGTTGTAATTTCAATCAACTTCCACTTTTCTCGTAGACGGTCACGTTCGAGCTTGACTTGATGAAGCTCAGCTTGGGCTTGGTCAAGGGAAAATCCCAAAGACGCCACCTCTTTTCCAAGCACCGACAAATGGACTTCATAAGGTGCAATTCTACTAGATGAGGCCATCGCTTCCTTTGTCTGAGTAGAAACGGGTTCGTTAAAGACTTATATTTATACTACTCAGATGATCACTGTTCAACGACTATAAAAGTAACAGTCACAAATATTAACGTAAAACTAAAGAAGTTGACATCTTATAAAAACATTTTTCATAAAGAAACATTTAACTGGATCAAGAGGGATTTTCCGTTAATGAAACTTTGGGTCGTTACAACATTCCCCCCTTAAGAAATTTTGCCCTCGAAATTTTCCTTTTCCCACACTAAAAAAATGTGGGTAACTTAGCTTAATCATATCCTCCGACTCCCAAGTTGCTTCTTCAAACTTGTGGTTTCTCCACAACACCTTGATGATGGGCATTGTCTTATTTCGTAGAACTTTTTCTCTACGATCTAAGATCTTCACTGGTTGCTCCTCATAAGAAAGATCGTCTTCTAATTGTACCACCTCGGAAGAGAGTACATGTGAAGGGTCTGGTATGTACTTCCTTAAGAGGGATACATGGAAGACATCATGCACCTTGGCCATAGTAGGTGGAAGTGCTAGTCGATAGGCCACAACCCCAACACGATCAAGAATCTCGAAGGGTCCGATGTACCTTGGACTTAACTTCCCTTTCTTTCCAAACCTCATGACCTTCTTCCACGGAGATATGCGTAAAAACACCATGTCACCGACTTTAAACTCAAGGTCTCGTCGACGATTATCTACATAACTCTTCTGTCGACTTTGGGCTGCCTTGATATGCTGCTGAATGGTTTTCACCTTCTCCACAATTTCTTCGACCATTTCTGGTCCAAGCAGCTTACGTTCACCGACCTCATCCCAACATGCCGGTGTTCTACACCTTTTCCCATACAGGGCTTCATATGGTGCCATTTGGATGCTCGAGTGGAAACTATTATTATAAGAGAACTCAACTAGAGGAAGATGTTGATCCCATCCTCCTTTAAAGTCCATTGAGAACGCTCTCAACATATCCTCAAGTGTTTGGATAGTCCGCTCGGATTGGCCATCAGTTTGAGGATGATAGGCCGTACTGAAGTTTAGTTCAGTATTCAGAGCATGTTGAAGACTCTTCCAAAACTTAGAGGTAAATCTTGGATCTCGGTCAGACACAATATATAGTGGTACTCCATGAAACCGTACCACTTCCCTGATATATATCTGTGCCAGTTGATCCAAAGAGAAATCCTTTCTAATAGCAATGAAGTGTGTAGTCTTTGTAAGACGATCCACAACAACCCAGATTGCATTGTTGCCTTTGGATGTCCTTGGAAGTCTAGTGACGAAGTCCATGGTGATGTTCTCCCATTTCCATTCTGGTATGGGCAATGGTTGCATCATCCCCTTAGACTTCTGCCTCTCTGCCTTCACTTGCTGACACACCAAGCACTTTGATGTATATTCAGCTATCTCCTTCTTCATATTATCCCACCAAAAGTTTTCTCGGAGATCTCGATACATCTTTGTGGTCCCTGGGTGAATAGAGAAATTTGAACTATGTGCATCATCCAAAAGTTCCTTCTTCAGCTCCGAACTTGATGGAACACATAGTCTTTTCCCAAACCGCACAATTCCTTCTTCATTAACACTAAACTCTGAGTATTTTCCCTTTTTGATAGCTTCCACTTTTTCTTGGATTCCTGCATCATCCTTTTGAGCATCCTTTATCCTTTCCAAAAGAGATGATTGAGAAATCATTTGTGAAAGGATTGATGATGTTTCCTACTTTATGATTCCCACATCCATCTTTATCAAGTCTAAGAAGATTGCATCCTTCTCAATTCTCATCATTGATAGAATAGCTGGATCCTTTCTACTTAGGGCATCCGCCACCTTGTTCGCTTTCCTAGGGTGGTAATGTATTGAGCAGTCATAATCCTTGATGAGCTCTATCCATCTTCTCTGGCGCATATTAAGCTCTTTCTGTGTGAATATATATTTAAGACTCTTGTGGTCAGTATATATCTCACATTTCTCTCCATAGAGATAATGCCGCCAGATTTTCAAGGCAAAGATCACTGCCACCAACTCCAGATCATGCGTTGGATAGTTTCGCTCATGGATTTTCAACTGCCTTGAGGCATAGGATATCACTTTATCATTCTGCATCAGCACACATCCTAATCCCTTCTTCGAAGCATCATTGAATACCACAAAAAGCTCCCCACTTGTGGGTAAAGTGGGCACGGGTGCAGTGATAAGCCTCCTTTTCAACTCCTTGAAGCTTTCTTCGCATTCATCACTCCAAGAAAATTTTACTCCCTTTCGAGTTAGCTTGGTAAGTGGGTTGGACAATTGTGAGAAATTTCTCACAAATCATCGATAATATCCAGCTAACCCCAAGAATCTACGGATATCCATTACCGATGTTGGCCTCGGCCATCCCTCAATTGCATCTGTTTTGGAGGGGTCCACAGATATCCCATTGCTTGTGATGATATGGCCCAAGAATGAGACCTCCTTCAACCAGAACTCACACTTGCTGTACTTGGCATAGAGCTTCTCCTTGCGCAAAGTCTCCAGTACAGTTCTTAAATGATCCTCATGGTCCTCCTTGGTTTTGGAGTATATAAGAATATCATCTATAAAGACTACCACAAATTTGTCTAGGTAATCTCTAAAGACTCTATTCATAATGTCCATGAATATTGCTGGAGCATTGGTGAGTCCGAAAGGCATTACTATGAATTCATAGTGCCCGTACCTTGTACGAAAAGCAGTCTTGGGGATATCTTCCTTATTCACCCTTACTTGATAATATCCCGACTGCAAGTCCACCTTGGAGAAGTATTGTGCTCCATGCAGCTGATCAAACAATTCATCGATTCTTGGGAGAGGATACTTGTTCTTTATCGTGATTTTGTTAAGTTCACAATAATTGATGCAAAGCCGCATTGACCCATCCTTCTTCTTGACGAAGAGGACTGGTGCACCCCATGGTGATGCACTTGGGCGTATAAACCATTTATCCAAATTCTCCTGTAGTTGTTTCTTCAGCTCTTCAAGCTCAACAACAACCATTCTATATAGAGTCTTGGATATTGGTAGCGCCCCAGGTATAAGTTCAACTGAGAACTCAACATCTCTTCTTGGAGGAAGACCAGGAAGTTCCTTGGGAAATACTTCAGCGAATTCCATTACAATAGGCATTTCGTCAAGGGTGGTTTCTTCCTTGGACTCAATCATCTGAGCCAGATATGCGTTCTCATAAGGCAGTAATATCCATTCTTGAGATGATGGAGCTAAAGGAGATTCATCTTCCTCCGGACACTTGTAAAGAATCGGGGGTCGATTCTCCATATGGAGTGTGATTTCCCTCTCCCGACAATTTATGTTGGCTCTATATAAGGAAATACAGTACATTCCAAGAATTGCATAAAATTCCACCAAAAGAAGTATGACGAGGTTCTCCGGGAAATTCAATCCACATATTATAACATGGGAGGACTTATACTCATGGGATGCAATGATTGCCCCATTTGCCGTACTCACCGACATCTTTACTTCCATGATTTGTGGTGGTGCAGGGATTGTTCTACTAAACTTTTGAGATATAAAAGAATGCGTAGAACCTGAATCAAAAAGTACGTTTTCTATTCTTGAATTAATAACTAGTGTACCTGTCACCACTTCGTTGTCGGGGTTCACTTTGGCAGAAGTGATGGAAAAAGTTCTTCCTTGCTGTCTTGGAGGTTGCTGGTTGCCTCCGATAACCCTTGGATTTGGGAACTGATTTGCAAAATGACCCGGTTATTTGCATTTGTAGCATTGAACAACGCGTTGAGGTTCGAACGGAGCGTTCCTCTCCTCTGTCGCAGCCGCGGGTCCTTCTTGCTGACAGTTAACAGCTAGGTTCCCTTCTCTTCCACACTTGAAGCATTTTCTTGTCCCCCTAAGGCAATTTCCAGGGTGCTTCTTTCCACACTTTTGGCAAGTGGGGTGCTGGAATTTCTTAGCACCGTTGGATTTATCCATCGGACCACCAGAATTGAAGTCCACCTTACGCTTCTTGTCCCCATGATACCCCTGTGATTCTTCGATCTCCATTTCAACCTTGAGGGCACATCGGACAATTTCCTCATAGATGTCGAAGTCACGGATCACTAATGCTTTCCGAAAGCTAGGCTTCAGCCCACCAAAGAAGCGGTCAACCTTGCATTCGGGGGTAACGATAAATCCGGAAGCGTATCGTGCAAGCCTTGTGAAGTTTTCCTCGTACTCTCCCATAGATTCTTCATCTTTCTGTTTGAGGGAAAGGAAGTCCCTTTCCATCTTAAGATGGAGGGTGCATGGAAAATATTTATCGAAAAACATCTTCCGGAATTCCTTCCATTCCAAAGCCTCGATCTCCTCCTCAGGCTTCGTATTTTTGATCAACGTCCACCATTGATCAGCTTCACCCTCCATACGATAAGCTGCCAGGAGAACCTTCTCTTTTTCAGAGCATTGGAGGATGGAGAATATCTTTTCAATGGATTTGATCCATTGTTCAGCGATCGTGGGAGCGGATGATCCACTAAAATTAGGAGGCCTTTGTCTCATGAAGCTCATGATAGTGACTTGTTCTTTCTTAGGGGGGGTTGAACGTTCCTCTTGACCAGTGTTTCTATTCAAAACTTGAGTTAGCTGAGAGAGAAGCGTGACAAAGTTTGCGATTCCTGCTCCCATTGGATTAGGCATCTCATAAGTACAATCATCACACTGATCTTCACAACGGTTTTTAGCCCGAGTTCTCCTATTACCGGCCATTGGCTGGAATAAAAGGAAAGTTAGGGGTAACACATAAAGGGTAATCCAAAGACAAAAGTTGATGACTTATAAATAAACTTTAATCTCTTTAACTCATGAGTCTATAGGATTCAATCCAGGCTTTTCATGATCTTCCTTCTAAAATATATTCTTAGGGTCATTTTTTCCCTTAATAAGGGTTCATACTAAGAATGTGAATTTATCAAAACATATCCCCTGGGAGTGTCGTAACCAAGAGTGCAGCAAGGCCCGTTGTCGTGCACCAGTTCCCGTTCGAGTCTAGCTCAAAGCGGTGTTTTCGGGTTTTACCCCTAGGATACATCTGTGCCAGAGCCGCCTCTACCTTCTCGTATCCAGACAGGGATTTATTTGTTTGATAAACCACTTACTTAGTATTTACCAAAACTTAGGGATGTTTTTATTATACTTAGTCTTGTATCCAAGGCTTTACTAGGGTTTCCTAATCCCAAAAATAACTAAACCTATCCTCTGATACCAACTATGACAACCCTTCTTTTTAATACAACTTAAGCACGCTTTATTACATAAAACTTCACTTGATACAACAAAGAAGATCGAGAGGTTTAGTGTCTTTAGGGATTAGGATCATTACATAAAAAATTTAAACTTGAAATACAAAATCTTTATTGAAAACTTCCTTTACATGACCACTACATTCCTCCGTACTTAGCATTGCATGGGATAACCTGAGGACATGCATAAGAAAAGGGTGAGCTATAAAGCCCAGTAAGGGAGTACACAATGAATAACATGAGGATTACAATACATGTTAGTAAATAGGAACATCAATAGAGCATAAGAGTAACATGAACATAAAGTCATGATAAAGCATGATAATCATAACATGGAAATGTAGCAACAACACTTAACATTGAATTAGCATGAGCCAAGGCTCATTGCACATGGAGCATGAGTAAAGCCTCATTGCACTTGAAGCACGAGTAAACCCTCGTTGCACTTTAATTAGCATGAGTCAACACTCATTTCACATGACGTATCATGATAATATACTTTACCCAATGCATTGGAGCGCTATAAAGGGTGCACCCTTCTTAAACATTTCATTTCATGCATAAGTGTGCCACATGGATCATAAAGCATGGATTCATAAAACATAATCATTTATTCCACGATAAAGGAATGTGGAATTAATACATGAAACTTTATAATCAATAAGTAAATGTGCATAAAGGTGAATACCCTTGATGGAGAAATGGGAATGGTATTCACTACACAATGATATTGGCTTAGAAAATCGGTGTGATTTCGGCAGCGTAACGGCGTGACATAAGAATTCATAAAAATGGTTGATGAGAGAGAAAGGGGTTCCTAATCATATTTAAATGTAATGGATAGTAAGGAGGTAATATAGATACATGTCCCAACAATTGAAAAGGAATTTAGATTCATGATACAAAAGTATTGCTTGAATATAAAAGAGGAGAAAAAGGTTCCTTTCGGAATTTCGGCATAGTAACGGGTGTACATGGGAGGCATTTAATGAGAGAGAAAGGGGTCTCCCATCATTAAAACAATAATAGGGCAGTATGGGATAGGTGAGAAACCATACCCCAACATTCATAATTGAAGTTAAAAGGGCAATACAACTTAAAGAAAATTGACAAAAATGAGAAAGGAAGAAAAAACCCTTACATGGAAGTGTGCTTCCAAAGGCTAGAGAGAGGCTTGTGAGAGGCTTCTTGGGAGCTTGGGGAACCTTGATAGGATTCTAGAGAGAGTAGGGAAGAGGTTGGACGAACTCCAAGGGATTTGAGTGAGGAGGAAGTGGGATCTTGGGTGGGTTTATATAGGAAAGGTGAGGGAATTTTTTATTATTTAGGTTTGGGACCCCTTATATTAAAATAATCCAACCCACAAACCATCCCATGGTATTTTCCCATGGTTTCTGGAAAAGGAAATAGAAAAAAAATATTTTACAAGTCCAAGTTCCGAACTTATTAAAAAATTAGGGTTACTTATGTGGAGGTGAGTCACACTCCCATGGAAATTAATTTAAAAAGGCAAAGTGTTGAATAAGTCTTGAGGGCTCCATTAATGCTTTGAAAAGTAAGTCAAACAAACCCAAAACCTCATTATTTTAATGATAAAACACATATTGGCCGAACATAAGGATTATGTTATTTTATTACATCACCATTGGGTCATTATGATGTCATAAAACACATTATATATTTAAATGGTATTTAATTTTTACCCAAAAATTTGACTGTCTCAGAAAATTATGAAAAATTTACCATTGGATAATTTAGACGTCCTGATTCCAAAAATAATATTTATTTTATCTAAATAATTTTCTAAATATGTGAATTTTCACTTTTAAAATAAAAACCGACATTTATAAAAAATTCACAGGTTTTGACAGAAATGGCTTTCAAACCTTAATAAAAATTTTCATTGCATTCATAAAATTATAAGATCATTTTTATTTAATAAAAATTAATTTAATATTAATAATAATATTTTATTAAAATATTATTTAATTAAAAAATCCTTTAATTTAATAAAATATAATTCTTAATTAAATAATAACTAAAAACACATTTGTACTTTAAAAACTAATTACAATGTATCAAAAATGACTAGAAATTATATTCATTATTATATACAGAAATAATGTACATGAACATGGTGCTACTTATTTGTTACATAACCCCTTAAAATAGCCGCATAAGACCTAAGGGTAAGGTGTGCGATGGTGAAAGACTCTTGGGGTGGCTCAGATAACATCGCTCGAGTTGTAATTTCAATCAACTTCCACTTTTCTCGTAGACGGTCACGTTCGAGCTTGACTTGATGAAGCTCAGCTTGGGCTTGGTCAAGGGAAAATCCCAAAGACGCCACCTCTTTTCTGAGCTCCGACAAATGGGCTTCATAAGGGGAAATTCTACTAGATGAGGCCATCGCTTCCTTTGTTTGAGTAGAAATGGGTTCGTTAAAGCCTTATATTTATACTACTCAGATGATCACTGTTCAACGACTATAAAAGTAATTGTCACAAATCTTAACGTAAAACTAAAGAAGTTGACATCTTATAAAAACATTTTTCATAAAGAAACATTTAACTGGATCAAGAGGGATTTTCCATTAATGAAACTTTGGGTCGTTACAATACTATGTTTATTATATCAATATGTTCTAATAATAATTGAAGGAGGTGGAGAAAGAAATAAAATAAGGACACACATTGAAGAAAGCTACATCTTCTTTGGGTATCCTTCTTAGATTTTCACGAAAATCTTTACTAGGAGGATTTATTCCAAAAATAAGAAATATATTATAAGAGGAAGGAATTTGGGAAATCATTTTTCTAGGTAAAAGAATAAAAAGTGGGTTTACGGTCTTAATAATAGAGAAGATGGGTGGCCTTTTATAAGTGTGATGGTTGGAACACTTGCAATTTTTTTAAAATGATTCAATCATACCAACATTTGTATCATGTGAAAAGCTTCCCAAATGGACCCTTATAGGAACTAAAATACATAAATTGGAAATATTCCCCTAAAATTTGTGTTTTAAAACTTTTAAGTTCATTTTAACCCTTAACATCATAGTTTTACCCTCGTTAAATCCATTGCCATAACCGCAATAATTATTTTTTTCTATTTTCACTATTCATTATTGTTAAAAACTAAGTTAAACTTATTATAAATAAAAAATCATTAAGATCAAAAAAAAATCATCCATTTTAAAAATTCAATTCATATATGTTTCAAAATTTTATTTAAATTAAATCCAGCACACATAAAGAGAAAGCGGGTTTTCAAAGAGAAAATTATCAAATGTTTCCAATGTTTTTATATCAAAATGAAATATAAAAATTATTAAAACGATAATAATTTTATTGATAGTTATATAATTAAACTAATTGTACATTAAAACAAATTTTAAATATAATTTGGATTTATTAATTATTCATATAAAAAGAAAGTTTTGAATTGAAATTCTGTATTTTTCCCAATTCATCAAAGAATAAAACATTTCAGAAAAATAACAAAAATCCACCCTAATTTTTTTTGTTATTTTTATTTCTTAAATTAATTTTATATTTTAAAATAATTATTTTGAATGTGGTAAAAAATAATTTTAACTTACAGTTTCATTCCGTGATTAAACTTTCTTTTAAAAAAATAGTATTTTTCAGAAAACTTTTCTTTTTTAAAATGATTATTATTTTATTAAAAAAATTAATTAAATAATTAATATGTGTAAACTATATATTTTCATAATCTATTTAATTTCATTCATACTCTTCCTTATAATGGAATGAAGATATTTTAACCAATAATATTAATAGTATATTTTTATTTGGTAAAACTTAGTCATAGGTGTAATGAAAGCTATCAAGGAAACTCATTGTTGTGTATAAAAGAAGCTAACTTATTGTTTCAATTAATGAAATAAATTTAATATTTTTAATTTATTTAAAAATATATATATATCATAATTAATTGTGGTGTTACTTTCTCCCCATCACAAAAAAATTACATCCTCGCAATATAATCTTTATCTCAATGATAATGTCATTGAAAGGTGGAAATATCATTGTTGAAAAACCCACAACATAAAAATGTTAATAAAACATCCTCTTGATAAGATATAATGGTAAGTAAAAAGGTCATATGTAATAATAACATAACTAGGTTCCCATATAGGTGAACAATGGTGGTAAGTGAACATATGGACATGGATGAAAGGAATAATTAATATTAGAGTGGTTGAGGTAATTGATCACAAGGAGGTGGATGATCAATAAAATGTTAATGAAAAAAAAATTATAAGCTTGTGATTATTTAAAATACCATCTAACTCATAGGATATGAATGTATTGTAAATTTTTTTCAAGATCCACTTCCCATTATAAAGAAATTATTTTTCTCTCTATGAATATAAGGAAACATAGTTACTTGACATGTTTCTACTTCATAAGTATAATGTCATCTATTTTTTATGCTTTAATAAACTTCCAATTCATCACTCACCATAATAAATTAATTTCAAAAAATGATTTTTAAATACTAAAATCACTAAAATTCACTTTTAATGCATTGTATGATCCAAAATAGGATGATAAGTCATTCCTTATATATCTAGTAATTATTATAACAAAATGTTTAGCATATATTATCCAATATTCATAAATATTCATATGGTAAAATAGTGCATTAATCTCCAAAACCTCTTCATATGTTCAACTTAAACCATTTTATAAGTGGTTGACCTTACAAACCTTCAAAAATATTAAAATCCAAAATTTTAAAAATACAGTTACTAAATTTCCAAAAATATAAATATCATTAATTATTTATTAGGTAGTTAGTACTATACTTTTTAAATTATCCATAATAATAATATATTTATCTAAACATCATTATCATAACATCAGAAACATATAAACCGTTATCTTTCCCTCAATAATGTGTTTTGTAGTAAGGTAAAATTATCAGTGAAATATTTTTTGTTTTTTATTGGTATCGTTTAACATACACTTTCAAATTATTAATGAAAAAAATTGTAGTAAAATTTAGAAATATTTTATAATTCTTATAGCCATTATATTATTGAAAAAATAATCAAATTTTATAATTCTTAAATCCAATGAGAACCACATTAATCATTCCACGTTTCTTATAGAAGTAGAAATATCTTGGCCTTGATATCTTATATTATTAAGAAGTATATTACCTTGAATCTGGGGTTATTAATTTATGGGGAGACTTATTTCCTTACAGTTGAAACATTGAACATTGGGAAATTATATCTTTCCCTAAATATCATAAGCATGGTGGCCTTAATCTACACATTTTAAATAATCTCATTTTGTATTTAAGCATGTAACAAGGTGTTTCCTTCCACAAGTATCACATGTTGTTATATCCTTCTTTCTTATCTTACCTTTATATATATTTTTCTAGATTTTCCTCCTTATATTATGCTTCTATTTGAATTCATATGTTTTAGAGAACTATCTCTCCATCTTGATAGCACATGATACTATTTCCTCATATGATGAGAATATTTGGGAGACTAGTTCCTTTATAAGGATTAGGTTAAGATAATTAATTAAATATTCAATCATGCTCTTTGGATTATGAGAATTTTCTATAACATGCCTTTCTAACCTTGTAATTTTGGCATCATACATAGATTCATTTTCATCTTCATTCTATATACTCATGAAAATTATTTCTAATCAACACATTTCTCATGAAGAAAATATTTTTCCATGAAAAATACTGTGAAATTCTTCCATTACATGATTTTTATTTATTTCTCATCCTTAGAGTATTGAATCAATGATCCTTATTGATCTCTATCATCTAAGAGATAACAAACAACCATGAAAATATTATCCATTTCACCACTTCCTGGAGAATGAAATATATTCTCTAATGAACTTATCCATTTCTTGGATAAAAATTTATTTTTATGTATATTGAATGGAGTAAGTTTATAACAAATTAAGTGGTCAAACCTTATTACATATTATGATTGATTGGTTGGATACTCCATATGCGATAAGTAATTACTCATAACATGATTCAGTTTCCCCAATATGGTTATAATTTGATCAGTTATATCTGAAGCTCGATCTCTATTTTCATTATCTTTCCCAGGAAGAAATCCCTACTAGGAGTACATACACTGATACGGTTCTCATTAATTCCATTAGGTTCCATTTCTAGAAAATAAAAAAAACTATATTATATCATAACATTATGAAAAGATATGTATAATCTCAAAACTAATGAAACACATAAAATAAATTTGAAAATTTTATTTATATTTAATATCATAATAATAAACATTATTTATTTGGTTATAACTTGGTTATCAAGTCCATCATATTGGTTTTTTAATAAATTGTAAATTATCATAATCATATTCAATAGGAGTTTCAATCCAAGTGTGTAGTAAGGATCATTTTCATTCACCATGTGATTATTATGTCTTTACCAATATTCCCCTTTTGGAGTAATTAATTATATACCTATATGACAGAACAACATCCCATTATATTATCCAGACACGGATGTATTACAAGTAAAATCCACATAATCTATACCTTACCAAAACATTAATTTTTTCTTCTATAATTAATGTCTATCATTGGGTAATGATCTCTAATCCATGCTTTCATAAATCTAGTTCCCAATGTTTATAATAAACTTCCTCTAATACAAACTATAGTGACCCCATCCCTATTACCCCAGATCTATTTTATTCTATGTTATATTAGAATAATTTATAAGGAATAGAATCCTGAAGAAATGAATGTTTCAATAGTCTTGGTAAAATAGATAAATACCTAAACAGTATTTAAATTTTAAAACATAAAATATAGAAATGTATTTTATGAATAATTCCATTATTCACCATATTATATTCCTTTATATCAATCATAAAATACTTCCTAGTATCCTCAGGAACAAAAAACATAATAAAGTTTTGAGATCAGATTCTTGGTAAGAGAAAGCATACAACCGAATCTATGAATAAATATAATATAATATGTATGGAAAGTTAAATAAATGAAACACATTCCATTTAATCAATAACCTTGATATAATATAAAAGGAACAAATGGTGATCAAATAATTCAATATAAATAATCACATTATGATAAAACATAACCATGGATATTCTACCTAATTAAACAGTCACATAAAAGATCAATAACTACATTCATAATTATGGAATGCATAATGATTTAAATCTAAATCATACCGTCAATGCCTTGTGCTAAGACATCTAATACCATTAAGGCTTCATGTCAATAAATATAATATAGTCAAGGCCTCATGCCAACGCATCTATTTAAATGGTTTCAGATATGGCCATATCCATATTATGTTTGTCTCAAGAGACCTACTGATGCATCATGGGGATATAGAGGGCCCCTCCCCTGACATACAAGTTCCAAATAAATCCTCATATAAAATAGATGAATCATAATATACATAAACATTCATATTTAAACTATAATATGAAATGTAAATACTTTTGACAATCAATAAAAATAACCATAAATCATCCAGACTAAGTTGGATGGTTTCAATAGAGTATATCCCCAGTCAAAATGATCATAAACCATATAGAGGCATAAAAATTATGGTATCATTTGAACATATAACCATTTGAGTAAGAGTAAATGATTGTTTCCATTGATAATATAAATAAAATAAGAATATCCATAAAAACATAAGTCAGTAAAATTTCATTTTAATTATGAATTTTTTTTAAAAAATATAAATTATTATTAAACATTTAAATTACGATTCATAAGCATTATGATCATGATAGTGGATAATTTTATACATGTCATACAATTTAAAAAGTACATACATTTTTCAATTTAAAAATGGTATAGAATTGCTTTTTGGATTTGTAGTAAAATTCAAAGATGCATTATTTTGAAAATGAAATAAGATTTCATGGAAAATATTTTTAATATATTAATAATGGGTTAAAATTTATTTAATAAATTATTTTTAAAATATAAAAAATGTTTTGAAAACATTTTTATAAAACATAGTTTTGGAAGAAAAAAAAATTCTATCTTATGAGAGAAATGAACTAGGACTTTCTCAAAATAATTTTATTAATTATTTTTAGTACCAATGAGTTAGAAAATGAGGTTATTACAAGAAAATATCACGAATAACCAGAGTCTAAGAATGTTATATGAGTTTATTAGAAAATTATAAAATAATTTCCTTCAACTAAAATTCAAAAATAAACAATCACAATTATAATTAGATTGTAAAATAAACCCTTAAAATGATCCTAAAGTTGAAGTGATAATTTAATAATGAATAATTAATTTCCTTAAAATATAAATTCACATAATAAAATTTTAAATAAAACATCAAGTGTTAATAAGTCATTATACACTTATTTATATAATGACATTGTCAAGGAAGTAGTAGTTAAACCCAATGAATGGAAATGTGTTAAGAAATCCTTTACCTCACACTTCTATTTGGATAAAAATTCATTTACCTCCATGATTGTGTTTATATAAATATTTTTTACTTACTATAAAACCATATTAATATTTATGATATCCCATATGATCTTTATATAACATGTTATCATCCATTAATTAATATTCATTGATTTGTTTTTATTTTTTTCACTGTTAATTGACGTATTTTATCATGTATATTTCATCATGAATAGTCTTGTTCATATACATATTGTATAATTATATAATATATAGAATAATAATCATGAAATAATTATAATTTTTTTACATAAATTATACTTTAATATCAAATTTTGAAATATGATTATGAAATGTGACGTATGTTGCGATTTTGGATATAGTAGGTAGGTAGTGCGCGTGAGTTACGTTTCCATTATTCAATGATCATTATGGAAATGAGGTAAGTAATATTTTATTTTTATAGATTCATACAAGTTTTATATATTCATTAGTATTCCATTAAATACAATTATATATTTCATCCATGTGATGTGGGGATATAAAGATAGACTTGTCACTCCCTAAAGGCAGTAGTCCACACATACACAACGATGTCGTCATCTCTAAGTGAGTAAAAAGGTAATAATGAGTATTAACATTTCATAATGATAAATATTTCATAAATTTACTACTTATTTCATGTATATCACATATATTTATAAACATTAAACTTATTATATTCCATGTAAATGGTTATTAAAAGGAAAATCACATCACTTTACGAGGTGATAATCCACCGTGCACATGAGCGATGTTATCGTATCCCCTATGGAATGGATAATAAAAAAGATATATAATAAATAATGACTTAAAATGTATAAAAATGTTATCAATATAATATACATGCATTATATCCATTATCATATTGAACCTTAAAAGTTTTTAATGGAAGAATTATTGACATCAGTTCGTGAGGTGGTAGTCCTCCGTACACATGAATAATGATTACCTAAACCATTTGATGTCTGTGGAGATAGTTTTAGGCCATGAAATTGTTATAACAACATCCCAATATAGCTAATATTCTATGGATATTATATTTGAATGGTTTAATAATAATTATAGGTGGTGGAGAAATAAATAAAACAGGGATGATTTTAAAAGAATGTTACCTCGTCTTTTTGTATCCACCTTATCTTTTCACCAAAATCCTTATTAGGTGAATTTACACTTGAAAAAAGGAATCTAATATCATATTAAGGAATGTTATATGTCATTTCTTCAGTTATTATCTAAACTAAAAGTGTGGGATATTTTTAATAATAGAGGAGAGTTGGTGTACTATCATATGTGTGGTGAGTGAAACACTTGTAATTATTTGAAATTATTCTATCATACACACATTTTTTACATGAAAAATTCATCTAAATTTTTCTATTATCGAACAAAGATGATATGAGGTTGAAATATGACCATAAATGGGTTTTTGATAAGTTGGTATGACATTTTTAACCCGCATCATCTTAGTTTAACCCCTAGTAAATCATTTTTTATCTTAACCATGACAATAATTTTTTATTGATTTCACCATTTATTTTGGTAAAAAATAATTACCTTGAACTTATTCAAAATTATTTTTTTCTAATTCCTAAAATTAAATCTATTTTCAAAAAAAAAATCATAAAACTGGAAAATATAATTTAAAAATAATCCCATATATGTAATCAAAATACGAGTTTTTAAATAGAAATTTTTTAAAAGAAATATATGTTTTATGTAAAAATTAAAAATGAAAATTATTAAAACAAACTAAATTATATTAATTGATATATAATTGAACTAATTTTTATTTAATTTAAATTTAAAATATAATTTAACATTATAAATAATTTACACAAAAAATACTTTTTCAATTAAAATTTAGTATCATTCATAATTCATCAAAGAAAGAACCATTTAGAAAAATACCAAAAAAAACCCCTTAGATAATTTTGAAATTTTTATTTCATAAATGAAGATTATTTTTCCAAAAAAAATTTATATAATTTTTAAAAATTAATTTTAAATGATGTTCACAAAGAACAACTAAGATATATTTTAGAAAAATATAGTTTTTAGGAAAATATTTATTTTTATTTTAAATGATTCTCAATTTTATTTATAAGAAATAATAAATAAATAAATGTGTGTAAACTAGATATTATAATATTTTATTTAATATTTCTAATAAAAATCATTCCAATGGATGGGTTATATGTCAAATAATAATGCGAATTGTATATTGTTGTCTGGAAAAAGTCAATCTTGTGTGTAACACAAGCTATTGAGAGAACTTATTGTTTCTTGTAACACAAGATAACTTATAGTTTCATATAATGTAATGTATTTATGATAATTAATTTATTTAAATATATATATATATATATATCATATAGTATCAATGTGTTATATTCTCTCTCTCTTAAATATATTACATCCTCACAATTTAAGCTTGATCAAATAAATATTGGGTTTGGGATTTGGAAAAACCATTGTTGAAGAGGAAAAATCATAAAAAGGGTTAAAAAAATATCCAATTTATAAGAGATATTGGAAAGTAAAAATTTATTATGGAATAGTCACATAATTAGGATTCCATACAAAAGAATATCAGTTGTACGTAAAGATATTCGCATGTAATAAAATAAAGAAAAAACAATTATAGAGAGTGATTATGGTCATATATTAAAGGGAAGAGAATTATTAATGATAATTTAAGAGACATAAAAAAAAGTTTATGATGGTTTAAGAGACCGTATAACTCATCAAAAATGAATTTAATAAGATATCATTTTTCCAGGACCCTTATATTAAATTTAAGGAGTTATTTTACTATTTATGAATATAAGGAATCATACATACATGATATGTTTCTACTTCATAAGATCAATTTCTTCCTTTTGTTATGCTTAGATAAATTTCCATTTCATCACAAACCCTATTAAACGAAATTCAAAAATGGATTTTTTATTTTTGAAGCACTAAAATTTACTTTTAAGAGTTCAAAATAACTATAATATGATGAAAATACATTACATTAATCTCTTGTTTTTATTTTAATTAAATGGTTATCATATGTTATCAAGTATATATAAATAATTATATTGTGTTGAAATACATTAATCTCTAAAAGCTCCACGAAATTTCAACTAAAACATGTGATAAATGATTAACCTTATAACCCATCCAAAATATTAAGTTCCAAAACATTATAAATAATTTTAATAAATTTTCTAAATTAAAAAATCATTAATTAATTCCTACATATTTATTACTATCCAATTTACATTATCCATAAAAATAATATCTTTATCCCAAAATCATTATCTAAACATCAAGAATATATTATGTGTTACCTTTCCCTCAACAATGTGTTTTCAATGAAGTTAAACATTCCACAAAATGTTTTTTTATTTTTAATTGGTAACGTTCAACATACACTTTGGAATCATTAATTAAAAAAACTAAAATATAATCCTTATAAATTTATAAAATTATTATATCTAGGGTATCATTGATAAAATAATCAAATGACATAATTTTTGAATCAAAAAACAAGAATATTGGTCATTCCATTGTATCTATAGTAGTAACATAATCTTGAACTTGATATATTATCTTCTTCCAAGTTATATTCCATTTATTATTGGGGAATTTATTTTTGTAGTGCCTAATATCCTTATAGTTGAAACATTGAGTAGTATAAAATTCTTACTTGCCTTTTCAATCATGAGAATAATAGATTTTTTTTTCATACTAGACGAAACTCATTTTTTATTTACTAATGTACCAAATTGTTTCCTTGTACATGTATATGTTATTAGAAAATCCATATTTCCTTTATTACATTTATCCTTAAATTTTATGTCATCCTCTTCTTCTATTTCTTCCCTTTAAATCCATATGTCTTGAATAATTCTTTTTCTATCTTGATAGAACAGGATTCTCTATCATCAAATGAAAAAAATATTTGAGAGACTAGTTCCCTTCAATGGATTAAATTAGTACCATAAAAAATGGTCAATATTTATATTTGTATTATATATATAGAGGGAATCATTACTTTCTAACCATTTAACGTTTGATTCATTCATAGGATTTTCCATCTTCATTATGTATTAGACACATGAACTGTAGTTACATATCCTCTAATTACTCGTAAGGAAAATATTTTTCCAAAAACATTACATTAAAATCAATCTAATTCATTTTTGTTATTTCCCTTCACTCATTAGTGTTTTGATTCAATGAAATCCAATGATCTACAACTTCTGATAAATTATAAATAAACCATTACAATGTCTTCCATTTCAATACTTTCAAAAGTGAGAAATATCTTCTCTATGGAACTTATAAATTTCTCTAATAAAAATTGATTTGAATACTAATTAAATGATGGAGGTTGATAACACATTAAGACTTATAAAATTCTTACACGTTGTGGTTTATAACACCCCCAACCTAGAGGCCACAAAACAGGAGCTCGGATATGGGTCACCACATGACCTTAGGCGTGGCACCCCAGATGCCATAGGCAGCCGATAAGTAGTGAGGGTATAAAGTAATGTGTGGGGATACTATACCATCTTTATCAATATAATTCATTGTAGATAAAAATGAGAAATAAAAGAAAATGTATAACTAATAAACATACATCACAAATCCATTTTCCAAAACTGGTTTCAATCCCACAACCGAATAGTAAACATGCTATGTGATGTTGTTTTGTGTCTAGTGAAAACAAAACCCAAAATAAATACAAACTGAAGAATCCACAAAATGGGTCCTTATTCCAAATATATACCCCTAATCCATGCACATCCCATACCCAAATCTATCCTCTAGCATAGGAAATTTTTCCTTTTCTAGAACATCATACATTAGATCTGCTCGCGTACCCAATGGTGGACTAATCATGGTGCGAGTACAACTCAGTAGGAAAACACCAATAGTGTCTTCAAAATACCCATTTTAAAGTCGTAGTGTTATCATGTACAACATAAATAAAAATACAAAAAATAAAATCCATGATTCAATAGTTATCAATATTCACTTACACCAATTTCTTCATCTATATCGATGGTTAGGCATTCCATTAATTAAATAATGACTTATGTGAGACAAACATTATTCATAAGGGGAGAAGTCAATATCCATATCTCAATAGGAAAAAAATCAAAAACTATTACATAATGCATAACTTAGAGCCTTATTTTGGGTAGTTTTATCTAATGCTACAATTAGGTGCATAGATCCTCAGTCTGGATCATTAGCCTATGCATTGTAGGGGTAGAGATTTGTTCCATAGCTCAACCCAACTTGTGGGAATAGAACCTTAAGTAAATACCCCCATATACAACCAAGAAATGTGTTCATTCTTATTTAACCATTTCCCACTTATACCATATCACAAACCATACTCAATTAATACCCATAACATTCACATTTCATCATTTTTTAATTGCATAAATCATCTTCATGCCTTAACCCATTTAAACATTCTCATTTAAAAGACAGAACTCATTTATATATTTCCATTACAACCCATAAATCATTTTACACATTACCATTAATTCGTTGAACCCATTAATAATATTATGAACAACCCCTTATTCCATGTCAATGACAAGAAACAACTACTATTAGTGCCTTCTTATAATTCAAGAAAACATGTCGACATACTTATCATGGTATCTTCTTTATTGAACATCTATTATAAGCTCATCATTACAAATTTCCATGGTTGTGATGATAGAAAACCCCATGGGTGTCCCTATAACTAGTCTAATTAACCTCCATGCATCCCACAAGGATCATGAGGGGTTTAATTCCTCATTTAGCTAACCAAGTTACCAAATATTACTAAAGTTATCGAAATAAAAAAAGGCACCACAGTGCCAACACATACACATGAACCAAATATTAAGACTATAGGATATATCTCAAAGATTCCTACCTCAATTTCAAATAAAACACTCACTAAAACCTAACCTTCGATTTAGGTTTGAACACACTTAAAATCTACAACATATGATCTACTAAAAATAGAGGTTTTTAGGTATTTGAGAGAAAAAAAATATACAATACCTAATATGGAAAAATAAGAGAGGATAAGTTTTAGAATCACATGAAGATTGGATCTACACCCAACGGTGCTCCAAATGGCATAAAAATAAAGGAGATCCACCCTTGGAAAGTATATGTTGATCTTGTATGTCTTTATTATTATTGGGGGAGAAATTAAGAATAAAATTTATAAGGGGTTCATAAATCCTGACGGGGAAGTGGGTAAAATACAACTTTATAGGGGGTGTATTTTTTGTCCACACAGTGGGCCAAAGATTGCGCAAACCACGTCCCACCCTCTATCCATGAGGGGACTGGGATGCATAGTTTCCTGGGAAGCCTGTATAGTTTGAAAAACTGTGTGATGACCATGTATGATATATATGTCCAAGCACACATGGTTTTCACTTCCCCCTTGAAGGGTGTATTCAAAATGTGCACCCCTCCTCTAGGGATGCACGGTTTGGGGTTACTATTACTACTAAACATGCATCAGCCTACAACATGAACTGGATTTTTTGATTCTCCCATATTTTACTTCATATACCCCAAAACACCTCTGATCCTCCACATACACCCGGTAAACATTCCTTTATCCAAATTAAAGTGACATAAGAAAAAACGTAAAAAAAGAATGTACCTCATAGATGTTAGGGATCTTAAAACCTCCCCCACCTTATAATTGGTCATCCTCATGCTACACTCCCATGAATCCCTGACCCGCTAAGGTAAAAATAATGGACCATTGGGCCCACACATTTTTATCTCCTTTAAGGTATCTTCATGAACATTACCATGAAACTATAAAACTCAAAACAATGGAAATGTATTTCACCATGATAATTCCTCACTACAATACACACTATGAACCAAATTATCCCCAATGGATGTATTATCCTCAAGCTCAAATTCTTCAACATCAATCACATGGGATTGCTATGGGTGATACTACCAAAGATGTGACATGTTAAAAACATGATTCATTCCACTTCACCATTTTGAAAGATCCAATATCTACACCACATGTTTGAGACTATCCAAAACCTCAAATATCCCCACATACTTGGGTTCCTAAATTACATGTTTCTTAATTCGATAATGACCTAAAATAGGAAACACTCGAAGAAACACACGATCACCTAACACAAAATAAATAGGACTATAACATCAATCTATGCATGAATTATTCCAAATATGATACATATCAATACCTTTTCAAATTAACAGAACTGATGTCTCTATCATGAGACATGGTCCCAAAAAATCTAATTCCTTGAACTCTATGCAACATAATAGTTATAAAAATGTACTTCCATAGAGAACCTCATATTGTGCCATCTAAGTCATCACTATGTAACAATTATAATAGGAAAACTAAAAAAGCTCATAATTATTTTCCCATGATCCCAAAAAAGTCTACAACACATGACCTAAACATTTCTTTCATTACCTGTATAGTGCGCTTCGATTAAACATATGTTTTTGGGTGGTAATCCATACTCAAAAACATCAGGGTACCAAGCGATTTCTGTAACCCCTTCTATAATATCAAAGTGAACCACAGTTCATGATTTGAAACTATAGTATTTGTAACTCCTTAAAACCATTATATCACCCAAACATACACCTCATCCATTTGGTCAATGGTGAAGGTATCTATAATTAGTATGAAATGTGCCACCATGGTCAAATGATCTACCACTACCCATATCACATCACTCTTTTGAGACGTCCTCAGAAGACCCATGACAAAAATCATCATCACATCATACTATTTCCATTACATAATTATAAATGGATATAAAAACTCACCTAATAATTGATGCTAGACCTTCACCTAGAAAAAGGTATAACATCATGTCATCAAACCTACAACCTCTTTCTTCATACCAAGCCACCAATACTTCCTTCTAAGATCACGATATATTTGGATAAACTATGATGTCCCTCCTACTTAAAATCATGTAAATAAAAAATAAACTCTTCCCGCATATATCTAGAAACCTCAACATGGCCACAAACATAAATCATATCACCATCATAAATAGTCCAACAAGAAGGTGACTCCCAACCTTAAATACATTCCTTCAGGGCCAAACACTCTAGATCCTCATATTCTCTCTCCAAGATCTCATTTAAAAGGGTGGGATCAACTTAAAATGATTCAAGGTTAATCTTCCCTTTCCAATCTTATACCTCTAGACACATCTTAGTAAACAACTCCATCATCATCCATTCAAAATCAGATTCCTAAACTATCCAATTTAGAGTCTTCCAGCTCAAGGTATCTATAATAATGTTCCCCTATCCTATTTTGTATACTAGCTCAAAAATAAAAGGACTTCATGTATTTACCCATATTTAATTCAGATGATTCAAATCAAATGGGGATAAGATATACTTAAGGATTTTATTGTTGATATACACAGAAAAAATTTCTCCCAATAAGTAATGCCACCAACAATTTCAAGAGTAAACCACCTCAACCAATTCAAGAACTTGTGTAGGGTAATTTTTTCATAAGGCATAAAATACCATGAACCATATTCCACAACTGTAATCATTCCACATCAACACTATCCTAAGACCAACAATATATTCATGTAAAAACATGATATAATCCTTATTCGGATAAGGTAATATCAAAATTGTTGTTATTTTTAACCGCTTATTTACCTCATGATACAAATTCTCACATGCTTCATTAAATTCAAACATGATTACCTTTTTTCTAAAACCTGAAAGTGGTGCTTCCAAATGAGAAAATTCTTTCAGAAAACTTTTTTACATCCTTCCAAACCAAGGAATATACAAACATCAAAAAAAAATCACAGGAAACTCTCAAGATTTAACAGATTTCACTTTCTATGGGTCCACAAACACACCTTCCTTGGAGATGATGTGACCCATGAAATGTAACTTGTCAATACATAAATAATATTTGGATAGTTTTGTGTATATCATATTCTCTAAAAGTATACTAAGGAAGATTTCAATATTTTTTTCATGACCATCACGAGTCTTGGAGTTCAAAAAGTTTTCATATGCAAAGAAAACTACAAACTATTCTAGATATGGGTGAATGATTTGGTTAATTAGGTCCATAAACACTAATGGTGCATTGTTCAACCCAAAAATAATGACAAAAAGAACTCAAATAACCCATAACAACTCCTAAAGGTATTTCCCAGTACATCAGAAGGTATCACCCTTAGATAATGATACCCCAATATCAAATCAATTTTGAAAAACACAAAACCACATCTATTTTTGCTCAAAAATTTCATGTTTTCAAGGAATAATGTATTGGTTATTATCTTTCATCCAATTTAGCTTCCTATAATCAACACACAACCATAAAATCAATCATCCTTCTCAGAAGAGAACACTAGAGATCCCCAAGGTGACGTACTCTAATTAATAAAACCCTCTTTCTCCACTTACTCCAACTAATTTTTAAGCTCATGGTGTTCTACCAGTTTCATAAAATATTGATGAATGGATACTTTCTAAGCTCTCGGTAGTAACTCTTTTATGAACTCAACATCTATCTTAGGTGGTATCCCCGAGAAGAAATTAGAAACCCCATAATTGAACTGATCCACCACATAAGGAAAGACAAGGTACTTTACAACTCTATCATCAATCATAAGGAAATCCACTTGGGTTGTGTGTTTTCCTAACTTCTGATAGACTGGCCTCGCATGGCTTGATAATAGCCCTCATTCCCCATGATGAACATAATTATTCCGTTTAGGGGATGTGAAAATTACCTTATAGGGGTAACATTCGACATTGTCTTAGTAAAACACCATCTAATCCATGCCCAAAATCTCATGAAGAAACAATTACCAAAGAAAACAGTACCCACAAACCCCAAGAGAAAACTCCTTAACCGTTGAATATTTTATACTTGTATCTAGAACAGTGTATTAATCAACATAACCCCACACACATGTTCTACTACAATTCCCATAATACCCACAATAAGAGTAGATATAAAATAATGTGAGTAACTATTATAAAAGACTAGAAAGAGTGGAAGCTACATGAATTGTACCAAAAAAGATTAATGTCCCAACCTCCAAACCTCTAGGTGTAGACTAAACTAAATATAGAAAACATTACCATATACCCTAGGATTAGTCTTGAGTTTCTGGTGAGGAGGAACCCTATGGATGAGTACACCCCTATCTTAGATCTCCATGTCCAGTACACAGACCGATATGGCCAGTGGAGGTCAAACTACCAGCTTGATATGGGTTAAGTGACCCCGTTCCCAGATTCTCCACTAGCCTTGGTCCCTCCTCATCACCCAACTGTTTTGTATTGCTACAAAAACTCGATACTTGCTTTAGTGACCCAATATTAACAAATATTTACATTAAGTAATTTTTTATGAAAATTCAAAAAATTACAAAAGTACATGCCTGAGGAATGTAACAATTTAGTGTCTTTGGAATCATGGAAAAGTCATCTAACTTTGTGAAAGATCTTCAATGTTCTAATAAATATATTCCCTTCTAGTACTTTAACCTAAAACATTCCATCATAACCTGATGAAAGGTAAGATAAGAATGGGATGAGATTGAATTCTTGATAAGGGTAAATAAGGGAAATGTGTAAGAATAACATTAACATAAGGTTATGATAACATGAGCATAACATTCAAATATCATACCCTATATACCAATGATCATAATCATGAGACATGACAAAAATATTTGTAGTTCATAAGACATGAATCATAAGGAAATCAATAGCATAATCCATAGAAGTGTAATATAAAAATAAGACATGTAATTATGGAATAAACATTAAAATATAACATAATGAACATATATAAGCAGAAACAGGTTCACATATTATTATTAAGGACATAAAATCAGGCCCTCTCTTAAACTTATGGACATTAAACTTGGTCCACACATAATGTTGTAATGATGTGATTTTGTTCACACATCACATTATTAAAATTATTCAAGTTCACGAATAAACATATAGACATAAACCCAAGTCCATGAATAACATTGTGAACATGTAATATGGTTCACAAATACAGTTATGGACACGAAATCATGTCCATTCATAACATTTTGAACATGTAATCAGGTTTACACATAACATTTATAATCACGATTCATCCATCATTACCCAATTAATTTTAGGGATATATAGTTCCCACCCATCTCACGATAACATCATTCATATATATTCCTCAAAATAAAATATTCATCCTATCATGACCCATAAAAAGATTTTGGTTTTATAAAAATCCAATAAAAAACCATGGAATTAAATGGGTATCCACAACATTTAATCACATCATAACCTATGAAAATAGATAGGTTTCGTAACCACTTCATGAATGTATAACCCATGAAAATAAGAAGGATTCAAAATCATATAACCTGTTGTAGAGAAACATGTTTCATAAACATCATAAAATAAAAGAATAAAACATTTGGAGAAATAATATAAACAAAACCATTAGATCATTCCCTTTAAATGAATGAGTAACACCAATGGATTTCATCTTATATGGAAAATAGTTTTGAAATATCTTTTGAAAACATTTATGGAGGAAAATGTCCTTTATTTTTTAGAAAATGATTTCTAAAACATAAAACATTTTGAAAACCATTTTCAGGAAAATTTATAATAGAATATTTGAGAACATATTTAAATGATTTTAATTTAAAAACTTATTGAAAACTTAACATGAAATCTTTAAAAATATTTGAAAATAATTTTATTTGAAAACATTATAAAAGACACTTTAATACATTTTGAAAAACTTTTTCTATAAAAATCTATAAAATAATATTAATAAACTTTTGAAAACTATTTCATAAAAAATTAGTTTTAAAAAAACATTTTCTTAAAAAAAACCTTTTAATTATACAATGGAATCTTCACATAAATGGTGGCGAGTAAATATGTACATCTCGTATGAGGTAAAAATAACATTCCTTTTTCACAGTAAAAATGTAATAAAAATTTACTTATTCAAGAATTAATAAGAAGATTCCTTTTAAGACAATGGTAAAAGACAAATATGGTAAAAATTTCTTCCAAATATTATATTATAATACTATAATATTCTTTTAAGTCTGTTAGAAAACAAGGTTTTGAAGGAACACATATTTCCAATTGAAGAGAGAGGTAAAGTCAGACTTTCATAAAAACACAGTCTTGATCATCTTATGTACCAAAGAGTGGAAAAATGTTACCATTACATGGATATAAAATGAATTAATGACTGTTATGAAAATTCATGAGATCTCTTGAGACATGGATCATAATATTTCATCAATTGGAGTGTAATCATAAACAATCTCAAAAAGTAATGAGACTGTTTCTATAAAATCTTACCACTTGGAAACATTAAACCATACTCCCCTTTTAAGAAAATAAAATTATGTCAAGATAAAAATATCATGAATAAAAATAGATTCATAATATTATATTTCAAATTATTTAAATACACTTCAAGGAGAAATATAGGTGTAGAACATGAGATGTGTCTCAAAGAAGTCAAATTGAGACAAGATCATTTTATCGATTTGGTAACATTTGAAACATAGTATACATGAAATAAATATAATAAAATGGATATGTAAATTACCATAAATTTAATTATATGAATCTTATAATACATACATGGGTAGTATAAACACCATAAAAAATAAATTGGTCGTGAATAGAGCATGTATCTCGTGGAAATAAAAAATGAGCTAAAATTCCCTTACCTTGTGTTTTAACTCTCATCGTAATCATAAAAAACTCCGGTATAAGAAATATAAGTTATTTATAAATATAGAAATGAATAATATTATAATATATAGTACCTTATTTGTTTTTATTATGACTTTATATTACTTGTGTGTTTACAGTTCTCTGTTAAGTTTTCACTTCGGGTAATATCTGTTGTGTTCTCTACATGTGTCTTAATTTGTTATATATTTTGTCCTTATAATTATATCATGATTTCCATAATTTAAATAATTATATAAATATCATATATATCATTATATTTTTATTATAATTATCTATATAATATATATTTATGAAATGGAATACACCTTTCATGGAGATGGTAGGTCATACATACACAATAATGTTGTTTCTGTTTAACAGTCAAATTGAAAGAAATTAAATTATTTATAAGTATATATATATATATCATTATTATAGTTTTATTATTATATCATATATATTATAAAATTCTCTATATAAATCCTAAATTCAGACCATTTAGTGTATGAATGAATCACATCGATTTAAGGGGGTGTTAGTCTACACTTCCTCAAAATAAATTATCATATTTACACAAAATGGAAAGTATAAATACATGTGTTGAAAAATAATTAAATAATATTAAATAAATAATATATATAATATATATCACATATTATTATAGTTTCATTAAGAATTTTCCCCACGAGAGGTAGTAAGAGAAATGAACAATCATCGTTTTTTGAGGCGGTAGTTTGTCAAACACCTAGACAATATTTTAGTTACCCATTAGATGGATGTGTGTCTAATTTTAGGTCTAACTATAAGAAGAAAAACTTAAAAGTATATTTAATATAAATTTTATTTTATAAATTCATGGAATAAAGAGATTGTAGGGGGTGGATAGAGAAAATAAACAAAAGGAGCTTTGGAAAGGTTGTTGCCTCTAAATCAGGTTACTCTTTTCGTTTTGTGCCAAACGATTCCTTGAATTTGTTTATCCCTGTAACACCCCATTCTTCCACGGTACACTTCTCTTTGAATAACACAGTAGCATTTGTTGTACGCAACTTCGAGTTCTAACACACACCACAACCAATCAAACTAGCCGTTATGAATAGTAATACCCACTTTTTGAAATTTTATAAATTTTATCTTTCAAAATGGACTTGATTTTTGGATTTGGAATATCGAATTTATCCTAGGGTGAATTTTTGGTATTTTTCTGAAAACTTTTAATTTTTGATGAATAGTGAAAAAAACATTGAGTTATAGTTTAAAACCGAATTTTTATTTAAATAATTATTTATTTTATTTTAATTTATTTTAGGTCAAAATATATACATAATACCTATATAAGTTCAATGTAATTAATTGGAGTCAGTTTATAATAATTTTAGATATATAAAAATTTTATTGAACTTTTCACCGTCTTTTACCCATCTCCTAGGAGAATTTAAAAATTCACATAAAACATAATGTTACAGCTTCTGTGAGTGGAATTTCAAATATCCAAGAGACAAAATTGATATCAAGGAGTAAAATGTGGTTCAATAAGATAAAAATAATTTTTGGTGAATAGTAACTTTTTACTTTTATTTACCACGGTTAAAAGTAAATAGGGTAATTAAGGGTAAAAATGATATTATTATTACCCTAAAACATGTCATAATTCTATTGGCTAAGTATAATTCGACCAAAAACAACCTTAAGAATAAAATATGAACCTCTTTGGTTCACTTGGATTAGATTAGGACATTTATTATTATTTAATTCAAAGAAGAGATAAAAGAGATAAAATAAATGTTTAATAACTAAATTTTTTTTAATATAAGGTTATACATAAGATAAATTAAATTATAAATATTCATTAGAAATATAAAAATATTTCATACATAATGGTATTTTATTTATAATTTTTAGACATTAAATAATTTAATTTATTTATGACACAATAGTGATGCAGTAATTACCTAATTAATGAAATATTTAAATAATTGATATTATAAATATCCAAATAAATGTAATTTGAGACTTTTTATGAATTACACTAATTTTCAAGGTTAATATGAAATATTATCATTGGTTAGATGAATTGTTTTCGAAGTAATAATGCTTTTATGAATTTAGAAAAAACAAAATACCAAATAGTGTCAAAATTGACAAAAAAGAGTTTTTAAAACCAATATTATATTATTAATTGATATTATATTCCTAAAAATATAAGGTTCGGACAAAAGACTTATATAATAATCATTGTATCATTAATGAACCACTTGGGGTTCTCTTGGAAGTATATAGTATGTTTATTAACCATATGATATAAAAATACAAAGAGACATGGTAAATGTCAAACTATTTAACTAAGAGTTAAATATAAAAGATAAAGTTAATATAGTGACCCAAACCTGTATAAAACCTATTGGTTGATTGTTTTTAGACCCACACCCACCTTATCCTTTAAATAATACATTTTTGAGCCATTAGAAACTGAAAATTATTTTATTATAAAATAATATTTCTAGCTTTTCCTAAGGTGCCCCTCACCCTTCTTATAAAAGGGAACCCGCCTTCTCTCTAATTCACACCTTCAAAGCCATTTGGCTTCGCCAAACTCTGCCCAAATATCCTCTCAAATTCCCTCACTACATCCTAGATTCCTTCCTTTAGTAATAAATCCAACTTAAGGATCCCTTTTGATCAAATCAAAAGGAAGAACCCGAAGAAGAGGTAATAATTTCACTACCCTCTTTCAAGTTTTTTTCTTATTCAACTTATTCTTTCATTGTTATTTCTATTCTAAAATAATAAATCCAATATATTATATATACTGTGATGTTATTATAAATATGGTACATCCATATTCATTATTCTGTCCATCCTTTGAATGACATGTTACCATACGTGCGTACGTACGACTTACGTCTCCACGTCATGGTGTAATTGTTATTCAATACATTATTATTTGGATAGGTATAATAATAATGTTTAATTGATGTAAATAATAAATATAACATGATAATGATTCTGTAAATATGATATAACATCCAATTATATATTATTTTAATATAAAAATAATGATATTTTCGCTCGTACGTATGTACGGATTACCGTCTCCACAAACGCAATGAGAATAATTCCCTATCGTATCCATTCAAGACTAATTTTATTTATATGATTAAAAATAATGTTTAAAAACTTGATATAATTATGTATATGAATAAGATACATCCCATACATAACAAATATGACTCACATAACAAATAATATAAAGTAAAACGAATCCGTTAACACTCGAAATGACGATAATACTTTGATATTATTAACAAAACAATGTTAAAAACCATATATGATATCATATTAATATATATGATTCTTTTATAATTTAATAACAATTATTTCACCATTATATAGTAGGTTAACCTACCCTCGACCGAGGTAAAGTACAAGGTAAGGGTTAATTCTACAATCTCTTCATTATCCGTGGTTGTTTATACGTAATTATATACTGGGACCTCTTTATCATACACATACATGTCTCTTAAAAATGCATTTCAAAATATTTTTACTATTTAATAGACAATTGGTTAAATTCATTTATACCCTTTTGTGTTTTGAAAGGAATCATTCTGTCATTTTCCAAACAAGGTTCTTTTTGACCTTTTCGACAAATTTAAGGTGAGAATGTTTTTTTAACTTATACGGCAGGTGCATCTATTTTACACCGTTAGAACATCATCAAAGATTCCCTTACAATATTTTAAGAATATTTTCAAAATAAATGTTTTCTTTATAAATATGTGACTCTTAAATGATTTCAAAATAGAAAGAGATATTTCTCTAAAAAGGGTTTTGAATTCATCTATGTCAACATCCTTTGATGGATTTTATATTTATTTGAAATTGATTTATTACGATACAAAACTTCCATATTGTATTGAAGGTTTTGTGATATGTTTGACTATGGATGTGCTATTTTTATACCATTCATGGTTTATGGTTAAAGTATTGACATTTCATATGCTAGTTTTAATTCGAATGTTTATGATATGTTTAAACCTTTTCATATGAGAAATGTATTGGACTTAGTAAGTGATGGGTGGAGCCTGCTATAGCTCCTCGATACATTGGTAGGTCTCATGAGACAACTAGACATTGAATTGGATGAGGCCCTTTCCAAATTTTGATATATGGTTTTTGGCTGAGGCCTTAATCATTTTTAGACATCTTGGCCGAGGCCTTGAAAAAATGTTTCAGAATGTCCGGCATTATACATTCCCTCATTATGAAAATAATATTGATGGTTCATGTGGTCATTCGTCTAGTAGAATACCCATGATTATGTTTTATTATGGAATTATTTACTCAACTCATATTATTTCCATAAATGTATTCAAGTTTATTATTGGTAAATGCATGTGGTTTCAATTATTCACCATGATTAATATTTATGTCATTTTCTGATGTATTTATTACCCTTAATGAGTGTTTGAGCTCACCCCTTTTTCATGTTTCATTTTCCCAGGATATGAATAATTTAGTTATGAGTGAATTTCATGCATAATCTAGGAGGATTGGATATTTCTAATTAAATATATTCGTGTTTTATTTCTCTTCACGTTGTAAAGTTGAACTTATGTATGATTCTTGTTTCCAATAATACTAAACTTATTGGCGTTTCAAGACATGATTTCCTTGTGATCATGCCAATGTTATGTAATAATTCACTGACTCTAGGTAAATAGGGTCGGGGCGTTACAGTTGGTATCAGAGGAAGTTTAGTACAAAACATGGAAACTAGAATTAGATAAACTCTGATTAGAGCACATAGCCCTAAGAAAGACTTTGAAGATTAGTATAGAAGAAATTCCTAGAATATTGGTATTGTAGAGATTTCGTGAGTTTTCCAAGCAATACATCCTTATCTATATATGATCAGGTAGAGGCGGCTCTAGCATAGATGTACCTAGGGGTAAAACCCGAAACACCGCTTTGAGCTAGACTCGAATGGGAACTGGTGCATGACAACGGGCCTTGCTGCACTCTTGGTTACAACACTCCCAGGGGATATGCTTAGGTTAATTCTCATTTTCTTTACAAAACATTATGAAGGGTTTATGAGTATATACTTCCTTAAAGAATTTTTTTTATGACTATGGATTATATCCATAAACTGTTCAATTTATGTTAAGTGTTTTACAAGTTTGGATTTATGTATTGCAATTCATAAACTAATCTAGTGTATTCCATTGTTTATAAATGGTGCCTAGTGGAAGTAATGGAAACCGTATCAATGTACACACTCCATGCAAGGATTGCCCTCCTGTTCAAGATAATTATAGTGGATCTGGTGATACAACTAGTACTGATCAGCTTATCATCATACTGGGACAACTCACTCAGGTTATGAATAATAACCTTACTCGTATAGAGCACCCTGATCCACAATGTAGAGGATCAATGTTAGATCGCTTCATGAGGAAAAAACCACCAACATTAAATGAGAGTACAAGAGCAATGGATAAATTCCTTAGAGAAAATATTCCATTCCTTTGGGAGTAGTGAAAGGGAAAAAGTTATCATGGTAGTTTACCGCCTCACTGGAGATACTGATCAATGTTGGTCATTGATTCAAAACACAAAGGAAGATAATGAAGTATGAAATATGGAATGGAGGGAGTTTAAAGAGATTTTATTAGAAAAATACTTTCCTCGTGACCATCGAGCAGAAATGGAAAGGAAATTCTTGAGTCTGAGGAAAAATAAGGATGAGAATGTCGCAAAGTATGAGGCTAACTTTACAAGGTTAGTGAGGTATGTTACAGATTATATACGTAACCCAAGAAGTAAGATTGATCATTTCTTTGATTGGTTAAAACCATTTATCCATCAAGTATTAGTATCACAATCCTTCTCATCATATGAAGATATTGTCTCATGTGCTATCAAGACAGAAAAGGAATTCTCTGAGTCTTATGAATTTAAATAAAAGAAAGATAAGAAGAGATCTACTAAAAACTCCCGGAAAGGAAATAAGGAAACAAGAAAGAAGGAAGAAATTGAATTTCCTCCCTGTGATAATTGTGGAAGGAAGAACCCTGGTGCCTGTCTAAAAGGAAAAGGAGTATGCTATAAATGTTGACAAAAAGGCCATCTAGCTGGTGATTGTAAGGGAAAGAAAGATGCTACCAATGTTCAATGCTACAATTGCAGGGAGATGGGACATTATGAAAATGAATTTCCTAAGCGTTAGGAAAACTTACCTCAGAAAAGGCCAAGGGATCAAGGAAAAGCCTATACGATCACTACTGCTGAGGTTGAAGCCCCGAAAGACGTGGTGGAAGGTAATTTAATGGTTTCATCATGTTTAGAAAATTATTTATTTGATTTTGGATCATCACATTGTTTCATATCTTCCCAGTTTTTTATGCAAATTATATATTTCCAATTTGATATAACAAGGGGGTTTTTAGTCAAAACTCATAAGGGAAGTATCATTGTAACACAGTTTTGTGTATCAGTCCCCATTAGAGCATATAAATGTTCTTTATCAGCTGATCGCATCGTCATACCCATGATTGAATTTTATATAATCCTCAGTATAGATTGGATTTTGGACCATGATGTAAAAATTTATTATATGAATAATGAGGCTTCTATTTATGATGATGATGATAAAGAACACCTTATCTTTAGATTAGAATCATCACCACCTGATTATTATCTTGAACAACCCCCCGTAGCTCAACTAAATACTATTATTGGGGAGGAAGAGAATGAAATAACTGTGGGTGAGGATAGGAATGTTCAAATAGAGGATTTACCTATTGTGAAAGAATATGTTGATGTGTTTCCAGAAGATTAATCTAGACATCCTCAAAAATGAGAAATTGAGTTTTCCATTGATTTAATTCCTAGTTCAAGGCCCATATCAAAGACCCCTTATAGAATGGCCACTGTGGAATTAGTGGAATTAAAGAAACAACTAGAGGAATTGGATAATAAGGAATTTATTCACCCTAGTGTTTCTCCATGGATAGACCTTGTACTTTTTGTTAAGAAGAAAGATGGATCTATGAGGTTGTGCATTGACTAAAGGGAGATCAATGCTATAACAATAAAGAACAAGTATCCATTACCTCGCATTGATGATTTATTCGACCAAATTCATGGAGATCAATACTTTTCAAAGATTGAACTTCGATATGGATACCATCAGTTGTGCATGAAGAAGGAAGAAATTCTAAAGGCAACATTTCAAACTAGGTACGGGCATTACGAGTTTACAGTAATGCCTTTTGGGCTGACTAATGCACCCTCTGTTTTCATGGATCTAATGAACAGAGTTTTCAAGGAATATCTTGATGAATTTTTAGTAGTATTTATTGATGATATCTTGGTATACTCCAAAAGCTACGAAGATCATGAAAATCACTTGCACATTATCCTGAAGACTTTGATAAGACATGAATTATATGGGAAGTTTAGCAAGTGTGAATTTTGGATTTAGTAGATTTCTTTTCTTGGACATATTATCTCTAAAGATGGAATCTCAATTGATCCTTCTAAGAAAAGAGCAATCTAGGAATGGCTAGAACCAATGAGTATAACTGAGGTACGCAGTTTTATTGGTTTAGTAGGTTATTATCAGTGTTTCGTCCATAATTTTTCCCGACTAGCTAACCCATTAACCAAGCTCACACGTAAAGGGGTTAAATTTGTTTGGACAAAATATTGTGAAGAATGTTTTGAAGAACTGAAGAAAAGATTAGTCAATGCTCCTATATTGACTCTACCATCGGGGAATGATGGGTTTATTATTTATAGTGATGCTTCAAAGAAAAGACTTGATTGTGTCCTTATGTAGAATGATAGGGTTATTTCCTATGCATCACGACAACTAAAAATTCAATGGAAAACATATCATACTCATGATTTTGAGTTAGCAGCTGTAATCTTTGCTTTGAATATATGGAGACATTATCTCTATGCTAGAAAATGTGAGATATATACTAATCACAAGAGTTTGAAGTATATTTTCTCACAGAAAGAACTCAATATGAGGTAAAGGCGATGACTTGAACTACTCAAGGATTATGATTTCACTATAAACTACCACTCGGGGAAGGAAAATAAAGTGGCAGATGCTTTGAGTATAAAGGATCATGGAGTCTTGAACAAGATAAGAGTTGAAAAGGATCCTATATACATAGATCTAGTAAAGATGGATATGGGAATAACCATGGAAGGTGAAACATCAATGTTTTTTCAAATAGTTTCAAAACCATATTTACCAGAAAGGGTAAAGAGTTCTCAGACCAGTGATAAAGAGTTTTTAAATAAGATTAAAGCTATGAATGATGGGAGATTGAGTGAATTTGTGTATGAAGATGAGATTTTGAAGTTTGGGAAGAGACTTTGTGTTCCCGATATACCTGATCTAAAAAGGTAATTTTGGGATGATGCTTATAGTTTTAATTTCTCTATACACCCTGGGAGAACCAAAATGTATAGAGATTTGAAGGAACATTTTTGGTGGGAAAACATGAAGAGGGAGATTGTTGATTTTGTATCAAGATGTATGGTTTGTCAACAAGTGAAAGCTGGAAGGCAACAACCTGGAGGAGTCATGAAACCTCTTCCCATACCTTAATGAAAATGGGATAATATTAGGATGGACTTTGTCATGGGACTACCAAAGACTCCTAGAAGGAACAATGCAATATGGGTCATTACTGATCGTCTTACCAAGTCATTACATTTTATTGATATATGGGAGGATTTACCACTTGAACACCTAGCAAGACTATATATTAATGAATTTGTGAGACTTCATGGAGTACCCATATCTATTATTTCTAATCATGATCCATGTTTTACATCATGATTCTGGAAAATTATTCAAAAATACCTTGATACTGAGCTTCGTTTGAGCACTGCCTACCACCCCCAAACTGATGGACAATCAGAACGAACTATTCAAACCTTATAAGACATGTTGAGATCCTTTTCACATGACTTTTAGGGTATGTGGGATAAATATTTACCTCTGGTAGAATTTTCCTATAAAAATAGCTTCCATTCAAGTATTCATATGGCACCATATGAAGCGTTATATGGAAAGAGATGTCGCACACCAACTTGTTGAGATGATGTTTGTGAAAGAAAACTCATAGGCCCAGAATTGGTGGAGGAAATGATGGAAAAGGTGAAGGTAATCCAAAACCACATCAAAGCAGCTCAAAGTAGGAAGAAGAGCTATGTAGATAACTGAATGATGGATTTGGAATTTCATGTAGGAGATCATGTTTTCTTGAAGGTATCTCCATGGAAGGGTGTTAAACGTTTCGGTAAGAAGGGTAAATTGAGTCTCAGGTACATCGAACCTTTCGAAATTCTAGAATGAATTGGGGGTGTAGCTTACCGTTTGGAAATGCCACCAAGTCTCTCCAAAGTTCACGATGTATTCCACATATCACTGTTGAGAAAATATATGCCTGAGCCAACACATGTACTCACATATGAGTAATTAGAACTGGAACCTGATCTATCTTATTGTGAAGAGCCTATCAGGATTCTTGATACAAGAGAACATGTGTTGAGAAACTAGATGACTCGTCTTGTAAAAGTTCTATGGAGAAAACATAAGATGGAAGAGGCAATGTGGGAACCCAAGGAACTTATGATGAAGAACCACCCGAGTCTTTTTATGCAGTAATATCCTAGAAATTTTGAGGACAAAATTATTTGAAGAAGGGGATAATGTAACACCCCAATCTTCCACGGTACGCTTCTCTTTGAATAATATAGTAGCGTGTGTTGTATGCAACTTTGAGTTCTAACACACACCAAAACCAATCAAACTAGCCGTTATGAATAGTAATACCCACTTTTTGAAATTTTATAAATTTTATCTTTCAAAATGGAACTCATTTTTGGATTCGTAATATTGAATTTATCCTAGGGTGAATTTTCAGTATTTTTCTAAAAACTTTCAATTTTAGATGAATAGTGAAAAAAACACAGAGTTATAGTTTAAAACTGAATTTTTATTTAAATAATTATTTATTTTATTTAAATTTATTTTAGGCCAAAATAGATACATAATACCTATATAAGTTCAATGTAATTCATTGGAGTTAGTTTATAATAATTTTAGATATATAAAAATTTTATTGAACTTTTCACCGTCTTTTACCCATATCCTAGGAGAATTTGCAAATTCACATAAAACTTAATTTTACCGCTTCTGTGAGTGGAATTTCAAAAATCAAAGAGACACAGTTAATATAAAGGAGTAAAATGTGGTTCAATAATATAAAAATAATTCTTGGTGAATAGTAACTTTTTACTTTTATTTACCACTATTACAAGTAAATAGGGTAATTAAGGGTAAAAATGATATTATTATTACCATAAAACATGTACTAATTCTATTGGATAAGTATAATTCAACCAAAAACAAATTTAGGAATAATATATGAACCTCTTTGGTCCACTTGGATTAGATTAGGACATTTATTATTTTTTAATTCAAAGAAGATTTAAAAGAGATAAAATCAAAGTTTAATAACTATAACTTTTTTAATATAGGGTTATACATAAGATAAATTCTATTATAAATATTCATTATAAATATAGAAATATTTCCTACATAATGGTTTTTTTTTACAATTTTTAGACATTAAATAATTTAATTTATTTATGACACAATGGTGATGCAGTAATTACCTAATTAATGAAATATTAAAATAATTGATATTATAAATATCCAAATAAATTTAATTTGATACTTTTTATGAATTAAACTAATTTTATAGGTTAATATTACATATTAGGGTTAGTTAGATGATTTTTTTTGAAGTAATAATGCTTTTATGAATTTGGAAAAAACAAAATACCAAATAGTGTCAAAATTGAAATAAAAGAGTTTTTAAAACCAATATTATTTTAGTAATTGATATTATATTCCTAAAAATCTAAGGTTAGGCCAAAGGACTTATATAATGATAGGTGTGTCATTAATGAACCACTTGTGGTTCGATTTTAAGTATATAGTATGTTTATTAACCATATAATATAAAAATACAAAGAGACATGGTAGATGTCAAACTATTTAACAAAGAGTTAAATCTAAAAGATAAAGTTAATATAGTTACCCAAACCTATCTAAAACCTATTGGTTGAGGGGTTTTCGACCCATAAACACCATATCCTTTAAATAATTCATTTTTGATCCACTATAAACCGAAAATGATTTTATTATAAAATAATAATTCTAGATTTTCCTAAGGTGCCCCTCACCCCTCTTATAAAAGGGAACTCTCCTTTCTATCTAATTCACATCTTCAAAGCCATTTGGATCAAAAAAAAACTGCCCAAATATCCTCTAAACTTCTCTCAATACATCCTAGAGGCTTTACTTTAGTTATAAAGCCAACTTAAGGAGCCCTTTTGATCAAATCAAAAGGAAGAACCCGAAGAAGAGGTAATAATTTCACCACCCTCTTTCAAGTTCTTTTCTTCTTCCACTTATTCTTTCATTGTTATTTCCATTATAAAATAATAACTCCAGTATATTATATATACTTTGATGTTATTATAAATATGGTACAACCATATTCATTATTCTATCCATCCTTTTAATGACATGTCACTATATGTGCATACGTACGACTTACCGTCTCCACGTTGTGGTGTAATTGTTATTCAACGCATTATTATTTGGATGAGTATAATAATGATGTGTAATTGATGTAAATAATAAATATAACATGATAATTATTCTGTATATATGATATAAAATACAATTATATATTATTTTAATATCAAAAGAATGATATTTTCACTCGTACGTACGTACGGATTACCGTCTCCACGAATGCGATGAGATTCATTCCCCATCGTATCAATTCAAGTCTAATTTAAATTAGATGATTAAAAATAATGTTTAAATATTTGATATCATTATGGATATGAATAAGATACATCCCATCCATAACAAATATGACTCACATAACAAATAATATTATGGAAAACGAATTCGTTAACACCCGAAACGATGATAATACTAAGATATTATTAACAAAACAATGTTAAAAGATCATATATGAAATCATATTAATGTATATGATTATTTTATAATTTAATAAAAATTATTTCACCATTATACAGGAGGTTAACCTACCCTCGACCAAGGAAAAGTTCAAGGTAAGGGTTAATTCTACAATCTCTTCATTATCCGAGGTTGTTTATACGTAATTATCTACTGGGACATCTTTATCATCCACATACATGTTTCTTAACAATGTATTTCAAAAAAAATTTACTATTTAATATACAATGGGTTAAATTAATTTATAACCTTATGTGTTTTGAAAGTAATATTTCCGTCATATTCCAAAAAAGGTACTTTTTGACCTTTTCGACAAATTTAAGGTAAGAATGTTTTTGAACTTATTCGGCGGGTGTGGCTATTTTCCGCCTTTATAACATCATCAAATCTTCCCTTACAAGTTTATAAGAATATTTTTAAAATAAATGTTTTCTTTATAATTATGTGGCTCTTAAATTATTTCAAAATCGAAAGAGATATTTCTCTAAAAATGGGTTTGATTTCATCTATGTCAACATCCTTTGATGGATTTTAAGTTTATTTGAAATTGATTTATCATGGTAAAAAACATCCATATTGTATTGAAGGTTTTGTTATATGTTTGACAATAGATGTGCTATTTTTATACCATTCATGGTTTGTGGTTAATGTATTGACATTTCATATGCTAGTTTTAATACGAATGTTTATGATATGTTTAAACCTTTTCATATGAATAATGTATTGGAATTAGTAAGGGATGGGTGGAGACTGCTATAGCTCCTTAATGCATCGGTAGGTATCATGAGACAACTAGACATAGAATTGGCCGAGGCCCTTTCCCAATTTTGATATATGGTTTTGGAAGAGGCCTTAATCATTTTTAGACATCTTTTCCGAGGCCTTGAAATTTTTTTTCAGAATTTCCAGCATTATACATTCCCTCATTATGAAAATAATATTGATGGTTCATGTGGTCATTTGTCTATTAGAATACCCATGATTCTGTTTTATTATGGCATTATTTACTCAGCTCATATTCCTGCCATAAAAGTATTCATGTTTATTATTGGTAAAGGCATGTGGTTTCAATTATTCACCATTCTTAATATTTATTTCGTTTTTCGCTGTATTGGTTACCCTTACTGAGCATTTGTGCTCACCACTTTCTTATGTTTCATTTTCCCCAGGATATAAAGAAGTTAGTTATGAGTGACTTGCAGGCATAATCTAGGAGGCTTGGATGTTTCTAATTAAATATAGTAGTGTTTTATTTCTCTTCAAGTTGTAAAGTTGAACTTATGTATGAATCTTGTTTCCAATAATACTAAACTGATCACTCTTTCAAGACATGATTTCCTTGTGATCATGCTAATGTTATGTAATAATGCACCAACTCTAGGTAACTAGGGTTGGGGTGTTACAATCCCAATGGGGGGGATTATTGGAGTAAGTGAAGGATTTAGGAAGTTTATTTTTAAGATCTTGACTGAACATAAGTGGTTTGATAGGTTTGAAGAAGAGGAAGAGTTGGTGGCCTTTTATAGGGAAGGGAAAAGAAAATTTTGGCATTTTCGACAACATGATAGGGGTACACACATTTATGTCTAAAAAAATATAAAAAACCCAAAAAAAACTAAGTAATGTATGGTTAATTTATGAATAATTTCTATAAAATGGGGTTTTAAAAACTTTATAGGTTGTTTTGGGTCTTAACGTTAAGGTTTAGTACTTTGTTAACCAAATTTGTCTCTTAATAATTGAAATTAATTTTAATCACTTTTACTAATATTTTTGGTGAAAGAAAAATTTAACTTATTTGAAATTATAAATTATCATTATTACAAATATTGAATACATTTTTTTAAATTATAATCACATAAGTGGAAGAATTTAATTTAGAAATTATATTACTATTGGGATGAAACTCCAGGTTTTTAAAGTAAAAACATAAAAAAGTTTGCTATATTATTATATGAAATTTCAATATGAAAATTAATTCCAATTACCTAAATTGGATTAATTTAGAAATTTACTTTATAATTAAACTTTATAACTAATTTAAAATATAATTTAACCCTATAAATTAATTTGATGAAAAAGAAATTTTGAATTAAAATTCGGTAATTTTACCTCTTCATTAAAAAATGTAACCTTATAGAGAAATACCTAAAAATTAACCTAACCAAATTTTAATGTTTCTATTTCAAATATTATGTTTAATTTGAGATATTAAATCTATAAAATATCCAAAAATAGGATTTCAAATGTGTTCTCCAATAAAAGGTGATAAACCTACCTTTATAAAAATATAGGTTTTAAGCATAAAATTTGGCTTGTTATTATCATATATCTATCAAATAAATTGGATAATTATCAAAAATATTTATTTGAAATTATAACATTAAAATTTAATTAATATCATTCACTATTAGTAATTAATTCAAATTTTTAACATTAATCTTTTTTTCACATAAAAATATACAATTATAAAATTTGTCTCATTATATTCATTTGGTTTCTCCATTAATTTATAATTATTAGGTATCCATTGAATTCAACTATATAAATTTATAACTTAGAAAATCCTATAATATTTAATTTAATTTCCATTTTATATCCAATTAAATAATAATATTTTACCATTGAATTATTTTCTAGTAACACTCAGTCTTCTGTGTTACATAATCCATTGAGGAAAGTCATTATTGAATGTAACATAAGCTTACCGCAATGTTTCATGCAGAGGAAGCTACAATTTATATTTCTTATAGCCCATGATTAAATTTTTACTTCATATAATGCAATCCATACATAGTGCTTTAATTTAAAATATAAAATTTTTAGTGTTGCGTGAAATGAAAAATATAAAAAGGATTTAATTAATTTAGAAAAAAATTCACAAAATATTTCAGTGCTACAATCTACACCCATTATAATAAATTTCACCCGAAAAATTATTCTGGGGTATCAAAGGATTAATATTTGGAAGTTTTGTTTATAGAAACCCACATCGTAAAACTGAATCCTAAAACATCTTTTAAAAGAGAGTGTTGGAAACAAAAATGTTACGAAAAATGACATATAACAAGGGTTCCAAATAGGTGATAATAGGTGGAAAGTAAAAATATTGTCTTGGAGTAAGAGAGAAAATATTCATAGGGACTGATTTTTTCATCAATCACTCATAATTGAATTATCAATTAAATGTTGAGGGTATCATAGTCATAAATATGTGATGATTTAAAAGGCCATAGGTTCAATAAAAAATAAGTTATTAATATAAAACATTTTTTTTATCATTATCCTATCTTTGAGTAATTATTTTATTGACCAAGAATATAATTAAATATACATAAATGGTATTTTTATATAAAAAATATCAATCTTTAGTGGGGATTTTTTCAATTTATAATTAAACCATTACTTCAATAAATGGATTTCCAGAAATTTAATTTGATTCTAGAAGCACTAAAATACACATATTACTATATCTTGAGGAATGTAACAGAATGAGAAGTAATACTTTTTTCCTCTAATAATCCAAAAAAATCAATATGGTTAACACATATATATATTAACATAACAAGTAACACTATAATTTCATTATAAATAATAATTCATAAAAAATATTTATACATTAACCATGAAATCACGTAGGAAAATTGTAGGCATGAACCCCTTATCATCCTTTGTTCATGGGTTTAAGACCCAAGGAGTTGATGGACATGAATGGTTGACAACCAACATATGTGATTTCATTTTCTAAAACTCCACTAAAATAATTCCTAAAATAAATATTTTAGATATACTTGAAATAATTTTGATCACTAAATATCCTTTTAACTAAGGTTTTCAAAAAAATCTCAATTCATAACTACATACTGTGATGTTTAACATAATCTTTTCATGAATGATTAACCTTATAAACCTTTTAAAAGATGAAAATTAAAAACATTAGAAAAAAAAACTTAGCATTGATCCCACTTATACCACAAAGTATCTCTTGGTTGTCACATTACGAACATGTGAATATCCTCGTCATATATTCTCTTAAAACATAGTTATATCCTAAATTACCTTAAATAACTCTGGAAAACATACAGGCTTCATTATTATATAGATTACTCGATATAGTCCATAAATCCAAAAAGTGTAAAACTTTATCTATGATAGAATATACTCCTTATCAATAAATCCTTAAGTATTTATACGGTAATTAGTACCATCCAATTTACATATATCCAACATAACATTATCCAAATAAAATTACCATAAAACAAGGAAAATATTAAGGTTTATCATTCCTTTAATCACATGTTTTTCATGGACATCACTATTAAATTAAATCTATTTTATATTACATAATATATATTCAACATAATATTTTATATTCATAGTGAAAAAAACATAAACTAGTAAATCCTTTTTGATTTTACCATTCATATAAAATAATACCTAAATATGAAATACATAAAAACATATATTATTACACATAATCCATAATCCATAAGAAGGATACCTTATCCTATTACATAATAACTCTTTCCAATAACATTTTATCTATAGTCTCATCATCAATAGAAATATAACCATTACACACACCACCATGTTGATTCTATTTTAGAGATTTTTTCTAGGTATATTGAGTTTCATAATGACCATTTATTCCACCCTTAAAACAATAAACACTCGATGATTCCTTTGGGAGTCCAATATTATCATCCATTTAGTTTAACAAACTCTTTATTTTTCCCTTGTAGTCACTTTATTTATGTCTTTATTTTACACAAACAAAACATCTTCTTATTCCCATAAGAAACTCACTTTGGTAATTCTTTCCACATTCTTGACATAAAGGAATCCAAGCCTTCTTTCCTCCATGGTCCCCATTAACTGAACTCCAATTGAACTTCTTTCTTATTTTACTTGGAGAATCTGAGAGTTGGTTAAGGTATATGTTGGTAATCATGTTCCATGAAAACTAATTAGGCATGATCCCAACACATTTCACCCCAATGACCTTCCCACTTAAAAAATCATCAAAAAATCATCCATAATGTTCAATGTTAATCTAGTTCCTTATGTTTCATGCCATTATCTAAAACTAGAATTATTATGTGAGAATTACTTATCATATCCTAAAACCACATAGTCATGAAAATAATTACTTATAGGATGTCCAAATCATGACAAATGCATTAATATATGACACCTTATGATCGTACTAGGTTATTCATAGAGAAATTATATTTAAATCTTTCATGATGGTTCATGAAGTGTTTTTGAATTACTTAAATCATATACTCTTAGTGTATCAAACTAGGTGTTAATCAAAGACCATTGTTATGTACTAGATTACAACTATTCAGTCCAGAACATAATGTCTAAGTTATAACCCCTATGTATATCTGTTCCAGGTCCCCATCCACTTTTTCTATCCAGACGGGGACATATGGCAGGGAAACCACACACTCTATCCTTCACCAAAATTTGAGTACATTTTCTTATACATTTATTTATCCTTATAATTATCCCAAGACATTTCCTTAATGTTCCCACTAAGGTTTTCTCCTCCTACTTTCCAAAGGTTGACTAATCCATTTCTATGATACCAACTATAGTGGTCCAAGATTTACATACATGGATATTACATCATTTTTTTATAAATATTCATCATACTACAAAAGTAAATTCCCAATAACAATAATAGTTTAGTGATTTTGTAAACATGGAACAAAATCTTCAAACACGGTGATATATCTTCAATTTATCTAGAAAATATCTTCCCCTCTAGTAAATATTTCTAAATCATTCCTCCATAACCTGGGGAAAGGAAAAATAAAAAATGGGTGAGCTACAATTATCATTAAGGGTAAATAAATAAAATTTGTAAGCATAAAATGAACATGATGGTTTGGGAATGTGGTAATAAAATTCAAATATCATACCCTTCATATAGAATGTCATAATCATGAGACACGACATAAATATTGATAGTTCATAAGACATGAATCATAAGGAAATCAATAGCATAAGTCATGGAAGTGTACCATATGAATAAGACATTGAATTTTGGCATAAAAATCAACATATAACATCATGGATATATATAAGTAGAAATAGGTTCTCACATTATGTTAAGGATATGAAATGAGGACCTATCATAGACTTATGGAAATGAAACTATGTCTACAAATAATGTTGTAAACACGCAATAAGGTTCATTCATAACATTTTGAACATGTTACCAGGATCATGTATAGTCTTATGGAAATGAAAACATGTCCATGAATAACATTTTGAATATTTAATTAGGTTCACCCATAACATTATAAACATATAATAAGGTTCACTCATAACATTTTCAACATGTAATTAGATTCATGCAAAAACATATGACATACAACCAGGTACTTGCATAACATTGTGAACATGTAATCAGGTTTATGCTTAACATTAATACTCATGATTTCTCCATCTTTTCCTAATGCATTGGAGATAGATATAATCCCCACCCATCTCATGATAATATCATTCATAAATATGCTAAAAAATAAAACATTCAGCATATCATGACCCCATATAAAGAGATAGGTTTTATAAACAAAAAATAAAAACCAAGGAAATGAAATAGAAATCATTAAAATTTCATCAAATAATAACATATTTAAAGAGATGGGTTTTGTAATCACTTTATGAAACCATAACCCATGAAAATAAGTGTGTTTAAAAATAATATAACCCATGTAAGAGAAACAGGTATCATAAACATCATGAAATCAAACGATAAAACATTAAAAGAAAGAATATGATTAAGAACCTTTAGATAATTTATTATAAAATCACTAGTAACATAAATATTTTTCATATTAGTTGTAAAATAATTTTGAAATATATTTTCAAAATATTTCTTGAGGAAAATATCATTTCTTTTTTGAAAAATGGTATTTAAAACATAAATCATTGTGAAAAGTATTTTATTCAAAATATATAAAGTAATATTTAAAAACATATTTAAAACCATTTCATTTTAAATATTCTTTGAAAACATAAAATGAAATATTTAAAACATTTTGAAATCCATTTTCCTTGAAAAAATTATAAAAGAATCTTGAAATCATTTTAAACAAATCCTTATAATTTTATAAAATAATCTTGAAAACCATTTTAAAAATATTTCTTTTAAAAATTAATCTTAAAAACATTTTCTTAAAACATAACCTCATAAAAATGAAAAGGAATCTTCACATAAATGAAATTCGGTAAATCCTTACATGTCGTATGAGGTAAAAAATCAATACTTTTGTACGGTTAAAAGATTAGAAAAAATTTCTTGCTTAGAAATCAAAAAAAATTACATTGAAAACATTGGTAAAATACAAAAGGGTAAAAATTTGTTTAAATATTATTGGTTAATAGTAAATTATTCTTAGAAATATTTTAGAAAACATGGTTTTGAAAGAACATAGATTTATAATTGAAGAGTGAGGTAAAGTCATACTTTCTTTAAAACAAATTATTGATAATCATATGTACCAAAGAGTGGGAAAATGGAACAATTACATGGAAATAACATGAAGTAAATTTTTTTAAGAAAACTCATTAATGTTATCGAGATATGCATCATAATATTTAATTAATGAGAGCATAATCATAAATGATCTCAAAAAGCAATGATATTATTTCAATAAACTATTACCATTTGGAAACTTTGAACTATATTACCATATAAAGAAAATAAAATGACATGAAGATTAAAATACCATGATTATAAATAGATTTGTGATATAACATTCAAATTTAATTATATACACCTCATGGGAAAATATAGTTGCATAACATGACAAGTGTCTCAAAGAAGGAAAATTGTGACAAAATAATTTTACCAATTTGGTAACTTTTGAAACATACACCCCATGAAATAAATATAATAAAATGGATATGTAAATACCTATTTATTTAATTATAAGAATAATATAATACATAAATAGGAATTATAAACACCAAAAAAATGGAATGTGTGGTGAATAAATCATTTTTCTCACAAAAAAAAGTTATAAGAAATTCCCTTACCTTATGTTTTGACACTCTTTATACTCGTACGAACCTCCTACATAAAAAATAATCTTATTATATATATATATATAAATAAATTCTAATATTTAATACCTTATATGTTTTTATTATGACTTTATATTACCTTCTTGTTAACAAATTCTATGTTATAGTTTCACATAAGAAAGTACATGCTTTGTTCTTTGCGTGTGTCTTAATTTATTATATATTTGGTCCCTATACTTATATCATGATTTATAGAGTGTAAAACAAGATACAAATATCATTTATATTAACTATATTTGTATTATAATAATATAAATAATATATATCTATAAAATGGACTACAACATTCATGGAGATGGTAGACTGTATGTACACATGAACGTTGTTTCTATTTAATAGTCATATTGAATGAATGTAAGTAAATGAAACATATGTAGATTTATGTATATATATTATTATTCCATTATCATTATTATATCATATATATCTTATAAGTTCCCAAAAGGAATACTTAATACATTCCATGTAGTGTGTGAATGAATCATGTCACTTTGAGGGGCGATAATCAACCCATCCTCAAACAAAATTATTGTATTTACAGAAAATGAGACGTATAAAAATATGTGTTATAAAATAATTAAATAATATTAAAGAAATAATAAATATAATAAATATAATTTATAAATTGAGTGTCACTCATAATTTCCACCATGATAGGTGGAAGGAAAAATGATCAATCATTGTATTGTGAAGCGGTTGTTCGTCGTACACATAAATAATATGTTTGTTACCCATTAAATAGAGGTGTGTGTAAATGTTTGTCGAAACCATAGAAAAAAATCATAGTATATTTAAGATACTGTTGGTTTTATAAAATCACGGAATAAAGGTATTTTAGGGGTGGATAAAGATAATAAAAGAAAGAAGCTTGCAAGGAGTTGTTACCTCTTAACTGGGTAACTCCTTTTAGTTTCTCCCAAAATGATTCATTGGATTTCTTTATTCTTATAGGGAGGGTTCTAAGAGTAAGGGATGAATAATGGTAAGTTTATCAAGAATATATTTTCCATGAATAATTGTTTTTAGAGGTGTTAAAAATAGGGAGTGGTGGTGGCCTTATATGTGGAAGGGAGAGGGAAAATTTGGAATTTATAAAAACAAGTTATGTGTACTAATGTTTTAACATAAAAAATTCATACCAAACCAAAAAAATATTAAATAATGTAAGGTTAAGGGCTGATTAATATCCATCCATTAGGTGTTTAACAAGATTATAGGTCATTTATTGGGTCTTAATTTTATCGTTTAGTATATTATTAACATAATTTTCCCCTTAATCATTATAATTAATTTTAATAACTTTCCACTACTAGAAAACTAACCTATACCAATGGTTTGGAGGACCGTTGTCAAGTAAGCCGTGGGGATAGGTCTACTCCAACGGTTTTTGGAAAACCATTGGTATATAGCTTTACCAACGGTTTTCAAAACCGTTGGTATAAGTAATATCAAAATATATACCAATGGTTCCATAAAACCGTTGGTATATATATTTCAAAAAAAAACATTCGGTGGGATTTGATCCCATGACCTCTAGTTTATCAGTGAACGACCTAACCACAAACCTAACATGACTTTTGTGATAATAATTTCATAAATATATTTGCCTTATAATAATTATTTTAAATTTTGATTTATACAATGTTCTCGGTAATAAGATTCTATAAAAAATCAAAGGACCTATACCAACGGTTGTCAAAACCGTTGGTATAGGTCCTTTGATTTTGGGAGAAATGTTGGTATATGGGCCACTTTTCCCAATGGTTTGGCCTAAATATTGGGATAGGTACATCCTTTCCCAATGGTTTGGCAAAAACATTTGGAAAAGTGGCCTCAAAGTATACTTTTCTCAATGGTTTGGCCAAACTGTTGGGATAGGTCAAAGTATAATTTTCCCAATGGTTTGGCCAAACCGTTGGGAAAGGTATGGATTTCCCAATGGTTTGGCCAATCTATTGGGAAAAGTGGCCACAAAGTGGAATTTTCCCAATGGTTTGGCCAAACCGTTGGGAAAGCCATACCCTTTCCCAACGGTTTTGGAAAACAATTGGGAAAGGGGACCTATACCAACAGTTTTTACAAACTGTTGGAATAAAAGTGTTGGGAAGGGTCAGATTTCTAGTCGTGTTCACTAATATATTTGGTCAAAAAATATGTTAACCTTATTATACTTTCTAAATTATGCTGACTCAAAATATTAAATCCACTATTCCAAATTATAGTCATATAATTGGAAAAAATTAATTTAAAAATAATCTCTTTGACGGGATGACATTGTCGATTTTTATAGTAAAAACATCCAAAAGTTTTCTTTTTTACTATACCCAATTTCAAAGGGAAAGTGATTCAAATAACCTAAATTAAAATAATTTATAAAATTAATATCTAATTAATATTTACAACCAATTTAAAATATAATTCAACTTTATAAATGAATTATATAAAAAACATTATTGAATTAAAATTCAGTATTTTTAACTATTCATTAAAAAATGTAACCTTACAGAAAAATAAGAAATATTTGTCCTAAAATAAATTTAATGTTTATATTTCAAATATTATTTTTATTTTCACATATTAAATCTATAAAATTCCTAATTTTTTTATTCAAAATGGGTTCTCTATTAAGAAGAGGTAAAACTAACTTTATAAAAATTTACGTTTAAATCATAAAATTGTGTTTTTTCTTATATAATATCTATAAAATATATTAGATGATTACCAAAAATATTTTTTTAATATATAACGTATAAAATAAATTAATATCATTCGCTATTAGTATTTAATTTAACTTATTAATATAAATTATCCTTTTCACATAGAAATAGACTTTTATAAAAGTAGTCCCTTTATATTCATTTAGTTTCTATATTGCTTTATAATTATTATGTTACTAATGAATTAAATTATGTATATTTATAAGTTAGTTAATAATATAATTTTAAATTTAATGGACTTGTTATAATCTATTAAATATTAATATTTTAATAATGAATTATTGTCTCGTAACACACGGTTATGTGTGTTGTGTTATTCATCAAGGAAATTCAGTCTTACATGTAGCATAAGCTAACCTTGGTTATCTTTGTAAAGAATTATAATATTTATGTTTTAGGTAGTTCAAAATTAATGGGTTGTTGTATATAACTCATTCCATATTTAGGGCTTTAATATAAAATAAATATTTTTAGTGTTGTGTGAAATTAAAAATAAGAAAAATATTAAATTAATTCGAAAAAACATTCCAAAACTCTTGGGGTGTTACACATACACCATATTACAATATAATTGACACTCAACTGGGTGTCAATGCATTCAAAGTTCATTTTTCCTAACTGAATTCACTAATAGAATAAAACTCTATCAAAAATCCAAGAGGCTGGTTATAGATTCTAACTTCTCTTTCCACCACCACCCTGGTGAAAACTCTCAAAGTGTAGTATCATATCATTATAATCCACACAACCGGACTATCCAACTGGTACAAAATTTCCACCACTGAAAGCCTCCCTGAGATTTTCTTCTGAAAAAAGTTTCTGATACACCACTTCAGCAAACCTCTATAAGTGGAAGATATTCACCTGGGTCCTAGTCTCATGTTTAAGTCCATCCTAGAAATGTATTTCCATAGAGTCCTCATCCCCAAACAAAGCTATGAAGATGCGTTGAAAGTTAATGAAATGGTAAGCATAATCCATAAATGTCATAGTCCATAAACTCAAACTCATAAACTCTACATTCTTATAATGACTCAAGGTCCCCAGATAGAAGTGTTACATTAACTTTTCCTAGATAACCTTCCAAATTAGGCCCTCTGTCAACTCATTCAGAACCAAAATATCCCACATGCACTTTTCCTATCCTAACAACACATAAGATTCCTAATTGACTCTCTTCTCAAGAGGATTCTCTATGTGATCAACAATCATTTGTAGAGAAACTTTTTAGAAATCGAGTGCCTCAATTCCACCCACTCATTAAAAAATCATAGGGTGTTATAGTTGAAACATTCTAATTTGATCAAACATTCACTACACAATACGCCTGAGTTCATATTCCATCATCTATATAAAACGGGGAAAATTATCCTAGAATTTCTTTTGTCCACTATTACCCAGTATCATTGGTGTCCCTTGATTTAATTCTGGAAGAGTACTCATGGACATATCCACTTATCCCCCAACCAGGAAAGGTCATTTTGGTGGCATTCCTCTATAATTCCAAACACAAATTTCGAAACACATAACACAAAACATCCATATTTTGCACAAAATAAGGCTCTCTACTAGCCATAAATACACATTCTGAATAAAGAATCCAAATGGCTATCATCACACCTCTATCAAAACCCTCATCCATCCCTACCATATTTCATGGTTCTCATGGGAAAAAACAACTCACACAACTACACGAATTTTCATTAATAATTATTTTAACCTTTTTTAGTTTCATAATGTAATTATTTCACTTTTAGGAACCCTTTCATATTTACAGCTTATTACAACAAAATATTTATCCCATTCATAACATTTCATTTCAAACCATTATTCAACCATTATTTCTCATTAATTCTATTTACCCATTTATATTTTCAATATTAGACACTACTTACTTCAAAATTTAAATTCAAAAAATTAATTCTATCCTTAATCTCATATGAAACCTTCTTGTGCGTTCTTACTATGATTCATTCCACCTATATCCTTAGTTTCGAACAATTATTTATCAATTCACTACATAATACCATTTTGGCCATGAGAAAAATATCATTGAATAGTCACATCACACCACAATTTCATCACCCAATGGTGGAATATAATCCATCTATAATAATAAACATCATGAATAGCAATCCAATCTTTAGAACTTGGGTTTTATCCCATACATGGGTGAGAAACTCACATGCACGAACCCATTTCCAAATCCCAACATGTAGTAGTCTCTCATATACCTTTCCTAAATAGTAATTAATAGAAATTAACCACTAGAATCCACTTTAAGACATCCTCATACTGTATTCCACTAAACTAGTTCCCTGAGTGCGGTTACTACATGACCCCAGGAGTACCTCCCAATATAGGGAATTTTCCCTGGTTATGACCTAAAACCATGAAATTCTTTTGGGTACCCAAAGAAGACCTGAGAAGGGTGTGAGTACAACTTAGCAGTCCACCACAAATGATGACTAAAAAATATCCAATTTAAGAATGAAATATATGCATGAACTAAATGAATGAAAATATAAAATATTAATATTAAATGGGATCCATTAGTCATAAATATTCACTTATTTTAATTTAATAATTTTTACTAAGGGTTATGAATTACATCAATTACACTATGGATTATTCCTACCAATAACCATTCATAATGGGATAAGTCAAGTTCCCTAACTCAAATGGTAAAATATTTTACAAACCATTAAATAAAACTTACCATAGAGCCTAAATCCATATAGTCTCATATAATAAAACTGTTAGGGGAATTGAGCCTTAGTATCACTCCCTAGATTGTGCATTCTAGGGGTGGTGCTTTGGATCCTCAGTACAAACCAACATGTGGGCATAGATCCTAATATCATTACCCTAAATACCACTAATCCATTTTCACATGATTCTTTAACCATTTACTAAATATATCATATCCCAAACCAAACTTAATTAATAAACAAAACATTTATATTTCCTAATTTGTTCATTAAATAAATCATCTTTATTACTTGACATATTAATACATTATCATTTACATATTTCCATTACAACCCATATGTCATTTGACACATTCACTTTAATTCATTTAACCCATTAAAAATATTTAAATTAACGCCTTATATTATGTCAACGATGAGACAGAACTACTGTTAGTTACCTGTTATAATTGAATATAACATGTCAACATATCTAACATGGTATCTACTTCATTAGAAATAGATTCTATGATCAACATTACAATTTTCCATGTTTGGGTTGATGGAGTACCCCATGCGTGGACCTATAACTAGTCTAATCAACCTCTATTCACCCTAGGAGGATTAGGAGGGGTTTAATTAATAATTTATCCAACCAAGATACTAAATCATAACAAATTCCTCAAAAAACAAAAAACAAACATAGAAAAATAACATAAACATAAACTAAACATCAAGACTATGAGATATATTATCTATACAACCTACCTTGATTCTAAAGATGACCTGTCACTTAGCCTTGCCTTATATTTTGATTCAAATTACCTATAAAGCCACAACATACGATATGGTGTAAAAAGAGTGTTCTTGGGATTTGGAAGAAGACTGACAATTGTAAAATCCCTAATAAAGAAAAATGGGCATATAAAATTGTTAGTATAACCTGAAGCATTGATACACAATGAACGAAACTACACACATCTAAGAAACAAGGAACATAATCCCTTGGGAAGTCTTGGGAGATTTGGTTCATCCTTATATCTGGTTGAGGAGAAATTGTTAAAGAAAATTAGGTAACAATTCATAAATATTAAGGGTAAAAATGATAAAAATATCACTTTTTAAAGGGCACATGGTTTGGATTCATAGTTGGCCAAACCATGCACCAACCAAGTTCCACCCTTTATCTAAGAGGGTGTTTGGCCACACAGTTACCTTAGAGTCCCAAACTATTTGAAAAACAATGGAATGACCATGCGAGGTGGCTCTATCGAAGCCTATATGGTATTTCCTTCCCCCAAACCTGGTTTCTTCAAACCATGCACCCCTCCTCTAGCGATGCACAGTTTTGGGGAACAATTATAACTAATCATGTGCCAACCATGAAAAGTGCACTAGATGGACCAACTATCCCTTATTTCATGTCCCGAACCCCTATAACACCCCAATACTCAACATAAACCTAGAAAACATTACATTAACTAAATTATAGAGACAAAAGAAAAAACATAAAAAAGAATGTACCTCATGGAATTATGGGATTTAATATGGTGGATAAGGAGGACTCTCCATGTGGGAATGGTTATTACTCATAACCTAAGTTGGGTACCTCAATATGGTTACAATTTGACCAGTTATAGCTCCACCGCCAGCTCTATTTTCATTATATTTCCAATGATGGAAATCCCTACATGGAGTATTTTCATCGATATAATTACCTATTCTTTATTTTGGTTCCATTTATACAAAATTTCATACAGTATATTATATCATAAAATTATGAAACATAATATATAATATCAAAAATAGTTAAACACTTAACATAAATTTTAATTTTTTTCATAGATAATCTCATAAATCAAAACATGGTTTATTTGGGTATATATTTGTTTTAAAATCCTTAATAATGTTTTGTAAAGAAAATTTTTATTATCCTAAACATATCCCCCTAGACTGTCAAACCAATTGTACAGTAAGTCCCATTTTCATGAACCAGGTGATGATGAGTTCTAGCCTAATGTACCATTTTCATATTTATTACCCATAGGTGAATATGTGAAATGACCATGTCCAATTTTAGTATCCAAACATGGATGTATTTCATGGAAAACCCACACAATTTAAACTTTACCAAAACACAAGATTTTATTCTATACTTAAATACTATAATTGGTTAATGATCACTAATCTATGCTTTCCTAAATCTAGTTCTCAATTCTCTACTAAACTTATATTGACACCAACTTTAGTGACTCCAACCCCAATATCCCAGAGATAGTGCCTGCTATATTACATTGGAATAAGATACAATAAATCAAATCAACAGAAGAATGATTATTTTAGTAGTTATGGTAGTCTATATTCATTATTCAATAACATTTTCAATTAAAAACATAATCTAAGGGTATGATTACATTGAAATATATGAATAAATAAGTCATAATCAATATAGAATGGAAAATAACTAAAACACATGCCATTTAATCAATAATATGAGCTTAATATTCCCAGAATAAATTATGATCAAATAATTCCATATAAACAATTACATGATGATGAAACATAACCATGGATATTCTAACTAATCGAAAAATCACATGGAATATTAATATTTGAATTCATAATGATGAAATTTAAAATTATGGACTTCTAAAACATATAATTGATACCTCATTCAAACACATCTATAACTATTAATGATTCAAAACAAGACTTCTGATTCTATTGATGCCATATGAAAATACATATAAATAAATGGTAAGGCCTTCACCATATCCATATATAGTCTACCTCATGAGTTATATTATTGTGTTAAGGGGTTAGAGCATGCCTTTCTCTTCATATACAAGGTCTAAGTCATTCCCCATATGAATGGGGTGGGACATAATAAACATGAATATTAATATTTAGTCTTGAATATAAAATGTAAATACTTTTTTCAATAAATAAACATAATCATTGATCATCTAGAATAATGTGGATATGTAAAAATTGTATATCCTTAATAAAAATAATCATAAAAACTCGGGAAAAATAATAAGATAGTATCATTCCAACACATACCCATTGCAATAAGAGTGGAGAGTTTTTTCCTTGATGAATATAAATACCATAAAAAAATCTTTAACAAACTCTTGACTAAATTATATTTTCATTTTGAAAATAAAATTTTAAATATAAAAAAAATTTAAAATATTTTTCTTTGAAAGACACATTTAGAAATCCAAGAATTCCACGAATGGTCGGGAATGAAAATATATAAAAATATCATTATAAATCTGAAAAGGAGGATTAAAATAAATAATGGTTATTATAATGGTAAATTATGTAAATATCATACAAGTTAAAAATAAAATCCATTTTTCATATTAAAATGGCTAGAAAAGTAGCTGCCTAAAAAATGATAAGTTTTTTTCTTTAAATTTTTTCATAAAATCTAAATGGTTATTGTTTTGAAAATGGTATCATATTTGTTTCAAAAAAAAATTAAATTTTAAATTTATTTTAAAAATATCTTTAATAAATCATTTTGAAAATGTACAAAAAACTTTTGAATACATTTTTAGAAAACATGGATTTGGAAGAAAATAGATTTTTGACCAAAGAGAAAAATGATATAATATTTTCTTAAAATAATTATTAATTATTTTAAGTAAAATATAGCCAAAAATTTGTACTATTTATTGAAAATATCATGATGAAATAAGGGAGTTTAAAGTATGACATCCCGTATTTTTATAACATAAACTTTCATTACATTACACAAAACTGAGGATATTTAAGGTTTAGTGTCTTGGAAAAAAGGAACATAATACATGAAAAGAACAAAAAAAACACTTTTCTTAAACACTTGAAAGGCTTCACCTTAAGTTCATCCTAGGTTCATTACTGCATCTCATAACCTGGGGGCATACATCAAAAGAAAGGGTGATCAGAAGGCCCAGTAAGGGAAACAAGAGAAAAATTTTACATGTGAACTTGAGATACTTCAATAAGGACATGAAAAGAACTTTAAGGCATGAGAAATAAATCATGAGATACATCATAATAAAAATAACATTTTTCATAACTTGAAGATGTGACTGCAACAATTAATATTGACAATCATTTCGTTTCACCAAGGTCCATCCCCAAGGTTTCATTAAAAATTACCAAGGTTATTCACCAAGGTATCAGTCTAAAAAGTCATTTCTAGAGATTAAGCCTTTACCCAATGCATTATAGCGCTATCTAGGCGCACCCTTAAACTGTAATCTCTTATGGTTACATCATTATCCAATGCAATGGGGTGCTATCAAGGCGCACCCTTAAATTTTCCTTTATTATAATGTGATCCACATATATCATCATAAAAAATTTCATAAATAACCCATATAGCATAAAATAAATGGGTTTCATTTCATAATCATAACGTTTTAAAAACTGCTTTAAAGACATGATCTTTATGTCACTTTAAACCCACGGAAAGGGAAAGCGGGTTTCATGTATATAAATACCAGAATTCAAAATAGAACATTTTGGTATATATGTGAATACCCATATAGAAGATATAGCTTTTAGTATTCACTTAATAAGATAAAAGAACTTTATAAAAAGAGAGATACATTTTGAGAAAAAATTCTGCAGCATAACGGCTATGTTTCGGGGTTTTAGAAAACATTGAAAAGAGAGGGGACATGGGTCAAACAATCATAAATGACCCATAAAAGGTAGAGGAACAGAATAAGAATGATATATGAACATGGTAATGAAATTTCAAGGACATTACATTTGAAATGAAAAACATGGAAGGAAGACAAAAATAAGATTTCTCTTAGGAAAATTCGACAGCCTAACGACGTCACATAAACTTCAACCAAAAATGAATTGATGAGATCAAATAGGGTCTCTCATAATATGAAAATAAAAGATAAGTATGATAGATTTAGATATAATACCCTAACATAATAACAAGTAACTTGAAAGAATTGACATGAAAGTAGAACTTGAAAATGAGAAGAGTGAAAGAATCCCTTAAAAATTCGGCAGCCTAACGGCGCCACTTAAACTTCAACAAAAATGAATTTAAGAGATCAAATAGGGTCTCTCATAATATGACCATAAAAGGTCAGTATGATAGATTTAGAGATCATAACCCAATATAAATAAAAGGAAATTGAAAGACTTTACATGAAAGTAGAACTTTGAAAAGAATGAGAAGGGTGAAAGAATCCCTTAAAAATTTGGCAGCCTAACGGCGCCACTTAAACTTCAAAGTACTGAATTGAAGAGATCAAATGAGGTCTCTCATCATATGAACATAAAATTACTGTATGATAGATATAGAGATCATACCCCAACATAAAATAAAGGAACATGAAAGAATTGACATGAAATTAGAACTTGAAAACGAGAAGGGTGAAAGAATCCCTTAAAAATTTGGCAGCCTAACGGCGCCACTTAAACTTCAAAATACTGAATTGAAGAGATAAAATGGGGTATCTCATCATATTAACATAAAATTACAGTATTATAGATATAGATATCATAACCCAACATAAAAGAAAGAAACTTTAAAGAATTGACATGAAAGTAGAACTTGAAAACGAGAAGGGTGAAAGAATCCCTTAAAAATTTGGCAGCCTAACTGCGCCACTTAAACTTCAAAATATTGAATTGAAGAGATAAAATGGGGTCTCTCATCATATGAACATAAAATTACTGTATGATAGATATAGAGATCATAACCCAACATAAAAGAAAGGAACTTGAAAGAATTGACATGAAAGTAGAACTTCAAAACGAGAAGGGTGAAGAACCACTTAAAAATTCATCAGCCTAACGACATCACTTAAACTTCAACAAAAATGAATTGAAGAGATCAAATGGGGTATCTCATCATATGATCATAAAAGATCAGTATGATAAATTTAGAGATCATACCCCAACATAATAAAAAGGAACTTGAAAGACTTTACATGAAAATAGATCTTGAAAAATGAGAAGGGAGAAAGAATCCGTTACAAAAATTTCGGCAGCCTAACGGCGCCACTTAAAACATCATAAAACGAAATAATGAGAGTAAGAGGGGATCTATCATTATATTAACATGAAAAATTCAGTAAGAGGAGTATAAAAGAACACCCTTTAACATAAGAACATGGAGCATAAAAGAAATTACATAAAAGAGATTTCTTGAAAAGAAAGAGAGAGATCAGATCCCTTACCTTAAAATGAAACTCTTAAACCTCAAAGGTTGGGACCTTGAGGGCTTGGGGGTCACCTTGGGAGGACTCCTTGGGAGGTAATGAGACCATAAATTCGTTGGGGAAGAGTGGGGAGTCGAATGGATGAGAGTATTGCTTGGTATTTATAGGGAAAGTGAGGGGACAAGGCATTAATGGCCAAGGGACACCTCATTAGTGGTTTTGGCAAAACCATGGGCTTAACCATGGTATTTGCCCATGGTATTGGCCACTTGGGACACCTCATACCATATCTTACTATTCATAAGTCGACCATATTGATTACATACTTAATAAATGATTTAATGATGTCATTAAACACCCGTAACTTAAAAACTATAATTTCACTATTCATCAAAAATTCAAATTTCTCAGAATAATCCCAAAATTTCACCTTAACCAAATATCAATGCTCTAATTTCAAAAATGAACCCCATTTTATAAAAATAATTTTCTAAATATTTTTAATTTATTTTTTAAATAAATACACTATTCACCGAAAATTCATTTTTTTCAGAAAAAAACCCCAAAAATTACCATAACATAATATCAGTGCTTTGAGTTCAAAAATTAAATCCATTTTATAAAAATAATTTTTTTAAATAATTTTAATTTAATTTTTAATTAAAAAACACTATTCACTCGAAAAAACTAATACTTGAATAATAATTTATGAAATCGTTATTTAACCATTTTATTGAATCACATTACTTAATCGAGGTGCCTAGATTATATTAATACTTTCTTTAAGTGAGATTACTAATCCATTTGGACACATTACTAATCCTAATCATAAAATCACTATTCATAATTTACTATTCATAAAAAATCAAGTTGATCTTATTAGACTCTAAATTTCGTACTAAACATAATTGTAGAAGACCATTTTTTGAGAATCATTACACATTTTTAATTATTTAAGGTTTACATAAACATTTTTAAAATATCCTTTTTCTAAAATTCATCAAAATATGCATAGTATATTTATCCGATCATTTGAAAATTAATAAACTTCATCATAAGAAGAAATCCCAATTTTTATTTAAAACAAAGGATAACACAAGGCAGTTACGGTCTCCTTACATAGCCCCTTCTCACACCAGCATAAGACCTCAGTGTAAGGTGTGCTATGGTGAGAGAATCTGAGGGAGGCTCGACTAACATCGCACGAGTAGTAATTTCTATCAGTTTGAACTTCTCGTGAAGGCGATCCCGTTCTAGCTTCACACGATGAAGTTCATCTTGGGTTTGGTCCAGAGCAAAGCCCAGTGGTGCTACCTCCTTCCCAAGTTCTGTTAGATGGGCTTCGATCGGTCCAAGACTACTGGGTGAGGCCATCAAATCTTCTTTCTATATTAATTAACCAAGATTGATTGTATTTAGATACAGTAATCAAAACATTTAGTTTCCAGCGGTCATATTGACCAATGGTCAAATAATAGTCAAAACCCAACAGTCTCATTTTAATTATACTCATGTTATCAAATGAAACATTTTTGTTGAGTATAAAAATAAAATAACACATAAAATTAGGAAACAAGATTTATTCAAAATTTCAGGTCGTTACATAAAGTCATATAGTTTTAGGATAAAATATTCAAATAATTTAATTCAACTAAAATTCAAGAATAAACATCCTTGATTAGAATGAGACTGTGAAAATAAACCCTTACAATGATAATAATTTTGAAGTGAGGATTAATCAGCCAATATATTATGTGATTAAATTATAAATCAATATTAAACAAGTTTAAATAAAATATAATTTATCAAAAATTAATTATATAAAAGAAATTTAATGACATTACCAATGAAGTAAAAGTGCAACCTAATTACTGTAAATTAGATTAATAAATCCATAACATCACCCATCATTTTGGTTGAATGTTCTATAACATCTTATTTAGAGGTTATAAACTTGTTATTAACTTATTCTATAACTATATTAATATTTTAATATCATATAATATCCTTTTAAAACATCTTATCACCCTTGTTTTATAATCATTCTTTATTTTCATTGTTTTAGGTGTTAATTTGCTTATTTTCTCATGTGAGTTCTATCAAGAAGGGTATGATTCTTGCACATATTATATAGTTATATCACATAAAGATTAATAATCATGAAAAATTATTATATTTTTGCACCAATTATACTATTAAAACTAATCATGAATTATGTTTATGAAAAATGATGTACATTACAATCATGGGGATGATAAGCCATACGTACAACTGAGTAACGTTTCCATTTTTAAAAGATCATTATGGAAAGGATGTGAGAAATATCTTATATCTAAAAAGGATAAAAATATCACATATAACATATTTTTCCTTCACATATTCTTATATATATCATCCATTTGGTGTGGTGATGAAAAGAGAGTCAGGTCGCTTTGTGAAGGAAATGGTTTACACTTAAAAAAATAATGTTATTATCTTTAAGTGAGTGAAAAGATAAGAAAAATCATTATATTAAAATAATGATAAATATTTCATGAATATAATAATTATTTCATTTATATCACATATATTAATTATCATTAACCTTAATACATTTCTTGTAAAGATTTTCTATATAATGAATCATGTGGCTTCATGAGGTAGTACCATGTCGTAAACATGAGCCACATTATTGTGTCCCCTACTGAATTTAGAGTAATAAATAAATATTTTATATAATCACAAAATAGGTATAAATATGTTATATATATCATATATATATTTTATTTCTATCATCATTCTCAACCACGAAGGGTGTGGTAAAGTAAGAATGAATGTCATCGGTTCATGAGGGAGTAGTCATCCATAAACATGAACGATGATTTTGTAACATATTTTTTGGAAGTGAATATGGTTTTAGGTAATTAAATTATTATAAAAGACTCATTTTATGGATGATACTAAGGTAATAATATAATTATGGATTAATAAAAATATAAGTATTTGGAGAATGAAATAAAATAAGGACACTTGTGAATAATGTTAACTATTTTTTGGGTATCCTCATTGGGTTTTCCCCAAAATACTTCTATGGATGATTTATTCAAAAAATAAGGAATTTATAATAAGGAGATGGAATTATGGAAAATATTTTTTAGGTATTGTCCGAAACAAAGGGGTTTAATGTGTGAAGAATATAGGAGTGTAAGTTACCTTTTATAAGTGAGGTGAGTGGCACACTTGTAATTTTTAGAAATGATTCAATCATACCCATGTTTTTATCATGTTTAAAAATTAGAAAAAAGGAAATTATTGATACCAGAATATATAAGGTATAAATATTTCCCATAAATTTATATTGTAAAATTTGGTAGGATATTTTTAATTATTATCTCCTTAGTTTAAACCCCAGTAAATCCATTTTTACCTTAACCACAGTAATTAATTTTTACTAATTTCCATATTAATTTTGGTCATAAAATAATTTTAAATTATTATAAATTATAAATTACTCAATTACCATATATGGAATCTATTTTTGAAATTAAATCTCTAGAAGTAAAAAAAATAATTTTAAATTCATCCTACAGATGCAACGACAATGAGGGTTTTGAAAAAGAAAATGTTCAAATGTTTACGATGATTTTCTATGAAAAATAAAAATGAAAATGATTCTAAGGACCTAAATTAGACCAATTGATATATAATTGAAGTAATTTTAATTTTAAACTAATTTAAAATTTTGTTATAAATAATTTAAACAAAAGGAAGCTTTCAATTAAAATTCAGTATTTTACACTATTTATCAAAAAATGAAAAAATTATAAAAACAAAAAAAAATTCACCCTTTGATATTATTAGTATTAAAATTTTAAAAATGATGTTTATTATTTCAAATTAAGTTTCTAAAAGTTGTAAAAATTAATTTTAAATTATTTTCACAGAGCAATAGTAATCCTTCTTTAAACAAATACAGCTTTTTAGAAAAGATTTATTTTTATTTTAAATGATTCATATTTTATATATAATAACTAAATAGTTATTTAATTTTAGAGTAATATATATTTTCAAAATTTAGTAAATACTTTCTTTATAAACCTTTCTAATGAATATTCTATATATTTAACAAAAATTTTAGAACTGTATTATTTTTCGGTAAAACTCAGTCTAGAGTGAAATGTAACCTATTAAAGAAACTCATTATTGCATGTAACATAAGATAAATCATTTTTTCATTTAATTTTATCTATTAACAAGATTTAATTTATTTAAGAAATTTATATCGCAATGTATTTGGGTGTTATAGAGGCCCCCAACCATGTATTATCTAAAAATTCTAAATAAAAAGTCTTTATATATTTAATTTAACCTATGTCATGATGACATATTGTATTTTTTCCATATCTAAGTATATATATATACCCATAAGTGGGTATTGGAGTTTTCCAATGTGAATCCATTATTCAACCTACTAGTCAGTGCATGTGAGACCACTATTTCTCCATTTTAATGTTTTTAGACTCTAAAACACCATTATGTGGGAATTTTAACCCATTTTTAGAAATATTAAGTCTGTATCATTGGGAATATAATAACATATAACTATATTAAAACCCTTGAGATGAATTTTATTAAATGATACTAAAATAGATACTATAAATTTTGTGTGGCCTCTTTCATACTACTTGAAGACTATAAGCATAGTTGAAGTGGTCATACATGGTGCTAATTTAAAAAAATAGATTAAAATCATAGAAATAAACATAAATCCAATTATTAGATCCCAAAATAAAATTTATCATTTATAATTTAAATAAATTAGATATCTTTATTTCACATTTCTAATTTGACTCATGATGACTTTTTATATCTCCCATTCGATCTCTAGTCATCTTGTCAATGCCTTTGTTTATAGTATCAACACTATGATTATATTTAAAATTTCTTCACATGTTATCTAGAATTATTAACACCAATATTTGGATTTCAAGATCTAGAAAGAGAAAAGAATTCAACATTTACTCAATTACACACACATAGATATATACATATTTATATGTATACATCATTGTGTTCTATTCCTCATATATTAAGAGTATATGAAAGTTTTCTCTCTAATTAACTATACAGTTCATGAGAAGAGAATTAGAAAAATAATATTTAATTACCATGACATAGAGAATATATATTTATTAATATAATCATATTATATATAGGGTTCTATTAAACAATAGTAAACAAAGATCCTTCTTTAAAGAAAAAATAAATATTTTTCCACATTTAAAAATTATTTAATTTAAATTTTACTTCCTAAAATTAATTAACAATGTTATGTAATTTGTAAAATAAAAATAATGGAATAATAAATTAAATAAATAAATAAATAATGAAATTATTACATAGATTTATTTCATTAATTTAGATTGATTTCTCTTATAATGTTTTGAAACCTTGATCCATAAATAAATATATCTATTCAATAAAAATTATTATATTCACTTATCCAAATTAGAATATATGATGACTAGATAAGAGAATAATTCAAACTCCCATATTATAAACATGAATAACATGAGATTGAAATATAATAAATATTAAATAATAGATTTATAAAATTAAAAAGAATAACATGTTGTGACTTGGTCTTGACCTATAAAACTTTTTAATATTCCTAATAATATTTACAAAGCTTGGAGATTATCGACACTAAAATCTGGGGCCCAGAGATCCTTGATGTGGTGATATTAAAATAATATTAATATATTTTATCACCCATGTGCAGTTTGTCATGGAACATTTATTAATGGCCGAACAGAGTCTCAGATTGAATTTTGGAGCCCATGATTCAGTTTAAAATGTCATGTCTACCCAAGGAGCAACATAATTTTTATCATCACCTCATGTCAGGTTGGATGCATTTTATGAACTGTGTGTTAGATAAAGTATATTCTTTTAGTAATAATAAAAGAATATTCCCCCTCCCCCACATCTTGGAGTGCATGACAACATGAGTCGAATCCCCTCCCTTATCCCCCTTTGGTGATAGATGACCAGAGGTCTGAATAGAAGAAGTAAAGCACCATCGGTCTTGGATCATGATAGTGATCACTCACAAATTGTGTAATAGTATTTTTTGAGTGCCTTTTCAACCTTGAATCATAATAGATGGGCCCACACAGTATGTGTTTTGAGTTTTAAGAACTAATCTACTTGTTTATGAATCATTTTAAGGTCGTATAGACCTTTAACGCTTTTTAGGGACCCCTTGAGGGTCAATTTTTATGTTTCAGGGAAACCATTTTGGATTTGGGATATTTCTAGTGATTTTTCAAAATATTTTACCATATACATGGAGTGTATACTAGTAGGACATTCCATATGTTATTTTCATTCATGGAATTTGATATCTAGGGACTACACACTATGTATTATGGGTACAAGTCATGTACTGACCACATGTCATGTGGCATGGGGACATGGCCAGGGAAGCTGTGTGAGGTACACTATGGTGTAAAAGTACGCATCCAAAGTACATGACTATGTGGAGGATAATATGGGAATGGGAAAGATAGACAACCAAGGGGGGCCATGTAGTAATGACATTTCATGTACAAGGGGTACACGCTGTGTGGTGTACATGGCTGGATGATCTATGTGAACGGAGTACACAATCAGGGATCGGGTGAGGTGATACATTTTGTGTACCACAATTATATGTCATGTGGTTCAACATGAACATACATGATATGTGTGTAGAGACACATCTGGGTGTTCAAGTGGGGACACACACCATTTAGAATGCCTTACACACCATGTATTCTCCTCTTAGAGGATTTTCTGCCCAGCATATCTCCTTATTTTGGTCATAGATTTAGGCTTGTGAGTTTCCTATCTTGAGAAGTTTTCCATGTATAATGCGATGGTGGAATCATTTTTTCCATTGGAGATATGAGGTGAGGTGATGTTTTGGGTCTCTTGGGATAGCAATTTTCGGGCCAGTAGTGGTTGAATGAACTCCCTTGGTCTCTCCCAATGAGGGTACGCATGGAATTACATCCTCCATATAGTTATGTGATCCCCTTGATAGGATTATCTTGGATAGAGTTGTAGAATCCCTCTTGAGAGGTTGGGTGAGGATCATCTTTTGTATTATTAGAGTTATAGCATCCCTACTTTGAGTCCGAGGCAAGATCCTCTAGCATATCATTTCCCTAGATTGGGTTCATAATATCGTCATGACCAACACTACATGGGTGGTTATCCCATATCTAGTAGGATATCCCATAGTTATTTTTGGAATCATTGGGTTTAAGATAACCTAAATAGAAGGAAATGATAGTAGTGTTTGATAATCATCGGATATACGATCCCATGCTCAGTAGTGAGTCCAATAGGTCTGTATCATCATCGGATATATGATCCCCTACTTCAAGAGTTATACCATCTATGGTTTCTAGAATTTTCATGGTCAATATTACATGGGTGAGCATCCTATATCTAAGTGATATGATCTCTAGGATGATAGATTGGGTTGTTGTGTCCCCCAACATATCATGTATGGGAACCCCTCTGTGAGTGAGATATGTTTGATACTATTTTAGGTTTGTGGTGTCCTGTAGGGGATATAAGGAGTGATTCCCTAACTGAGGAGTTATAATTTATGGATTTACATGATGGGTTCTTATTACCTCCCAATGGATCCTACATGGATCCCCTTTTTGTGGATTAAGATCAATTGATATCCAGCATGATGTACTTATTAGCGATATCTAATGATCATATTGTCTCGGATGAATTCCCATTAGATGGTGCCAGCACCATCAGTTTTGTGATACACCATTGAATGGTAACTCTTTTTTGTTCCATCATGGATGGATTGGTTTTATGATATGGAGTGTATCTCTAAGACAAAATTCATCTGGAATGATGTAGCTCGTGAAGTGTGTGCTCTAGGTCGAGTGATACCTTTGAGACTCAAGTGGGAATTGGTCAGTGGCGATGATGTCATAACATCATAAGGCTTGGTGCCTATGTCCAGTATGTCTAGGAATTTCTAGATTTTCTATTTGGTGACATCAAATATTCGATGAAACACCTTGTGGTATGATATGAATAGTTGTGTTTTTCTAAGGATGGTCTTGAGAAGAGGTTTCTATCTTATTTGGGTTCCCTTTGGCTAGGTTGAGCATACTGCTTCCTTTCAGGTGATCTCATTTATTTTGGGGATCCTACAGAGTTTTTTTAAACTCACACCCACACGGGATTTTCCCACACATTTTTTCTTTTACATACCACAATCCTTCTAATGGAGTCCTTAGAGGACTCAGAGCAAGCGGAGTATAGTGATCTTGACTAACCTGGGTGTTTACCAGAGCATGGCTTAGTAGTTATTTGGGGGGTCCATTTGGAATAATTCTACTACAACTGAATAGGTTGGATATTTGTACATTTTTGTTTTGGTGGGAGTGTATTTTTTCCTTTTTTCATATCTTCTATACACTGGTTGGGCATTATGTATGCATTCATTTTGTTTTCATATTTTTATATACATATTCACTATTTCATGGAGGTGTATGTGGGTGAATTCATACAGGTACCTTAGGATAAGTCATCCCAAGTGTTTTATATCCTACTTGGAACTAGATGGAATTCCCTGGAATATGGGGGAAGACTTAGGGAGTCGAGGTTCAAGCCTTGTTGGGTCAGGTCATGATATAGTGGTATTAGAGAAGGTTCTACTTTGGGACTACAACATTTAGATTTTTTTTGGTTTCATAGAGATAGTGTTAGGATGTTTCAAGTCTATATTTCACACCAAGGACTCCATTGTTGGTGCGGTGACTGATGTATCCATAAACCACGACCCAAATGACATGATTTTTTACTCGGTATATTAGTACACTAGTTTTAGGGGAAATTTATGGTACAATAATCATATAAGACTGTGTTTTGGTTTTTTTCCTGTCTTTCTTGAGTCATATCTCAATTTATAATCTTTTATCATGTTATGTCTTTATTTAATTCTAGGATTCCTCAAAAATAAATTTCCGACAGGATTCCATGACGGGATTGTGGTGACGATCCACCCCAAGATGAGGATTTTAGTGTAGGGAACTAGTTCTGAGGATGAACTTCTAGGTGGTATTCTAGATAAGCTACCACCCATCGAGCAGTAGGTTGTGCTGGTAGTAAAATCTGAGGATTAACATAGGATGAGTGCATTTTAAGATTTCCATAGGTAGAGACATATGAGGTAATGGGGTGATTTATACCCCTAGGTAGCATATTACTTGGTAGAGATTGTCACGTGAGTTTTCCGTCTTATAAGGACAAATGATGATCAGATGGTGGTTCTAGAAGTGATACATATTCATTGTTTATTCAAGTTATGATGGATTCTTGTGACACATACCCATGATGAGGTGATTATTTATTTCAGTTAGTTTAATCATCTCCCTAGGTATGAGTAGTATCCATCCATGTTGAGGTCATTTTAGATCCAGGAGATTCAAAAGCTTCTGTAGGAGGGCTTGAATGTGGTGGAGTTTTTAGAATGGTTTATAGAACTATCATGATACTACCTTTATATGGTTTGCTATATGTTATTTATATTATAGACCTTTGAGTAGGGCTTCCAATGGGAGATCAGGGTGTCAGTTGTTCTACTATGCATTCCCACCTATACAGAAGTGTTGGAGCATGCTTTGGTGGTGTGAGATTTTTAGAGGAGAAAACTCTGACTGGTAGTTCTGGGAATGTGGGAGCTGAGACCTCGGAATCTAGTAACCAATGGTAGACTCAGGGATTTAGGAATTTCTGACACTTCAAGAGTCAATCCTAGGATTGTTGGTTTGAGGTTCAAGGCTTTCATGTTGGTATTATCCAGCTGTATGAGAGGCGGTGTTACACTTACGATAACAAGGGGACTCTTAATAAATATTTTCCAACCTTACATGCGGCTAAGAGGGAGACGATCAACATGAATCATTGGAAGAGGTAACATTTTGAGCATGGAGTTCTGTAGTGAAGAGGACAAGGAAGAGAAGAAGGTGGAGCAACATGAAGTGGTATATGGTATGAGTTTCAACCACCACCCCATGTTTTTCCATGCTGGGCTTAGGGAGCTGGAGGATAGGGGAGAGGGTAACTGCTGGTTGTAGATACCTTTGACCTAGAGGCTCCAATGATTATAGGTACACCCTTCTTCATTTTTAATTTATACATTAGTGTTTATAGAAACAATTAGGAGGTAATCTTTCTGTTTCTATTCTTTCATGAGGTTTTTTAAGGTCTAGAAAAGACCATATGTTTGTGTTTTTTGATATAGATTTGAATGTATGAGAAAGAGGGATCCTTTACCCACTAAGATTAATTTTTTTTGATTTAATATAAAACCATGATGGTGATTCAGTTTCATCCAAATCATATAGTTTTGATATTTGGTGGAAGATTCCCTTTGATTATTACATTCAGGTGGGGTTGTTTGTTGGAGTTTTTACCTGGAGGGCCTATTAAGAACCAATGTGTGTGCTTGGGAATCCCTATTTTATCATTGTTACCCTATCATGTTCAAAATAATCTTGTGTAAAAGATGATTGAGGGGGGTTTGGTTTGTTTTAACATGGCTTTAAACTCATGATAATGAAGGAAGTTCCCCTACTAAGACGTGTTGTTGAGAAATGATGCAAAACAGTGTGGGTGTGTCAGTGCCTCCAAATCGGATAGTATGAAAAATCATTGGATGACCTCCATTTAATTATGCGACTGTAGATGGGTTTACTGGGTCTATGTATTAGGTAAGTGAGGGGGGGGGGGGTCTTCTAGACCCTTTGACTGCAGGTGGACTAGGTGTGTTCTCCACCTATCACATTAGAGGAGACATGTGACCACTAGATTAATTATTTTGTACGGGTTAGGATAGAAATAGGTGTTTTAGATCCTTTGATTCCTCTTATTGTTTGATCATTTTCATCATGGTAACTATTGGTTACAACCTTTGTGTTAGTGTTTATGAGCATGTTGGTGTGGCAGTCCCAGTTGAGAACTTATTTTCTTCCCACGTGGCTAGCCTTTTGCTTTCAGGGAAGAAAATCATTATGGAGGAGAGGATTTAGTGTCTTTGGTTTGACCTATAAGACTTCAAAATATTCACAATAATATTTTTAAATCCATGTTCTGAGTAGGTATGAGAATTCAGGGACTAGAGATCCTTAGCGAGGTGATATTAAGGCAATATTAAATATATTTTGTCACTCGTGTGTAGTTTCTCATGTAATTTAGAGTAACTAAAAATAAGAGTCTCGGATCAGATTTCAAAAATTGTTTTTGAGTTCAAAACATCTTGTTTACCCAAGGCACGACATAATCCTTATTTGTTCCGGGTTTCAGGTTTGATGAGTTTCGTGAGTGGGGTGTTAAATAGAGGATATTGGTTTAATAAAATCAAACCAAAATTTCTCCACCCCCACCCCTTAGTGCACACGAAAGGAGAATCCAAAAATCCTACCTTCTCCCCTGTTAATGATGGAAAACCTGAGGGAAAAGTTGAATAAGAAAAGCACCTTCAGTCTCATTTCTTGATGGTGATCGCTGCCTAATCACGCAGAAGAAGCTTCTGAGTACCTATTTGACCTCGAAACATCGACATTTCTCCCGTGAGGTAGGGGGTTTGAGTTTTTAGTCCTGATTCCATTTTTTATGCATAATTTTATAGTTTTAGATCCCATATATGCTTTTTAGGGACCCCGTGAGAGTCTATATGTGTATTTTAGGGAGAACGAGGGTGATTCAGTCCATTTTTAGGGAATTTCTGATAGGTTTTTCTATCTACATAGCATGTAGACTAGTGGGACATGCTGTGTGTTCTCCCCATTCAAGGAAGATGACAATTGTATACTACATGTTTTGTACTATTGGTATACATCTTGTATTGACCCCAAATCATGCATCCTATGAACATGGGCAGGGAATCCATGTAAAAGTAAACAGACATTGTAAATAGAACTAGGGCGTCAGACACAAGCACGACCAAGAGACATAGCCAAGGGGGTTGTGTAGTGGGGACACACCATGTGGCATACACAACTGTCTGAACAATGTGAAGCGAATACAATGTCAGGGCTCGGTTAAGGAGATACACACCATGTACTACTGGTAAATGTCATGTGGTTCCACCTATCTAGCCAAGTAGTGTGGGAAGAGTCACATTCGAGTGTTCTATCGGGGTCACATGTTGTGTAGACACCCTTACAAACCATATGGTATTCTCTTGGAAGATTTTACACATAGTGTATAACCTTCTTTGGGGCTTGGATAAAGGCCTATGAGTATCCTTTATTATGTAGTTTTCCGCATACAACATGACTATGGCCTTAGTTAGGAACTAGTAAATGCAATGGGATGTGTTGTTATAGGTCTCTTTGGTTAGAGATGTTCAGCCTAGCAGTGGTTGAGTGAACTCCCTTAGTCTCTCCCTATGAGAGTATGTGTGGTGTTATGTCCTCGGTACAACATTAGGTCCCCTTGATAAGATGATTTTGGATAGATCTATAGAAACCCTCCAGAGAGTTCGATGTGGGAACCTATATCATCTTGTTAGAGTTGTACCATCCCTCTAGTAAGGCCGGGGTAGGATCCTCTAGCATATTATTTCCCTCAATCAGGTTCTTAGTATCATCAAAACCAACACTATAGGGGATGTGATCCCCTATCTAGAAGGGTGACCCCATAGAGTTTGTGGTATCGTTTGGTATATGATACCCTATGTAACGTTCAGTGAGAGAAGGGTTGTGGTATCGTCAGATATAAAATCCCCTACTCAAGAGTGGGTTCTAGTAGGGGTTTGGAATCATCGTATATGTGATCCTCTACTTATAAAGATATAATATTGGGGGATTATGGAACTATTGTGATCGAAATTACAAAGGATATAATCCCTTATCATAGTGATATTGTCTCCTGGATAAGATATTTCGATGTGGTGTCCCCCAGCAGATCCTAGATGGGAACCCCTCTCTGAGATAGATCTTTTCGATACCGGTTAGGGTATGTGGTTTCCCCTAGAGTATTCTAGGAGTGATCCAAAAACTGAATAGGTTTGGGTTATTCTTTTCTAATCTAGTCTCATAGTGTGCCCCTGAAGATCCTAGAGGGATCCCCTTTATGAGGAATGATATCTTCTGAGTTTTAGGGTGATGTTATTAGTGGAAATATCCGATGATCATGTTCTCTAGGATGTATATCCTTCCGATGGAGGTGTTTCCATCGATTTTGAGATACCAAATTGAGTTTTATCTATAGGTTGTGCCATCAGGGGTGGATGGATTGTTTGAGGTTGATTGAATCTATCAGAATAGAGTCTTATGGGATGACATAACTCGAGGAGTTTGTGCTTTGGGTCAAGAAATGCCTTTGACCCTTGATTAGTAATCTATCACTAGAAATGAGGTCGAAACCTAAGGAGTCTTAGTGCCTGATATGAGTATATCTGGGAAATTTTGGGTTTTTCTTGTGGTGTTGTCTGGTCTTATATGGCACACCTTGTAGTATGTGATAACTAGTTATGTTTATCCATAACTGGGATTGAGATGGAGTTTCTCTCTTGTTTGGGTTCCCTATGGATGGGTCGAGTGGACTGTTTCCTTTCATTTGTTTCCTCATCTTTTAGGTCTTTTGGGGATTTACTGAGTGTTTTTACTCACCCCTATATGGGATTTTTCTACATGTTTTTTTCTCTTATATAGACCACATTCCTTTTTGACAGGGTCCTTTAAGGACCTGAAGTAGGTGGAGCATTGTGAGCTAGACTGACCGGGATGTTTACCAGATCTTGGATAAGGATATTTTTAGTGTTTTAATTTGGAAGCATTCCCCTCTACTCAATATGTTGGAATTGTTTACATTTTTCTTTTCGTGGGAATGTATTTTTCCCATTTTTTAACTTCTGTTGTACTCTGGTTGGGATACATGTATGCATTAATTTTCTTTTCAGTTTTTTATATTTCTCTACACTATTGCATGGAGGTATATATGGGTGTGTGGATATAGGTACCTTAGTCTAAGGCCACCCATGTGTGTGATAGCCTACTCAATGCTGGATTCCAACCTCTGGCCTATGGAGGCAGGCTTGGGGAGTCCTGGCTCAAGCCCCATTGGGCTGCATCATGACATAACATATTCTATTTTTTAGTTAAATCCAATTGGTTTTAATGAGAGTATCAATATGGATAATGTGGAACCCTATAGGCCTGTTTCTTTGTGAAATTATTTCTAACACACTATCAAAGAGAGGTATATATGAATTCATCATATCTCTCATAGAGGAATAAATAATTTATTACATAAGAGAATTCATCCATCAAGATTCATACTTATTTCATCATTCCTACTACATAATATATGTTTCATGGAAATTTTAAGATGAACTTGTCTATAACAACTATGGAAATGTATTTTGATTAAAAATATAAATATAAATAATATTTATAAGGAAATATTATTCTATAATGGGAAACTAAATTTTATCTTTATAATTCAACAAATGCATAAGCAATTATATCTAACATGGTGCAAGGAAATTTTTATGAAAATAAATATAATAATTATTCTATAAATGAAAATAATTATACAAAATGATAATGATATCAAACTTAAGTAACATTAAACTTTCCCATATCTAATTATATTCCAAAAAATATAGATCTTATTAATTATTTAATCCTGATAATCTCTTGTCATAGATAACACTAAGTGTAAAAATCATAAGATTAAGTTTTAATGCTTAGGATACACAGACATCTGATCCGAAAACACTATTTTTAGCATATAGAAAGTTATTTATTATCGATAATAAATACTTCTATAATGTTTTCTATATATATCTAGGTTCTAAATATTTTATGAAATTTTTATAACCTTTTGATAGAAAACATCCTCTAAGGAAATTATCACAAAGATAACGTTGTGTTGGAATAGTGAGGGATAATCAATTTGAAGAATAATGGAAAAATAATATAGTATCATAAATAATGTTTGTTTTATTATTTTCATAACATATTATATATAAAATACTCCATTATAATAGAGTTGGTGTAATACACCAATGTGGGTTATAATAATTCCATATACCACACAAAAGTGGGGTACTATAGTAGTATGGACCACTATGTGAATGTAGATACTATAAAAACTTAATTTTTTTTATCTCATTTTGGTCTAATTTTTATATCTATTTCTTATCTACCCAAAAAATTATACTCATATAAATAGTGTAACTAATTCCGCCACTCATGTATATAGGTATTCATTACATGACATGTAATTTTGTTTTCTTTTTTCTTTTTTAATTTGTCTTCTCTCGGTTATAATCACTGATATTTATTAGTTACACATTCAAATAAGATTTTTTAAAAACTTAATTTTATTATATCATAGTAATATTTATATATTTTATCAATGAATATCGAAGAATATTTGCTGAAGAATGATTATTTCAGTATATTACTCTTTAAGTTCAAAAAAACTTTATATCTTGGACTATATATCCAAAACAATTGATCCAACAACACATTCTATTGTTAAAACCAAGCAAAATGGGTACTATTCACTGAAATTTATTAGTTCAATGAGTTTTTTTAATTTGGTCATATTAAATTTAAAAGAACAAGTAATTCAATATTAGAGTGGATAAGGCCAAAAAATAAGTTAATGGAAGTGCAAGAAAACATGTATAAGAATTAATTAGAATTCAAAAAGGTTTTCTGATGTATATATTATTAAATATGATGATGATTTTAGAGAAAACCATCACTGGATAAATGAAAAATTTCAAGACACTCAAATATTAGTTGACATTAGTGAAAATTATTATTAATTATAAGGTATATGATTTGTTACTAACATCTTCATTACTATATTGTTTCTTAGTTAATATTAATGTCATAAATAGTTTTAAAAATAATAAAAATTTAATGTTAAATGATGTGAGAGACATATTATATAATGATGTTTTTTGAAGTTTTGATTTGTGAATATTCATTTGTTTTATCTAAAAATATAAAATTATATTTATATTTATGTTGTTGGATAAAAAAATGATCCAAATAAAAATTTACAGGTCATTATAATTAAAGGGGTCTATGTCATACCTTCTAGGGTTGTGTAGAATAAATAAAATGTAAATAAATATTATAGGGGTAATATGAATTATCTGGAAAATTACCAAAAAAACAAAATTGTTGAGGGTATTGGTGATCTATTGTTACTAGGTGTGAAAAAATCATTGAGTTATAGATTTTAGCATTTAGATAATTATTTAATTCCATGTTTTCTAAGGATTTACTAAATAGTTATATTTAAGGATAAATTTGAAAGGTTTTACTTATTAATGATGTTCTTTTATAGTGTATGGGAAATGGTAATTCAAAGATCAAAATTATTGGAGGAAGTTTTCCTACATTTGATAATGTGGTACATAACCTAGGTTGGACTATAAATCTTATAACAATTAGATGACATAACAATATAGAAATTATCACAACATTCATTAGTGGTACATGATGAATTTAAGAGTATAATATTGTGATATAACATGGGTTAAAGAATATGATATTATACAATATAAGAAAAATATTACATAGACCTTATTGTAATAATAAACATAGCTGTTGATTCAAAACCATGGAATTTTATGGTAGAAATCAAGAGTGGGAAGTTGATATAAGTTTATAATAATAAAAGGAATAAAACTAGATCCAAAGTTAGAGGAGGTTTTTGAACATCACTATTATAATTTTGGAAAGATAAATAAGGTTTCTTTCATGAAAGGGAGAAGAATGTAGAAGGATATATTTCTAGACCTACTTATCACTATTGTGGTAATATAACTGGTACATTCCCTTTTAATATCATTATATTGTGCTATATTTATATACAAATCAAAAAAGGAAATGGGTTAACTTTTTGAATGTATAATCTGATGTGATTTCCATGTAAAATTGGATAAACACTATAGTTTTGAATGAGTCGGTGTCAGAGATAAAATACATGATCCTTATTAATAAACTAGAATATTATTATATATAATTTACTAAATTTAGTTCTATGTAATAAATCATGTAATAAATGATATTCTAGGTACATAAAAATAAAATATTAATGCTAAATGGATTAAAAAATATTGAATAAATGGGCTTGGATAATGTGGTTGCACTCAATATAATCCAAGACATTCATGGTAGTGGATGTAACTATTGGATTACATATTATAGAATAGAGTATATCTTTAAAATAGGGGAATAATTTCATTAGGATAAGTAGTTTATAAAATAAATACAACTCACTCATTTATTATTCCTTAGTTGTTTAGAATATGTATATATATATATTTATGTAAGGAACAAACATGATACTAAATAAAAAAAATGTTGTTTAATTAGATTAGGTGTTGATGTGTATAGATATAACTTTTAGTATGATGGTAAACATAAGATCATAATAACATAAAAGGTTTTATTTGATAAAGGATTCATGTATAAGAACTAACAAGTAATTGAAACTAATATATGAAATTAATAATCATTGTGTGAAGATAATTTTTCACTTAATGGTTTTCTTGAGTATGTAATTATAGAACCAAAACAACATACTCAAAAAGTAGATTAAAGGATATCAAATTGACTAATGTTAAATATGAATATATTATCATTATCCTTTTAATAATTCATATTAACATATTTTGGGATCGTAAATTGTTTAAAGAATAAATATTATTAAATGTATCAAACAAGTGGATGTGAGGGATGATGTATGAAATCGCATCAGTACATCTTAACAATATGGGGGATATTACTTCCTTTCTACATGGAAAGATAGAATTTATGAAAAAAATGATATAATAGTTATAGTATGATGATGATGGATGGATGAGGTAAAATGTGTAGTGTTGATAATATCCCAATATAATAGAGGGATTTTTTTACCCAAAATAATATCTCTTATAGTGATTCTTTCTACCACCATGATCGTTCTCAATGTAGTTTATTCAAAGGGTTTATATTTTCAAATTATTTACAATATGAATATATTACTCCATATAGATCCTAAGGACTATATATATATATATATATATATATATATAGTGAAACCAAATCTCCTTATTTTTTAAAGAAAAATACACATTTTTTAAAAATTAAAAAAAAATGTTTCTATAGACTAAAGAAGGAACCAATAATGTGGAAAGATTATCATGATGCATCTATTTGTAAATGTGTATAAAAAAAGTGAGATGGGACAATTTTTATTCAATAAACTATTTGATTATGTATATATAATATTTCACATATATAGGGATTAAATTATTATTACATGGTCACGTATAAAATGGATTGATGAGTTCAAATAACTTCTATAAAAAGATTCTAATAAATAATATCTTAATAAAGCTAAAATTATTCTATAAAAAAATATTAATAGAGACTGTGATGAATGTTCTATGGTTTTTTATAAGGAATACTATATTGGAAATTTTTTAAATTAGGATTAATGTTGTACACTATCTTCCAATTAAATTGTAGTAGGGGGAGGTTTGGAGTGTATTGGAATTCATTTGTTTCTTTTAACATACCAATATATTTTCCTTAAATTTGTAAAATATTCCCAAAATATATCTTTAATGTTCATTTAAATAAAAAATAGTAAAGAAAATGAACATACAATTTTACATGGTTCACCTATAAAAGGATGAATCCAAGGATCACATATGATTGATTCATTGATATTACAATTATCCACTACATTAAAAATATTTGACGATAATATTTTTGAAGATCTCACAACTCTTCCAAGTTATGAAACCTCATACTTTTTTACATTAAATATATTTAACTTTAATGAAAATATTTAATGCACATATTGGTAAATATCCCATGAATATAAATCAAGAATGAAATACCATATAAAAAGGGGACTATTTACTGATTCTATGTTCTTTACTTACTAATATTCAGTGATTTGTAAGAAAATATCTCATCCAAGATAGATCTTTAATAAAAATTAGTCTCAAACACAACTCTTCTAAAATCCATATATTCAAGAAAAATTCATTATTTTTGGATCTTTAATAATATCCCCCACTATTAGGTGTGTATAATGCATTTAATTATATATAAAAACACTTCTGAAGATATAGGATGTCTGAATTTAAAATTAAAATTAAAATTAAAACTAACATCATTAAATTCAAATCTAACCCTGGGAGAATATTTAATCAAATAATAACCCATTAAAACATTATGTAGTTGTTATATTATCTATTTTAAACCCAAAATTCAAGAGAAAACCTCATCATAATATTTATTCAAATTTTATTGGAAAATGAAATCATGAATAGACCATCTTCTTTAAATAATGAAAATCAGTTTATATTATAACTTTATTAAACCACTATATAGTTCATGGAAATGATAAAGCCTATAAATACCCATGATTTTCTAGAATGTGAAATTGAACATAAATTTGAATTTTTATTTATAATTTTTTTGAGGGGTATAATGATACTTTCCCATGGAAAATGATATTGGAAAATTTTTTTAAACAACTTCTTTAGTACTGAAATAGTGGGTTTACCATAGGACATGAGATTAGTGTAATTCTAATCCATTTAAATTATTGAGCAAAAATTTTTATCTGGTATTCAATTAAAAAAAATTATTTATTTGTTCATATTAGTTCAATTATAACATTCGAAAAGAGTATCAGATTTATATTTTTCCATCACAGTTCATTCCACAATAGTGGGGTTTTCTAATGTGACATACAAACTCACATCAAGCACCTTGGCTGAGCATGAGTCCCTTTTTATTTGTCCTTGTTTATTCCTTTTCATTTTCACTTGTATTTATCATACTTCCCTAGATTATAATGGTTATACACTTTGGGGATTCTTCATTCCATGAATGATAGAGAAGTGGGATATAATAAGAGTTGAGAAGAAGGGAGGTTCTATTGTGGAGCATGAGAGGAGGCAGATCACCATGTGGAAGCTATGAAGAATGGATATTGGAAAAGCATTATAATTTTTCATATAAAAGTTGGTTTTTATTAAATTTTTTATGTCCCTATATATTTACTGGTTTATTGTTTTAAATCCCCATTATGGTTGATAAGGGATCCTTATGGTTCAATATATACTTAATCAGGGAAAAAGATGTTATTGGGAGGTTTGTAGGGTTTTCTTGATAGGAACTCACAATCAAAGAGTGTGTATATTTATGAACACATTCCATGTGTTAATCCTATTTAAGTAATGCGAGTTTTTTAAATTGTACAATGATTACTTTGAGAAGAAACAGTGTAGTATTAAATGGATATTTGGATGAGTACATGGGTAAACATCCCATGTAAGATGGTCGTGGCCAAATAGTAATACACTACCAACCCATAAGTGTATCACGGTCATATATTAGTTCAAGTTAAGGCCCCATGTAATCAATGTTCATGTAGTACAAAATAGTTAGACCACATGTGTTCCAATATGTGTATATATTCATGGATAGGAATGTAGTTTTTAAGTACACATTGTGCACTCATGGTATACACTCTATGTACTTTTCCCATTCTTACTCTGTTGAGAGATTTTTGTTATTTTACCCACTATAGTTAGAATGGGAAAAATTAGGAATCTATTTTATGTATTTTTAAATAAATAAATAGATGGAAGAATCCTTAGGTTTGAGGAGGACTCAAAGGAGTCGTTTTGTGGTGAAATATAAAAAATGGAGGGGTTTTTCTCTAGTAAATATATTCAGATACCTCTGGAGTGAGAAGTGGAATGATAATGTGAAAATAATTGTGGTAATATTCGGAGAACATGGAATAGGTTTTCTAGGGTTCTTGGATTGTGTAACATATGATAGTCCCATGTTTGTACTACTGATATATGGATTTAGGAGATAAATAGTTTGCGTGTATGGTACAACCTAGATCAACTCCTAGATTTGAGATGTTTCATGATCAATTTCTATTGAATGTTGTTTATGAGTATTTCCCCTTGACACCAAGTGGTATTTTTGTGTGCTGACACTGCCATAAAGTGAGTTAACCTCATAGATAGTCTTGGAATGAGAGGCTATCTTGTGACCAAGGATCCCATATGGGATTCCACATGTTTTATTTCAAACTATAGGAACCCATGTGGGAAACCTCTTCTTAATATTTCAAAGGATCCCATGAAAGATGCATCTACCAATATAATGACGCAGACAATCCCAAGTGAGGTGCCTCTGATTATGTGAGGACATTTTTCATCTCGAAAGGGACTCAAATCATGTGTTTTAACCTAGGGAACCATGGTGGGTGACCCAATTGTAGACCTTCCCTAAGTTAGTGTGTGATGGGATTCAGTAGAAATGGTATAGGGTTTCACCATAGAATGCATATTGAACATGTGATCCCAATGGGCTGTGGTAGTAGAAATGGGATTTTGTGTTTGGACAACCTCACCCTTTTACTCAAGCTTCTACCTAGTGACTATTGATATAGTTGTGTTTGTTATATGTGATTCATGGAACTCATCCTATGGGACTGACTTTATGTGATTGTTATGGTGGTGAATCCTAGAGGTACTTCATTGGATCCAACTTTTGACCATTATTTGATTGAATTTTTTAACATTACCAAAAATTTTATATTCAATAAGATTCCACCTTACTTGGGTTATAGATGTAATTTGCTAACTGATTCTATAAACCCATCTTATATTGTGTGTGATCAAGGATACCAAGTATTCTTGGATACAATTGATTCCATAGTTTATTGGGTTTGTGATTTTCCTCTAAGAATAGGATATTTATGTCATCCCCAAGTATTGATGATGACATCCTCGATTAAATCCTGGGATACTCCTTGGGATCTGGTGGATGCACCATTACTATATTTCCATAACATGGACTTCTATTGACAGGGACCTAATAACCCAATAGCAAACTAGATTACACATGTATAAATTTGTATTTAATATATCTCTATAACATATTTATAATATTTTAATTTTATACATGGAATCGTACTTAATATAATGTGGGTTAATAATAGTGATACTAGAGCTTGGAAATATATCCCTTAATGATGAGGTAGCTTGCTCATATACATTTCTGACACTGGTCGAAGAATCTATGGTTGATCAGGATCACAATATCAAAGACCAAGGGGGTAACATAGTGTTTGATTGGAAAGACATGAAGCTTATGGATTTATTTATAGGATGTCCAGCAGATTAGGTCATGTTCCCAATTATTGATTATAGTTTTATTTTATTTATTTTACCTTGTTTTTCAAGGATTTTTTGAGAATATTTCATGATCATACCCTTACAATAGTAGTTCATAGGTTCACCATTGAGTGTGTCTTACTGATATCAAATTTTCACTAACTATACATGCACCTAGTGTACATGTGTACCTTATTTATTATTTCTGGTTTTTCACAGATACACAATGGATCGGGATGTGGGAAAGGGCTGTATGATCAAGTTAACTCTTTCACGTGGATTATTATGATTGATCTGGATCCTCTTACTAGTTCCTTTAGATATCGGGTATGTAGTTTTGCTATCATGAGAATAATATCCTTGTAAAATTATTTGAAATTCAATAATTACTTTATGTGTGGTCATCCTAGTGGGTGATCAGTATTGTTTTTATGGAATGTCTATTTGGAACTTTACTAAATTTCATTTTATTACATCCTTGTTATATTCCTAAATTACACACTCTAATTAGTTACTTCTATTGATGATGTTTGGTAATTTATAAAATTTTATTACACTTTATGAGGGATTATTCACCCCACTAACTCCCCCTAGGACCCAAATACTAGTCATAAACCTCTAGAAGATGGAGATTAACCCTTTATTCCACATTTCCATATATTATGGTTAATATTATTATTCATTCATATTATTTTGGGCGTGTTTTTTAGTTTGATAGATGCACATGTGGTTTGGATTTTATTACTTATTTTTGATTTAGGGATCTTGTTCCATTGGTGAGATGCATGTGATTTATTTTTTTTGACTCCTGGATGGAAGAGGAAAAAGTCATTTATTTAAGAATAATATTTGTTATGTAGAGTTCACTTGTTATATTCCTTCTAGTATGTGATTTATGTTGCAAAAAGATGATCATTACTATTTAATGTTCTAATGAAAACATAAAATGGAGTTTTCCCATATATGTTATAAATGGTATTCTACTCAATTAGAACTCCTTTTTTATGGTTCATTATGACATGCAATGTGGACTATGTTATTATTATACATGGTGATGGTGATGATGATATAATCATCTTTATAAGAGATATAAAAACCCTTAGTAGGACATAATGGGTGTTAAATGTATCATTATTTACATTGACAGGTCTCCATGGGAATATGATCTCTTATAAAGGGATCATAAAGAGTTTCATGTTGACCTAGGAAGCTAATGATCTTCTAGTACACTTTTTGTGAGTGTATCTTTTTATCTGTGGTTAACTAATGATTTTTAAATATCAATACAATGTTTACCATATAGAACTATATGATATTTTACTTAAAAAAATTTCATTTTTGTTATAAATTTGGACCATTTAGTGGGATGTTGATGGGTATATGAACATTTATAGTGACCTATAACCTTGAGGGGGTATTACCATATAATGATGCTTGGTGATGATCATTTCAATATATTTCTTCTCTTTTTAGTCATGAACCTCTAAAGAGAAGTCCATAATGTGGATTCTCAAATATTATTAGGACCAAGTAGGATAATTCATTATTTATTTTAGTATCGACCAATGGGTTTCAAATAATTGGGTTTACAATTACAACATAGAGGGCGTTTTCCTCTATAACATGGGTTTGAAAACCCATGATGTTGAACTCTTGTTGATGGGTTTTGAACAATGTATGGAAATGATATAACTAACTACATTTAGTTTTAAATATTTAGAGAGTGTTTAAAGGCGAGTTAGATGTTTCATAACAGAGTCCCTTGAGAGGGTTATGATTCTTCTCTGAGGGAGATACGATCTAGGTAGTTGAACCTAGTTACCCAATTTGAGACTTTATCAGTTAGGATTGGTGGGATTCCTATATTCCATTATTATTCACATATAAACCAAGGGTTGAAATTTCATTTGGTCAAGGTAAATCTATGAGAGGGGTTGGCTCTAGTTTAAAGATTATTTTTGATATAGTTAATGAGGATGTACACTCTAATATAGACTGATCAATTTAAGGTGATAACATTTTTCAATATCGGAAGGATGATTCCATGGGTTTATTTGGAAGAACCTAGGGTTCTTAGGTATTTACAATGGATTTGGAGGGAATATATTTTCATGTTCATGCCCTATTGACTAGCTGTTGTGTGGATAATAACTTTTTTAGATAATGGATGGGAACTTGTGATTGGAGTGGTGTCTAGGATGAAAAACCACAGTTCCAAATGATTTAATGAGTTGAGTAGTTATTGATGTATCATGTTATGGATGATGTGACTGATTTTGAAATTGATATCCTATGGATCTTTTATCTTATTGATACTAATGGTCTAGGAAGCTTGGGTAACATGGACCTTGTAATGAGACACTCATGGGAGCATGAGTAAACTAATTTCTGAGTCATAAGGAATTGTACACTCGTTATTTTTGTAGTGATAGAATTGGTAATTGAAAGTTTCATTTGATAATTATTCACATCATAAATCATTGAATGAACTTGTGAGATCATAGGACCATGGGCTATAAAAAAAAATTTGGGAATAATTTCTTGGAAGTTTGGATGTAATGAGGAATTACACTTCATGGTATAAGAGATATCATAAATGGATCGAGTGTGGTAGCATGGTTGGTAGTGAAAAATCATTGTTAGGTATTAATAGGAAAATAAGGGTTTATTGGGATGAGTGGCATGAATTTAGTGGTACAAAATATTGAGTTTTCACTTGATAAGTGATATAAGGTAAGTCATATAGTGAGATGAACACTATTTTTTATTTTAGGGTGGTGACCCTAGTTGTGAGATAAAATCCAGAAGTATCTATAAAAACTATTCATGATAAATTAGGATAGGAAGTGTTGTGGGTTTTTGTTGTGGAATAATCATCTTTGGCCACTTTAGTCATTATATTTCATGATGTGTAAAGTGTTTTCCATGATTTTTGTGTTAAGATTTGGGGAAATGATAAGTGTATTCCAATGGTGGGTAATTCTAGATAGGTTGCAGTTGAATATATCCTATGTTGGGATTGATTTATAGATTTTTTGAGACCAGTCATTGGATATTGAGGAATATTTAGTTACACAGATGCTTGAGGTGAGATCATGGATGATATATGATTTCTAAGGATTCATGTGTATAAGAAGGGATATGGTGGGGAAGTTCTAAATATATGTGTTTTTTTAGATTGTGAAATTTAATATAAAATTTACTTTTTGTTGGCTAATTATTATGACTGGTAATATGAACTTTTCCCTTAATAGATGATCTCAGATAATTTTTGTTTTCCTCCCCATTGGTACTTTTATATGAGGTTTACCCACATATTCAGATTGGTGGAATTATAGTTTGTTTGAATTTTCATGAAATAATTATTATTTAATATTTAATTATTTAAATATTAATTTATTCATACATGTTATTTACAGGATATATTTTGAATAAAAAATCAGATATTTATTTTTTTTTCTTTTTGGTTGAGTATAAAATTGGGATTTTTCCTAGTTAATGTGTAAAATTACATAGATCACTTGTGTTGGGTGTGAGAAACTTTTATTTTTTATTTTATTTTTTATTACTTTTATTTTTTACATTTAATTTTCCTCATTCCAAATATTCTCACATAAACTCATATTCAAGATTCTCAATTCTATGACCATGATAGGAGAGGTATATGGATAGAGAGGGATGTTAATATTGGATGTGTCTTCAAAGAGATCTGGAGAAGTTAAATTCCCATGTGGAAACTGTAGAGTATGGATACAGGTGAATATTTGGTTGATTCCATCCAAAGGTAGGTTATATTTATGTTTTTTAAATATAACCATATAGATTTACTTACTTATCTTTTTAAGAAATTTTATGGTTTTTATAACTATCTAATTGTTGATCCCTACTTTATATTAGAAAAAATGGTGATTTCTGGAGGTTTGCAGGGTTTTTTTAATCAGAAACCAAAATCACTTAGTGTTTTCACACATAAATAGACAATAATTATTATTCTTATTTAAGGAACATGTTTTTTTGAATGAAAAAATGGGTAGTTTGAGTATAATTTGTTTTTATTACATGGATATGTGGTCAAGTATGTGGTCAGACACCCCATGTAAGGGGGATATGGTGGTGTACTAGTACATGGCTAAAACCTTATTTTGTCTACTCCATGTAGTTGTACATGTCCCTACCCCATGTATGCCTTATCCATGTATTAGAACATTTATATACACCATGTGTACCAATCCATGTATAAGCACATGTATAGGAATATGGGTTTTAATTACAGACCATGTAGTCAAGGTACACGGTATTTATTATACCCCATTTTACTCTTTTTGGGTTTTTGGTCAATTTACACCTTCGAGTCAAAATTGTATGAATGAGGAGTCCAGTTTCAATATTTTTTAATATATATATGATTTTTGGAACCCTTTGGATTATTTTATGACTTTAAAGAGGCATTTTGGAGTGAATGGTCTATAATGGAGAGGTTCTTCTACCAGTAAATGGATTCAGAGGTCTCAAAAGTGAGAAGTGGACTGAGACCGAGGTCAGGGTTGTAAGAATAGTAAAACGACATGGAGTGGTATCCACAAGGTCATAATTTGGTGTTACTTGGGACATTAACCTATTTCAGGTACTGATATGTGACTTGAAGAAATAGGCAAGTTAGGGATTTGGGCCAACCTCAAGTGGGACTTTGATCTAAGATGGTCCATGGTTTTTCTCCTTAGATTGATGTTTAAGTGGATTCCTCCCTTGATACCAAGAGGTTTTTTTTATGTGTTCAAACTACCAGGTAGTGTGTTAAATCAAAAAATATGACATGTATTAAGATCCTATCTTGTGATAAAGGATCTTTTTTGGGATTCCTCCACATATATTTTGACATAGAGGACCATATATGGTATCCCTATACTCATTTTCCCCAAGGATCCCAATAGGGATTCCACTTCATATATTCTGATTTATAGGATCTCAATATGATTTCATATACTTTTGTGTGGATATTGAGGATCCCACAAGGGATACCCCTCTTATGTTTTGTCCTAGGGGAACCTTGGGGGTACCTCGATGGCAGATTGTCCATGATTTAGTCTATCATGGAATCAAGTAGGGATGGCATCAGGTTTCCTCTTAGAACCCATATAAAACAAGTGAACCCAATGGTTTGTGGTAATAGTAATCAGATTATGTGCTTAGACAACCCCATTATTCTACCCATACTTCCACCAATTTACAATTGATGTATCTATGATTGTCTGATGTGGTTCTAAGAACTTTTCCTTTGTGCCTAAAATGTTGTGATGGTTATGGTGGGGACACCTAAAGTTGTTTCCTATAATATACCATAAGAGACTTATTTTATTGAATTTTAATATTACTGAAACTCCATTACCACAAGGTTTCATCCCTAACAATGGGTTACATAAGCAGGTTTCTGGGTGACGCTTGGAACCCCTATTACATAGTGTGTTAGCTAGGATACCTAGATAGCTAGGATAGAGGTGATACCGGAAGTTATCAAGTGGGAAAATTTCCCTAAATTATGAGATATTGATGTCATCCCCAAGGACTGATGAAGATCATCATAATCAGTGTGTTGTATTCCCCTCAGGATTGGGTGTATACAGCATAATTTGTTTCCAAGACATATATTTGAATGGGTTGTTGATCCAGTTATCTAATGGATTATAGGTTATTATGTTGGGTGTGGTCATTATTCCTTACATATTCCATATGGGACATCCCCTTTAGGGATTATCTAAGTTCTAATATCTTTTATTCTTATGGTCTGAGATCTAGGAACCCAACATCATAATGAATTACACATGGATTTAGTGTTATAGAATCCATCTCTATGCCTTATTTACATGATGTCTAGTTGATACCTAGATTCATAATTTATATAGTATATGTGAGTAACATTGATCCCAATGATATTATTTATATCCCCCTATGGTTATTTTTCTTGATTAGGGTCATTTTTAGAACCATCAAAAGATGATATGCTCTATCCGGATCATGGACATAAGGATCGACTAGGTTACAAAAGACTTTATTGGTATGTCATCCAACTTAATTACTTATTTAGTGAATGTCAATTTAATTGAAATAAAATACATATGAGTCAACTATATATCTATTTGGTTTATTTTACATAGTTCTCCTTATGCCACATTGAGAATATTTCATGAAAAAGAACTTATGAATGTATGATAGAGGTTCACTGTTGTGGGTTTCATACAAAAGAAGTTTCTCACCCCATGTATATACACCTATGTGTGCATGTTGACCATATGTTTGTTTTAAGATGTATCATGGATACACAATGGATAAGGATGAGGTATAAAAATTCATGACCATTAAAATAAACATAAGTTGTAACACACCAGGGTTTTGAAAATAATTTCATTTTATAATCTAGACATTAAACACAAATTTTCCTCTATTATGTTTTGAATTTCAGAAAATGTTCATCTAGAGTTATGATCAGTAAGTCATTTAGATTTTGACATAACAAACTTGATTTTTTTTAATAGTAACATACCTTTATGAGTAGTAATATGAGCCTTATTAATAGTAAATAATATTATTATTTTATTTTCTTAAGTTAATATGATACTGAGATCTTAATTAATTTTTCAATGTGATATAAAACTAATTATACAATTAAAATTGTTATTTTTCATATTAACTTTGATTTTATTTAAAGAATAAATTAATAATATTTAGAAAAATATTTTTGAAAAATGGAGTTCATTTTTAAATTCTACATATCAAAAAATGGTAGGAGTGAAGTTTTGGTATTTTTCTGAAATTATTGAATTTTTGATGAATAGTGAAGTATGGTAAAAAATTGTATATACAAATTATCAGTTAAATAAACTATTTATGACATCATAAGTGATGTAAGCCCACTTGTTTTGAACTAAAATTCACTTATTACTATTAGGTATCACATGAACAAACACTATTGATTTCCTTGAGGGAATTAATAAAATATTGAATAAAATATTCAAAATTTACCCCTCTCCTCCACTATAAAACCCCCATCACTCCCTCTTCTATTAAATCTTCTAAACATTGAATATCCTCAATGTTCTTCCCAATTACCATTCCCTAGTCACTTCCCACGACCTAGAAGCTCTTGCTCTTTCCAAAAGACAAAAATCCCTACCCGTAAGGAGGTTCCCAAGGAGGTTATATCAGGAGGTAAAGCACCTTTCTTTTTTTTTCCGTTTAGTTTCATTTCAAGTTCCTTTATTTTGTAATACTCTCTTCACATCCTCTATAAAAATGTCTATGATAGATCCATAATCATCTATATAATGGAATTATATAATTTGAATTTAATAACCATCATAAATATCATCTATCTCTCTCTCTTTTATTTTATAAACAAAATCAACGTCCATGAGGTTCCAATTTATAACCATCATGGACGACGAAGTTTTGTTCTTCAAATTTTCATTCATTACTGGTCATGAAACCATTTTGGTGGTTTAAACAGACTTTAATATATGTATTATAACCTAATTATGATTCAGGAACCAGTATACAGATATATTATTAAATTGTATGACCAAACTAGTTACTAATAATCAAAATACGGCTAAACAATCTACGTGAATGTCATAAATATTTCATATAATTATTCATCCTCAATCCTTATAAAAAATGGTATAAATTGGCATTAAAAAATCGGGATGTTCATAAATAATATGTAATTTCAATTCTGTGGATTTATATCCATTCCACTTCATTATATAAGAACAGGTGAACCATTTATGAAAATCAAGAAAAAAACACTCTGGAGTGACAGAATTCGATATTATAACTTATAAATAAGGGCATAAATGAACTAAAAAGAATTATGATAAAAAATACACGTCTAATAGGTTATGAATTAAGTTATTAATGAGTATAAATTCATATCTTAGGACCTTAATTTCAAGAGGGGAACACGTTCGGATTTAACGTAAGGGTTTTTCTACTCGAACTTCCATTTTCATTTGGGTTAATTTTATTGTCTAATTAACTCAATTAAATTTTTATGTTTTATTATGTACTCCTCATAATTTCTGTGTTAGTGTTATACATATTTTTACCAACCATAATCCTTCCTTATTTTATGAGGAGTGACACATTTTAAATGTAACTTTTAAAATTATTTCTGAAATACAAGCCCGTTTCAAGGGCACTCTAAAATCTATTTTGGAAAAAAATATCTCTATAAAATAACTCATTTTATTATGAAAATACTATCTTATTTCAATTCTGGTTTTATTCAACGTTTTTTACAAAATAAATCTTCTTTTCAAAATAAATAGAGTACTTATCTCGAGAATTGCTTAATGATTTTATAATAGTATTTTCGTCTGATTCAACACTCTTGTTGATTATTATGAATTATTGGGTTTAATCATTTATGATATCATCTACCATATTTTATTGAATTTTTTATGATTAACTTTATTTTGGGGGATCTATCTTAAAACCATTCACCATATTACTCGGAATAGTTATTGTTTTATGTTTAATGAATGGGGAAAGTTAGTTACATTTCATATGATAGTTTCAATATGAATGCATATGTTGTTTATGTTTATCCCAACTCATATGAGGAATGAATTGGACATATTATGTGATGGGTGGGGCCCACTATAGACACTCGATGCATCGGTAGGTCTCATGAGACAAATAGACATGGAATTGGTTGAGGCCTTTCCCAAAGTGATATATAGTTTTGGCTGAGGATTTAATCATTTTTAGACGTCTTGGCCGAGGCCTTGAAAAAATGATAAATAATTTCAGGCATATGAACTTCCCTCATTATGAATATAGTAATTTAAATTTCATGTGGTTATTCATCTAGTATAACACCGATGATTATGTTTTATTATGGCATTATTTACTCATCTCATATTCCTACTATAATGTGTTCAAGTTTATTATTTTTAAAGGAATGTGTTTTCAATTACTCACCATGTCTTTTGATTATTATATCTTCCACTGTATTTCTTACCCATACTGAGAGTTTTGAGATCACCCCTTTCTTATGTTTCATTTTTTACAGGAAATGAAAAAGTAAATTATGAATGAATTGCAAGCATAATCTAGAAGGCATGGATGTCTCTAATGGAATAAATTTCTGTTTTATTTCATTTCTTGATGTAAAGTTGAACTTATTTATGTATCTTGTTTCAAATATTACTAAAATTCTTTGTCCTTCAGGATTCTTATTCCTTGTTGTATGCCAATATAATCAAATAAGGCACCGAATCTAGGCAACTAGGGTCAGGTACTTATATAAGTGTATTCTTATAACCAGGATAGAGCATCTTATAAGAGTTTATGCAGACCAAGTATATGGTTTAGCTTAGTGGACTAGAATATACCTATAATTTTTTTTCTTTTCATTCATTCTATTTTTTTTGGTTATCCCAGCCCTTGATCTGTGTTGTGTGTATGACATGGTTGTTATGTAATTTTCTATATTTTATTATATTATATCTTTGTTATATTTATTATTTATACAAATTTATTAATTAATGATATATATTGTGTTTAGTTATTTTTATGGTCTTATTACTCTAATATGAGGTCATAGTCTTCCCATGGGCACACCCTTATCCATCAATGTTATTCAGAAACCTATGGTATAAGGAGAGGCACATATGGGGACTTTTCTCCAATCATCCAAGTTACTATTTATAGAGTGATTCAAGTAGAGATGTGTAAAATAATTTTTTATGTTAACTCTATTTTGATCCATTCTTTCCATGCCACATATTTAATGGAATTTTCTCTACCCCTAAACTATTTAATACTACCATCATGACCCCAAACACCATGGACCCACCAGGGCTAGTAGTAAGATTAGAGTGATATAAGAAGACCACTTCTAATATGGTAGTGGTTGAAGATAAGGTATTAGTAAGTATATCATTGAAATGGGATCCATTATCCTAAAAAACCTATACACGAACATAATAAGCTCCACGAAATAGTGAATATGTTCAATTAATGTTGAAGCACTAGAGAGTAACTACTGAATGTGAAATACTCCAAGAAAATATAAAATTTTAGTAAGGCTATATAAAATAATTAATGAAAGAAGTGCACAACATTCCAAAAATGTGGTTTGACCTAAGAAAAAAAATAAATGAAAATACTAATGAGGGCCAAGATCATAATATTAGAAACTGATCACTGAACACATTCAATCCCACAATCTACTATTATTCTCCTCCTTTACTATGCCCAAAAAAAGTCACTAATGATCTTCTTGTCATCCATATAAGAGATGACAAGTAAGGGAAAACCCCATGTTTGAGTGATTATAACAATACTCAATGGGTTGCCCCAAAAATTAAGGTTAAAGAAATAGGATAAATTTTCCAGCTTAACCCATAAATAAAATATGGAATGGAAACCAAATTTTAGATATAATCATACTGAAAACCCTAATAAAAAAGAGAGAATTATAATATACATAGTCAAATAAGAATGATGAGTGTGTTGGTAGCTTCAAGTGTCCCATCACTAATTCCAATCACCACATGAAACCTCTCAAGAATTTTCATATAGGGGCCACTCCTAACTACTACTCTCCACAATCTATGGACACTAATATTTAGTGGGGGAACCCCTACCATTCAAATTTCAATGATGGGGGAGTACCAATTCATAGATATAGGACCTGTTCCATCAGTGATGCACGAGATTACTGACTCTACATGTATATGGATAATGGGAGCCTTGTTCCCTAACTAGTTATGGTAGTACTAATGCTAGAATATCTTTAGTGGTCAATCTCATTCATTTCCATCTATCGTGTATAACTAAAATAAATTCCCATCCCATATAACCTAAAGATATATAAAAATACCAAAACAAAGTCCACCATCACATCCTACAATAAATTCTACTCAAAATGGGCTAATCATGGGCCCAAATATGAAATTAGAAGAAACATATGTTTAAGGTAGAAAGTTTTAGACATTTATATGGAATCCTCATAGGGATAAATGGCATGAGAACCGACCCAAGTTCCTATGTTTGACCTTCTTGGGGAATGGATCATCCTTCCATGCACCCCAACATTACATTTCATTATGATGACCTTCATGTTAGATCACAAAGGGTCCTAGGCATTACCTCTCAGAACACATATTAGCCATGTTGGTAGCATCACATAGCATGTGGGACCAACCAAATTATCTATAATATTTAAATCATCTTGAAAATATAACCTTCATGATAATCTAAGAAACATGTATTTTTGTTCTTATTGAATAAAGGGTGTTTAACCAGGATTTTCACAAATAGAGAATTTTTGTCTCTATGTCCTCACCTGCTTAACAGATCCATCAAACCCACTATGAAACTAACTATTGAATTTCCAAAATATACCATGATCAATTAAAGTGACCTCCAATCATCAATTTATAGCCTCTTGTGGCTAGACATTATTATTCTTGTCTCCTAAGAATGATCTTTCATGCCTACCATATCTAAAAAAGGGTCTTGATACCCAAATTCAACATCTACAATCCATTATTCTTCCTCAATCCATCTAAAAGGAAAAAAATAAAAAGGTCATTAAAATAACCCAAACAATTCATGGGGTTATAAACAGATCCGAAAATGTAAAATAACTCATCCCATGGTTCAATAACAAAGAATGTAAAGAACGGGGGTGGGAGAGGCATAAAAATGATGTAATATTATTTTGGACAATGTGATCCATGAAAACCATAATAATAAAGGAAACTAAAAAGTGTTTAAACAAGGGCACATTGAAAAAGGATAACTATGTTTAAGTATTATAATTAAATTCTTGGATAATGTGGTGAAAGGAAATTATGGAATTTAGTAGATATATATTCCATTCTTAATAATCAAAAAAGTGGAAACTGAGAAAATAGTGAGCCTTACATCAGGAATTGATCAATTGTTGGTGAAGAACATGATCCTTAGAGATATCATTCATGATTCTACTATTATTGTCATCCTATAAATCTCCTCAATTATTCTATCATTATTACTTGATCTCAAGTTTATCAATTCCTATTATGTCCCTCCTCCACCTCTCTAATATTTGTAGGTATTGCAGATAACCCTTCATATCTTCCATAATGGTTTATTTAAATTGGGTTTCTCTAGTTTAAAATATATAATACATTAAAAAATTATTTTTATTTTTATTTATTTAATGTACTTACTAATGACTTTATTCAATAAAACATCTACCAAATACCAAACACATGATCCACTTAGGGTAAACCCCATATTCTATAAATAATTTAGGTCTCATATTTTCCATTTGAGGATATAATTAATGGTAAAACCATTTTTTCCAAAATGACTCATGTGTGTGATTTAATATATTTGATGTTTTTAATATATTTATTCCATGGCCCTATGACACTCCAAACATAGAGCCGAATTCGGGGGAAATCGAGAGATACCCAATGCAATTTTCAATGGATGAAACTATGAGTATAATAATTGTTACATTTTAACCACCTTTATATATTTTATTCGTAAATAGAAAAATCTATAAAAAATTATTGGCTTAATAAGCCCGCACCTAGATCTTATTCTCCTAAGATTTACCCTGCATATTCTGATGATACCAAATAAATCAATCTAAATGAATGTTCTACCCATGTAGAATCCTCTCCTTTCAATTTTCAAACACCAATAGGTACTTTGAGAAGGTGGATCTATCCTCAATGTCTATATCACCCCATGTAATAATATGTTATGGGTTATACATGTATCTCCTCATATGTGACACATGTAAGATTTCATTTACCCCATCCAACTATAGGGGTAAGGCTGAGAGGTATGAAACCTCACCAACCCACAACAAGATCTAGTATGGCCAGATGATCCTAAGGGGTAACTCCATTCCCTGACTATTCCTCCAAAATTCTCATTGTGGGAATAATTTCTATAAAATATGGTCTCCATGACCTATTTCAAAATTCCTATGATGTCATTATACATGATATTTTTATCAACATTAGTTTATCCTCATACAGCCATAGATCACGTGAACCTTCTCTATCATCACATGCACCATCTCTAGCTGAATAAGAAATGCCTCACCATTCACATTCCAATATAGAGGATATCTTTACTGTATCCTATATAGTGCCTCAAATTTTTTCATGTCGATATTGGAGTGATATTTTTTATTATAAGTGAACTCAACTAATGAAAATTTACCTACCCATATTTAGATGAAAAGTAACACATAGGATCACGAAATTTCATACTTAGCATGGATAATCTTCTTGGTCTAGCTATCCTTCAAGGGGTAAAAGAATAACTTCACTATAATTAAGCCCTGATGTCTTAATTAAATCCTCTCTAAAACCATTAAATAAACATGTATTCACTATTAAATATTAACATCATGGGAACACCATGATGCTAGATGAATTGGTTTGCATATATGCAACCCAAATTCTCAATGTAACTCTTCTCTTGGATAGAAAGGAAGTGTAAAAAATTGACCAATTGATCAATGATCACCCATATAGAATCATTGTATCTCTTTATTTGTGTAATCCCCATCACAAAATCCATTGATTTTTTATCTGACGTTAATTTTGGCTTCTCAATAGGTTGAGACTGACTATATAGAACATGATGTTTAAAATTTTCCTACTAACACGTGAGGTATCAACAGAAAAACATTACAACACTATACCCCATACCATACCACCAAAAATATAATCAATGGTCTTGAAACATAATTTTCACTCTTAAATGTACCTATAAGTGGGCGTCATGAAACCCCCTCAACACCTCCTCATAAAATTCAATTAGAACATAAATTGTTTCTTGTAAAAGGATGATGTCTTCCCCACCTTTATAAAATCCTCCAAATTAATACTGTATGGATATATGGTAATAGAGAACTTCATAGTCAACATACACCAAATAAGCCTCACTCAAATGAGAATTAAGTGGTGGATTTATCACTATTGACTATATATAAGAAGAATTCCTATCCTCTATAAAGATTAGTTGAAATGTGGACAACTACACAAACTCATCCTATGCCAAGAGATAATGACACTTATTTCTAATTGTATCTATCACCGTGTTTCAGTTCCATGGATTATAGACTATCTCAAAGTTATAGTACTATAGAAAATACTACCATTGTATCTTTCATGAGATTATATCTCCATAGGTGAATATATAAATAAGAATATAGTGGATAGTGAAAAAATAAAATGATCACCAAGAAGATAATGACTCTATGTATTTGAGGAGAAGACCACCATTTCCTAATTTAGGTCATGGGATGTGTAGTTATTCTCACAGGGTCTCAACTACCTCAACCCATAAACCATATCTTTATTCCTATACATCAACATGTATATTGGACCATAATTTTAGGGATCACAAAGCACCACATACTTAACAGACTCATATGGTAGTCTCAAAGTATTATAACTATTCAACCTCTTCATTAGCTCCTCAAAGTATCTCTGATACTACTCATCCTAGGAAAAAACATCTAATTTCATGTAAAGGTATTCAAGGATGCTGTAATCCTATCAAATTCATCTATAAACCCCTAATAGTGTCCTTCCAAATTCAGAAAACATCATAGAACTAATACACTCATTGGTGGATCCCTAGAAAGGACCACATTATTTATTATTAGTTTCACAGAAACCGCTTTCTCGGATATAAAACTCCCAAAAAAGTGAATCAATTGGATTGAAAAATGACACTTCAAGAGCTTATCAAATAATATTTTTTCGACTATTTATTCTACATACATCCTCAAATATTCATTTCATTCCACCAATGATGTTGATTAAAATTGAATAACATCAATAAATACTACCCTGAACATGTCTAAGATAGGCTAGATGATCTAGTTCATAAGGTCTGGAAAAATAACAGGGGAATTAATCATACTAAAGGGCATCACCAAGAACGTGACATCAAAATATAATATTTGGAATATCATCTTTATGAAGTCTAAAACTGGTGGTATCCCAAACTAACATAAATCATTAAGAAACATATCCCACCTTTAAACAGAAATAATATTTCAAGAATATATTTCATGTAGTACTTATTAATTATCTTCGCCTAATTCATGAAATGGGGATTAATGAAAATACTCAAGATCATGTCCATATTTTTTAGGAATATCACTGGAGATTCAAAAGGTGAGACATTAGGTATGATAAAACCCCTTCAAAAAGGTCATTGAACTACACCCTCATCTCCCAATGCTCAATGGAAATCATTAGATATTCTATAATAGATATTAGTGCAGTCTTGAGATACATGTCAGTGCAGAAGTAGATCTCCAATACACAGATTGTCTATAAACATCATTGAGGAAGATATCTATATAATTATCTACTACCAATGGATGATTGATTTATTAATAGACTCAAACAATAAGGGTCAAAGTCACTATTGTTTTGTGACAAGATGTGACTTCATGCTCGAGATCCCCACTCGTATGACTATAAGGTTCTTATTTACCATATGCAATAGAAATAAATTCATATAGAGTCTTTGTCATATAATCTATGAATAAATGTTTCTATATAAGTAGAGAAATTTTTATCACACATATATCAATAATGTGAGTTGGAAATAAGTGGAGGGAGTTTCTCATATAATGACTTGGTTTTTTGATCAAACCTTATGAAAATTTCTAATGTATGGGCTAGTTTTCTAGAGTGTGATATTAGATTGACTATTTAGACTAGTCATATTCATCCATAACCTATAACACACCACAGTCTCAACCTCTATACCTTTGACACTAGCATGGTCCACCTAGTAGTACTAGTGAAAGTAGATCAAGTTGTCTTACTCTACTAGTATATCATCCTTCTAGGGAACCACTAGACCCTCTACTAGTATTTCCTCTAGGGGAACCCTAACCACACCTGGAAGATCCTTTTTCATGAAATTGCCTCTATCATTGATGTCCATACACTATCATTCCCCAACCTACAGTATTTTGATTCAATAAATAAAGATCCATGTGACCTCACAAATAAAAATAATAAGATCATCCATCACTAGGATAACTGGACCCTATACATTACCCATGTATTATAGATCCCTACTTCTGATTCCATGAATGAGTAAGACTCATACATTGAGACCTATATTACGAACACCTGTTAGACGATATACATGACTCAATACCATGATTTCCATTATCACTCCATCATCCTTATTCTACTCTTATAAAATAATATAAATCACTAAGCCTTTCTCTAGTACTCCATTTTATATGGGAATGCATAAAGATATAATGACACCAAAGATGTCTTAGTGTAGGTCCTTCTCAAACTTATCTTTTGAGAAGTGTACATCTTTCACCACATTATAAGAGTAGCGTGTAAGGTCAATATACCTAAATGTCTACTCTGAATCTATCCCATCACCATGTTTTAGCTCAAAAAGTTAATAATCCTTCACAAATAACAATACAAAAGAATAATGCTCAATATGAAATATGTACTGAAAGTATTTCCTTTGTAGTATCATCTCATTATGAGTCTAAGTGACCAGTAAATATCAATTACCTACAAATCCATGAAGTTGATTGGTTTCATGCACCACCATATAATTGACTAGGGTCTACAAAAGCTTTAAAACTCAAACTAATGCTTCCATCCAATCCTCTATGACCTGAGGGGTAGTGTCTCTGTGAAACCTAAGTTGTGTCTATCACTATAACTCACACAGTGTTAAAAATCTATATGAACCGTCCTACTAACGTACAAGTGCTATTTTCTATCCATCATGTAGTGTATCAGCCACCTCAACCACTGTAGGTGAATCCATGAACTTACCCTTAGGTGGAAGAACATATCTGCACTCTCATAGAGGTAACATCTTATGAATTAGTCCCTACACTGCCACGTTGTCAAAAAAAGGGGCATCATTATGACCCTATATCATAATTTAGTTCGTTTTTATCATGGATGCATCTTGAATATTAATAATAAGTACCACACATGTATATTATTTTATTTAATATTTTTAACATGTTAATTTCGAGATCCTATAAGACACAAAAAATAGAGATAACTCTAATGAAAAATATCAAATGATCAAACTATAAAAATGATAGTTGTAATAACTATTTTCTAAGTATAGTCATCCACAACAGAAACTTCTTTCCAATAGTGATTTGAGATTCCAATATCTATCAAAAAATTATTAATTTGTTTACAAATAAATATTATCTTTCCAAATCCCCATTCAATTATGGATTTCCATACAATGATAAACCAAGTTTAATACCATGTTTTTATGGTAATTTTATGCCTCATAGGATGTGTTATTTTTTATTTCTAAATCTCAAAATTATTATAGATTCATTTTATGAACTTCTTTAAAACCTTTTTATTTGATATTGTACTTTTCTCATTGATTGAATGAATGTGGTGAGCCCCATTATGCTATAATCATTTATAATTAATTTTAAATAACTCTCACTATATTTATAGATTGAAAAATTTGACCATACATATATTTGGGAAAGAATTTATCAAACCCGATGTTATATTCTTATTTGAGGGTTGCAGATTTCAAGCCATATTTCCTAAAATGCATGATTCAAAAATATTTTCTGGATCTTTCTTCACATAATGAAAATCCACTACAACTATAAATTTTGTCATGTTCTCTATACTTTGTTCATCAATGTGGCCTATCCTTCAATGAAAGAATCAGTTTTCTTATTCCACTGTTAAAGGACATTAATCCCCTTTGATATAAACTTGTGATATGTTTCTATTTTTTCTCCAGCCTTTAATTTGAGAATTACCACTTATGAAATTAATGTTGTAAACATTTTGATTAAATTTTTCTTATAAACCTAAGTGACAAAGATAAATAATCTCTATAGATTATGAATAACAACATAAATATAAGTTATATCAATATTCATTACTTCTTCATCATCAAAAAATCTTTGATAATAAAACTTATATTTAATGTACATTTAGTTCCAAAATAAACTATTCTATCAACTATACCATTCATGTTGTTAAAAAAATTAACATTACATATAATATAAGGTGAACACCTATTATCCAAAAAACATTTTCTACTATTTTTTGATTCATTCAAGGTAATTTGAGTGAAATATTCCATCCTAATATTATTTATTTTAGTATATGATATTCCAAATTGAGTATACAAATTTTTTGGCCTTTTATTATTATATTCATCATATGAAATAAAATTTATTTCCTTTTCATTAGGGGAATAAAATAGGTTTTTCAGCAGAAGTGAATTTTTTTATCTTGCATCCATTTTCCTTTGACATCTATATAAAGATCTACCTATTCTCTTCATACATCCTATTGTTTTATTCCCATGGTATGGGAAATTAATATTGTACTGATAGAATGAATTTATATATAGGTATGTACAATACCATTCATATATCATTTTTTTAACTTTCTCTAATACAAAAATTTTACCATCTCTATAGCAGGACATAGTATGGAGAAAAAAACTAAAAAAATTGTCATTTACTCATATAAATATCCTATTGTTTTCACCCTTGATCATATATCTATTTTCTGTATAACTAATTCATTGTTAATAAGTTCTTTATGGATGGTAAATTTTTTCTTTATATTTCTTTGATATCTTATTTATATTTATTATCACTGATTTTAATGTTTCACCATCAAATCCAATACCAGTTTTACCCATAAAACTCTTTCATAGAGAACTTATCATCTATGAATTTCTGAAACTGAAATTTCTTCACTCAACCATCTATTTTATCCTCTCATTTGAGTTTCCTTCTATAAATATTACTTCCTCCTCGTGTGGTTCAATTTTACTATATTTATCATTAAAAGATATATTTAGATAGTTAAGGAACTTTTATTTTTCTTCAAAAATCAATATATAATTATAATCTTATTCATGTTTCATATGATTCTTCTTAGATTCTTCCAAATACACATTAGGATGATCAAATTCTGCTTCATGTTCATCAATATTTCCTCACATACCTTCCAAAAAACCTCCAATTTCATATTTTGTTTTATCTATAAATAAATATCCTTAAGAGATTATTTCAATTATAAGTAGATATTAGAAACTTTCTATGATGGTTTTTGTCTTCTACATTACTTTCATAATTCTTTATAAAATAAATCATATTTAATTTATTATCAAAAAATAATTTAGTCATAATACCTTCCAATGGATCTTCCAGTGCATTATATTCGTCTTTGTGAACCTATAAAATCTTGAAAAACTTCATGAAACATTAATTTCAAGAATTTAAATTCCATCGAGGAGGAAACTACATCTTATATTTTAGTGGGAGTTAAAAATAAATATCTTATTCTTAAGCCATTATAGAACATCTAGTAGCGAAATGTCCAAAATTTATACCACGAACTCAAGATAAATGTAACTTAAGTTCAAATAATTTACCTAACAATTTTAAACATCCTTCCCATAATTAATAAGAAAACATAACTTATATCATATTCAATTTCATCATCTTGAAACTCCTTCTCAACTCCTTCTAAATCTAACTATTTAACTGATTTTCATAATGATATTTTAATCTTCAGTCACATTTCTAATGCTACCATCTTACTAGGTATGTCATCTATGTATAACTCCCCAAGATTCAATTTTTAAAGAGATTTCAACTTCATGTTATACATAGGTTGAAATAAATTGATAGTTATATTTACAATATAAAAATCCATGCATCAATTACATATCCATGTATATCCCCATAAAAATTAGTGAGATCAATATATAATTCAACCACATATACACTAGGATTTATCTTCAAATAAATAATTTGGTTTTCCAAAATCAATTTTATTTCATATTTCACTTTCATAACTCCTTCGTAGATAATATAAACTTTATCTAATATTCCTTTTGTTGTTGGACAATAATTTAACCCCATATGTATTAGATTATATAATGTTCTCAACATGGCATTGTGATCCTTGTTATCATAATTTTACATCTTATTATCTGCTTCCATCCTAGATATTATGATCTCATCACTAACTAGAATTCCAAGAAATGTTGTTTAGTATACATCAATCCCAATATATTGTAACTCTGATCTCATCCTATTTTATCAAATTTTATTATTTCTTTTATCAAATTAAATTACTCCCTTGACGTTCATAATATTCAACCGAACAATATATTTCTCTAAAAAAATTTAATAAATTACCAGTGATTTGAGTACTAATTACTATACCAGGGGTCCAACTATACCCTAATAGCGGGGGTGAATTTTTTCCCATAAAAAATTCTTATTTTATTTTAACTAAATAAGTTATTTTTTACATTGATAAAGTTGCACTGAATTTATCTTGTGTGTTTATTTGAATATGAAATAATATTGAATAAGAACACATGATTTTACTTGGTTCACCTATAAAGTGTTCCATACGAGGAGAGGATATCAATAATGGGTTAATATCAAAATAAATTATTATGTTACTATTATGTTATTAACATATTAATGAAGAGATCAATTCTCATCCATTTTCAATGTCTTCTTCCCCACTTCCATTAACCATTTTCAAGAGGGATGAAAAGATATAATTGAACCATATATTGATCTCTTAAGAAAATAAATCAATAATGAAACATCATGAAAAAATGATAAATTTAGTTATTTTATATATTTCTCTTATTGACACTCAAGGGTATTCATAGTAATTCTTCATTATACACTATATTATCAATGAAAATCAGTCTCACAAACAATTCATCTCAAATATATATATTCAGTGATACTCTACTCTATTATTTTCATTAATAATCTCTCATTATATCATGTTTTTGTCAAACATTTGGTTATTCATAGAGGAATCTATAAAAACAATGGATGTTTGAATTTAGAATTTTGAAATCAATCAACTACTACCTTCATTCTATATTATTTAATCATCTGGATCATCATCATTCAAATCAAAACTATTAAATTTGGATAAGTTGTTATTAGTTTCAATAAAAACTAACCATATTTCAAGAAAAATACACACTATTACCATTTAATTAATTACATAGTAACATGAAATCAAGGAACAAACATATGATTTATGACATGGAATATCAATTTCTCTTGTAACTTCTTTAAATATCTTGAAAATTCAAGGAATGACCTAAGACTATACATCATTAAATCTATTTTTATTAGTAAGATACTTGGTGTTTCAACTTTCATGGACCTATAGGGTTTTCACTATAGGATAACATGGATAATATCTTATACCTCATTTGATTATTCAAAACAATATATTTACTTCATGGTATTGTGTAATATTATAAATAATCTCTAAAATGAACATAATCTTCTTCATGATATGAAACATATTAAAGTGGGTTAAATTCATTAAACAGAATCAGTAATTTCTCTCAAATATACCTTCATGAAATGAAATGATTTTTTTACTAACTCTCTCTTATTTCACTAAAAAAATACATGAATAATTTATGTGGTTGCGAAAACTGTCATGGTGTTAAATTCCCTATCTTGATAAATTGTAAATGAAACTTATAATTCTTCAAACACTTTTCCAACACCTTAAAAAACTATTAAAATAAAATAAAATATTAAAACATAAAGTTCCAACATTTAATAAAACATAATAAAATCTAATCCCTATTACTTTATCATGTTATTTTATTTCTTTAAAATGAGGAAGCATAGAATAAATGAGAATATATTTGTTAAATAGAAATTAATCATTATGTTCCACATGTCAGAAGTTTAATATATGCCATTGTTTTTATCCAACCAAATATTTTTCTTAAAGTAAAATTGTTGACTAGGTATATGGACGATCTTGGAATATAACATTTTAAATCTATGAATTTAATATTAAAATATTAAAAGTGATGTAAGGTAGAATCTCTATGTCTTGAAGTTTGATAATCCATGAAGGTTTGCATGATTACTGAACAAAGAGGCGAAGTCAATACAAGGATAATAATTACTAGTTATGTGGTTACTTTGTAAGGGACTATCATAAGTTACACATATTATATTTATAAGGTGATTTCACTATAAACCAAGGAGGGGGAATTAATTATTGTAATAATTTTTTTAAGGATATGGTTTAGATAAAAACCATACGGGGGTTCTAAATTGGGAAAAAATAAATATATATTCCGTTGTGATAGTTAAATTTTGATAAATCTATCATAAAACTTTTTTTTTTCAAGAAAGTATGTAAAATATTAATAAAAAAACACTTTACCAAAGGATTTATACATTATAAACTAGTAACACTATATAAGATCGGATGAACCAACAATCTAGACAAAAAAATAATTAAGGCAATCATTGTTGAGAATTTGAGAAAATGTAATGTATTTGTATGACTTTAGTAATGAAGAGACCCAAAAAGTCATAATATAGAAATCACATTATGCGAGTGTTATTATAGTTCTATTATGAAATTGGTCTCCAAGTTGGAGATCTTGGAATATTGGAGCCTCATATATTGTATGAAGTTGGGTGAGATAATAGAGGCCCATACTTAAAACCATTATAACACCATTCATGGATCATACTATATAAATTATTCTTTTTGTAGAATAAATGACCATCTACAATAATGTGGGGGGTATTGTAGTGTCATTTAACACTTTAACTTGGGAAATTGTGGCACCATTAACTACATTGAAAATTTTGGTACTATAAAAATATTATAAACCATGCTAGAATATTTCTCTTTGAGCCCATTTTTAGATAGAGTTTTTTGGTATATTTTTCACCCCCAATATTATTGATCCAAGAAGTAGTGATTTTTTATCGCTTAGTTTGATGAAATAATTTCTATAAATAGATATAAACTAGTGTGTTCATTTAACATTTCCCCTATATATTACTATCCAAGAATCACTATTCATTTGTTTTTCTACGTTTATAACATAAAAAAGAAATAGTAATATATGATAAGAATAATAATGTATATATCTACTCATGTATGTTATTCTTTAACTCATATCATACCCAATTATAAAATTAAATGATTAAAATTGTAAAAAATTATGGAAATTTCGTCAATATTCCATGATAATTGTATGCTTATTTATTAAGAAATTTATAGTAAAAGATAGATGAATTAATATTAATTTCACTCATAATTGTATAAATGTAAACGTTATATCATTATAAGGAATTTTATTTTCAAAAATTGTGTTTTCCATAAATAATATTAAATTCAATATCCATTAATAATAAAAGTATATCCAAATCCATGAAGATAGCTACTCTTTTGTATAAATAGATTTCCCCAACTTGAACCAAAAAATTGTGGTCCATTTATTTTCAAAAAACATCCCTTTACTAAATATTTTTTATTTTAATTTTAAAATAAATAAATTATAATTTATACTACCAAACATTGATATGAATATAAAAAACATATTCATCATACACTATTATCTATATTATTTAAATAGAAACTAGAAAATCATTAAAATGAGTATTTAAACATGATTAATGATGTAATCATTGTCTTCCATAACAACATAATCTTCTTGTATAGGGCCTCTAACACTTATTTCGCATAATTATCTATCCTTTTACAATAAAAGATACCCAATAATACCTTATCATTTTTTAATGAGTCATATTCAACATCTATATCAACCTTAAACTACCTCATAATCCTCCTTTAAATTAGACCATTATATGTCATTTTTACCTATATAAAATCCTATATAGGCTTCATAGTGTTTATATTAAAATAAATACTCTATCTATGTATGTTACCTCAAGTGAGATAGTAAATTCACATAAATTAGAAAATATATAAAAAACTGCATTTAATATTAAATTATCATGTTGAATATTTAAATAACTATTATATTTGAAAAAATTTATTATTCTTACAATAAATCAAAAATTGTTTACTTTTAAAAATCTATATTTTTTCACATATGTGTTTGATCACCCATGGTAGATCATATTATTTAAGTTAATGTTGAAAAAAATTATATTTTCAATATAATTGTTGTTTTAATAGAATATTTATATCATTTAAGGAGGATCTTAATTGATTATGATCATTTATTAGAATTTATTGATGCGGGGAGACTATAAATATTTCTAGCTATTCATGATAAGATGGAATGGTGAAAAAATACTTGTTATAGATAAATTTAATGTAAATTCTATTGAATATATAACAGTATAAATTAATTTTAAGATAAGGTAATGTAAATAATGTAGTGTAATTTTTTATGAACCAAATTTACCACTATATAAAATATAATATTTTGATATGAGCTTATAGTCATATACTAAATAGTATTAAAAATTAATTAATAGAAAAAGTGATTTAATTTTTCAAATATTATTTATGAATGTAGGATATATTAATTATGTTTTCAATGTTTAATTTAGATTTAATATTATATGATTTGATTACGATTGGTGGATTTTCTGAAATTTTAGTATAAAATATTAAATTACTCATTACATTCAAGTTATTTATATTTCTAATAACATAAAATAAAGAATAAATAAATTTATATAAGTTCCAAAATTGATAAAATAATTATAACATGAAATTAATTCATAATTCCTTATATTATTGAAATAATAAGGCTTCAAAATGTTCATTTTACCTAGATTCGATCTATAATTTTTTTCACAAATGTTTATTTTATATGATTCGTAAATTTAATTTCTATTGTTTGAAAATTATTTCACAAAAATATAGCCTAGAGTTAATTCTTTGTAATATAAAATAATATTAGTAAAAATTCATAATAGAATTTATCATGTATTTTAGTGTTTTACAAAATAAGTAATTTTTTTAAAAAATATATATGAGATCAAAATATTCATACTATTAAAAAATGATTCATGAGAAAATATGTTAATGAAATATCATATATTCCTTAAATATAATAATAAAATACAAGAAATGAGTTCATATTTCATTTAAATAATTAATATTTAAGGATATTATTGATATAATTTTATAACATTATATAATATTATATAATATAATAATATTTTTTTTAAAATAAAGACTTTGTTAACATATCATATATCTAATTTGATTGTTTTTTAAAGAATCTAGTGAAAAAATTGAAAATTAAGGTTATATAAAATATATTTTCAAATTAAATGAATGTTTTTTTTATAATCTCTTCTATTTCCTATGAAGGAAGATATTACCAATTATGTACCATACATGTTAAATGATAAGGACAAGTTTTATTCTAGTGTTGACTCATTTTAAAAAAATTTACTTATTTTTTATCTAATTTTGATAAACCACAACAGACTTTACCTTTTACTCAATTTTATTTGAATTTAATTTCTATTTATCAATGAGTAGTTTTTTATTCAAAAAAAATTTCTTTAAATCCCATTCTATATCTAACTAATTCTAAAATAACGGGAAGAATCATCGAACTCTTACATTAATGAATGATCATGTTCAGGTAATCTATATTTGTTCGAGTGAGAGATGCCATCTTAAATATATCTTGAAAATTATGAGTTTTTTATGACGAAAATATTTAAATATAGGACTATTAATTGAGGATGAATTATTAATGTGTTGATTATTTAATTTCAAATATATAATAAAAACATTTATGACTGATAGTACTTCCATTTGTTTTTTCATTTGGTTTAAATACTCTAATTCAATTTTTTGAGGTTTTTTTAAATATAACTACATTTATTTTATAATAATATTACATTAAATCTTATATGATAAAATAATATTCAAGTATAAGGTATTTTTTCAATATTCAATTTGAATATGTTTCGACGACACAATATTTTAGACTCTTTTTAAATTAATATTATCATCAATAGCTTGTGCCACACAACGCATCAAACTAACTTAAAACTCCACTAAACTAAATCATGATAATTTAAAATTACATATATAATTTCTTCTTTAGTATAAATTAATAATTATATATTAAAATAATTATATATTATTATTTTAATTGTTTATTATTTTAAAAAAGGATGTCTTTCAAAGAAACATTTAAAAAATGGAATTCTAATTTACCTTAATAAATTATATTATTAATATTTAAAAGTATATTATTATAGGTGATAATTATATTTATAAACTAATATATCAAAATATAATTATTTATAATTTTTTATGAAATAAGAATAAAGGAACACGAAGCACAAAATGGTAATTATAAATAAATGAAATTTTTATTTACATATTTTATTTTCACTATAAATATACTTTCCAAATATTTTATATTTTTGGAAAAAATGAAGTCATTTTTCAATGAAAAATTTCAATATTACCTTAGGATTCATTTTTTTAATTTTTCTAAAAACATTCATTTTTATCTGAATAATGAAAAAAAATTTTTTTACAACTAACATGACTGTTATGACATTATCAGTATATATTTGCTAATTATAAAATTGAAAACCCATTTTATTAAAAAATATTTGATAAGTTTCAATTTAATTATAAAAATGTTTTCTGTTTATTTATAAACCCATATTTTACATCATAGACCTTATGTAATTTTTTTTAAAACATTAATACATAATACATTTTCTATTTTAATATTATTTTGACCACTTTTAGAAATTTAGTCAAATAAAATAGATTTAAAATTTTGAATTACGATCCCCAAATTATGTTATATATTCCATTTAATTTTTTGGATTTAAGGTTTAGTCACCATAGGTAAAAACAAGTTATCATGGTAAAAGATAAAATGGTAAAAGTAAAATCTAAGAGTAAGAGATCATAAATATGTTTAAAACTTATGTGGGAATGTCTGGGTGAGGCCTTATTCCACCTCAAATTTTCTATTTTCAATTATTTAGAAACTTTGGATCCACTTTACTAGATATTGTCTTCCCATAATTGAAAAGTTTTTGGCATTTACAAAAATTACGTCCCTTTTCACTTATTAAAGGGGTTATCCTGTCCTCACATCCCTTCACACCATAACACTACTAGTTTATCACAAAATATTCACTACCCTCTCCTCTACATTATTATAAAAATTAAATAGGTTATTTTCTTTTCAAAATACCATCCCTTAATGGATAAAACACCATTTAATAGGAGATAATCCAAGAAGTGAGGTATAAACTTATAACTAATCCTTTCTATTTCCTATTTCATTATATTTGGTTCTTCTTACACAAAAACCCATTATACCAATTTATGATGATGAAATTATTGTTTTCACTAGAATTTTATGTTATTATAATTATGGTGCATGAATTAACCATATAGCTACATAAGGATTTCATACATAAATACTACATATTATTTATAGAATATTATTTACCTATCAATAGAATCCATGCTATAACTATAATGGTTTTGTGTATTTGGAAACATAGGTACATAAAAAATAGTACATAAAATATATACATCATTTCCAACTAGGTTATTAAAAACTATCATCCCCCTTATAAATATCATACTTAAAACCTTTCCATGTAACCTGGGTAAGGGAATAAAAAAAAGGGGGAGAATGAATGCTCCACAAGGGAAGAAATAATTTATATATATATATATATATCAATCAATTATAATGGGTGATCATAATATAATAAAATGTTTATGTGAACATTCACATGGCTTATAATAATCATACTCAACCAGTCAATGTCCTTTAATCATGAATTGTGAGGTAATGTTTTTTCAAATGATATGATACATAAGAGTTAAAAAACATCAATAATTAATAATAATAAATGATAAAATAGTAGAAGTATAAGGAATAATATTATTTTAGACACATAATATTATAAAATAATTTCCTATTTCAAGGATCATGTCCCTGAAAATTATATTGGATTGGGTTTAATCTTTTTTCCATCATTTCCTTGGCCAAGGTTTACTCTTAAGACAATCTTATTGGATAAATACCCTTGATGAAGTGAGTTCACTATCCATTCGATTCCATATTTTCTCATGAAATATCTACATTTTACTTGTTAATTTTATGGATATATAATTTTTATACCTCCCATCACATACAGAAAAATATATATATATGTTCCACAACACCGTAAAATATTCATCGTAATATCATATAATAACTCTTGGAAAGGATATGAATTTAATAAAAAATTCATGATAATAATCATAAACCATCCATATAAATAATAAATATGGTTTCATGGGATTATAACCTAATTAAATTATAATAAACATCAAAGGAAATTTTAATAGATCAAAATGACTTTAAAATATCACTAGAAAATTTTTTATAAAATAATATACTTTCCATTATGACAAAACTTTTATATAATATAAAATTTTAAAAAAATATTAAGGGAAAAATTTTCTATAAAAATTACCATGGAAACATGTAAATATTTATTTAAATCATTGAGTGTTCATGATGGTGGAAAAGTAGTCTACCCCATGTATATAAAAAGAAGGATTCCTTTCACATTTTTTGTTAAAAAGTAAAAACTAACATATTAAAAAAATTGTTTATATTATTCATATAAAATGTTTTTATAGAAATTAAAACATGTATAAAAATGAATATAATAAATCGATGTAGAATAGTGACACAATTCATGAAGATATTTTGAAGACAATATGGACATGATCGAAATGATTCACGTCTAAAGATTATAATAAATTTTAATTTCCTTAAAAACATTTTGTATGTCTCTTTAGTAATAAATGAGAGGAAAATGAATGTAAAATATATAATTTACTGAAATAAATAGTATATTGAAAAGTAATATTACTTTTTAGTGATGTAATATATAATTTCATCAACAAAAATTTGAGCGTAATTAAATTTGGTGAAACCTAGATTCTAACATAAAGCCATTACCTCAAGACCATCTAACTTTATAAGTACTCTACGATGATTTATAATAAATTCAGATTTATTATTATTATATAATCTATCCATAATCATTCCAATAATGCCATATTTTTTTACTTATAACATCTAATAACAAATTCATTGACAATAATTCATTATCATCATCATTAGAGGTGTTAACTAATTCGTTTTTCATGTATGTTTTGGTTTGTAAATAATGTTTCTTAGAATTTAATCATAGTTATGTAATATCCAGAAATTAAATCTGTACATAACTATAATATATATAAATTATATAAATATTTATATACATTCATATATAGAGGTGATGGAAAATAAATTACATCATTATGTGGACATGGTAGTTTGTACGTACACATGAGTAATGATTCAATTTTAATATGGAATGAAGAAAATAAAGGTAAATAATAATTCATCATTATAGAGACATTATAATATCATAAATATCATATATGTACATTAATTATTAAATTTTAAATAACCATGAATCGTTTTGTTGAAAATGAATCATCTTTCTACGTCGAGGTGGTAGTCTACACATACAAATGATTGATAATTTCTTCTCATGTTTGATAGAGAAGATGGTGTCAGTGGTTTTTGAATAAACATAATATATTGAGATTATATTTATGATACCTATGATATATTTTTAAGATTTATTAAAAAATTTATAGTATGTATAACAATAAATAGTATTGAATTAGTTTTGTAAAAATTATACATCTTCTTTGAGACACCTCTTTTGGCTTATAGATTAAGCATTGAAGGATTGGTCTTAAGAAAATAAAAGAAGATATAGGTTAGTGTTATGTAATATATGAATGTTTATGATCAGTTATTAGTTGTAAGTATCAAAATTTGTGAATAATGGAGGAGAGTATGTGACCTTTTATAATTGAGGGGAGGGACAAACATTAAAATATTACAATGATACAAGGTCACTTTCATGAGAATATGGATTAAAATTGATAATAATTATTTTTTAAGAGAATATATGGATGAATTATCATAAATAAATAATAATTAGAAATGTATGGGTGGAAATAAAACCCTTATCTCTCATTTTAACCTCTCGGTAAACAAGTTTTAACCAAAATCATGGTAACAAAATTTTACTATTCTTACTATTCACTATGAACAAAAAATAAACTGACACAATAAAAATATATTAATTATAAGTATTACAAATAATGGATCCATTTTACTATATTCATTTTCTATAAGTTTAATGATTTAATTTTAAATATGCGTGTAAAACAGAATGAAACCCAGTTTTAGAAAAATCCAATTTCAAGAATAAAACTGATTTTCTGTCAAATATACAACTTGTAAACATCATAAAGTGAACGTAATAATATAATATTGAATATATAATATATAAATTTAATCATAAATTTAATAATTATGAAAAATTTAATTTATTATGAAAAATGACTTCATGATTCAGAACATTTAAAAAAAAAGTTTTTAAGATGAAAAATGATCATATATCAATATCAAGTATAATGATGATTAATGTTTATTTAATTAGATTATATATAATTATATAAGTATTATGTTAATTTTTGATAAAATTACTAACATAATGTTAATTTTATGTGAAAATAAATGAAAATTCATGAAAATTGTTTTATATTTTTCAATATTCACTGAAAAAGAACACTTTTTAGAAAAATACAAAAACCTCACCCTAAAGTAATATTGAAATGTTTATTTAAAAAATATAATAATTTTCACAGATAATATTTATAATATTTTGAAAATAAATTATAATTTTCAAAGCATGAAAAATTCAGAAAAACCCATTTTTGAATATATATATTTTTGCAGTATAAAATTACATTACCCAAAATTGAGAATTTATTTATTATTCATTAATCGATACATTTATATTTTTTAAAAATAATAATTTGATATTACTATTCATACCAACAAATTTAATATCTTGGTTTTAAGGGATTAAATTATTATGGTTCAATTAGACTCGAGGTTGTCTGTTAGGATAGCTATCGAATAATTATTTTTTATTCCAAAATAAAAATATATAAAATAACATGATGCGACATTCTACCCCCGTTAAAATGATTTTTCCCTCAAAATTCGTTCTCTATGATATAAAAAGATGTCTATATATCTTCTCCATCACATACTTTGGTTCCCATTTAGGTTCAACAAATTCTTTATTCCTCTAAATAAATTTAACATGGTGTGTGGTCTTGTTTCATTAAATCTTGTCTATATTATTCATGATTTCTATATATTATTATTTATATTAAATATCATGATATAATTTTGAAACCTACAATTTCAATACATATGAAGGATCTTGTATGTACCTCTACGTGAGAGATACATGGAAATCACCGTGGACCATAGATAGGTTTGGTGGGGGTGTCAAGAAATAAGTTATAGTTCCTACTCGATCAAGAATTTCAAACAGACCAATATACCTATAATGCAAGTTATCCTTATTTATGAATATCATAAACATATTCCATAGATACATTCACAATAAAACCTTCTCAAAAAATTCAAATTCTAGATATCAATGATGATTTTCTGCATAACATTTCTCAATAATTTGATAACCCTTGATATATTGTCGAATGAATCAAACATTCTCTATCATTTCCTCAACAAGAATAAGTCCAAAAAAATTTATTTCTCTAAATTCATCATATAATGTTTGATTTAAATACGAATTTACATATGTATTTATTGTGAGTCATGTAAATTCTAAGGTGAAAGTTATTTTTGAAATATAATTTGATTAGAGGAATGTGTTGATCATATCCACATTTTGAAAATAGAAAACAATATCTAAATATATCCTCCAGAGTTTGAATAGTTAGATCAGACTAACTAGATATATATGGATGATAGTATGTACAGAAACATATCTCTATATCTTGATATTATTGAAGAATTCATCAAAACTTTAAGGTAAACATCAAATTTCAATCAGATATAATGTACTATTGCACTGCAAGAACCCTTTCCACTTCCTTAATGTATTTCATGGAAATATGATCAACAGAAAAATATTATTAGATATAATTTAATAAGTATAACTTCATAAATATATCAACATATCCTAAATATAATTATTTTCTTTAGATGTTTTTGGGAGTCTGATGACATAATCCATGGCGATTCTTACCTATTTCTATTCTAGAATTTATAATGGTATTAACATTTTCATAGAATTCTATCTATTAAAAATAAAATAATGAAAAGATAAAAATCAAGATACATACTCTTAAATACCTCTCATCATATTGTTACACCAAAAACAATCTTTCATATATCTATACATATTTTACTTCTAAGATGAATTGAGAATGGTGTTCTTTAATATTTTTCCAAATATCTATTTCTTCATGTCTGCTATTGATAGGACACAAACATAGTTCCATAACTATATTACTCTTTCAAAGTAAAGGTTAAACACATGAACATTTTTCACCATATATTTTAACTCCACATATTCCTTCTTGAACCCTTTAATCATTACATAGATAGATGATTTAACAGTCATTTGATCAAGTTAGTATTTTTCCCCTTCATTAAAAATCTTATGTTTCATCTTTTTAAATCAATTAATATTATATATTTTCATATCCTTATTATAGAAACTATATCATTCTCATTTCAACACAAAATATCTCCCACATTATTCCCCTTCTAAGGGTGGTAATGTATTGAGTGCTTATAATCATTAATCAACTCCAAACATCATCTTTCATTCATATTCATCTCATTTGGGGTAAATATTTAAATTAAAATTGCATGATTTGTATATTTGTCACATGTTTCTCTTTAATTATAATTCCCATATATATTTAATGGATAAATTACCACAGATAACACTAAATCACAAATTTGATAATTTTTCTCAAGAAACATCATTTATCATGAGGTATAGGCACCCTCTCTATATTATTTGTTCATAAGATCACATCCCATACCTCTTTTTTATATACTAATATAAATCACAACCCCTTCTTCCATGTAGGTTAATGTGAGGATAGGTGCACTGAAAACCCTTTAATTTAGTACCTTGAAATATTCTTCCCATTCATCAATATAACTAAAATTAACTCCCTTATGAGTCAACTTGGATATTGAGTTAGATATCCCTGAAAAATCCTTCCCAATTTTTTTATATTATCTAGAAAATCCATAAAAATTGTGGATCTCATTCATCAAATTCTGTTTAGTAAAATGATAAATAACATCTGTCTTTGATGGATCCATTAATATACCCTTGCATGAGAATTTATGTCCTTAAAATGAATATTTTTATATCCAAAATTTCAAAATTCTAAATTTCTTATACAACTTATCCATCCTTAAGATGTTCAATAAAATCCTTATGTTATACCCATTCTCTTAATTTTTTTTGTAATATATAATAATATTTCCTATAAATAACACCACAAGATAATAAAGGTAATATATGAAGATAATATTCATCTACTACATGAAAAAAGTGGAGACATTGAAAGAAAAAATAGAATTACTATAGATTAAATGTACCGATACCACAAATAGAATATTATCTTAGGTATGTATTCACATTTTATTCCTATTTTACAGCATCACGATCGAAGATCAATCTTGGAAAAATAATTCAATCATCGTAATTGATCAAAAATGTCAATAATACAGGTAGAGGATTATTTTTCTTGATTTTAATCATATTACATTCCTAATAATTAATGAAGTGTCACATTGATCCATATTTCTTCCAAAAAAAGATCATGTCCACCCCAAGTTGATGAATTTGGATAAAGGAATCCCCTATCAAGATTCTATGAGAGTTACTTATTAAATTCTTGAAACTCAACCATTGTCAGTATATAAGGATTCATTTATATATTTGTAGAACCATGTATGATATCTATTGAAATATCAGCTAAGAGATTCATAGGAAGACTACACAACTCTTCTGATAAGATATCATCAAACCCCCATACAATAGGCATATATTTGATATTTATTCCATAAACAAACATATTCTATAAACACATCTTTTGAATATGAATCATTACCCATGAAATGTATATAATTTCACATGGAAGTCCTCATTAATCCTTGAATATATGAAAAATTATGGGTTGTTTAGAAATATCAAATTTCACTTCCCATAATTATAAATTGATTTGGAAAAATAAAAATATTTATAGGAAAGAAAGACACTCATAAATTAGTTATATTTGAATAACAAAAATTAGATGTTATCATTAGAAAATTATGAGTTTTTTCTATTAATTCAACATCTAATCACTGAGGTGGAAATCAATGACAACTATAATCAAATAATACATTAATAGTTCTAGAGAGGATTCTATGTATACCATTCACCACTTCATTTTCAAATTAAACATTATAAATAATGATCACCTGATATTTACATTTGTTACATTATTTAAGAGTTTTTTAATGTTTACCATCATCATTAACCTTCAAATTCAATAATTGGTTAGCACAATTCCCATCACTATTAAATTTGAAACATGGGAGTATAGGTTGGTTATTTTTTTTAATTTCCTAAAATTATCATTATATGATAATTTATTATCATTATATAAACATTTGATTTCTCAATGGCCTTATTTTATACACTTAGAAAAATTTACCAGTCCCCTTAATGAAATTCCCCCCATATTTTTTTTCCACACTTCATAAAAAAAGAAAAATTATCTTCTACCCTCCATATTTTTTTATTACTAAAACCCTAAGATTGGTGGTTTACTCTAATATCTAATTATACCTTGATAAAAAATTGAATTATTTCTTCATAATTTCTAAAGTCTCATATGTATAACACCCTTCTAAGAATTTGTTTTAATCCACCACAAAATGGATCAATTTTACTTCCTAGTATAAAGATAATACCTAAATCATACATCACATATCTTATAAAATTTTCAAAATAGTTATTAATTGAATCATCATCATTATTCTTATAGTAAAGTAATTTCATGCCCCTCTTTTTAAGAATGATATGCGGATAGTACTTATTAAAAATAAATATATAAATTCATCCCACTCCATAGAGTAAATTTATTCCCCATGTCTCATATTTTTTATAAGATTTCACTATTAATATTCTCCACCTTACAAATAATAAATAGATAATATTAACATTTTATGTTCAATGTACTAGAGAATGGAATATATTATTTTAGTGGTACTGATCTATCCTTTGGTAACTAGTATATCAGAGAACCAACCAAAATAATATAGTGTTTCTGCATGAAGGACACAATAGTATAATGTTCATTCCTTTAAACATTTGGAAGTGTATCACGATTCATTTATTGAGAAATATTCATAATCAATACAAAATGGTTATACTTTCCCACTCCCATTAAATTAGGTTTCTCAATGGGAAAATCATTTCATTTTCTGTCACATTTATCATCAATACAGTTTATTTTGGTTTCATCAATTGAATAAGACTAAAAAACATTTTTTAACATAAAATAATGATTTTTAGAGATCAAGTAATCATGAAAATAATTTGTTTCATGTCTAAATATTAACACATTATTTTCAATAATTGGAACCATAGTTTTAACCAATGTCCTATATGGTTTTCATCAATTCAAATAATGTATCACAAGGAAAATGTGAATTAACCTAAATATATCCCTTGAGTGTGTAAAACTAGGTGTGTAATAATGGATCATTCACCAATCACTATAATGATAGTTTATAAATACTCATCCAACTCATTCAGTAGTTATTACCCCTTGATACATTTTTTTCATAACCACATCCACTTGTATTATCCTTACACGGATGTGTTGTAAGGAAAACTACACACCTATCTATATCAAAATCGAGGATGTTATATTATAAATAGGTTCATCCTAAGGGTTCCCACTAAATTTTCCTTATCCAACTTTCCAAAAGTAACTAAACCCTATACTAATATTAAATATATTGAACCAAACATTTTATACATAAATACTACGTATTATCACCAAAATATTCATTATAGATCAATATGTTCCATGATATAAAATAAATCATTAGTTTCTTTGAGAACATGGATATATAAAACAATTTTACATAAAATACTTATATCATTTAATATTATTTTCTTTATGACTAGAACCCTTCTTATACATATCAAATACAAAAAAACCGCTTAATATGGGGAAGGAAAACATAAGAAAGGGTGATATTAGATTATTAGGAAGGGTGAAAAAAAGAGCTATCAATCAATGATCAAGAGTGATAATAATATAATAATAGGGGTATGATAAAATTATTGTGACTTATAATAATCATACCCAATTAGTTAAAGATTATTAATCATGAAGTGTGGAATTAAGTTTTATACAAACATATAAAACATAAGTTTGTGGAATTATTAATAATAAATCATACTATTTGAGAACATAACATAAGAAGAAGGTATAAATATTTTTTTTATACATATAAGAATATAAAATCATTTCTTTAGTTAGGGATCACTTCCAAGGCTATCATATTGGACTGAGATCTCTCCACATTTAACCATTTCCCTATTCAGGGTCAACTTTCAATACTATATTATTTGAAAAATTCTCTTATTGAATTGCATTCAATCACCATTTTTACAATTATTATCTCAAAATATATCTATATTTATAAAATTAATTATATATTTATATAATTTTATTCCCATCAATCACTTAATGAAAACCATACATATGTGTCCTAAAATATCATTAAACATTAATCATAATATCATATCTTAACTCATGGAAAGTATATGGGTATTATAAATATTTCATAATAATAATAAAAAACCATAAATAAAAAAAATAAATATAATAAAATTATATGATATCCCCAATAAATCATAAGAAACATCAAATGATGTTATTATTCATAAAAATACATTTAAAGGACCAATAGAAAATATTTTATAAAAAAATTAATTTTTATTTTGAAAAATCATATTTACAGTCTAAAAATTTAAAAAATATTTAGGGAAATATTTTTCTTAACTATAACCTGGGAAAAATTTAAAGTAATATTTAATTCAAATAGTTTTAATGATGTTTTTAAAATTTCATCTTTTAGTGTATGCAAAAAAATAATTCCATTCATATTTTTTTGTAAAATTTCAAAAGTATAAAGAATGGAAAATAAATATAAGATTCCATTAAACTATCATTTTGTGTTTTAAAAAATGATCAAAAATTACTTCTATAAATTTTTTATAGAATTTGGAAAATAGTGTTGAATTTGATTTGACGAAAATTTGGACATGGTATAATATATTCCCAATTAGAGAGATAATTAATGTTGACTTTCTAAATAAAAATTCTTTTGTATCTTGTGTAAATAAAGAGAATAAAATTAATAGGAAATATTTAATCTATAGAAATAATCATAGTAAAAGAAAATAAATAATTTTTTGAAGATATTGATTATATAATTTCATCATTAGAAATTTAATCATAAATAATCCCGATAAAAACAATATTCTATCTTGAAACCCATACCTCAAGTCCATCTTTCTTCATATGTTATATAATATCCTATTTAATAAAATGATGTTTATTATAATTTTGTAATTAAACCATTTTCATACCTATAATACAATAAATTTTTATTTATATCATCTTATCACTCATTCATTACTAATTTTTCTTTATCATCATCATGTTTGGTATGAGGTGCTTCATTTTTCATGTATGTTTTGGTTCATCACTTATAGTCCTTGACCTTTTTACATGGTCCCGTCATCTATATAATTTTAATAATTATTGAAATATCATATATATTCATTATATACATATTTATAACTATTAATATATAGTAGTGATTAAAAATTAATCACATCAGTATATAAAGAATGTGGTATGTACGTACACACAAGTGATGTTTCCATTTTTTGATGAAATGAAAAAAAGTAAAATAATAATTCACTTAAAATAAACCATTATTTTATTATATTTATCATATATATATAATATAACATAATAACCAAACATTAATGATTCGTGTGTAAAATGAATTGTGTCTCTATGTGGAGGCAGAAGTCTGCATATAAGAGTGAGCGATACATTCATATAGCATTTGATAGTGAAGAGAAGGTTAATGGTTATTCTATCATCATAATAACAAAATAATAATATTGTATACAATTTTTTCATAATATTATTATGGATACATCATTTTTAGAGGAATTATAAGAAGTAATAAGACTAATTGATATTGGTGAATATTTATAATTCTTTGTTTAGAGACCTCCTTTCACTTACAAATTAATACTTGAAGGATTGCTGATCGGATAATACCATAATCTCTTTGATAAATGACAAAAATATAGGATGGTTTTTTGAGAAGATATTTTAAAATATATAAGCCTTAAATAATGTGAATAATAGAGCGGAAGGGGAATTATTTTATAAGAGAGTAGAGTGACATAAATGGAATTTATTAAAATATATCAATGATATAATATTACTTTCTTGGGATAATGGATCCATATATGGGAATTAATTCCATTATATCTTCCCTTTGTGATTTTTTTTGTGTTGGAGCCACCTAGAGGATTTTCCAGAGTGCTTGGATAGTGTTTTGACGAAAAATGGGAGTGTGACATCCAAAAACGGAATGGTTTTAGTGTAGAGGTTAGCATTTCATCATAGCCCTAGTGGATATGGAGAAATAGAATGTATCCCCATTGTAGGGTATATCATGGGGGTAGATATTCATACTATATTTTTAGGAATTGATACACCATGTATGTCAGATGTGGAATTGGAAATACATTATGGTTTAAGAATTGCGGCTTGGATCCGGGTGGTTGCAACAATGTGAGTTTTGAGGCTACCACAAAATCTAGGGGAAGATGCACAATAGAGGTTGGGTTTCATCTTAGAAATCATTTTTGATATGGGGTTCTATGGTGTGGTATCTAAGCATACTTCATATCCTCATATCCATATTTATAGATTCTTACACAAGATAATTAGACCTACCTTTGAGAAAAGAGGCTATGGCATGGTCTCTTGGTATACATCGTATAATAACCTATGTTGGGGAGGGATTCACCATGGTCCCTTGGGTTGCATCTAGGTCATATAAAAATTTCCATGTCTATTAATACACTAAGACCATTGAAAGTGTCTTTTATCCCACTTCTTCCAATAAAACACTAGGCACCCCAAAAACATTCTGAAGGTTTTGAAACCCTTCCTGATATGGATTGATATAAATCACCTAGATATAAATACATGGTAATCAAAGGTGAGTTCTACCTCTTTTATAGAGGTTTCTCGCTTTTTGATCTTATTTCCTCCCATTTCTTCATGAAGTACTTTGGTGTTTTTTCTTCAATATTCTTTTGGGGTTTCCTTTTTAATTTTTATATGTTTTTATGGAATTATATATTTGGTAGATCATAAATTCCTCACGGTATATGTTAATAGAGATCCTCCACATTGATATCTTCGCATGCGAGGAAGATAGAAATTTTTTAGGTATGGAATCTATTCCTTATCCTTTAATGTATAAATAATCATAAATTTGGAATGTTTAATAATATTATATATAATTGAGATGATCCTAATAAATAATAAACTATATAAAATATTGTAATTGGGTTTTTATAGGAACTACATGTTGTTTCTTTTTACAATGATATTGGGTTTCCTTCTGATCTACTAAATAGTGTTCTATCAATATTATGATTTTTGTATAATTTTAATAAACATGGTTATCACAAAAAAAATTCTTTAATTTAGTAAATAAAATAAATAAATAATTAATTAATTGGATTGTATTAATAATTAAATAATAAGGCATATTTTGTAATCATGTTTTTTATACGATTAAATATTAATCAAATTGATTCACATAAACATGTTTAATTTGATATCTTGTTCAATGTGATAATGTAATTAATTAAGTATATAATTTTATAATGATTTTAAATAATCATATTCCTTAAAAAATAATGTTAATTGAGAATTTGTCTTCACACAGTTTGATGAAACTATATTTATGCTAGAGAGCATGTTTAAACAACTAGATATAATATTAAAGTGAATAACTTAGTTTTCCTGTAGTTATAAGCTATGAATAGGGAATTGATTAATTCAAAATGGAATAAAAACTAGATGTTTTATAAAGATAAATATTTTTTTGAGAGTTCCCACTTTTGTATAAATGTTGAATGCCTTGTGTTTTGATTTGTGAGAGAATTTTTCATGTTTGGGATAAAAGCCATGTTTTTGGGCCAATATTTTATAATTGACTATGGCTATTTTTTATACCTTATCTGTGTTTTTTATGTGATACTTTTGATGTGATGTGATCCTAGAATGAATTAAACTTGAATGCATGAATATATGTGGGTGAGGATGCTCAATAGTTTGGCAGTAGTTGATGCCTTAGATAGTGATATGCATAAGAATACACATGTGGGTGTCAATGATGTAATCAGATATGATAGAACTAGTTAAAGAGGGGCTTACCCATTGTAGTTTTGAAATTGAATTCTTTCTTGAAATGGATTTTTAAATGGATTATTGTTGTAATTCCCATTCTTATCTTTATTCCCTTCATGTTTCCTTAAGGTAGTTAGATGTGCTTGGTTACGTCTCTCTTAATTGTATCTTATGATGTTTTCATACAGTGACTATAATTATGGAATGACTAATAAATTTTTAACAAAATACATAACCATTGGGTTTATATTGTTGAAATAAAATGATAATTATATATCTTTAGAAATGATTGATTTGATCAGATTACGCCAAGAGGGAAGAGACCATACCTTATAGGTTAATTTAATGTGAAATGAGAGAATATTACCAGAGTAATGTGATTAATTGATGGATAACGAATCAATTAATATAATTTTAATTTCATAATTAAAGGAAGTAATTGATTTAATTTTTACTTTAATAAATTTTTATGTGTATGGTATGTCCAGTCCCTTACAGCGACAACCAGGTTTCTTACTGATGATAGATGCAGTTGATCTTAGGACATAGTTTTCCCATATTATGGTTATGAGATAAATTATATAATCTAGGTTCTATTATTTAATATGATACCCTAAAAATGTTTTTTAAGGATAATAATACACAATGTACTCTGTGAGTGTTATTTTCCCAACATCCTAGTGGGTGGACAGATGGTGGACTACCCCCTCTCTTTGTGATCTATTCTACAGGTAGTAGTATTTTATGGTATTTAGGGTGGTTTGTTTCCCCATAAATGTTTGTAATGGACTATAATGGATTTTAGTTATTATAAATACCTAAACTCCACAAACATAAATATTACATTGTATTAGATGAATATTCATTAAATAGAATAATGATTCATACTAAAATCATTTAGGTCTAGTTCATTTGGAAACATCTAAAAAAACATCTTTTCTATAAGTGATCCTCATCATCTCCCACTATGTAATTCATAAATATAAACCTTATTATAAATATGATACATAATACATTTCTTCATATTTGAGGGAAATGAAATATAAGAATGGTTTAGCTCAGATGCTCATTATGGGGTAAACAATCGATATATCAATGACTACATAAGAATATCATGAGTAGAATGTTATGAGAATATGATCCAGACATTTGAAAACAATACCATATATATAATAGATCATAAAAATGTGTCATCGTATAAATTTTGGATGTTCATAATACATGAATCCTAATGGAATCGAAGAACATGATCAATGAGAACATAACATTGGTGGAATACATAGATTTTTTCATACATATAAAAATAAAAAGTAATTAATATAGGAGTATAGGATCATTTATAAGGCAATATTTGTGTAATGGTTTTAGTCACAAAACCATCATTGTTGTCAAGATTCAATCCCATCATTATCCTAGTATATAGAGTACCTTACTAAGCTGGGTAAACTACCCAATCTTGTTCTTTTTATATCATGAGATTTCAATAATACCCAATGCATTAGAGGGAGATATAGATCCCACTCATCTTCGGTTATAATGTAACAAACATAATTGGTTATAACGTAACAAACATCACTGTTTATAAAATACCCAAAATCCATAGTTATAATGTTACCAATATCACATAATTAAAATCTTACAAATGTGATTTAAAATATCATAAAACTTTGAACATAATCGAACCCATGAATAGAAATGGGTATCCTAAACTTTTAAAAAAACATAACGTATTGAAAAGAAACACGTTTCATAATTATAAAAAATATTTTATGAAATCATAACATATAAAAAATATAGGTGTTCATAATCATTTTACCATGGTATATCCCACATATGAGAAATTAGTTTTGTAAAACTCATTTCAACATAAACAAAAACCATCCAAAGATATAATAAGAATTGTATCCTTAGATAATATCACCATTAAATCATAAGTAACATTAGAGGATGAAATATTATGTAGAAAATGATTTAGAAATATCACATGGAACATTTTTTTTCAGAAAATAGACTTCCCAAATTGAGAAAACATTTTTATTACATAAAACATTTTTAAAATACTTTTCTTCAAAAATATCATTGGAAAAATGTAAGAAAAGATTTGAAAATAATATAAAAAAATTATTGAGGAAAATATATTTTCCACTTTGAAAAAAAAATTTAAACAAAAAACACTTTATAAATCATTTTATTTGAATATAACTTATGAAAACTTATAAAGTAAACTTTCAAATCATTTAAATTGTTTGTAGAGGAAAATACACTTTTCGCTTTGAAAATTACTTTATAAAACCAAAAATTTTAAAAAAATTGAATATAAATTTTATCAAATATTTCATTTTAAAAATATAAATTAATATTTAAAACAATGGGTATTTATGATGGTGTAAAATTACATTCAAATCATACACAATAAAACAATGATTCCTTTCACATTTTTACTAAAATTCAAATAGGAAATGTTTGTGAAAATACATGAAGATTATTTTCAAAAAATATTAAAAACGAAAAATGGGTACAAATTTCATTAAAATCATTATAATAATTCACAAACCCTTTTTTAAACATTTTCAGAAAACTTGATTTTTTTTAAAAAAGTATTTTGATCAAAGTGAGAAATAAGGATGATTTTTTAAAAAAATTATATTGAACTCTTGAGTAAATAATTAAGGTAATCAATGGAAAAAAAGTTATTCAAAAATAACTATAGGATAAGAAAATTAGAATTTTTCTTGATATATAGATCATAATATTTCATCATTATAAGCATAATTATTAAAAATAAAAATAAATAATTAGATTATATCTTAAAACCCTTACCAATTTGGTAAAATTAAATTTTAAACCATGTGAAAGAAATATAATTCAATGGATATTTAAATCCCAAAAATTTTCTAAATAATAATCATAAAATATATTCATGGGTATGATATACACCTCCAAAATGAAATAGGTGGTGAATACGACATGTGTCTCACAAAAGTAAAAAAATGAGATGAAGATCCTATTCACTAAGTCACAACTTCTATTTAAGGCATAAAAATATACTATATAATAAATATAAATATATTAAAAATATATTATATACCCATATTTAAATATATTATAACAATTAATATTTACTTATGAAATTTTATTACTGGTTCATTATCAATTTCATGTTAAAGTTATGTTTCGGGAAATAATTGCTTTTTTATTTTAGGTATTTTTTGATTTGTTATTTTTTGGTCCCATTTATTTGATCATGGTTTAATTATCAAAATACAATTACTCATTATTTAAATAAAATATATATTTAGTATATTTGTATTTAATTAATCCATAAATGTTAGAGCTAGAAAATGAAATATACCCTTCATGGGGATGGTAGGTCGTATGTATGAATGAACAATGTTTCCTTTTCATTAGGGATTAAAAAAAAGTTAAAAATATATTAACATTAAATTATAATAATTATTTCATATATATAACATATTTTATTAAAAATTTTCCTCATTACCTTCCATATAACTTGTGAACCAATCATATCGCTTCGTCATGCGGTAGTCCGTCGTACAAATGATAAACGTTAACGTATTTCAATGGAATGGAAAAAAACGATTTATATGAAATATAACAATTAAAAAAGATTATTAATATCATAAATATCATATTTAAACATTTAATCCATCATTATAGCCATATTTGATAGGTGGTAATAGAAAAACAAATGGCATCAGTTCATGAGGTGGTAGTCCATCGTATACACGAACGAGGATTTCATATTTCATTTGGTGGAAGAGGTGAGGGATTTATATTATTCCATTATCATAATAAAATTAATTTATATTTAATATAATTAGTTTATTATATAATAATTTTTTAATAATTATAGCTGTGGATGGAGGAGGAAATAAAATGAAACACTTGGTTATGGGTGTTACATCTTTTTCGTACAACTTCATTTTATTTGGTCCAAAAGGATTGTTAGGTTATCTATATAAAGAAAATAAGGCTTATAGAATGATATATGGTATGTAAGGTGGTTATTTGGTTAATTATTCTATGATATAAAGTGTTTTAAGTGTGAATATGTGATGATAGGAGGTGAATTTTTAAAATTTAGGTAAGTGGCACACTTGTAATATTTAAATATAAAAAGGTATACCCACATTTTTTACATGACACAAGGCTAAAAAATGGTTCCTTCTTAAAATAATAAAATATAACGTCAAAACATGTCCCTAAAAATGGTTTTTACAAGTTTTAGATATTTTTTACACATATCTAGTTAGTTTAACCCCTAGAAAACCCATTTTTACTTTAACCGCGGTAATTAATTTTTAATGTTTTCAGTATTCATTATGATAAAGAATTAATTTGAACTTATTTAATATTATATATTATAATTATTAAAAAAATTTAATTTGTTTTTGTATATTCCATTCACAAAATTGGAAGATTTTAATTTAAAATTTATCACGTAGATGTGACAAAAAAGCATGTTTTGAAAGAGAAAAATTTCAAAATAATAAAAAGATTACTTATTAAAATTCTATATATAATTTATTTAATTGATATAATATTTATTAATATATATATATATAATTGAAAAAAATTTACTTTTTAAAACATATTAAAAAATTTTGTTTTTTTAATTAATTTAAAAGAAATAATTTTTTTATAAAAACCATTATTTTTCACTATTCATCAAAAAAATTGCCTTATAGAAAATTCGAAAAAAGTATCCCAAAGATAATTTAGAAATAATGGTTTCAAAATTATATTTAATTTTTTCAAAAAAATTATATTTAATTGTAAAAATATAATTTTATAATATTTAAAAAAAATTCTAAATAATTTTTTTAGAGAAATAAAATTTTGAAGACAATTTTTTTTTCTTATCTCTTGGATAAAAAACAAATAAAATATGAATGATAAAAATTTAATTCAATATATAATATATAAATTCAACTAAAATAATTCAATAATATTTTTTAAATATATTTAGGTAAAACATGTTCATGAAAATAAAAATTGTTTTTCATAAAAATCATTCCTTAATTTTTAAATAAATATTATTTTTACTACTAACTAATTGGTCACCAAAGAATTCACTTTATATAAATTTTTAAACCATATATTTTTTATAATTTTTTTAATCCTATCCATACCCAACATCTTAATGGATAGGAGATAACTATCATATTAAATAATGATATTTTAATAGTATGTAAAATTTTATTTAAACTCAATGTTGCATTAATTGCAAGTCAAACACAGTGTTATGTGTTACTCAAGCTAAAATCAGGGTTTCTTGTGATGAAAAATATATAAATTATTGAATTTATTTGAAAAAAGTTATTTCATAAAATCTCAAGGTGTTATATTCTTCCCCATTTAAAATGAATTTCACCCATAAAATTCATCACTTTAGTACCAACAACTGAGGATATTTATACCTCATTACATACTCTGGTTCCCACATAACTTTCTTGAGCTTGGGTTCCACAAAAAAAAATTAAACATTTGAGAGTTCTTGATTTGTAGAAATTTCTATGTATGATGTAGATTATATTGATGATTTTCTTCATGAGAAAGATAATTCTCCAGAAAAACAACCTCTTAGTCCAGTACCTAATATGGATCATATATGGACTTCCTAAAGAGAGATACATATAAAACATTTTTTACTTTAGATAGGTTCATTTGAAGTTCCAGTATATTGGATACTATATTGATACGATCAATAGTATCAAAGCTACCAATATACATAGGGTTTAGATTTCATTTATATAATATGAAAAATTACAACTTTTGGTTATGCTTCGACCAATTTATAATTAATCGCTTACACTAATATATGAAGATAGATTTTTTTATTCCCAAAGCACTATTGGATCAAAATACCCATAATATGATGATATTTTATTCCATCTCTCTCTAGTTATCATCATAATAAAATGGAAAACAGAAGTTAGCCAATATCAATAAATCTTTATATTGTAATATAATATATTAATCACTAAAACCTCATCCAAAGTTATACTAAAACCCTTCCATAAATGGTTAACCTTATGACCCTTCTAAAATAAAAAATTTATAATTAATGTCACCAAATTTTCTAAAATCAACTTATCGTTAATCCACTTAATAATATAATATATCACTTAACTATCACATTCCAAATATTTGAATACCTCATTCATTATTTTTCTTGAAACATGGTAATAATAAGAATTACCATAAACCATTAATGAAATCATATGTACATCTGAATTCATTAAAAAATCATATATTATTGAATATTTTTCATAAATCAAATAATGTTGTAAACTCCATCAATGATAACCTAAACCCCTTCTCTATAAATCATTATTCAGTTCCAAGGTAATAAATATTATCTAGTTTACTTTATCCATAATGATCATCTATTTATCCAAACTAAACACCATTTTATCAACATTAAGAACACATTAAGGGTTCTCTTCCTATAATTTCATGTTTATCATAAAATATTACCATCAAATTAAATCACATTTTTATTTCATTATCAATGTTCAATATATTATTATAAATCATAATTAAAAACTTATACTGAAAAATAATTCTATATTTCATTATTAATATAACATAATACTTGAATTAGCATAAAAAAACACTATAATTATTCCAATTTATTATAAAATTATTAACTAGGATTAATAATATTATTCATTTCTACCTATTTCATATAATATTAATTATGAATCATGTTGTTATATAAATACAACTCAATTTAATCATGACTCTCACAAATAACACAAACAATACTATTACAACATCACATACCCTTCAATTTTTCATTTATGTTCTCTTCATCATCAATGGTATAACCATTACTCATTCAAAATTTATAATTATATTCCCATGTTTTCCACTTAAGAGAATTTAATTTTTCCTCAGCAATAATTTACCCTTTTATTATATTCACCAAACATAAATAATCTTATATTTCCATTTGTACATTTATTGGAGTGATTCTTACCACATTCTTGACATTTATAAATCTAAATATTATTTTTTCTAGGGTATTCACAACCCACACACTCAACGAACTCTATCCTTATCTTCATTGGTGAGTCTGAGAGTTGTTAAATGTAAAATTTGATAATAATATTTCATGATAATTAATTAAGTATGACCATAATATCCATGAATCTAGTAATCATACCATTTTGTTTCTCATTAACACATAGTCTATCAAATTCGATGTTAACCCAATTCCTTATAGTTTAAACCATTTAATAAAACCAAAAAACATCATGTGAATAACGATATTCAAAGTTGGAAACTTCATAATTATGGAAAATAAATTTTAATATATCTAAATGGTGACACCGTATGATTAAATTAGGTAATTAATTATCATTATTCTAGTCCTTCATGATGTTTTTAAAGATTTTGTGAATTTCAAAAGCATATCCCATAGGAGTTTCAAACCAAGTATGAAGCAAGCCTCATTTTCATGTCCAAGGTAACTGTTGAATCAAGCATGGTATTCCTTTTTCCTAGTTATCACCCCTAGGTAGTTTCATTCCATATACACAACATCTTGTAGTAACCAGATAAGGGTTTAATTTCATATAAACCACTCTCTACAGTTTAACAAAATTATAGAACATTTTCCAATACATTGACTCATCATTATGATTATCATTAAATATATTCCTAGAGATATCCTTATAAATAAAAACTGTGGTCCCACTTATGTTCTACCATACTAGTTTTCATAGGTAAAATAATCTTGTTTCTGATTTAAAGTGTTAAGACCCAAACTTCTCATGCATAAATATTACACCATAGTGGATGATAATTCATTATATACAATAATTATCCACTCCAATTTTTTTTACTTATAGTGTATTTGAAAAAATTGGATCATAAAATATTGATCCATAATTGAGTTATGTAATATCCCAATAAGTTATTCCTAACTAGAACCATTCTTAGATATATAATACATAATATTTTTTTTATATCCTTGGGAAAGTAAACATATCAAAGGATGAGATCATATGACCAATAAGTATAAATAATAGAGATATCAATGATTTAATAATAATTACATGAGAATTACGGTATGATAACATGAAAATAACATTCTATAACCATACCTTGCTTATCATATATTATAAACACTAGTCATGGAATAAAATATTGTTGTTCATAAGATATAAATCATATTAGAATCAAAGAATGTGATCCATGATAAAAAAACATTGGAATAAGACATTGACTTTTGAAATACACATAAGAATAGAAATATTATTTCTAGAGTATTTAAGTATCATCTTAAATTCTATAATTTTTGAATGGTTTCACTCCCCAAACCATCATTATAGACAAGGTTTACTCGAATTACTATCATAGTTGATAGAACACCTTGAAATTTTAAATTACAAACATCATATATGATAGAATTTATGAAACTTAACACAAAGAATGTATAAGAATATAACATCCAGATAATTTAGTATAAATTTAATATTTTAAATAAAGCTATATATTTCAATGAATTCTACACCGAGTTATCCTATATTGCGTGCAAAAATGAATTTCAATGATAGATTTTGTTATATGCAAGAACGATTTTTATTGAATACTATTAATATTGTTATTTGAAATGAAAATCAACTACAAGAAATTAAATTTGAAGTTATAAATTGGATTATATAAATTATGAAAATAATTTTTTTAATAATTTTTTTACCAATTAATTAGAAATTAATATAAAACCAAGTGAATATAAAAGAAAATTATTTTTCAAAAAAAAGTATGTTTTAAAGATTTTTTTCATAAAAAATTAAATTCATTACTATTAGTGGATGGAATTAATGAAATTTCTATTTTATAAATTCAGTAAATTGTTTTCAAATTAATCCAATAGATTTTATAGGAATAAGAAAATATAAAATCCTAATTTATTTATAAAAATTTGTAACTTTCAAAATATAATTTTACCTCCTTTTAATAGAGAAATTGTTTTAAAACCAAACAATAACATATATATAAATTATATTTTAAAAAATAAATTTAATTTTTAATGTGTAATGTCAAAAATTATATTACTATGAATTTTTGGTATTATTCTAATAAGATTCACTTTTTGATGAATAGTGGAAAATACTGAGTTTTAATTTAAAACTAACATTTAAATTGAGTAATTTATAATGATACATTATATTTTAAGTTAGTTTTAATGTTTAGTTCGTTAAATTATACATATATTAATCCAATTTAGTTCATTTTAACCAATTTCACATTTAATTTGGATATAAAAACATAGTAATTTTTTGAACATTTTCACTTTAAAAAATTACTTTCTCCTCCCATATGAGGGATTAATTTTAAATTAATATTTGAAACTTCAGTGAACTGAATTTGGATAAATGAATTACATATTTGGAATAAAATTAATTTATAATTTCTAATAGGATCAACATAATTTTTTACAAATGTGATTAGTTAAAAAAGTCAAAATTAATTACAGTGATTAAGTAAAAAAAAGTTTACTAAGTGGTTAAACTTATGATATAAGCTATAAGAAAGACTGAAAACGTTAAAAAACCCATTTTATTGAAATATTTAAAACATTACACCTCTAGGATCTATTTTTTTTGTTTTACATAATCCTATTTTATATAAAAATGTGGGTACACCTAACTTCTTTTCAAAAATTCCAAATGTGTCCTCCCCCATATTATAAAAGGTCACCCCTCTCTTCCCCACATCAGACCATCCAACCACATGGTTTAAGAAAATAAATTCCCAAATAAATATTAAATCTCCCTATCTTGATACTATAATCCAAATATTGGGAATAAATTCAACTTAGTAAAAAATTGGTATAAACCAAAAGTGGTTACAAAAAGAAGATGTAATGTTTTTATAAAAGTATTTTTTAGTTTATTTCCTTCCACACATCCTCTGATTGTTTATATATCATAGTAATATAAAAACCACCATATATTAAATATAAATATATCTTTTTATTCTAATGTTAAAATTTAAAACTTTACACACTTCCAAAAAAATGTGTTATGAAATCATCACCTCTATGTACATCAGGTTACTATATCGCGAACCGATGACACTCATTTTTTCATTACCACCTACCAATGTAGGTAATAATGATGGAAATACTATTTATGTATTATATTTATGATATATACGATATATTTAATATTATTAAGTCATTATATAACACATAACTTCATCCCTTCCATTTTTTTTGAAGATGACAACATATCTCGTGTATACGTAACTCTACCTCTTCATGAAGTGATGTGATTCGTTCAAATATTACATGGAATGCATTAAGGATGGTTCTAATAAAAATTTGTGATACATATGAAAAAATGATACTATAATGATAATATATATATATATAATTCACTTTAATTTTTTTTCAAAATGAAAAGAAAATGAAAACGACCTTCATGTGTACGTAAGACCTATCGTCTCCATGAATGATGTATTTCATTTCCAATCACAAAATATATGAGATTAATATAAAATACATATAAAATTAATATATATTATATTTAAATAATTTTTCACATTCTATATATTATTAAATAATGACCAACGTGAGAGGAACAAAAAAAATTACAAGTAAAAACTAAATGAAAAAGAAGCCAATTTCACCCGAAATAAGGAAAATAATGAATGATTATTAAGGAATTGTTGATAATATTTTATACAAGGATAATATATGATATTATAAAATTTAATATTGTTCTTAAATATGTTAATGACATTATTAAAAACATTATATAGGATGTTAATGAGTGTTCGACCAAAAGGATGCGTAAGGTAATGTATTTCTTAACACAATTTCTACTAATTATGTTAAATTATACTTTACTAATTATGTCATGATAAGATTATGTGGGTAATATATTTTTATTATCCTATATTTTTATTACACATTAATTATTAAGATTTATAATTGATACAAAAAGTTTATTCATCAATTAATTCTCACTTCGACGTTGAAATCATTTTAAGGGTTTACTTCACAATTTGATTCTCATCAATATTATTTATTATTGGATATCATTTGAATTAAATTACATGACCATTTTCTAGTAAACACTAAAATTTTCATCTAATATGGTTATTAATGAACTCTATCATGTGATATTACTATTTATTCAAACTTTGATACATAAAATGTTTTAGAAATGTTTTTCAAGAAAACTTGACTTCATTTCAATCTTTGTTCGAAAATATGTTTTCCAGAAAAACCATGTTTTATACAAAAATTAAAAAATGTTTTTAATATTTTAAAAATAATTTTTTAAATTATTTTCAACCATTTTACTATTTAAAAAAAATCAAAGAAATATTATATCCATTTAAGAATAATTATCATTTTTAATTTATCAAATTTGGGGAAGTAAAATGTTGCTTTAACATGTACAACATGAATGGAATTTCATGCCATCGTGACCACTCAAATTAAATCAATATTATTTTATAACTTTCCCATTTTATTTTCAAATAAATTTTTATTCATAATTTTTTCTAAAATTCTAGTTTTAGAAGTGATTTTCATTGAAAAGTATTTTCAAAATGTATCTCAAAATAAAAAGGCTATTTTCCACTAGAATGTTTTTAAATATATTTTATTTTATTTATATTTTTAAATGAAAATAACCCTTTATTATTAACCCAATGGTTATATATTTTATTTATTCTATTCTTAATCATCCTCTTGATAATTTATTCTCACTAAAACCAAGGAATGAATTGACATTCACATCCTTAATTCTCATTTTTTGTTAATAAATTCACCTTGAATTTTTTACATTCCTTACATTTCCTCTAAATACCAATATTATTTATCATATTTACATTTATTACTTGAACCATATTCCATTTTTAAATTCAATTTTTACTTTTATTGTTATTTAATTATCTGGGGAAATATTGATAAATATGTATTCTTTACTCAAAATGAATATTTGATAAGAAATAGTGTTTATGAGTTAAATAGATTATTTAGAAAATGAGTAATCATTTAGATGGTATGCCATGGGTTGGGGACCATTTAAAGTAGGTCCCTCAATGCATTGGTATATTCATGAGATGAAAAATCTTGTAATAAAACCCTTTGTGTTTGTATCCAAGAAGACTAAACTTTTATGGGAAAGGTCTTCATAGTAGTATTCTTTCAACCATCTTGTGAAAGGTCTTTATGGTAAAGATTTCAAATACCTAGGAATCATGTTGTCTCATAATTAATCATTTCCTTCATTTAGATTCATTTATTATTATCCATGAGATTTCAATATAACAAATTCTATGGATGCATTTTATTATTATTTTATAGATTAAATGGAATATGATTATTAGTTATTTACTATTCCATATTGATTATGCCTTATCCAATCATTTAAATTAAATCCTTGACTAGTTATTTACCTTTTAATAATTTTTATGCATTTACATCACATTTTACTGATTCCATGGCGTGGTTTTTAAATTATTTACTTTTACAAGTTCATTATGCTTATTAATTCATGATAGCTTTTATTGTACTTAACCCTTACTAAGAATTTGATCCCATCCATAATTTGTTTCTATTTAATATGATTCCATGAATTTTACTATAACTTATATGTAGGGATTATATAGATGGAATAAAGTTATTTTTAAAAAAACCATTTTTTAATTTTTTTATTAAAATGTAATATTAGAATAAAGTCTGTATCTAGTTTATCGAGATAGATAAACAATTCAGTCTTTTAGGACTTGGTTTCCTTGTATCTTATTCCACTGTAATGGAATCAAGAAATAGCTTCAGGCTTCTATGGTTGAGGTAACTAAATTTCGTATCATAGAATGTTTAGTGGAAATCATGGGAATGAGATTTAGGAAAACAGGGAACAAAGGAAAGAAATCTATGATATACTTTCAAGAAAATTATTAAAGAGCATCCAAAAGAAGAAAATTTATGATCATGATATTATATATGCAATAATTTTTTAATTTATGTTCAGTTTTTCATCACTTTTGGGATTATAACTTACATTTCAAGATGATGTGATCGAATATAGTGTGTGTCGTCAATTAGAAATGGTATATAGTATAATGAATGGGAACCAAATAAATGAATGTAATATAAAGAATAAGAGTGAACATGTATTTTATGGGATTAAGATAATTTTTCTAAGGTAACCATTTTCCCAAACATTTTCATTGCATGAGGACTTGGTATCATGTAATAATGAGATAATGAAAAATTTATCTATGTATTATGACTTAAGATGGAATCATGAAAAGAAGAGGAAAATTGTGAAAAAGGTTGACAATGGGAAGAAGTGAATGGTGTATTTTCCCACACGTGATAGTTTTGAAAATAAACACTAGGGAACTTGGATAAAAGGATAAAAAATTTTCTACAAGTGTGGAGAGAAAGTCCACCATGATTTTAGTCACAAGGGAAAGAAAAAAAATCTAATGTAAAATTATTCAACTATAGAAATATTTGGCACTATTAAAATTAATTCCCAAATAATCAAAGGAATATACCTTAGAATAAGATAATAATAAATATAAATCTTATGTTATTAATAAATCCAAATACGAATGATTAATGTGCTTGTGATCAGATTAAAAAAATGCATCATTTGATTATTTTATAACTGATATACTGGTTATATGAGCCATAAAATTTAAAAGGATTTTACTGCATCACTATAATAATAATAATTTGAGAGAACATGTGGAATGGTGTTGATAAATAAGAAATATGATTCAATTAAATGTTAAACTTATTGGAAAACACATTATTGAGGAAAATATAACCCCTAATATATTCTTGATGTTGAGATAATTATGGTTGGATAATGATATTATGGATATGGATAATGTAAATTGGATATTACTGACTACCATCTTACTGATTAAGGATTTATTATTAATGTGATTATGTTATCATTGATGGAGCGTACTACATTTTTGGATTTAATAAATATGTCCAATAACATATGTTTTATATAAGGAATAATAAATAATGAATGTTTTCAATAAGTTTTTTTGGTAATTCAAGTTATTAAAATTTTTTAGAAGAATACATGATGAAAGTATTCACATGTTTGGTATGTAAAGATTAAGAACCACTTTATCTTGTCTAAGGAATAAAAAATGTTTCTTTAGTAAGCTTCATTCTAAATTTATTTACACATATTTAATAAGATCTTTAAGGTTAACTGTTTATAGAATGGATTAAGTTAAATTTCATGAATTACTTGAAAATATTTTTCAATAATTTTAGATTTATTAAAGATTGATGTAAAACTTGTTACCCATTTATGGATCATATTATTTATTATAGTGTAAATTTATTAATTCAGGAATAAAATTTCACTTTTGGGTATTCTTTTCATTGACTAAAGGATAAATTGGAAGTTGATAGAATCACAACCAAAGGATGGATTTTTTCTTAAAATATAAAGGAATTGAGTATATATTTTTTATATTCTTATAGAGTGAAATAAATCCTTAACTCTATGAAAAATTATCTCAAAACAAAAATGTTATCCTAATACCTTCATTTTTGTTAAACCTATTTTACTTTATATCCACAAACATTTATAGTTTTTCCCCTGAACATTTCATTTATTACTAAATTTATTATGATCAATGACCCCAATCACTCTCTATAAATATTTATGGTTATACTCCATGTCCATATCTTTACTTTTAACCAGTGTTTTCCTATATAGAAACCTAGTCATGTGTTATTCTAGATGAATGTCATAATTTCTTTTCACTCTGATTAAGAATATATTTTATTAAATAATTTAATATATTTGTTTTTTAACAATTTTTTTTTAATTTCAACCTATTGATTAAAATTATCAAATTTAATTTTCATTGACGTAATTTATTTTAGTTGGAGAGAATGTACCACCCTAATATTTTGAAAAAGTAACATCATATTTGATAGAATATATGACCCATAACACTATGAATGGAATAGAAAATGAAATCCAGATAATTTAAGATATGTTTACTTTTTTATATAAATCTAGATCTTGAAATCCATGAAATACGGAGTTAGCATGTGTTGCATGCAACAGTGAGTTTCTTTGATTTCTTTTATTACACGGAAGACCTTGTTTTAATAAATACTATGAATATTAATACTTAAAATGAAAATTAAATCCTATCAATTAAATTGTTTTTTATAAATAGTATTAACTATATTTTTAAAATATATGTGTGAATTCATTGGTTATCAATTAATTATAAATGAATATAAAAACCAATTGAATAAAAATGAAATGTTTTTATAAAAAATAGTTTTATGCACCAAATGAGTTTTTTCTTAATAAATTAAATCAATTATGATTACAAGATTATATTAATGAAATTTAAATATTTTATATTTAGTATTTTTTAATTAATATAATATATTTTATAGGCATAAGTTAAGAATAAGCACAATTTTACATGTAAAAATATTATTTCTCTAAAGGTAGTTCTACAACCTTTTAAAGGCGACCTTATTTAAAAATCTCTTTAATAAATTTTATTTGAAAAAATAAAATTAATTTTCTTTATGAGGAATTTAAAAATTATCTTAGGGTTATTTTTTGTGACTTTTCTGAGAAGTTTCATTTTTTGATAAATACTAAAAAATACCAAATTTTTATTGAGAATTGGTTTTTAATTTATGTATTTTATAATGTTAAATTATATTTTAAATTATTTTAAAGTTTTATTATTTCAATAATAAATATATTAATACAATTTATGTCTTTTTAATAAATTTTATATTGGATTTAGGATTAAAAAATAGTAAACATATGAACATTTTCACATCAAAATCTTGTCTTTTTGTCCTGTCTACGAGATTGATTTTAAAATATCGTTTTATACATATGTTAGTTGAATTTAGAAAAATGGATTCCATATTTGGATTCAAAATTATTTATATTTTCTAATATTTTAAATATAATTTTCACCAAATTAATAAGTGAAAAACATTAAAATTAATTATAGTGATTAAAAGAAAACCAACTTTACTTAGCAGTGGATCTTAAAATATAAGGTTTTAGAATTAACAAATATTTTTCCAAATTCCATTTTATGGAAATATATCTATCATTACACATATGATATATAATTTTGTTTATTATGGAAGACACTTGTTATATAAAGATATTAGTACACCTAACTGCATTTCATAATTGTCAAGCGTGTCATCACCCCCACTTATAAAAGGTTTCTCCCTCTCCTACCCACTTCACACCTTTAGAGAAATTGGTTTTAGAAAATGACATCCAAAATAACATTCAAAATTTACTCTACTCATCCTATAATCCATATTCTAGGTATAAATACAACTTATGGTACAATTAGTGAAAAACTAAAGAGGATACTAGAAGAAGAGTTAATGTTTTTCTGAAATGTTTTTTATTTTAATTCCTTCTCCAGCTCAATGAATTATTTTTATATAATTATTAAATAATAAAATAAGTATTTTAAATACACTGAGATGTTTTTATGATAATTTTAAAATATTCATCTTCAAAAACATATATCAAATGTGTTATGAAATCATTATTCATGTGTATGGTATCATACAGCCTCGCAAACCGAATTTCTTTATTTTTCTACTAACACCTTTCAAGGATGGGAATATTGATGTAAATACATATTATATATTATTTTTATTATATTTTTTATTAATTTATCCCTATGAAATTTTTATATAGAACATTTTTTCAGTCTTCCATTTTGTTGGAATATGATAACATCACTCGTGTGTACAGTGGGTGATCGCCTCTCGAAGCGATGCGATTCATTCACTCTTTACATAGAATGTATTAAAGATGGTTTTAAAAAACATATGCGATATATATGACATAATAATGATACTATAATTATAATATATATATATATATATCATCTACTTTTGTTTCTTTAAATATGATAAGAAAATGAAAATAGTTTCCATGCATACGTACCACCTACCATCTCCAAGAAAGGTGGATTTCATTTCCTATAACCAAATTTTATGGATTACTCTAAAATAAATATATAATAAATATATATGATATTTATATCATTTTTTTACTTTTTTCTATTCTTAAAACGTGATCAAATTATGAGGAATAAAAAAATAACAAGTTAAAACATACTAAAAAACAAGGTAATTAACCTGAGAAACAAATAATGTAATGAAATATTGTTAACATAAGGGTGATAAAATGTTATAAAAGGATTATATATGATACTAAAAATATTATTATTTTTCTATTATAAGTTAATAATAGGATTAAAAGAATTATGAATGAGGATAATGTGGGTTCAAAAAAACAAGTGTCAGGTAATGGATTTTTTAATTCAATTTCCACTCATTAGGTTAAACTTATATATCATTTATTATGTCATGTGAATATTATTTATGTGATGAATTTTTAATATATTATTTTTTTAATTGAATTTTTTTATGTGGATTTACATTGGATACACATAATCTATTCTTTTTTTAATTCTCACTTTAATGTTATGATCATTTTGAGTGTTTATTCAAAAATCTCATTCTACTCAAGATTACTTATTCATGAATATCAGTTGAAAAAAATTATATGTAATTTCCAAATATATCATTCAATATTAATATCACCTTGAAACTAATAAACTCTATTATGTGATAGTATAATTTTATATTCTTTTTTTTACATAAAATGTTTTAGAATTTTTTTAATTAATCATGACTTTTTATCTCACTTCAATTAGAAATATGGTTTCATCCAAGACCAATTTTTCAAAAAATGTTTTTAATAATATTTGTATTCTATTAAAAATGTTTTACTAAATTATTTTTCACCTATTATAACAATTTAAAAAAATCAATGGAATCTTATGTCATTTTCAAAATAATACATGATTGGATTTTATCAAAAATGATAAATAAAACATTGGTTTAACATGTACGATATGAATGGAATCTCAGACCATCAAAAAAATCAAAATTTTAAAATAATATTTTATAAGGATTCAAAGGTTATTTTCAAATATATTTTTTAAAAAATATGAAATTTTAATTTTCAAAGTGATTTTCAATGAAATGGTTTTTTAAAAGGGTTTTCAAAATAAAATAGATGGTTTATTTAAGAATTTTTTAAATAACTTTTATGATATATCTATTTATGAATGACAAATACCAGTTATTAATAACACAATGGGTATATATTGTATTGATATTATCGTTAGTCATCATATGGATGGTTTATAACAACCTTAACCAATGAACGTTTTTAAATTCCCATCCATGATTCATTTTTTGATTATATTTACCTTGAATTATTCAGTTTCTTATGGACACTAAATCTACAATAATTTTTAGTATTATTTATCATAGTTAAATTTATTTCATTAATTTTATACCATTTTTACATAAGATTTTTACTTTGAGAGTTATTTTTTATCTGGGGAAATATTGATAAATCCGTATTCTTTACTCAATATGAATATTTTATAAGAAACATTATTTAATAATTGAATTGATTATATGGTATATGAGTAATTATTTTGACTAGTATGACATGTGTTGGGGACCGTTTAATATAATCCCCCCGATGAAATGGTAGCCTTATTTGATGAAATCAGCAGTAATGAAACCCTTTTTATTTTTAAGCAAGAAGATTAAACTATTTTTGTGAAAGGTCTGAAAATTAGTATATTTTAAACCATCTAGTGTGTATAGAACTAGCCCATTTATCAAACCAAATAGTGTTTTGGGTCAAGTTTCACTGGTACTAGGTATGCCTCGCATTACGCCAAAGGCTTCTAAAAATCAGTGATTATGTAAATAGGTGATAGTGGGGAGACTATACACTCTTTTGATGATATGAAAATGGTTTATTAAAATATAAATAAGTGAAAAGAAATACCATAACGTTCTAAACTAGAAATAGTCCCATAGTGGGACATAGAAATAATATATAATAGTTGATTCATAACTAAAAAACATTATCATAATATAATAAACAAGAAAAAAATTACATTTTTAAATAATCATGTATTTTAATACAAGTCATAAAATATAATAAATAGTACGGTATCTAATGGATGGATAATGTACATAAATATATAATAGCATGCAGATACCAAAAAGTAAATGAATGAAAACTCCGACTGATGTAGGAACCTCAAGGTCGCTTAACAACCCAACTATGCCAACTCAATCACTAGGATCCAGCTCTAAAGCTCAAATCCTTACCTTAATTCAAATCCATGAAGTCTACATGCATACCGAAGAGCCTATATAGGGTGTGAGAATGAATATTAGTAGGCCACATGACCAACATGTGCATATCTTATATTTTTTATTAATAAGGTGTATACATAAATAAATAAATAAGTAAAGCCAGCACATTAATCTAAATAAAAACAAGCTTTTATGGTGGTCAAAAACCACCAAGAAGATATCTTAAACTTTTTCCAATGTTTAAAAACCATAGAGGATGGGATCCTTTACCTTAGCACAAGGCATCCCCTAATTTAAAATCAGTCCTAGGTGAACCATTTTGTTTCACCTCTAAATGTCTCCCAATACCATGATCCACCCACCAAATCATGTCCATGTTAATTCTTCGACATCTTAAAGGCATGTAAAATCTAGTACCTGGTCCCTCAAACCTCAACTCATAAGTAGCTCGACCAGATCAAAGCCTGAAGTCCAAGGAACAATTATATCTTTCTACCAAATAGTATCACCTTCAGGTCAAAAGCTAATATCCCAATTAATAGTGATGTCTTTCTTCACAAGTTAGTCTTGGACCAAGGATTCATGTATAGAGAGACTTATCCCACAACTAATAATATGATCAATGTCATCTGATGTCTCCTCACCTTCTTTGTGGCTTTCTTCAGAAAGCAGCTTAGTCCATTTCCCTAATTCACAACTACTAGAGGCCTCAATCCATAATATTGGTCAATACCTTCTCAACATATGTGTCAACTTGTGTGAACATCTCTAGAAATAGTTTATTATATAATATGGATGAGAGAAAATCACAAATTTAGATCCTAATCCATAACACTCAGAACCTCATGCCCATGTGACCATGTCACTCAAATATGATCATCATGAAATCCCATATATCTTAGTCCATGCCCATAACATGATGGCCTTTATACCTAAAACTGATGACTAACTCACTTAAAATTTTATCAACATCACATGAATATATATATATATATATATATATATATATATATATCAGGCTATGCCTAATAAGACTATCATATCACCTCAGTCCAAAGGGTTATTTCTAGCTCAATCCTCAGGATCAGACCATCATAATCCAACAAATATCATCTCAATAAATTCATAAACATTTAAAAATTTTATATATATATAAATTGAACTACTCAATTCAAATAAAACTACACCCCAAACTAATCTTCCCAAGGTCACAAATCCTCCCACTGAACCACTAAAATTTTTGGAGTTGGGTTGGAATGTCCATAGGAACCCAATATGGTAAATATAATTATTTAATTAAAATAATTACATTTAGATGGTCTCTCATAGACTACCTAATGGAGAGCTAATAGATTCACCCAAAAAGCACTCATGAAATCACAATGAAAGGTAAAAATCACCTACCTGGGATTGGTAGACAACCATACATTTTATCTTGACCTCTAACTTGGACCAATTTGGATGAAATCAACTTTTTAGACAAACACCCTAAAAATAAGGTAAAACAATAAGCATGAATTTAGAGTACCATGTGGAGAGGGAAATGAATAATAGAAGAAAAAGGTCTTATAGAAATAATGATGTGGTTCCAACACACTTGATGGAAATCAAAATAATGTTTGTATAAAGTTATTGGACCACACCATAAAGTAGGATGAGAAAAATGACCCCCTACCATGCATGACTCACATAGGAAGGAGGAAGAAAAATAGGGTTATAGGAGGGAAAATTATCATTTATCCACTTTAATGGGTAGCATGGTTAGATCAAATTATTTTTCATGTTGTGAGGAAATCATGTGGCATTTTCTTATTAAGAGAAAATCATGAATTTTTACCTTGAATGGTTAATCCAAATCATGCGCAGACCATGCACACTATAGTGTACAGAAACTACCCATTTTGGAACGAAGTGTGTGGCTTGTGTATAGTTTTCCATAACCCTATGCAAGACAAGAATATTCCTCTTATAAAAAATTCATAGGTTCTCACATGGTCATGTTCCCCCTCCTATTTTTTTCTTCCAAAATTTGATCAACAAATTTGGATGGTGTACAATTTCTCAATGGAGACTTCATGGTTTGTCTAAACCATGTAACTAGTCTGTGCACATTAGAATGTTTGGATTTTGGCCTCTAATGATCCTAAATCCCAATATAAACCCTGAGACACTTCCCAATAAATAATACTCATCTAAATGAAATGTGTTGGTACAATGGGAAACAAGGAATTAATTTCTATTGAATAAGAAAAGATTTGGTAAACCCACCAAACACCAAAATTTCATAACTTCCAAGGAATTCAAACCACTCCAAAAAACCATTCTTGTTATAATCTCCCCACCTTATAATAGTTCATCCATGATCTATAAAATACAAATATGAGATGGTACAAAACATACCCATATCTTCAAAAATTCACCCTAACTACCCACGTCAAAAGGGAACTATTCAAATACCCCAAGAGGGCTCCCCAACGTAAATGTTACACACCCCCAGTCACATCCAACCCAAAAAAAATACAAACATTAGGTCTATCGACCATCCCCAAACTCAATTCCTCCTATGATCCATCATCTCTCTTTCACAACATAAAGGGCCCCTATATTATACACAACATCCATTGGAATCCTACACCACATTAGTGCCTGCCTCATGCCAGTTTAACACATGGATCCTATGAGGTCCCGTATCGAAATGCTGTTGATGTGCCAATGGACCTCAAGTAAACCACATCCCTATAATCCCCCTATGCGAATTCACCTCACATAATTCAAGTGCCACACACCTCATATATATATATATATAATTCATTCGAGTTGATGGCAACCTACTGACCAGTGTTTGGTTAGATTATAATTATATCTTGTGCAACACATTCTCTCAGAACAGAGATGCCTCTAAAAATTACATGTCAAAATAAGATCAAATTGAACCATGTTCAATCCCACAACATACCTCTAACTATCATCGGTTCACTAGCCTTTTATTTCCCTAGCAACTCTACAACATGCACCTGGCCTAATGTCCAACTTCCTAAAGCCTTACCACCATATAGTTCTGCTCTAGAAACTGGCTACTAACCCCACTAATGGGTCCTGAAATCACATCCATGACCTCCATGTGTAGTTGAAGATGGGTTTCCATCACTTGGGACCGCTATTCGTATGATCTCAGAACCCTAAATCTACCCTGGTCCCTGATTTTTGGATATCTAATGTGGCATCAAGCTAAACCTCTTGAGATTCCTGAACTTCCCACATTCCCATAACTATTTTGGAGGCCAATTAATCTGACTTAGGACATTTATTTTCTACCAGTATTTGAAGAAATTTATTGAGAACCCACTTTGAGGTGGTCTTTCTGAGTCTCTGGCTTGACTGTCCTGATAAAATTCCTCTCAGCCCCAATTCCTCATATCTAAAACATCACCACTAAAGTCACATGACACCATCACCTGACTAGAATATAACATATCATTCATATTGACCTCGACTACAAGCACCTAATTATCCACCTATACGAATGAGGCCAAAATGAAGATTTTCACGTGTACTCGAATGGTGTGATGTAAACCATCCCCAAAACATCTCACCCTATAGGTTTTTTCACTCACCATACTAGGTACAAAGAAAGATAATTTGGATAAGGTCATTATATATTCCATGATGAACATATCACCCCGTGGTAGATTCAAGAACACTCGATCCCTATCTATAATCAGCATTTATGAAAAGAAGTTATCAAAAAACCAAGCCTCATTGTCCTTCTAGGAAAATTCCATTGGTTTTTCTTCCTACACCTTCATGTACCAATAACACTATACTAGTTCTATGATCATGAATTTATCAACATTCAGCCTTCATCTTGGCGTTGTCTCAGGATGCTCAGTGATGATCTATGTGGACTCAATCCAGTTCTCAGCCACCTGTGGTTATCCGTCACACTAAAATAGTGGTTGGTGATTTGACTGGAACACTCAAGTCATATACTCCATAGAAGGTTCTACGACTTGATATCCCTGATCGATACCCTAGATAACATGTTCCAAGCCCACTCTGATTTTCTCATCAAACAATGGCACAAAATCTATCAAATATGATGGCTACCCCACCCACACCTGAGTCTCATACTCTTCCAAACCCTCTATGGCCTCAACCCAACCATTAAGGGTCTCAACCTATACATGATCCTGCAACCCCACATCACCACCTTCCTGATACTCCATTGGATCCCATCTTGGTGGCATCCCAAAGAATACCAATACATGGTTAGATAGTCTATATTAAATTTAAATATATAAATATATATATAATTTAGATAAGGAAAGTTGTAAAAATAATCCTTAAACCACTAGCACTATTCTCCCCCATCACAACCCTGATACACAGAATCTAGAATATTGGCCCCTTACTCTCCCATATCAGAGGAATGAATCACATATTCCTCAGCCCACACTCATCCTAACGAACCATTTTGCCTCAATATGATTACCATGTTGCACAACTTGGTGATCAACATCACCCCATATTAACTTGCATGCCTAATCCTATATGATCTAGACCCATATATATAGGTACCATGTATCAAAACTAATTTATATCACAACACATTCATATTTTTTTTAAACAATCTTTGTACCTATCAAATGAAGAAAAATTAAATCACCCATTTTTGTACAATTCTAAGGGTCTAAATATACTCCCCTACCATACTAGGGCAAGGATCACATCTCATAATATATAAAAATATCTTTCTAAGTGAACCACATTAGGTTTAAATCATATCAATTGTAAAATGAGAAAAATAGAACAAAAAAATCACTCCTTGAAACTTGGTTTATCCCCCATTCATGGGGATGTAGGCACCCATACACGAGTTATAGAACTAGTTTCAAAAAAATCCTAATCTTCATGATACTATAGCATAAATATTTTGATCAATATAAAATGAAATAATTTGGTATCATTAGTATCTGGATATATGCTACAACTAATTTCCATTCTAGAAGATCTCTGATGTCATTTGTATCCCCAACCCATTTAGCCACTTGAATAGTGCCTTAGTCCAAGTTCCATTTGCATTAAGAATGCCTCAATGTACACCAAAATCTACTAACTAGAAGAAATGGTGTAAAGAGTTGAGAGTGGTGAGACTATACCCACTTGTTATTATATAAAAATAATTTATATAAATATAAATCTATAGAATGAAATTCTATAATGACCTAAATTAGTAACCCACCCAAGGTGGAAACATTGCAATAACATAATATAGTAGAAGAATAACTAAACAACAACAAATAAAAAAATAAACAATTTTTTTTCCATTTGTAACTAAAAATAAATATCAAAACAAGTCATACAATAAAATAAATATAACGGCCACCAATTACTTACCATAGTACATACATATATAATAGCATGCTAATACCAAAAAGGGGGAAAAATAAAACATCACCTGATTTAGGAACCTCATGTTCCCCTATCATCCATCCCATTCCATTTCCATCACTAGGATGTAGTTCTAGATCCCAAATCCTTACCTGGATGAAAAATAATGAAATATACAAACATCCTGAAGGACTCATGTAGGGTGTGATAATGAATCTCAGTAGGCCACAACGAATTCATTCCAATCTTACATTTTAGATAAATAATGAACATATAGAAATTAATAAATAAAGGAGACACATGCATGTAAATAATCAAAAACCTACATGGTACTCAATAACCACAAGGAAGTTTTCATCTACATTAGAAAATTCCAAAAAAAATATATAGAGGAGATGATCCTTATCCTCATACCAAGGAATCCCCAAATCTAAAATCTGTCCCTAGTGAACCCTTAAGATCCACCTCTAAAGGTATCTTGGCACTATGTTCCACCTGACACATTGATTCTATGTTAAGTCAGTGATTTCCAAAAGTCATCTCAAAAAACTTATATGGACCCTTGGACCTCATCTCATAAGTTACTTCATCATCTCGATTTCTAGTGTCTCAGGCATAGTGATATATATTCTCCAAATAATATCATCATTGGATCAACACCCGAAATCTTGAAGAATAGTGATGTCTATCATTCCAACTATTTCATAGACCTATGGACTCGAGTACTATGAGCCTTATCCCCCAATCAAAAGTTTGTCACTTCATTTGACGGCACCTCACCAAACTCATAGATTTCGTTAGTTAGAACCTCTAACCATTTCTATAAACCAAAACTACTAGAGGCATATACCCATAAAATTGGTTAATACCACCTCAAAATATGATTCATACTATGTTCCCATAACCACAAATGGCACATTGGCCAATATGAATCAGCTTAAATCACCAATTTATATCATAAGACACACTATCTATCACCTTGGGCCCTTGAGACCATTTCACTCAAATCCAATGGACACGACATACCATATATCTCATTACATGCTTGTAACCTAATGACCTTTCCACTTTAAACTGATGACTAATCCACCCAAAATTTGGTCAATACCACCTGAATATATATCATGGCCCACTCCCATCCACACAATCATATCACCTCATTCTAGATGTAAAATTCCATCTCAATCCACAAACAATCCCATAATGATCCCATGGATCTCATCTCAAGAAATTAAGAAGCATATAACAATGAAAAATAATTAAATTTATCTACATAATTCAAATAAAACAACTCCCTTTCCTAATATTTCCACGATCAAAATCCTCTCACTAAGCCGAAACCAATTGAAGAGTTGGGTGGGCATTCACATAGGCATGCATAATTTTCAATTTAATTAATTAAAATCACCCATTAAATTTGTAGGGTCTTGTATGGACTACCTGATGGTGAAATAATATTTATACCCCAAAAGCACTCATGAAATCCTAATATAAGATAATAACCACCAACCTTGGGTTGGTAGACACCAACATGTCCAATATTACCCCTAACTCAGACCAATTTGGATGAAATCATCATTTTAGACGAATTCGCTAAAAATTTGGTTAAACCACTAACGTTGTTTGAGAACATTTTATTGAAAGGGAAATGAAGTATAGAAGCAAGAAGATTTGAAGACTTACCGATGTGGTTCGGATGAACCCAACGACAATCTAAATGGAGTACGGATGAAGAGATTAAAATAGACCATAGAGGATGGTGAGGAAAATGATCCCTTACTATGTGTGACCCATGGTAGAATAAAGAGGAATAATAATATGTTTATAGGAGAGAAAACACTATTTGGCCTCTTTATCGGGATTCACAGTTAGCTTATATGGTTTTCCAAACCCTGTGCCTCAAGGTTATTAGGAGCCAATCTCTGCAATGTAATCTTACATAGTTTATCCATACTCTATGCTAACTATATGTGCTACAGTGAATATAAAATGTCTATTTTTTACTAAACATGAAACTTTCTAACAGTTTTCCAAAACCATGCACATTCCATGTGAATTCCTTTTATAAAAACTATAGATATTCTTGCATAATTTTCACCCCTACTATATGGTTTTTTTTTCAAACCATTGTCAGTGGATTTGTACGGTGCATAGTTTCTCATTATAGGACATACCATTTATCCAAACCATGCACCATAGTCTTCTCACTTTGGATATTTTGGGGTTTCTACCTCTGAGGGACCTAAAACCCCATATAAACCACAAGAGACTTTTTGATCATTAAAACTCATCTAAAATAAAGGTTTGGGTTCAAAGGAAAACTCATAATTAAATTTTGTTGAATGATAAGATAGTTGGTCTACCCACTAGAATTAAAAAATTAAAAAATAGTATGAAATTCAACCCACTCTAAAAACCAGAGACATTACGTTGTAAAATATATTGATGGTAAAGGTTTTATATGCCTAAGAAACATTACATATAATAATTATTCATTGCCTTCATTTAGATTCAGTCATTATTATCCATGTTAATTAACTATAAAAAAGCATGTGGATGAATTTAATTTTACCTTTACAGATTAAATGGAATGTTTTTAGTCATTTTCTTTTCCATACTGATTATTACTTATTAATTCATATAAATTAAATGCATCTTCAATGATTTACTATTTTACTTAAACCTCATTAATCACTTGACCTCACCTTAATTTTGTTTCCTTTCCCAATTATTCAACAAATTTCATTATGACTAATATGCATCAATTCTCTAGAAGGAATAAATTTATTTTCATAAAAAATATGTTCTAATTTTTTATTCAAATGTAAAAAAATTATCATGTATGTATCTAATTTTCTATAAATATCAATTTTTTTATCCTTCAAGATTAATTTTCATTGTATCTTATGCCAATTTAATAGAATAAGGCACCAGCTCCAGGCTGTTGGGGTCGGGGTCATTATGGTTGGTAACATAGAATATTTAGTCTAAACCTTGGGAACTATATTTAGGAAAAAATAAATTAGATTAAAATACCCTATAAAAGAATTTTAGGACAATTATATGAGAAAATACTAATGAAACCATATATATGATTATGAGATTAGATATGTATAAATTATTCATTTTATGTTAATTTTTTCACTAGTTTTGGGATTATACATTATGTTTCTTAATGATATGGTCTAATATAATGTATGTAATAATATTAAAATGGTTCCAAACAGAAGGAATGGGAATTTCATTAATGAAAATAGTCCAAATAGTAATAATTTTCAAATATTTTATGGGATTAAGACAATATTTTGAAGTTATCTATTATCCTAGATGTGTTCATCATATGAGGACAAAATATCTTGTTCTAATGAGACCCGGAAAGTGTAATATATGTATTATGGCCTCCTAGGGAACCATGATAAGAATATTATAGGTGTAAAAATGGTGGATGGAGGGAATAAGGTATCTAAGTAGTATCCCACATGTGATAATTTTGGAAAGAAACACCTCGATACATTCTTAAAAGGATTGTGAGTTTACTAAAAATGTTTATGGAAAGAAAACTGTGATTTGGGTAGCATTGGAATGAAATAAATATTCCATTGAACATTTCATTAATTGTAGAGATATGGGTCCCTAATAAATTAAATTATGCATGTGTCTAGAGAATATTCTTAAGAATAATCTAAGGAATCATGCTAATAATTATTCTATTGCTACAACAGAATATGAATTATTAATTTGAATTTATTTGGATTCAATAATTATGTAATTATATAATTTTTCAATGAAATTATAGATATAATAATCATAAAATACATAAGTATTTTACAATATTACTATTTCAAAAAGGATTTGATAAAACATGATGAATGGTATAGATAAACAAGAGAAATGATATAGTGAAAAGTTGAACTTCTTGGAAAACACATGGTTGACAGAAATATAAACCTTAATATATTATTTATATTGAGATAATGATCATTGGATAAAGAGATGATTTATATGGATAAATAAAATTGGATATTACAAACTATCTTGGTACTAATAATTGATTTATTGGTATAGTGGTAATCATATCACAGATAGAGTTTTCGAAATTTTTGGATTTAAGGAATATATCCAATAATCTATGTTTTATATAAGGAATAAGGAATAATTTATGTTTTCAATAAGGTTTTATGGTAATTCATGTTGTTAACATGTTTTAAGATAATACATGATGATGGTATTCAAATGTTTGGTATGTAATTATTAAGATGTGGTTTATTTTTTTTGGGAATATAATGTTTAATTTGTAACCCTCCTAAATTTGGTTAGACATATTTTGGATGATATTTATGGTTAAATATATATGGATTGCATTATGTTAAAATTCAGGTTTTATTGGATAACTATTTTATTAAATATGGGATGATTACCATGTTACACTTTTATAGGTCATGTGATCTCTTAAAGCATAATTTTAGTACTTCTAGCACAAAATTTTATTTTTGGATATTCTTTTCCTGGAGTAATGGTTAAATTCAAAACTCACATAATAACAACCAAAGGATGAATTTTATTTCATGAAACATAAATTTATCAAGTGTATTTTGTTTGTATTCTTAAAGAGATAAATAATTCCTCATCTCTATTAAAAAGGGTCTTTAATCAAAAATGTTATCCTAATACCTTACTTTTTATTGAACCAATAACCTTTTAAATCATCAAAGGTTTATGGTTTTGACCCCCTTAACATTCCATTGATCCCTAACTTTATTAGGATCAATTAACTCAATCACTATCTAAAAATATTTATTAATTTCCACTATATCTATATCTTCACTTTCCACCAATGTTATCTAACATATAAAATGAGTTTTCTATCATTCTATATATCGTCCATACTTAATTTTATCACTTATTAAGAATATATTTTATTAAATATTTTAGGATTTCATATTTACAAATAATGTATTTCTTAAATTTTTAAACCTTTGATTATAATGATCATATTTAAATTGTGAGGATGCAATTTATTAATGTCGAGACAATGTAACACTAATTGAATTTAAAATATGAAAAACATATTTGATTGAATGAATGAAAAGAAACAACAAGAGTACAAAGGAATATAAAAACCAATGAATCTGTGATATAATTACTATTCTAATTTGACCTATTGCTTTATATTCATGTAATACTTAGTTATCATGTGTTATATACAACAATGTGTTTCTTCGATAGCATGTGTTACACACAAGACCAAGTTTTCTGAAAACTATTAATATTATTATTTAAAATTTAAATTATATATTAATAATTAAATTTATTGTTATATATAATATTAAATATATTTTTAGAATGTATGGTCTAATTCATTGGTTACTAATTAATTATAAATAAATACACAAACCAATTGAATATAAATTAAATGTTTTTATAAAAAGAATTTTCATGCACCGATAGAGTTTTATCTTAATAAATTATATTAAATAATATTATTGGATTATTATAATGAAATATATATATTATTTATTGAACAAAAAAATTTACATTCATCGAATAGACTTGATATTTATAAGATATGAAAAAAATCAAATTTTATATGTGAAAATCTCTATTTTTCTAATGAGAGTATTTATGCCTTTTAATGGTGTACTTGTTATAAATTTTGTTTTTAATAATTTATATATTTTACTTGAAAAAAATCTTCATTTCTGAAATAAGATGTTAAAAATTCTATTAGGGTTAATTTTTGTTATTTTTCTGAGAAACTTCATTTTTGATGAATAGTGAAAAATAATGAATCATAATTGAATAATAAATTTCCGTTTAAGTAAATTATAATATAAAATAATATTTTAAGTTAGTAAAAAGTGGAATTATTTAATTTATACATATATTAATCTAATTTATCTCATTTTATTAAATTTCACATTGAATATATAGATAAAAATATAGTAAAAGTTTCAACATTTCCACGTTAAAAACCTGCATTCTCATCCCATCTGTTTAACTAATTTTAAATTAAGAATTACCACTTTTGTTAATTTAATTTAAAAAAATGGATTCTATATTTTGATTATTAATAATTTATAATTTCAAATAGGGTCAAATTTTTTAATGACACAAGTTATTGGTGAAAAAAGTTAAAATTAATTATAGTGATTAAGAGAAAACAAAGTTTACTAAGTGGTTAAACTTAGAATATAAGGTGTAAGAATGAACTAATACTTTTACCACACTAATTGAACATAAATATGTCTAAAACTACACATATATTATTTAATTTTTTTTATTATGGAAGCCAATTGTTAGTTAAAAAAATTGGTACGCCTAAATGTTTATTAAAAATGCCAAGCGTGTCCTCTCCCCCGCTTATAAAAGGCTACCCCTCTCATCCCAAAACCACAACATCAAAACAGATGATTTCATCCAATAATAGACCAAAAAAATTCTTTAATTCTCTCCCATAATACTTTCATCCTTTTCTATTTCATAAATCCATCTTATAGTGTAATTAGTTCAAACCTAAGGAGGGTACCTAAAAAAGAGGTAATTTTTATCTCAAAGAATTTTTATTTTATTTCCTTCTCAACCTAAATAAATTATGTTTTTATCATAATTATATAATAAACACATTATAAATAATATAATAATACATTTTTATTCTATTTTTATAACCTATAACTTCCCAAGATTCCATAAAATGGATTATGAAATCATCGTTCGTGGGTATAGAGGACTACCTCTTCACGAACTGATTTCATTTTATTTTACATTACCACCTTTAAATGTTGGAAACAATGATGGAAATAGTATTTATTTATTATTTTAATTTTATTTGAAATTTATTTATTCTTATTTAATAATTATATAAAACATATCTTTATTATTTCAATTTTTGGGGGAATACGATAACATGACTCATGTGTATGGAGGACTACCACCTCGTGAAGTGAAGTGATTTTTCATGATTTACATGAAATGTATTAAGAAATATTTTTTAAAAAATATAAGATATATATGACATAATAATTATAATATAATGATAATATATATATATATATAATTTACTTATGTTTCTGTCAATATAATAAGAAAATGAAAATAGTATCGATGCGTACACCATCAATATAGTATTTCATTTCCTATCAAAAAATGTTTGGGATTACACAAAAATATATGTATATTTAATATATTTTATTTTTAATATCATAATTTAAATTCTGGAGATTCTGAAATCATGATCTAATTATGGAACACAAAAATAACAAGTCAAAACATACTTGGAAAACAAGGTAATTAACAACCGAAACAATGAGAATAGTGAAATATTATTAACAAACTGGTTATAATTTCATATAAAAGGATCATATATGATATTTAAAAAAATTAATATTATTAAATTATAAGTTAATGAAATTATTAAAACCATTATATAGGAGGTTTAATACCATTTAACCAAACGGAAGTGTAAGGTAAGGTATTTCTTAACTCAATTTCCACTCATTGGGCTAAACCTATACATCCATTATTATTTCGTAGTACAAATATCTGTCTAATGAATTTTTATTATATTATGTTTTAATTACACTTGTATTATTTCTATTTATAGTCGATATAAAAAATTTATTAATTTAATAATTCTCGCTTTCAATGTTATGATCATTTTAAAGGGTTTATTTCATGACCTCAATCTATTCAAGAATGTTTATTATTAAATACAATTTAGAGAAAATTACATGGAAGCTTTCTAATAAACCCTATCATTTCATTATCCTCTAATTATTAATTAATTAGTTCAATTGATAGTAACATTTTCTAACTCTTTAGTACTTAAATTTTTTTATAATATGTTTTCAAGAAAATCCGACTTCATTTATCTATTTTTTTGGAAATATATATTCCTAAAAAACAATGGTTTCTAGGAATTCTTTTAAAATTATTTCTAATATTCTTAAAATAATTTATTAAAGGATTTTCCCCCCATTTATTAATTTTAAAAAATATTTTCAATGTAATAATATGTTATTTTTATAATAATTCCATTTAGATTTTATGAAAATAGAGAAATACAAATTTAATTTAACAAGTATGGAATGAAAATAATTTCTAGCTGTAACAAACAATAAAATGTTTTCAATCATGTTTTATAATTATAAATAGTTATTTTAATAGAAATTAATTTTTTAAATTTTTTTTAAGTTATATATTTTCAAAGAAATGGATTTTAAAAATGTTTTCCAAATTGGAAAGGATATTTTCCTTGAGAATTTTATTAAAAATATTTTATTGTATTTCTGTTAAATAATGAAAAAACATTTTATTATTACCCTAATTTGTATATATTATATTGATATTATCCCCAAAGTTCTTATGGAAGTTTTATGATTGCATTGACCAAGGAAAGTATCAAAATTAATTTCCTTAATTTGTTTTTGTTATTATTAACTTTTCCTTAAATTTATCACTTTACCATAGAAATTATATTTCTACTAAATATAAAATATTAATTATCATGGTTACATTTATTTCATGAAATGTATTCAATTTTAACTTACAATTTTGACTTTGATATATATTTGATTATCTCGTGAAATATTTATAGATTTGTATCGTGTAGACAATATAGATATTTTATAAGGTACATTTTTTATAAATTAAATCGGTTATTTGATATATGAGGAATGATTTATATTGGTATGACATAGGATATTTGAGGAATGATTTATACTTGTATAAAACGGGATGGGGATTATCTAAAGTAATCTACTTGATGCATTAACAATCTTCTAATATGAAATCGGATGGAAACAAACCCTGCCCATTTGTAACCAATTAGTTTAAAATGTCTTTTTAATGGTCTCGAAAGTTTTATGTTGTAAACCATATTGTGAAAGGTCTTGAAAGTAAAGGTTTTATGTACCTAGGAAACAATATGTTTGATAGTTTAGAATTTACAACATTTATATTCATTTATTATTATCGAAGAGATTCCACTATGAAAAAATCTATGGTTGCATTTCATTCTACGTATAATTATTTATTGGAATGAGTTTTTAATTATTTAACTTTCCATGTATTATTCCTTATATAGTTATTTAAAAGGAATATGTGTTAAATTATTTACCTTTACTTATTTTTTATGAAATTCCTTCAATGTTAATTTATTACATAGAATTTGTGTTATATTATTTTTGTTTCAATGTTGATTATTCTTCTTGATCTATGATAGCTACCTTTGTACATAACTCCCACAAAAAATTTGAGCTAACTGTTATTTATTTTATTTCCCCAAGATTCCATAAAGTTTACTATGAAAAATAGTTAGGGATTATCTAGATGGAATAAATTAATTTTAATATATATATATACATATATATATAAATTTTTTTATTCAAATATAATACAAGACACATATATTTATCTAGTTTACCAAGACTGTAAAACTATTCAGTCCATTGGGATGTAATTTTCTTGCATCTAATACAAATTTATTACAAGAAAGCACCAGATCTAGTCTACAAGTGTTAAAGTTGCTACAGTAGATAGAGTACCTTACTAAACTGATTTTAAACCCCATTCCAATCCTCTTTATC